>NC_069450.1:20453701-20553701 GCF_026875155.1 Cherax quadricarinatus
GGAGTTTCCTTGCCTGTGCTTGTGTTTTTTTCCTTGCACCGCTTAGGCCCTGAGGAAAGCACTTAAAGCCGCTATCATTAACTTCAACTTCTGCTGTTCTAACACCTGGGAGGGTGTTAAAAATATTTTTGCTGGAGATTACTAACGCCTTGAATACGAAGAGGAGGAAGATGAAGGAAGAAGCAGGAAGAAGGTTGAAGGAGCAGTGTGGAGAGGAGGATGGGAAAAGGAGTATAGAGAGGAGAATGGGAAAAGGAGGAGGGAGGGAAGGAGGAGAATAAGTAGAGTTGCATTAGGAGGAGGAAGAAGAGAGAGATGAGGAGGATATGTAGGACTGAGAATATTGATGATATTGAGGAAGAGGATGTTTATGATAATGAGGTGGATGAGAGAGAAGGATGCTAGTAATGATAAGTAAATGGTTGATAATTGTGATGTGAATTATGAGGAAGATATTGATAATGAAGAGGAAGAAGAAGAGGAATGATGAGAAAGGTTGAAGTCCACGATTATGATATAAAACACTACGAAAAGAACAGACTGAATCAGAGAAAGAATCATGGTTGTGGGCTACCCAGCAACACGTGATAAGAGGAGTAGAGAGCCTTCTGTTTTTCTGTCCTTCACTCATACATCTGGATAATACACAATAGTTCATAATCTGTATAACAATAGTTCTCAGCAGATAGTTTCGGTGTGGAATTTCAAGTAATATATTTCCAACGTAGAGCAGTGGATAAAGTAATACGTGGGAGTATACAATCGATCTTGGCATTATGTGGAAGTACATGGTAGAAGGTAGATAGTGGGAGACCTTACTATGTGCTGAGGACTATCTACAGTCTACCTATTTATTATATGTGCTAAGGACTATCCACAGTCTACCTACTTATTCTATCTGCTGTAAACTACCTACAATCTGCCTACTACTAATATCATGTACTAGGGGCTATCCGCTGTCTTCCTACCATTCCCTAGATAGTTCAGTGAGAGTTATTGGGGCATACATCTATAAGTTCGTTAATGAGTTACATAATTAGACACAGGTGTTTGACCATGCGTATCACGGGCGTAATTAAACGCAGATGAATAGAATTGACTTAATGCGCGTTAAGGTTAGAAATGTGATTAAATCATATATTCTGAGGCTGAACGATGTGTAATGGAATGCCGGGGTTGAGCGTAGTGTTGTTGTTTTTCTCTTTGAGTGTGTTTCTGTGTCGCTTGTTGGAGGGAAGCTGTTGCTAGCTACAAAGAGGGAGCTTTGTGGTGCTTATTTGGTTCGTGAATCAGGGATGGAGTGAGAAGAAGACCATCCAAGAGAGTGGTAAATACTGTAGATGGGATGGGAACAGACCATCCAAGAGTAGTAAATACTGTAGATGAAATGGGAACAGACCATCCAAGAAAGTAGTAAATACTGTAGATGAAATGGGAACAGACCATCCAAGAGAGTGGTAAATACTGTAGATGGGATGGGAACAGACCATCCAAGAGAGTAGTGCGTATTAATTATAATAGCAAATCCCTGTCTTGTAGAGACAGGATTTCAGCCATTATTGTCCAGCAGTACACGGGGCGTAAAACTTTTAGATTGGTTATATGGCATTATTATTATTCAACAAGGGAATCTGTATCCTTATATTAATCGTCTTTGCTCCGTAATGGGTCTTTATACTCGCTCTTAGCTATGTAGTTCCCGGTACTGTCTTCTTAAGATAACCACTTCCTGGTACTGTCTTCTTAAGATAACCACTTCCTGGTACTGTCTTCTTAAGATAACCACTTCCTGGTACTGTCTTCTTAAGATAACCACTTCCTGGTACTGTCTTCTTAAGATAACCACTTCCTGGTACTGTCTTCTTAAGATAACCACTTCCTGGTACTGTCTTCTTAAGATAACCACTTCCTGGTACTGTCTTCTTAAGATAACCACTTTCCGGTACTCTCTTCTTCAGATAACCACTTCCTGGTACTTTTCTTCTTCAGATAGCCACTTCCCGGTAGTGTCTTCTTCAGATAGCCACTTCCCGGTAGTGTCTTCTTCAGATAACCACTTCCCGGTAGTGTCTTCATCAGCTAGCCACTTCCCGGCACTTCCTTCGTCACGTGACTATAGTGGTTGTCTCTGCAGACTTAAGCTTGGAAGAGAAATTGGCCGGCAGTTTATCAGCGCTATCTTAACTGGCGGTTGTGGCAGTTCGCAGCTTGCCGGGTAAGAGAAACAAATCTCTCTCCTTAGGGTGAGGTATATCTGTCGGTCTTTGACCAGGGACCAACAGGCCTTAGAAACACTGTAGATAAAGACTCGTACACGTAGGTCAAGACAGCCAGGGATAAAGGTCTTCAAGAGGAATATATGCCGTGAAGGGTGTGTTGATCAAGATACTATCGGTGTCACCTAGAGACGTGCTTTCCTCTTCTCTCTCTCTCTCTATCTCTCTCTCTCTCTCTCTCTCTCTCTCTCTCTCTCTCTCTCTCTCTCTCTCTCTCTCTCTCTCTCTCTCTCTCTCTCTCTCTCTCTCTCTCTCTCTCTCTCATTATAGTGTGCTGTCATATTAATGGGGCACTTTCAAAAATTCACGGCCCATCCCTCCCCTCTCGTCGGCCTCAAATGGCAGTAAAGGAACATTTAGGAAGCCAGGTCCTTGACCAGTAACTTTATAAGGACAGGTCCTTGACCAGTAACTTTATAAGGCCAGGTTCTTGACCAGTAACTTTGTAAGGCCAGGTCCTTGACCAGTAACTTTGTAAGGTCAGGCCCTTGACCAGTAACTTTATAAGGCCAGGTCCTTGACCAGTAAATTTATAAGGCCAGGTCCTTGACCAGTAACTTTATAAGGCCAGGTCCTTGACCAATAACTTTATAAGGCCAGGTTCTTGAACAGTAAATATAAAAATGGTATACAATACCGACATGTCGATAAGTAAGGCACAAGCAACAGCCAGGTATCTTTATTCTGAAATGTTTCGCCTACACAGTAGGCTTCTTCAGTCGGGTACAGAAGAGTTAGCAGTAGAGATGTGAAGACGATGTAATCAGTCCATCACCCTTAAGGACTTAGTTTTGAGGTGGTCAGTCCCTCAGCCTGGAGAAGAATTTTGCTCCATAGTCTGGAACAGTGTGAGGCTGAAGCAACAGTATGGAGATTTAATCAAGAATCTCAAGTATTCCAGTCGCTGTTTGACTCCGTCATAGGTATCCTTGTCTTGTATAACCCCAGCCCTTCCTCTACGTAGTTTACGCAAAGGTTTAATGAGCCTTTAACGAACTCTCCTCCTGTGTCTTCACTACAGAGGTTTGTATTTAATGTAGATACAGTAATTACAGTGAACATAATCGCAGTTTGTTGGTATATTATACCATTTTTAACATAGTCGTAATTATCGTAAATTAAATCTTACATGCCATTGAGAGATTCATATTTACAGTTATTCGTGTATATAAATGATTTAGAAAACTGGCAAGTTGATAAATGAGATACTTGTGTAATATCTCGGTGTACGTAAATGGTATGTAGTACCGACAATACTGCTTCTGCTAACTCTTCTGTACTCGACTGAAGAAGCCTACTGTGTAGGCGAAACGTTTCGGAATAAAGATACCTAATTGTTGCATATGTGTCTTATCAACATTTGGGAATCTTTATTCTGGAAACGTTTCGTCAGGCAGTGGCTTCTTCAGTTCGATGAAGAGAAAGGTAGAAGATGAGGAGGAGTTTGAGGTAATCAGTCCCTTAGCATGGAGTCGATGTGTACACTTGATCAATCTTGACAAAGGTAAAGCATATCCGTGGTTGATGGCGGAGGAGGTGGAGCAGTGGTAGGCGGAGTCACCAGCTGGACTGTTGTCAAGATTGCTGGACTGAACACATCGACTCTTGGCTGAGAGACTGATTACCTCCAACTCTTCCTCATCTCTATCTTTTTCTGCATAGGACTGAAGAAGCCACTGCCTGTTGAAACATTTCTAGAATGAAGATTCCCAAATGTTGCACAAGTGTCTCATTCATCAACAGTTATTTGTGTTATCCTTTAATAGTATTCACCGTCACTGGTATTCACCGTCACTGGTATTCACCGTCACTGGTATTCACCGTCACTGGTATTCACCGTCACTGGTATTCACCGTCACTAGTATTCACCATCACTGGTATTCACCGTCACTGGTATTCACCGTCACTGGTATTCACCGTCACTAGTATTCACCATCACTGGTATTCACCGTCACTGGTATTCACCGTCACTAGTATTCACCGTCACTAGTATTCATCGTCACTGGTATTCACCGTCACTAGTATTCACCGTCACTGGTATTCACCGTCACTGGTTGAAGATTGAGACACTTATGCAGCATGTGGGAATCTTTATTTAGGAAACGTTTCGCCACACAGTGACTTCATCAGTCCAATACAAAGCAGAAAGGTGTAAGGAGATGAGGAGTTTGAGGTAATCAGTCCCTCAGCCTGGAGTCGATGTTCAGTCCAGCAATCTTGTAGAAAGTACAGCATAGGGCCGTAGACGTGGCTTATATACTGTAGCGAGGTGAGGCGCAGCAGGAGGAGGTGAGGTCATAGTGGTACCATCCACTAGTCGAAGTAGGTCTTCGTCCAAAGGTTGGACAAGTGTTGAAGATCCCATGATGATGCAGTGTCTGACAGTTGTGATGAATGGTTTTGAAAACCACTGGTATTCACCGTCACTGGTATTCATCGTCACTTGTATTCACCGTCACTGGTATTCATCGTCACTGGTATTCACAGTCTTTGGTATTCACCGTCACTGGTATTCACCGTCACTGGTATTCACAGTAAAATTACTGAGGGTGGTCCTGTACACAGCGCTCCTACGCCACTTTCATTAAATACAGTCTTTGGCGGGGTTACGTCCATTGGGGTCATGTCGCAGCGCTAAATTGAAGTTACACACCTTTATAATTATGCTAATTTACTGTGAGCGTGCAGGGCCAGCTACTGAGGTGGAGGTAGAGGCTAGCACTCCCGAGGCTAGGTGGGGGAGGTTGTAGGGACGTGGTGGGGAACAGTAACAAATTGTACTGGTGGAGGCAGTGGAGATATGTCTGAGAGCCATGTGTGGTATGGATATCGTGCAGAGAATTCGGAGGGTAGCTCTGGGAAAAGGTTGGACGAATACCTAGGTGGTTTTGATAAGGAGCTGACTTGTATGGGCCAGTAGGCCTGTTGCAGTGTTTCTGCATTATGTTCTTATGTGGAAAAAGACACTTGTGTACAGTTCAGGACATTTATTAAAGGAAACGTTTCGCCAGGAGTGGCTTCTTCAGTTCTAATGCAGAGAAAACTAAGACAACGCGTATTGCAACATTGCGACATTGTAGACCTGGAGAGTGTACAAAGAACTTTCACGGCACACATAAGTGCGATAAGGCACCTTAACTACTGGGAGTGGTTGAAGGTCCTTGATCTGTATTTCCTCGAACACAGGCAAGAGAGATACATGATAATATACACTTGGAAGGTTGTTAGGTAAGACACATGTGCAACAGTTAGGTATCTTTATTTCGAAACGTTTCGCCTACACAGTAGGCTTCTTCAGTCGAGTACAGAAAAGTTGATAGAAGCAGAAGAGACTTGAAGACGATGTAATCAGTCCACCCTTGAAGTTTTGAGGTGGTCAGTCCCTCAGTCTGGAGATGAGTATTGTTCTATAGTCTGAGACAACAGTGTTCACACTTGGAAGGTCCTGGAGAGATTGGTACCAAACTTGCACACGAAAATCACTCCATATGAAAGCAAAAAACTCGGCGGGAGATGCAACATTTCCCTGATGAAAAGCAGGGGCGCCACGAGTACACTGAGAGACAACACAGTAAGTGTCCTGGACCCAAGACTATTCAATTGCCTACCAGCATACATAAGGGGGATTACCAGTAGACCCCTGGCTGTCTTCAAGAAGGCACTGGACAGACACCTAAAGTCAGTACCTGACCAATCGGGCTGTGGTTCGTTCGTCAGCTTGCGTGCGTCCAGCAGTAACAGCCTTGTTGATTAGACCCTGAACCACCATGAAGCCTGGTCTCAGATCGGGCCGCGGGGTCGTTGACCCCCGAAACCCTCTCCAGGTAAACTCCAGGAGTCAGGTGAAGTGTCGTGTGGGTAGAGATGGTAGTAGTAGTAGTAGTAGTAGTGGAACTAAGGAGGTGAGACGGATGGCTATTGAGGGACCTGTTAACATCATGTAACAGCAGTTTCCAGAATGGGTAATATCCTGTTGATTAGCAATTTTGAGATACTGTAACTACCGGACTTTTGCTTTATAGTGTTATTGACAGCCATTAGTGCAGCTTTTATGCATTTTCTCCGTTTTAAGTCGTCTTTATGTTCTTATGTTAAAAGATGATGTGGGGTAACCTAGAGTATAATTCAGGGGGCCTAGGTGGGCCCTTTGATTTTTGGTTTGGGCACGTACATAGGATGGAGGGAGCATAGGATGACGAAGAGGGTGTACATATCTGGGGTAGAGGGTAGGTAGGGTAGGGGTCGTCCCTGGATTTGTTGTCGTTCCTGGAACTGTTAGAGGGAGGGGGTAAGGCTGTTCCTGGACTTGTCAAAGGGAGGAGGCAAAGGTCGTTCCTGGAACTGTTAGAGTGAGGAGGGTAAAGGTTGTTCCTGAGCTAGTGAACGTGTTAGGAGTGAATGGAGACGAATAGTTTCTAATGGACCTGTTGTTGGAATGTGAGCAATGTAACGTTGATGAAGGGATTCATGGGAAAACATAGGTAGAAAGAACAGTACCTGCACTCTGATGGAGGGGTGGAGATGCTGCAGTCGTAAGGTAATCCGTAATTGTCATAGCTACACATTATATAATATTAATAGATAGTAATATATATATATATATATATATATATATAATATATATATATATATATATATATATATATATATATATATATATATATATGTCGTGCCTAATAGGTAAAACTGGTCAATTAGCAAGAACTCATTTAAAATTAAGTCCTTTATAAAATTTTCTCATATACATTTAAAGATATATTTTTTTCATTAATGTTAATGTAAAAAAATTTAATTTTGCTCCAAAAGAATCTTTGAAAACTTACCTAACCTTATTATAACAAGCACAATTTATTTTAGCCTAACCCAACTAAATATATTTTAGATTTGTTTACAATAATTTAATACTAAACAAACACAGTGAAATATATTTTTTTCGTTAGATTCAGAATGATTTCGGCGAAGTTATTGCATACACAAATTTTCACTTGACCTATATGGCAAGATGAGCGTTGCTATTTAAGCCAAGATCGCAAGTCCTGCCTATTCGGCACGACATATATATATATATATATATATATATATATATATATATATATATATATATATATATATATATATATATATATATATATATAATATATAATTTCAATTTAATTACTTCGTTCTGACACAAGATAGCAGAACTTCCTTAAAGCAAAACAATCCTGCATCGCCAGACTGAGTTCCTGTGCCGGGTTCCCCAGTACAGTGATCAATCACTGCAGCTGGCGTGAGTGTGGCACTGCCACCAGCACACTCCACTTATTTGGGACAAGTTGGATCCAGATGGCTTACTGCCGACAGGGGTAAAGAAAGGTTGTGGAAAAAGTTTTTTTATTGAGTCAACGTTTCCCTCTGTTTAGAGCTTTGTCAAGTCCTGATAAAGCTCTAGACAGTTATAACGTTGTCCCAGTAAAAGCTGGTTCTGTAACCTGTCTATTTGAGACAAATTCTCTCCAGTAATACCCTTGTGGTTTTTCCCTGAGAGTCATTTTTCACCCTTAATAGACTTGTAAACTGAAGAGCCTCCGTGGCGTATCTGGAGACAGAGAGAGGAGA
Source organism: Cherax quadricarinatus (assembly GCF_026875155.1). Taxonomy (NCBI): domain Eukaryota; kingdom Metazoa; phylum Arthropoda; class Malacostraca; order Decapoda; family Parastacidae; genus Cherax; species Cherax quadricarinatus. Next base: position 20,461,576 of record NC_069450.1, read on the forward strand.
AATATGGACTGAGAGAGATAATGTTGACAGGGGCAGAAGCAGTCAGACCAGATATAACCCACCATTCATCATCGTCTCAAGGAACACTTTATACACAACCCATTTTCTTTTTTTAAAAAGCTCTTTTGTTTTACCTTTCCGCGTTTGGTTTATTAGGTTTAAAGCCTATCAACTACACTAGAGTCATTAAAGCCGTATGTCACCTTTAAGCACCAGTCAAATATTCTTTAAAACTTACTATAAGAATTAAAATATACTGAGATATGTATTCCTCTTGTGTGTGTAAACTGCTGCTCCCAATGTGTGTGTGTGTGTGTGTGTGTGTGTGTGTGTACTCACCTAATTGTGGTTGAAGGGGTCGATTCGCAGCTCTTGTGTGTGTGTGTGTGTGTGTGTGTGTGTGTGTGTGTGTGTGTGTGTGTGTGTGTGTGTGTGTACTCACCTAATTGTACTCACCTAATTGTACTCACCTAATTGTGGTTGTAGGGGTCGATACTCAGCTCCTGGCCCCGCCTCTTCACTGATCGCTACTGGGTCCTCTCTCTCTTCTTAAAACTATGTATGGTTCCTGCCTCCACTAACTACTTCACTTGCTAGGCTATTCCACTTGCTGACAACTCTATGACTGAAGAAATACTTCCTAACGTCCCTGTGACTCGTCTGAGTCTTCAGCTTCCAGTTGTGACCCCTTGTCCCTGTGTCCCCTCTCTGGAACATCCTATCTCTGTCCACCTTGTCTATTTCCCGCAGTATCTTGTATGTCGTTGTCATGTCTCCCCTGACCCTTCTGTCCTCCAGTGTCGTCAGTCCGATTTCCCTTAACCTTTCCTCGTACGACATTCCCTTGAGCTCTGAGACTAGCCTTGTTGCAAACCTTTGTACTTTCTCTAACTTCTTGACGTGCTTGACCAGGTGTGGGTTCCAGACTGGTGCTGCATACTCCAGTATGAGCCTAACATACACAGTGTTTCAGTGTCTTGAACGATTCCTTATTAAGGTAATCGGAACGCTATTCTCAGGTTTGCCAGGCACCCGTATGCTGCAGCAGTTATTTGGTTGATGTGTGTCTCCGGTGATGTGCTCGGTGTATGGTCACCCCAATGTCCTTTCTCCCTGAGTGAGGTCTGTAGTCTTTGTCCACCTAGCCTATACTCTGTCTGCGGTCTTCTTTGCCCCTCCCCAATCTTCATGACTTTGCATTTGGCGGATTGAATTCGAGAAGCCAGGTACTGGACCACATGTCCAGCCTGTCCAGGTCTCTTTGCAGTCCTGCCTCATCCTCGTCCGATTAATTCTTCTCATCAACTTCACGTCATCTGCGAACAGGGACACTTCAGAGTCTATTCCTTCCATCATGTCGTTCACATATATCAAAAATAGCACTGGTCCTAGAATTGACCCCTGTGGGACCCCGCTCGTAACAGGCGCCCACTGTGTGTGTGTGTGTGTGTGTGTGTGTGTGTGTGTGTGTGTGTGTGTGTGTTAGTTACCATTTTGTCCTAGGCACATGTCGATTAGACACTAGCCTGTAGTATGTGTGTGTGTGTGTGTGTGTGTGTGTGCGTGCGTGTGTGTGTACTCACCTATTTGTACTCACCTATTTGTGGTTGCAGGGGTCGAGTCCTAGCTCCTGGCCCCGCCTCTTCACCGGTTGCTACTAGACCTCTCTCTCCCCGCTCCATGAGCTTTATCAAACCTCGTCTTAAAACTGTGTATGGTTCCTGCCTCCACTACGTCATTTTCTAGGCTATTCCACTGCCTTACAACTCTATGACTGAAAGAAATACTTCCTACTATCTCTCTGACTCATTTGTGTCTTCAAACTTCCAATTGTGGCCTCTTGTTTCTGTGTCCCCTCCCTGGAACATCCTGTCCTTGTCCACCTTGTCTATTCCACGCAGTATTTTATATGTCGTTATCATGTCTCCCCTGACCCTCCTGTCCTCCAGTGTCGTCAGGCCGATTTCCCTTAATCTTTCTTCATAGGACATTCCCTTAGCTCTGGAACTAACCTTGTTGCAAACCTTTGTACTTTCTCTAGTTTCTTGACGTGCTTTATCAAGTGCGGTTCCAAACAGGTGCTGCATACTCCAGTATGGGCCTGACATACACGGTGTACAGTGTCTTGAATGATTCCTTACTAAGGTGTCGGAATGCTGTTCTCAGGTTTGCCAGGCGCCCATATGCTGCAGCAGTTATCTGATTGATGTGTGCTTCCGGAGACATGCTCGGTGTTATACTCACCCCAAGAGTGTGTGTGTGTGTGTGTGTGTGTGTGTGTGTGTGTGTGTGTTTATACTCACAGAATGTGACTGCTGACGTTAGAGTTTTAGCTTCATGGGGGTTCATATATATATTTTTTAAATCCATACGTAGCGCCCCATCTAGTATTTCCTAGCACTAGTAATTTCGGGACCAGATGAGTCGGTTAAGCAATCATACCACAGAAAGGCTCCGATAAGTGGAAGATGGCAAATACAAATTACATCTGAGGAACTGTATAGAAAAAGATATTACGTTGTTTTAGGAGTGAAGATTGGCTTTCCAGCCGTCTGCCATAGTCGTCCTGTACTAAATTAGTATGGGCCGGTAGGTCTGCTACAGTGTTCCTCCTTTCTTATGTTCTCGGCTCCTGGAGCCCGTGCTCATGGGGAAACTGGAATGTTGTAAGTTCCGTAAAAGTTAAGACCTGGCAGGAACGGATGCTCTAGAGAGCAGTCTGTCTCATTTCCATCGCTACGAATAAATCTGCTGTTCAAAAAGAGCGTTCATTTTCGCACGCATTACAGTACGTCGATTTCAACATTTTTGAACAAATAACTGCATTTCTAAACTAATAATTGCATTTCTAAATTGATAACTGCATTTCTACACTGATAACTGCATTTCTGAACTGTCGTTGACATCCGCACTGAAACAGACGAATGTTGTCTCTCCGTTGCTTAAAATTTCATGAGGAGACAGCAAGTGGCACTCAGACTCTCTTTCTCCCTTACAAATGTTGCAGACAGAATCAAGGCGTCTGGCTCTCTCTCTCTCTCTCTCTCTCTCTCTCTCTCTCTCTCTCTCTCTCTCTCTCTCTCTCTCTCTCTCTCTCTCTCTCTCTCTCTCTCTCTCTCTCTCTCTCTTTACACAGGGTTTGACAAGGTTAAGGATCTCTAGCTTTATTGACAAGCTATTTACAGGTTAAGGATTCCTAACTTTATTGGCAAGCTAAGAGCTGTTACCTACATCAGCTAATTTGAAAGCATTTTTATTATGAGACATACAAATAGGGAACAGGATGAAGTTGGAGCCATCTATGGGCCAGCATTTTCATTTGATCAACTGACTTTATCTCTCTCTCTCTCTGTGGGCTAAGCAAAGAATTTTTTTACTCGTATTTTAGAAGAATTATTCACCTCAACCATGTTTATTATAAATAATTTATATTTATAAATATTTTTTATTAATTATATTTATATATAATTTTAATTAAAAATAATTTATATTTATAAATTTTTAGTATAAATCATTTATATTTATAAATAATTTACAGTTATAATTTATATTTAGCAAAATGCTTTTATTGAGTAGGAAGTGAGCCTTTTCAGTAAAAATTCCTCACTAAGGAGGGTTTCGGTCCATCCTGGATCACTGTCAAATCACAGTTGAGACTTGACAGTGGACCGAAACGTCGTCATAAGGTTTTCTTTTATTCTACAAGTTTAGGCTTTCTGGAGGTCAGGGCTCTCATTTGACCACTACCCTTGATGTTCATCTTCATATATGGAAATGTTTGAGGACGAGGTAATAATAGATGAATTACAATAAAAGATGGATGGGTGGATTGCATATTTCTTGACTTTAGGAAGGCATCTGTATTGTACTCTCACAGCATGGAAGAACAGGCAGGTATAAATAACGAGAAACGTATTTAAACGGTGTTTTTGTTCCTGTTTTGTTAGAATCTGTTGGAAATAATCCAAGGAATGAATGATTGGTGATTGATGTGGTTGAACAGTGCAGCCAGTGAGGGGGGAGACATTTATGACTGCCCGTCATGTGATATAATGTTTTCTAGCTGCCTTATACTCCACCTGCTTCACATTCGTCCCTCTTAACATACAGGAATCGTAGCCTGCATCTCCCTTTCTTCCTTCATTTTATATTTTCTTCTCTGTTTCCTTACCTCCTTCTCTGCTTCCTCCCTCCCTCCCTCCCTCCCTTCCTTCTTGTTTCCTTCCTCCCTACTTTATCCCTCCTCATTTCCTCCCCACCTCCTTCCTCCCTACTTCCTCCCTACCTTCTTTTTCCCTCCCTACTTCCTACCTTCTTCCTCCCTTCCTCCCTTCTTCCTCCCTCCTCCCACCCTCCTCCCACCCTGCTTTCTTTCCTCCCTCCCACCTAGCCATCTCCCTGTGGGTTGCTTTCACGGGTGAACTTGTGGTTGCGGTGCAGGCGATATCTCCCACCTTTCCCGCAGCATTTTGACCCAAATTGGCTCTTACCTGTGGGTGGTCGATGTTAGAGGCGGCAGCACCGCCGCACCCAGGGTAGAGTGGATTCAAGTTGGACTGGCCATAACAATGGGGATTTTGTTAATGCTCCTTAACATACCTGTGAGACTGACACCAACACCAGTCTTATGTGTTTGTATTTGTGTTTATGGTGGTTGTGCGGGGTCTGTCACCACGACCAACTACCAGCCACTACCACCACCACTGTCATTACCACCACCCACCCCGACCCTTCACCTTGCCCCCTGCATTACTGAGCTTCACAAATACATCTCCTTTACTCCCACACTTTTCAAGCTGAAATGGTTTAATAATTCACTGGGAGCTCCCTTTCAAACCATACCCCCGGCCGGGATTGAACCCGCGGTCATAGAGTCTCAAAACTCCATACCCCCGGCCGGGGGTATGGTTTGTTTGCAATCGTGTCATTACGATTTCTTGAGTCAGCTCCCTTTCCATCTGAAGAGGGGCGGTGAAAGTAGCGAGAGCTTATTTGAAGGCAGTTGAGAAAATGTTAATAAGGCAGTTATGAAGACAGCTAAGAAAGCAGTTTTGAAGGCACTTGTGAAAAGTGTTTTGAAGGCGGTTAAAAAAGGTGTTCGTGAATGCAGTTTGTTGTAGTTGATGTGCTGTATAGCCCTTGTGGCTTAGCGCTTCTTTTTTGATTATAGTAATAATTGTAGTTGATGTTTCTTGTGAGGAAAGTTTTCTTAGGCTAATCTAACCTAGCCTAGCCTTTACTATCCTAGCCTAGTCTAGCCAGGCATTGATTAGCCTAGAGTAGACTAGCCTAGACTGTTCTAACTTAGCCTAGAGTAGACGATTAACCTAGCTAGAGTAGACGACTAGCCTAGTCCATCCTAGCATAGCCTTGTCACATTAAGCAGAGGTCAATAGCCTGATTGGCATAGCACGGCGCTGCCCATATGCGTTTAGTGATTGTATTTTAATATAATAATTATGACTTGGAGCATCTTACCGTTGCGACTCATAACGGTGGCTGGGTTTGAAGCCTTTCCACTGCACGAGGACCATAAGGCTACACATATCATCTGTTCACTAACAGTCAAGAATACTTTAATACCCAAGATGGGCATCAAACTCTCATTGCATATAAACACAGAGGCAAGCATCTGTGTATACACACACATACCTCTCTATACACAATCATACACACCTCTTGATGTATATTTCCTTACTAAACACTTCACGAAGTTAAATATAATAATATTTGTATATAAATCAGCGAAATAAAGAAATGAATAAATTGTTACAATTTTCAACATAGTGTATGTGTGTGTGTGTGTGTATATATATATATATATATATATATATAATATATATATATATATATATATATATATATATATATATATATATTATTATTATTATTATTATTATTATTATTATTAGCACACTGCCGATTCCCACCAAGGCAGGGTGGCCCGAAAAAGAAAAAAACTTTCACCATCATTCACTCCATCACTGTCTTACCAGAGGCGCGCTTACACTACAGTTATAAAACTGCAACATTAACACCCCTCCTTCAGAGTGCAGGCACTGTACTTCCCATCTCCAGGACTCAAGTCCGGCCTGCCGGTTTCCCTGAATCCCTTCATAAATGTTACTTTGCTCACACTCCAACAGTACGTCAAGTATTTAAAACCATTTGTCTCCATTCACTCCTATCAAACACGCTCACGCATGCCTGCTGGAATTCCAAGCCCCTCGCACACAAAACCTCCTTTACCCCCCTCCCTCCTTATATTATATAAGGTATATTGAATGCAGTTTAAAATATTTTAATTTAGTCAGCTCGACGGAGGAATATTGACAGGGGAATTGTTTACCATTCTTATTTACACACCCCCGTGTAAATGTGAGACTAGTGTCAATTTACCTACATCAAAACACACACGGGACACGTTCATGTATGCATCCACGGAACACTTGCATGTATGCATCCACAGGACGCGTTCATGTGTATACTCACATTAATCGACACACACACATGATGCATGCGTGTATGTGTACACCCATGTAAATTATGCACAAGTGCACATGTACACCACGTTAATCATGTACAAGTACATGTATACATCTACATAAATCATACATGAGTCCATGTGTACACCCACGTTAATCATACATGAGTGCGTATACGCACATCTGTAAGTAAATGTAAAACAAAGGGGTATTAGTGTAAATTCTGGCATCAATCAGGTAAATGGGTCGGGTTATCCTGCGTTTTGTCCGCTTAGTAAACATTATTGAGCAGTGAACGGAAATGTTTTGCCTGTTAGTGTATGATGCTTGTGCCATGTTTTTTTCACTGTAGACTGTTGGTGCCATGATTTTTGTCATTGTAGAGTGGTGGTACCATGGTTTTTGTCATTGTAGAGTGGTGGTACCATGGTTTTTGTCAGTGTAGAGTGGTGGTGCCATGATTTTTATCAGTGTAGAGTGGTGGTACCATGATTTTTATCAGTGTAGAGTGGTGGTACCATGGTTTTTGTCAGTGTAGAGCGGTGGTACCATGGCTTTGTCAGTATAGAGTGGTGGTACCATGGTTTTTGTCAGTGTAGAGTGGTGGTACCATGGTTTTTGTCAGTGTAGAGTGGTGGTACCATGGTTTTTGTCAGTGTAGAGTGGTGGTACCATGGTTTTTGTCAGTGTAGAGTGGTGGTACCATGATTTTTATCAGTGTAGAGTGGTGGGACCATGGTTTTTGTCAGTGTAGATTGTTGGTACCACGGTTTTCTCATTGGAGATTGTTGGTACCATGGTATTTGTCAGTGTTGATTGTTGGTACCATGGTTTTCTCATTGTAGATTGTACCATGGTTTTCTCATTGTTGATTGTTGGTACCATGGTTTTCTCATTGTTGATTGTTGGTACCATGGTTTTCTCATTGTTGATTGTTGGTACCATGGTTTTCTCATTGTAGATTGTTGGTACCATGGTTTTCTCATTGTAGATTGTTGGTACCATGGTTTTCTCATTGTAGATTGTTGGTACCATGGTTTTTGTCAGTGTAGATCGTTGGTACCATGGTTTTTGTCAGTGTAGATTGTTGGTACCATGGTTTTTGTCAGTGTAGATCGTTGGTACCATGGTTTTTGTCAGTGTAGATCGTTGGTACCATGGTTTTTGTCAGTGTAGATTGTTGGTACCATGGTTTTTGTCAGTGTAGATCGTTGTTACCATGGTTTTTGTCAGTGTAGATTGTTGGTACCATGGTTTTTGTCAGTGTAGATTGTTGGTACCATGGTTTTGTCATTCCAGGTTCCTTTACCAATTGAATAGTCAACGGGCACTCAATATTGGCGCATTCAAATAACATTTGAGGTAGAAAAAGTTGTGGGTTTAAACAGATGAAAATGTGAAAATGTAAACAGACACCATTATAAAAAAATGTAAACAGATCAGATCTTCAAATGGGCCACTCAAAACAATATGAAGTTCAATGAAGAGAAATTTCAACTACTCAGATATGGAAAACTTGAGGACATTAAAACTGTATCAGGGTATAAAACAAATTCTAACCATACAATAGAGCGAAAAAGTAATGTGAATGACTTGGGAGTGATAATGTTAGAGGATCTTAACTTCAAAGACCACAACAATGTATCTTCCGCATCTGCTAGAAAAATAATAGGATGGATAATGAGAACCTTCAAAACTAGGGACGCCAAGCCCATGATGATTTTCTTCAAATCGCTTGTTCTCTCTAGGCTGGAATACTACTGTACACTAACTGCCACCTTCAAGGCAGGCGAAATTGGTGACCTGGAGAGTGTACAAAGAACTTTCACGGCACACGGTTGAAATCCCTTGATTTGTATTCCCTGGAATGCAGGCGAGAGAGATACATGTTAATATACACTTGGAAAATCGTAGAGGGATTAGTATAAAATTTTCACACGAAAATCACTCCCTATGAAAGCAAATGACTCGGTAGGAGATACAGCATTTCCCCAATGAAAAGCAGGGGTGCCACGAGTACACTGAGGGACAACACAATAAGTGTCAGGGGCCCAAGACTGTTCAACTGCCTCCCAGCATACATAAGGGGGATTACCAGTAGACCCCTGGCTGTCTTCAAGAAGGCACTGGACAGGCAACTAAAGTCAGTACCTGACCAGCCGGGCTGTGCTTCGTACGTCAGTTTGCATCCGGCCAGCAGTAACAGCCTGGTTGATCAGACCCTGATCCACCACGAGGCCTGGTCTCAGACCGGGCCGTGGGGGCGTTGACCCCCGAAACCCTTTCCAGGTATACGCCATTATCAAAAAATATTAACATGCCGTTATCCAAAATGTTAATTAATAGGCGCCATTATCCAAAATGTTAACAGACGCCATTATCAAGCCTAGACATTGGAATTCCTTCTGAAAGTAATCAGGATATTTTTTTTTATTCCCCCGAGGGTATTATCTAGGGGTGTGTTAGAGTATAGGGGTCGGGTATCGGCTAATTCTCGTCTTATTGATAACGATTTTGATTGTATTGGTGTCAGCTAATTTTGATTGTATTGGTATCGGCTAATTTTAATTGTATTGGTATCGGCTAATTTTGATTGGGTATCTGCTTATTTTGATTGGATCGGCGTTGACCTAAAAGTGGGTATCGGTATCAGCATCGGCAAGAATTTTGGTATCATCCCATCACGAGTATCTTACGACTAAAGTGGTAATTCTGTTTTTTTTTTTAATGGGGTGTGAAATCAAGCTGGACTAGAGCACAGTGTACTGAACCATTTAGGTTACGTTATTTGGTAAGGACCTGCAGGAGACACTTGTCTTGCTCTCTGACAAATGAACTACTACCACCATCACAATCGTAGGCCTCTCCGCCTTCAACATGGTTTTGTTGATTTTATCCTTGCTTTTATTGTTTTGTATATATTTTTATCAATGTGAACTGAGTGACTTACCTGTCCAGTGTGTTCCGTAATACTCTTGATATATCTTTGAAGAGTTTCGAGATCACTGCACTCGGAGCCCGGCCGTGGGCCAGGCTCGTCTGGTGCTTGGTCAGCCAGGCTGTTGTTACTACTACAACTATTATTACTACTACAGTTGTTGTTACTACTACAACTACTATTACTGCTACTACTACTATTACTGCTGCTACTACTACTATTACTGCTACTACTAGTACAACTATTACTACTACCACTATTATTTCTATTACAACTAACCACCACCAGAAGCATCTATCATTACCACCACCCGCAGCAGCATAAGTAGAAGCAGGAGCAGAGAAAAATGAGGATATGTGGATTAGCTCATCGGTTTAAAAAGTAACGCTGATCCACAGCCTCCCATTCCAGTGAGTGACTGACCCAGCAAGCCACCTCAACGACCAACGCTCTACCTAACCAATCATCCAAGAAACCACCGTCTCCAGCCAGCTACCCCCACTTCCCCCAACACTGCCACACCAGCCGCCCAACCAATTAACCAGCCCCAGCGTGGCGACAGGTGAAGATCAGGGAAGAACAGGAGTGAGCATAAGAGAACTGCCTCACATCTCCACCTGACACACTCATTAGTACCCCTCTAGCAGTGTCTCCAGGCATGCTGTATGGAAGAGGCAAGGGCAGGGCAGGGCTACGTAGGGAAGGGGCGGGGCAGGGCAGGACAGGGACGATGACAGGGTAGAGAAAATGAGATGGGGTAAGTGGAAGGAATGAGATGAGAGGAAGGGTAAGAAAACCTGGTATTTTCGGCACCAGAGAAAGCGACGAGGGGAAAGGATATAGTGGAAATAGAAGAAATGATAGGAAAATGGAAGAGGACACACTAGGAGGAGATAAAGAAGCCCAGGAATTTTTCACATCGGTCTTAGATTCACCATCTATCCCAGGGGTACATAACCTTATTTACGATTACACGCTTATTTGTGGTTATAGGGGTCGAGGCTCAGCTCCTGGCCCCGTCTCTCCGATGGCTGCTACTGGGTTTCTCCTTTCCTGACTCGATTTGTTCGTCCTGTTTACATCACCCTCCTTTCAAGGAAGGGTTGTTGATTCTGACGAAGGGCTCTTAATACAAGGAATTAGAGCCTACCATCCCCTTCATGGCAACAAACCAACTTATTTCAAATACATAGCAAGAATGTATAATATGAGTATTTAACAAAGTGCAAAGCAACCACAGGGGAAGTTGAATGATAGCTCTAGGCCTTTCGTGTTGCAATCAGTACATCATCAGGAGCTTGCAATGTTGCAGAAATGAGTAGGAAGTCCAGGCCGATTCGTTCAGGGAACGTTCTAGATCGAACGTTCCTCCTGAACTAATCTACTTGGACTTTCTACTTGCACTTCCTACTTATTCCTGCAACATGCAAGTTCCTGATGATGTGTTCATTGCAACACGAAAGGTCTAGAGCAATCATTTAACTTTCCTGTGGTTGTTTTGAATTTTGTCCACTTGTTGGCGATTATTGCACATAGCATAATATCTATACTCCATAGCGAAGTGGAACAGAATCCTTTCCCTGTAAGTCATGCGTATCGTAAGAGACAACTAAAATACCCGGAGCAAGAGGCTAGTAACTCCTTCTCTTGTCTAAATTACTAAATTTAAAAAGAAAAACATTCGTTTTTCTTTTCGGGTCGCCCTTCCTCGGTGGGATACGGCCGGTGTGTTGAAAAAATATCTACAATGTATATTATATAACCGAAGTTGTTTGATCTGTCCTCTTTAGGTAGTTTACCTGACAGTAAAAAACCAGCGGTAGTAATTATCTGCTTCAATACAAACAATTATCAGCTTCATTAAAAACAAATATTAATTAGTTGTTAGATAAAACAGTCGAAAGAAGAGAACATTTTTATTGTGGCATTGTTGGAGAAAATGTTGATAAAATGAGTTTAAATGTTTTAGACGCTTGAGGCTGCCTGGTGGTGGTGGTGGTTGTGTACTCACCTAATTGTGGTTGCAGGGGTCGAGACTCAGCTCCTGGCCCCTGTGTGTGTGGGGGGGTGGGGTGTGTGTGTGTGGGGTGGTGGTGGTGTGTGTGTGTGTGGGTTGGGTGGTGGTGTGTGTGTGTGGGTGGGTGTGTGTGTGTGGTGGGTGGTGTGTGTGTGGGTGTGTGTGTGTGTGGGGTGTGGTGTGGGTGTGTGTGGGGGTGTGTGTGTGGTGTGGTGTGGTGTGTGTGTGGTGTGGGTGTGTGTGGGTGTGTGTGGGGGTGTGTGTGTGGGTGTGGTGTGGTGTGTGTGGGGGTGTGTGTGTGTGTGCGTGTGTGTGCGTGTGTGCGCGTGTGTGTGTGGGGGGTGTGGGTGTGTGGGTGTGTAATCACCTAGTTGTGGTTGCAGGGGTCGAGTCACGGCTCCTGGTCCCGCATCTTCACTGGTCGCTACTATGGTCAATCTTCCTGCTCATGAGCTTTATCGTATCTCTTCTTAAAGCTATGTATGAATCCTGCCTCCACTACATCACTTCCCAGACTATTAAACTTCCTGACAACTCTGTGACTGAAGAGATACTCCCTGACATCCCAGTGATTCACCTGAGTCTTCAGTTTCCAATTGTGACCCTTTGTTGCTGTGTCCAATCTCTGGAACATTCTGCCTCTGTCCACCTTTTCAATTCCTCTCAGTATTTTATATGTCGTTATCATATCCCTCCTATCTCTCCTGTCCTCCAGTGTCGTCAGGTCGATTTCCCTTAACCTCTCCTAGTAGGACATGCCCCTGGGCTTGGGGACTAGTCTTGTTGCAAACCTTTGCACTTTCTCTAATTTCCTTACATGCTTGGCTAGGTGTGGGTTCCAGACTGGTGCTGCATACTCCAGTATAGGCCTATACTTAGGTTTGCTAGGCGTCCATATGCTGCAGCAGTTATTTGGTTGATGTGTGCCTCAGGAGATATGCCTGGTGTTATACTCACCCCAAGATCCTCTTCCTTGAGTGAGGTTTGTAGTATCTGGCCCCCCTAGACTGTACTCTTTCTGCGGTTTTCTTTGCCCTTCCCCAGTCTTTACGACTTTGCACTTGGTGAGGTTGAACTCCAGGAGCCTGTTTCTGGACCAGGCCTGCAACCTATCCAAATACCTTTGTAGTTCTTTCTGGTCCTCTTTTGATTGAATTCTTCTCATCAACTTCGCATCATCTGCAAACAGGGACACCTCTGAGCCTATTCCTTTCGTTATGTCGTTCACAAATACCAGAAACAGCACCGGTCGTAGGACTGACCCCTGTGGTGTGTGTGTGTATGTGTGCGACCTAAGGGAGCTTTGAAGGATGCTCCTTCATCCAATTGAATACAACCTGATTCCACTCTCACATTAGAGAGGCGTTGTGTCACCCCTACAGGTTTAGTGCTTCCCCTGTGACTGTAATCATAATACTACATTGGGGCGTACATCGAAATATCAAACGTACATTTTCACACGCACGCTAAAATTGTGGGGGATGGGTAGGATTTCTGTGGATTTAGTGCTTCCTTGTGACCAAAGTAATTGCAACATTCCCTTCTGGTTAGCTCATCCCCTTGTGTATGTTAACTCCTTCCCCCCTTCCTCTTTCCTCAGTTACTGTCATCAGTCTTCCATCCATAGTTTTTCCAAACATTTCCCCCTTCCGTTAGTGTTATTGTATCGTCCATCGACATTTTCCTCCATTTCTTTGCTCCTCCCCCACCAATCAATCCCTCCCCCAGTTGCTTGTACATGGGTCACCCATCCATGGGTGCTCGTAGTTCAGTTGAAAGCGTCGTCAGCTCACATATGGCACGTAGGTGAAGCGTTGGACATGTTTCCTTGCACCTGCTGACCCTGTACACCTAGCAGTAAATACGTGTTACCTGGCTGTTTGTTTCCTGTTGTGGGTCGCATCCTGTGGAGGGAAATTAAAGGATTCCAGTGGAAATAAGACAGACAGTCCCAGATGACGCACTGACTTTATTGGGTTATCCTGAGTGGCTAATCCTCCCCTGGGTTAAAAATCCCAACAATCTCTTATCTCCTGAAGGAAGGAGATTTTCCCAAGACAGAAAGACAGCTGTACGCGTGTTTGTTGTGCGCCAGGCGAGCGCTGCAGTCCTGTACATACTGCCAGACAGTCGGCAAAAAGGGAAAGTTTACCTGAGGGAAGAATGAGTTACGAGGGGAAAAGAGAGAGACGAGGGGAAAAGAGAGAGATGAGGAAAAGAAGTGAGAGAGATAAGGGAGAGAGAGAGAGACGAGGGGAAGAGAGAGACTAAAATGGACGGTGAGGGCTCTGGGAAAGAAGAAACATAGACACAGAAACGCGAAAGCAACACGAGAGAAAGTTTTTTTTCATTGTTAAATTTACCAGTTATAAGCTGTTACCTCCTTCAAGGTGGGTATTTGGATAACCGAGGAAGACTTGATTCGAGGAACTGGAGCTATCCTTCCTCTGATCAAATCTGATTACGTCTCATTTCCAGATGTGAACGCTGTGGAAGAACGGAACGAAAGTGTGGATAAAGGTCGTTATGGACTGTGAAGAAATCATGTATTATTACTTTGAGACATGGGTGGAAATAGGTACGAAATAGGTGTGAACTAGGAAAAGGGGGTTTATGGAGTAACTTTGTAGATGAATGGTTCAGAGAACCGACATGTTGATAAATTAGACACATGTGCAACTCTTGGGTATCTTTATTGAGGAAATGGGAATGACCAGGTGAGGAAGGGTGACAATTGAGGACCTACTAAGGCGGGGTCTGAGGTATACTTCCATAACAAAAAGTTCAGATATATTTTGCCAGAGACATTTTGAAATATCTCCTCAAAATAAAAATAAAGGTTTAATATTGGAAAAAGCTTAAAAAAATAATAATAGGTAATATAACTTTTGTTATTTTGAAATGCAGCGTGGTGTGTGACTCCATGAAAAGTTGTCAGCTCTGGTAGGTACATAACACCGGCCTGGTGTGGCTGGCGGTATATAACATCATTGTACACAAATAACCCGCACATAGGAGAGAGAGAAAAAAGCTTACGACGACATTTCGGTCCGACTTGGACCATTTACAAAGTCACAGTGACACAAAAGAGTGAAGAAGCCAGTGTATAAGTGACATCGTTCATAAGAAAGACAGCTGCAGAGCACCTGGAAGTAAACATCGAAGACTGACTGCTGAGAAGAACTACCTACTTTTACCTAGGTAAGGAACTATCGAGTATTATCTAGACGTATGATGTGAGGATCGAACAATCACATAGGAATGAAGAAACTCGTTGTAGTTGGGAACTGGGAGATGATCGTGGCAGAGAAATGATATAAATGAGGATCTGCTGGTAGATAATAAACACTGGTAGATAGAATACATATGATAAAGGGGGTGAATAATGCAGACGCGCGATAGGAAGAATGTGGAGCAGTGATTATTACATTAGCATACATCAACCTTGCCTCGTATATGTTGATTTCTCCCATATGATTCTTAGTAAATTTCTGGATTTGAGTTGTGTTACTTATTTGCTTGAGTGGTTAGTTTTAATGAAAGGGGTGAGATTGAGTGGTGGGAAAAGCTAAGTGCGAGTGAGTGGTGAAAAGGGTAGCAGCAGAGGCAGTGAGTGATGGTAGAAGGTCGTAGGGGTGGTGGTAGAAGTGAGCGGTGGTGGAATGGGTGGTAGTGAGTGATGGTAATGCGTGTATCTGTGTGTGTGTGTGTGTGTTGTGTGTCTGTGTGTCTGTTGTGTGTGTGTGTGTGTGTGTGTGTGTGTGTGTGTTGTGTGTGTGTGTGTGTGTGTGTGTGTGTGTGTGTGTCTGTGTGTCTGTGTGTGTGTGTGTGTCTGTGTGTCTGTGTGTGTGTGTGTGTGTGTGTGTGTGTGTGTGTGTGTGTGTGTGTGTGTGTGTGTGTCTGTGTGTCTGAGTGTGTGTGTGTGTGTGTGTGTGTGTGTGTGTGTGTGTGTGTGTTCTGTGTGTCTGTGTGTGTGTGTGTGTGTGTGTGTGTGTGTTGTCTGTGTGTGTGTGTGTGTGTGTGTGTGTGTGTGTGTGTGTGTGTGTGTGTGTGTGTGTGTGGTGTGTGTGTGTGTGTGTGTGTGTCAGTGTGGGTGCGTTATAAACTGAGCCTCTGGACATAATGTGTACTAACATCGCAAAAATGGTGGCCCGCTCTCGTGCACTGCTGTAATAACAGCAGCAGCACTCTTACAGCTGCTGCAGCTGCACACAACAGCCCTTCCCTCGCCTGAATATGTTACTGTTGGAATTGCTGCTGTTTTAAGTGCTGCTGTTGTTCCTGATGGAAGTGCTGCTGCTGTTCCTGTTGGAATTGCTGCTGTTGCTCATATTTTAATTATTGTTGCTAACATTGGAACTGTTTCTACCTTTGGAATTATCGAGACTACCTCTATTGGAATGGTTGGCATTGTTGCTACTGTTGAGTGACACCTGGCGGTGTTTAGTTACTGTTTGATTCACTGTCTTATTCTCTCTCTCTCTCTCTCTCCTCTCTCTCTCTCTCTCTCTCTCTCTCTCTCTCTCTCTCTCTCTCCTCTCTCTCTCTCTCTCTATCTCTCTCTCTCTCTCTCTCTCTCTCTCTCCTCTCTCTCTCTCTCTCTCTCTCTCTCTCTCTCTCTCTCTCTCGCAGTTTTGACATATCTTTCTTTTGCTGCATGACCTATGCAAGGTCTGCCTAGCATGTATCATGGTAAGGCCTCATTTAGATTATGCTGCGCAGTTCTGGTCACCGTATTACAGGATGAACATAAATGAACTGGAAAATATACAGAGGATGACAAAGTTGATCCCATGTATCAGAAATCTTTCCTGCGAGGCTAGACTGGGGACACTTTATCTGTATTCTCTAGGAAGACTTAGAATTAAAGGAGATATGATTGAGGTGTATAAATGGAAGACAGGAATAAATAAAAGGGGGATATAAATAACATGCTAAAAATGTGTAACCAAGACAGGACTGTCAGGAATGGATTCAAGTTAGAAACATTTAGATTTAGAAAGGATATAGGAAAGCATTGGTTTGGTGTGAGTTATGGATGAGTGGAACAAACTCCCGAATAAATAAAAGGGGGATATAAATAACATGCTAAAAATGTGTAACCAAGACAGGACTGTCAGGAATGGATTCAAGTTAGAAACATTTAGATTTAGAAAGGATATAGGAAAGCATTGGTTTGGTGTGAGTTATGGATGAGTGGAACAAACTCCCGAGTAGCGTCATTGAAGCTGAAACCTTTTGTAGCTTTAAAAATAGGTTAGACAGGTACATGAGTGTGTGTGTGTGTGTGTGTGTGTGTGTGTGTGTGTGTGTGTGTGTGAGTTAGACCCTGGTTAGCATGGGCCAGTAGGTCTGTGGAGGTGCTCCTTCTTTCTTATGTTTCCGTCCATGCCAGGATCGAACCACGGACACATAGTACGTGAACTGAGTACGTTGCCAGGCGAGCCACGGGACACCTGTTGTTCTCTTTCTACTTGAAACCTTCCGTTCAGTTCCACCTTCCCTCCCTCCAGTGCCACTTACCCTTCATGCTACCTACCCTCCCTCCAGTGCCACTTACTCTCCAGCGCTACCTACCCTCCCTCCAGTGCTGCCTGTCCTCCGGTGTTATCTACCCTCCCTCCGATGCCACATACCCTCCTGCGCTACCTACCCTCCCTCCAGTGCAACCTACCCTCCCTCCAGTACCACCTGTCCTCCGGTGCTATCTACTCTCCCTCCAATGCCACATACCCTCCAGTTCCACCTACCCTCCCTCCAGTGCCACTTACCCTCCAGCACTACCTACTCTCCCTCCATCATTTACCCTTTTTTCAGGAGGCACCTTTCATCTCCTCTCATCTTAACGTAATGGAGACAAAAACATTGTGTTTAGTCTGTGTGTTGTCGTGTTAGTGGCGTCGACACCTTGACCAAGAAGTAGACCCGAGGAAAAATTCAAGAATTTGCAGCCTAGGCGGTGGGTTGCTTACTAGGTGGTGGGTTGCCTACTAGGTGGTGGGTTGCCTACTAGGTGGTGGGTTGGTTCCCTTTTTACAAAATACGTGTACAGCAGCAGGTAGTGTGTGAGTATCACTGCTGATACCTGGGGTAATGGGTTGCAGAGGATCTTGTGGTTTATAGGCGTATTTATTGCACACGTATTGACCGGTCAAGGGCAAGTGGAGTTCAGTTTTAGAAGTTGCTGTCTGGGATGAATTTGAATCCTTCCTGGTTTTCTTACGAAGGCTCTTACAGAGGTTCTTACTTAGGTTCTTACGAAGGTTCTTACAAAGGTTCTTACGAAGGTCCTTGCGTAGGTTCTCACGAAGGTTCTTACGGTGTGCAAAGTTACCAGCTCGAGATTTAGCGGACGAAGAAACCAGCCTCCACCATTCCTTTCCCTGAATGACCCAAGGTGTACCGCTTCAAGGGAATATAGATAAGTGTGTGTGTGTGTGTGTGTGTGTAAGGTCACCTTGACCTCATAACTGTGAGGTTGAAAATTTAGCGTTTGTGATTACCTCTGGTGATTGTAGCTACAGCAGAGTTGTGCTCAAAGTATCATTCTTATTCATGGATATCTTTACTTTTAAGACGTTTCGCTATCCAATGGTTTTTTCTTGTCAATACAGAGATGAGGAACCGGAGACGGTGGAAGATGAGGTAATCAGTCCCTCAGCCTTGATAGATGTCCAGTTTACTATATAAAGAACACCTTCCTAGGGATAAGGGATCCATTACTTCATCTTTGGTTAATATGTGGGGTATATGTGTGTGTGACAGGTGTTGAGATGTATATTTCTGGTGAATATGTGGGGTATATGAGTGACTGGTGTTGGACTGTCACTCGCACCACATATTCACCAGAAACGTACAGCTCAACACCTGTTATACATGATTGTGAATGTGTTGTGTGTTTGACAGATGTTAGATTTTGTGTTTACATGTATGGTGACTGTGTTTTAGGTGACAGATGGTGGATTGTGTGTGTGTGATGCATTGTAAGTATGGCAGATTATGGAATAAACACGTGTATTAAATATGATATATGCATGCATGACCAGGGCTGGTTTGTATACGTGTATGACAGGTGTTAGTGTGCTTGTGTGTGACAGATTTGAGGCTGCATGTATATACAACAGGTGTGAGGGGTATATGAATATAAAACAGGTGTGTGTGTGTATACGTATGACACTTGTTTCATGTTAAATGTTTGATTAAATTTGCATAGGTGAAGTTTGAGACGTTTCGCCTGTAGAACAGGCAGAAGAGTGTTCTAAAAGCGAAACGTCTCGGTAAATTTCCTCTCTGCAAATTTTGTCTATATTTTCCACGACTCACCTTGTTTGCACCGACAAAACCGACAGATATATTAATCCACTTGACGAAACAAAAATAAAACTCTCGAAGTCACAGAAACAACATTACTTTTGACATTTTAAAACCTTAGTGAAAATGTGTCATTGATTTTATTGGTTCAGTCGCTTTCGTTACTTAGTGCCCCGTTAAGACTTCTCGTTAATTTCATCCGATGGTACTCGTCTTTAATTACAGGGAGAGAAGGAATTGGAGGGGAAGGGAGAGAAGGGAAGAAGCAAGAGAGCGTAGGTAAGGGGAGAGTTGGGGAAAAGAGGTTTGGGAAAGTGGAACATTTGTACTTAGGTTATCGGGTTTGGGAGCAGCCGGGTGACCCAATTATGTTTACTCTTATCTTCGTCTCTTTCAAGTGAGAAGTTAGGGGGGTGGGGGTAGGGGTGGTTAATAGAGGAGGGGGAGAGGTGAGGGAAGTGGTGGAGATGTTGGTAGCAGAGGAAGAGTAGGTGATACAAAGAGGAAGGGGAAGTAGAGGAAGACGTGGTGGTGGAACTAGAGGAAGAGGAATTAAAGGCAGAGGTGGTGGTATAGTTGTAAGAGGTGAAGGTGGTGATAGATTTCGAGGAGCAGTAGCAGCAACTGTTGCAGTAACAGCAACACTAACGTCAGAACATTTTCTGTCAAGGATTCAGATGTTTCTGTAGAGAAACTCCAAGATAAGTCACTTTGTCTGACTGTTTTTTGGGATTATCGTAGGTCATTTACACATGTTACTATGTATGATAGTTGTGCTTATGTGTAACTGTACCTAAATAAACTTACTTATGTAAGGAACTAGTCGTTCGCAAGTTTACATTTCGGACAAATGCGATCAGAACGCGACAACAGGTACAAACTGAGTAACACAATGAAACTTCCACGAGTCCTTTCTGTGGATTAAAAAAAAAATAGAAAAACTCACTCTTTTCGACGGTAGACGAACATGTATGACACTCTGATATTTAACACACGCTTTACTCCAGTAACCCGCTGCTGTTTAACCCAGAACTGGCTTCTGTCCTCTCTGAGCTGGCTACTATGGCTTTCCCAAACTGGCTTCTGTTGTCTCAGATTTAACTACTTCTTTCCCAGAACTAGCTTATGCCCTATCTGAACTGGCTATTTTTGCTTTCCGAGACGGGCTTCTGTCGTCTCAGTTTTAGCTGCTGCTTTCCTAGAATTGGCTTCTGCCTTCGCTGAACTGGCTGCTACTTTCCCAGAACTGGCTTCTGCGCTCTAGTAATTTGCTGTTGCTCTCCCAGAACTGGCTTCTGCACTCTCTAAACTGGCTTCTGCTCTCTCAGAGCTGGCTTCAGCGCTCCCTGAACTGGCTTTTGCTACTGCTTCTCCCAGACCCGGCTGCTACTCATCCACCAGCAGCCGATGTTCTCCCAGCAGCAGCAACTAACAGATCTTACGATACAGGAGCAAAAATGAAAGCTACCGTTCGTGGTAGAAGAATGGAAGTGTGTGAGTAAGAAGGTTCAACCCTGCCTCTTGCAGCAAGCAGCTTGCGGAGGAGAAGCACCATTGAAATGCATCCTGTTCGTTAATCCGTTAGAATGCTAAATTATTCAGGTTCCCCCTCGACTCCCTCGCCTGGAAATAATAAAAGGAAAGGGAAGATCATTTGCTACAGTCTCGAAGGGCGTCGCTCCCGGGTTATTCTATCGTGAAAGTAAACCCTGTTGCCCAAGGAGAATAGCGCTCTCTTGCCCTCGGCTCATCAGCTGGGTCTGTTTCTTCTGGGCGACCTTTGATGCTGAGGATTTTCGCTAGGATTGTAAGAGTGCGCTGGGAGTCTCAGATGAATAGTGAGCTTCAGTCTCCTTGTGCTCATCTTCCCTTTGTCATTTAACTCTTTTTTTTGACCGACTGGCTTGCTGTTTATTTTTTTATTTTTTATTTCGTTTTAGTGTCTGTTGTGCCTATTGTATACCTTTTTTGTCGTCGCGCTTAACCTGCTGTTATCTCGCTGCCGTTGTCGCAACGTTGGTTGTTCGGTTGTCGCTCGGTTCCTCCTGACTGACGTGTACCTAGCACCCTAAGGACCGTTTTTTTTTATTTATTTACAAATAACCCACAATTTCGAGAAGAAATTATGAATGACGTTTTGGTACTTGGGCTTTATCAGTTCTCGACTGAGAGGAAACAGTGAGAAAACAAGAAGACAGGTCAAGTGAAGAAATGAGGAGTAAGGTCAGAGGAAGAAAATACCAGAAGACAGGTCAGGAGAAGAGGCGAGATGAAAGCCAAGGTTGTGTGTGCTCTGAGCATTGAAGAATTAGACATAAGTACAGCATCTGGGTATCTTTATTTGTAGGCGTTTCGCCATCCTTTTATGTACAGCTCTAAGAATTGCTGCGTTTATCAATTAACTGAGAGAGGAAGGAATCAATAGAAACGAAATCTGGCCTAAGACAGCGATGTTGTGACTTAATAATCCAGGACGGATCGAAACGTCGTCTGAAGCTTCCTCTGGAAAGTGTGGTTCATTTATGGAGTGCTGCAGTCACATGATTGTGACCTTTTTCACTCTTGTTTATGAAATAAGAGAATTTGAGAATAACATTAACCAGGCTTTGCAGTTTCCGCCAGAGGTCGTTACTGGAACATAGACACGTGTCGGTATCTTATACGTGATATACATTACCCACAATTTGATGAAATACATACAACACCTGGTCATCTGTATTGATGAGACGTTTCGCCAGCCAGTGTATCATATTTAGCGAAAGGATGGGATCGGTTTTGAGCTGTATAGCTGTCAGTTGTTCAAGTTTAAAAGAAAATAAGGTATTAAATACCATGAAGTAACTTGAGAACGCTTCTTCATGTCGGGTTCAGATTTTTAATACCGGTGTGTCTTGCCTAAGGAAATGTTCAGATTTCCACTAGGCTTTGTAATTCGTCAGTTTTAGTTATAAAAATTATAGGTAACATCAATACCTTTGAGTATCAAGGGACTGGAATATCAACACCTGAGTCCCAGTGGTGTTAAAGCCAGGTCAGAAAATTGTAAAAATTAATCTTTTTTTTTCATTTGTTTTAGTAGAACATCTAACATCGCTGTTTATTCTTAAAGTTCGGACAGTTAAATTTAGGTTTAAAAAACTTATTAAATGTATATTTTGCTCCAAATGAACAAATTGAAAACGGCTCTGATGAGTCTTTGAGCGACGTAGCCGAGGATAAACAGTGGTGTGAGGATGGACTGCCTGTCATATAATTTTTTTACGCCTGTTAGAAGTCTCCTTAAGCTGTGTCAGTGCATTTCCTGATTTCCTTGGAGGTCTCGTGTGTGTGTGTGTGTGTGTGTGTGTGTGTGTGTGTGTGTGTGTGTGTGTGTATGTGTGTATGTGTGTGTGTGTATGTGTGTGTGTAGGCTTGCAGGCTTCCGGGAGATGGGAGGGGTGACAGGTTGTACAGCCGGTTCACAGCGCCATATTCTAATCTCGTGCCAGATCATCCAGGCTGTGATGGATATGTGAGACAACGGGCCACCAGTTGGTGGTGGTGTTGCCAGCAGCAGCAACACCAGACGAGCCTGGCTCATGGTTGTGGTTCCGGGAGTAGAAAAACTCTCGCAACATATCAAAGTTATATCAAAGCTTTGTACATTTACACTCAAAAAGTACAAATCTCCTGATCTTAACCTTCCCCTGTGTATAATGACACAAGGTACGTAGTATGGTATTTTCTTAGTTGTTTCGCCCACCTGGGACTTTTATCAATTTATCAGATCGAAAAAGACACCTGGTGGATGAAACGTGTTGTAATATAATGCACTTCTATGACATTATCCCTCATCTTTGGGACTATCATTTCTCTCTCTCTCTCTCTCTCTCTCTCTCTCTCTCTCTCTCTCTCTCTCTCTCTCTCTCTCTCTCTCTCTCTCTCTCTCTCTCTCTAATCTTGCCTTCCTCCTCCTCCTCCTCCTCCTCCTCCTCCTCGCTCGCTGGTAATAGAAACGCCGAATCCAATTTGCTGTTGAGTCAGTGGATATTTTTCACGTTTTTTATATAGGCAGAAACTTTCTTGAACGTCCTGTCTGCTGACTACTGATCTGTCTGTATTGTCTGCTGACTGCTGATCTACCTGTATTGTCTGCTGACTGCTGATCTACCTGTATTGTCTGCTGACTACTGATCTACCTGTATTGTCTGCTGACTACTGATCTACCTGTATTGTCTGCTGACTACTGATCTACCTGTATTGTCTGCTGACTACTGATCTACCTGTATTGTCTGCTGACTACTGATCTACCTGTATTGTCTGCTGACTACTGATCTATCTGTATTGTCTGCTGACTACTGATCTACCTGTATTGTCTGCTGACTACTGATCTACCTGTATTGTCTGCTGACTACTGATCTACCTGTATTGTCTGCTGACTACTGATCTACCTGTATTGTCTGCTGACTACTGATCTACCTGTATTGTCTGCTGACTACTGATCTACCTGTATTGTCTGCTGACTACTGATTCTACCTGTATTGTCTGCTGACTACTGATCTACCTGTATTGTCTGCTGACTACTGATCTACCTGTATTGTCTGCTGACTGCTGATCTACCTGTATTGTCTGCTGACTACTGATCTACCTGTATTGTCTGCTGACTTCTGATCTGTCTGTATTGTCTGCTGACTTCTGATCTGTCTGTATTGTCTGCTGACTACTGATCTACCTGTATTGTCTGCTGACTACTGATCTACCTGTATTGTCTGCTGACTTCTGATCTGTCTGTATTGTCTGCTGACTACTGATCTACCTGTATTGTCTGCTGACTACTGATCTACCTGTATTGTCTGCTGACTACTGATCTACCTGTATTGTCTGCTGACTACTGATCTACCTGTATTGTCTGCTGACTTCTGATCTGTCTGTATTGTCTGCTGACTACTGATCTACCTGTATTGTCTGCTGACTTCTGATCTGTCTGTATTGTCTGCTGACTACTGATCTACCTGTATTGTCTGCTGACTACTGATCTACCTGTATTGTCTGCTGACTACTGATCTACCTGTATTGTCTGCTGACTACTGATCTACCTGTATTGTCTGCTGACTACTGATCTACCTGTATTGTCTGCTGACTGCTGATCTACCTGTATTGTCTGCTGACTACTGATCTACCTGTATTGTCTGCTGACTACTGATCTACCTGTATTGTCTGCTGACTTCTGATCTGTCTGTATTGTCTGCTGACTACTGATCTACCTGTATTGTCTGCTGACTACTGATCTACCTGTATTGTCTGCTGACTACTGATCTACCTGTATTGTCTGCTGACTACTGATCTACCTGTATTGTCTGCTGACTTCTGATCTGTCTGTATTGTCTGCTGACTACTGATCTACCTGTATTGTCTGCTGACTACTGATCTACCTGTATTGTCTGCTGACTACTGATCTACTTGTATTGTCTGCTGACTACTGATCTACCTGTATTGTCTGCTGACTACTGATCTACCTGTATTGTCTGCTGACTACTGATCTACCTGTATTGTCTGCTGACTACTGATTAACCGCTTACATCAATATTTTTATGATCATATGCGTTTAGTCCACGTTTATATATATATATTTGTGTGTAAAAATGTGAATTCATGTTTTAGATTATGTGAAGCGGTAAACCCACAAGGACACATTCTTAATTTGTTTTTTTCATTTAATGTTTTTTGAAATGAAATATGATGATGGTGTAGGGCTCTTGATCCACGGAACTCTTTATCGCGTTCGTTTGGCTCAAATTTGTTTGCATTCTGTGCCCAAGCACCGTGTAATTCATAAGAGCCTAGCATTTTTCTTTAATAATAATAATAATAATAATAATAATTTTACTACTACTGTTACTCTATTATTGCTGCTGCTGATTAATAATAATAATAATAATAATAATAATAATAATAATAATTGTAACACCTGTCTCCTCCTTGCAGGTATGTGGGTGTGATTGGCAGGTGAGCAGAGGAAGAGTAGTGTGTGTAAGTAGTGAGGATGAGTCCAGGTTGCTGGTTGTTGTAGGGTTTCAACCCTGTCGACTTCACTAGTGTGAAGTCACATGTACACTGCAAGCCAAGGTTGCTGTAAGTGATAAGTATTAAGTAGATTATCATTGTATAGAGCTACTGAAACATGGACATCTTGGTGTATATACTGGTATAAACCTTCCAGTGTATATACACTTGAGAGATGGACCCTTCTGAGTATATACACTTAGGTATTTCACTGTACATACACTGCATAAATACTCAGACTTTTCACTCTGTATACACTGAGATCTTTTACTGTATATATACTGAGACAGACCTCTCGGTGTATATACAGTGAATGTCATGTGTGCTGGAGGGTAGTCAGAGTTACCTCTGGTACTTGCCAGGTTTCCAGCTGTCAATTAGACTGCTAGATGAGCCTTAATTAAGGACACTCTGCCTGGTTTTTTTTTTTTTTGGTAGATGACGAGACGGTGGTTATCAGTAGATAATGACATGTAATCTGTAGATAAAGGTACGGGAATATCAGTCAGTTAACTCTTCCACGTCATCAGCCAGTCAGATATGCTTATGTTAACAAGTCAGTCATCGAAATAAGTCACCAGGGAAGGGGAAAAGAGGTATTCAATAGTTTGAAGTCTTTAGGTATAAAATAGTTTGAGGCCTTTCGTATGGATCCTTCGTCAGAGACTTGGGCATTAAATAAGCTAGAGATTTGCTAGGAATTCAGTTAGATGAAAAATAAGTCAGTGATTAAGGATTCACTTAGAATAGATGAAGAATGAGTTAGTGATTAGCTAGGAATCCGGAAGGGAACCACATGTCCTCAGATATTATATTCAAAAGGAAGCGCTAAACTAGTAGGGACCATACAGCGCCTTGGTAAAGGGAGGTAATCAGGTTTGATCCGAGGGTAGCTTCACTTAGATCAGCAACTCGCCAGCATGAAGGGGAAAAACGGCAGCAAGAGGGCGTCAGTTGAACCAGTCCAAGTGTGTGATTGATCCATTCCTCAAGGAGTTGCCTTGATCAAGGGCTCTTGATCCAAGCAGTTGGAGCTACCTTCCCTTTCGGATCACATCTTACTAGCTCTAATTCCCCATGAACTATATGACCCGTATGGGTTCAGCGATCCCTTAAATAATAATTATTATTTACCCATAATGCTAATTTACCAATAATAAATAATACAATTTAACAGTAAACATAATAGTAATTAAACAACAATAGTAATAATAATAATATTAAAGTAATAATACAATAATATTTAACAATAATAATATATAATAGTGATAAGAATACTAATATAATTTAACAATAATAATATAATTTAATGATAATTTAATGTACTACTAACAATAGCTATATATATTTAGGTTGCTGGGTGATCCGACTAAGGTTATCCCCGTATTGCATAACCCCAGCCCACTCTGCCTCAAGCGAATGAAATAGTACAGAGTGCGGCATGAGTATAATGCAGGTGAAAGTGTGAAAGGAATTAGAAGAGGCGTTGACACATCATTTTGAGACTAATGTTCAACATTTCAGTAAAAATGGTAAATTATGACATACATCAAATCTAATTCTAACCTTTCTAAGAGACCAGTATTGTGAAATGCACAAACACTTTAAGTTTGAAGTCAGTTAGAAGTTGCATTATGGAGTTACCAGCATGGAAAGGTTAAAGATAATCAGATGCGACACTCGGAAATTATCGCATGAAAAGTTACATTGAAATTCTTCGAATTTATTCCAGAAAGGCAAATTGGGTCCCACATAAGACAAAATCAGCCCTAACTTTTCTCTAAGTAAGATTTGATTACTGTAATTAATTGATGTACTTTTAAAAAATTAAGTACAGTAATTAATTACTGTCTTTTCTAAAAGTAAGTGCAGTAAGTTTTACTTAAGCTTAGTTTATAACATGTAAATAACACATAAATGAACTTTAATTGAACGTAGGATAACCCAGTACAATTAAATACTGTGATTTATCTAACTTAGGATAACCAAGTACAGTCAAACACTAATTAGAAGAGATATTGTTCAACTATTTCACAGAAACCAATTTAATTAATTAAATTGGCACGTGATAACTAACACAGCATCAAGAAATTGTTTACTTTGAGGGAGAACAAATCAGCACTAAAAGTTTAAAGTCGACAAGAAGAAGCATTTTCCAGTTATTGTACAGAATCCAACAAAATTCGTGCCTACGAGGTGCAGTGTACTCAAGTGTTGAAAATTTGAAGCCGATCAACTGAGGAATTTTCGAGTAATAAACGAGAACTTGGAAAAAGAAACGAAAATGCTTGTGAGACTGTGTCCAAAAATAGGAAAGTCTTCCTTGTTATGCTTACTGACTGAGATTTTGCCACCGAAGTGGCTAGTTTATTGTGCATCCCATATCCCTCCTGTGGACGGTAGAGCAAGACCACATGGATACACAAAAGGGCTAGAAACTAGGCCCCGAAAGGGTTAACAGGAGTACATCTAGATTTATATCTACAGTTTACTTATCTGTTACAAGCACATTTAGAAATTTACTTACTATATCTAGTATCTTATTTTCATTAATAAGATATCTTGACATGTCACATAGGTCTATACTGTCTATGTTCCGCTTACGAAATAAAACCGCTGTATTTTTCTAGTTTTCTTTTTTCATTTGCACTGTTCAAAATTCTGTATAATCCTGTAAGAAAAATTTTGATTTTGAAATTTCACGCTATTTTACACTCAAAATGCCCCTTAAGGGAGGTTCCTTGACGCTGGTCAGGGGCTCTTGATCTAGGGAATTTGATGTGTTCTCCAGTTCCCTAAATTAAGCCAAAGTGTCTTCCAGTTTCCCATCTACAGGCGCTGTATAATCCCTACGGGTTTAGCACTACCCATAATAATAATAATAATAATAGGGGTGTTGATGTTGCAGCTTTTTAACTGTAGTGTGTAGGCTCGCGTATGACAAAACAGTGATGGAGTGAATGATGAAAGTGTTTCATCTTTTCGGGTCACCCTGACTTGGTGGGAAACGGCCGGTGTGTTAATAAAAATAAAATAAATAATAATAGCTGTATGACCCTTGTCGCTCTAGCGCTTCTTTTTTATAATAATAATAATAATAATAATAATACACATATAATAATAATATATATACATAAAATGGCCAAAACTTTTCAATCTCACGTCGAATTTTTTCTGGGGTAACTTTTTTGTGTATAGGTTTAAAGATCCGTCACCGAGGGTTTTCAGAAGTTATCCCAACCATTCGAAGGTGCTGGAAATGGGTTCAGTAACTTTGGTCGTAGGGCAAGTGCATGTGCCAGTTGTTCCAGGAATTTGGTCCTCGTTACCGTACACAAGTGTGGAAAATTAGAAACCGGTTGGTCGAGGCGTTCTTGAATTACGTGTGAAGTCGAAAAGTTGGTTGGAGGAAGAAAATTTGAAAAACAATTTAGGTAACCTTTTAAAGATCCCCTTTCAGTGATCCGTAATATTTTACTGCTGCTGCTACTAATACTATTACTGTTACAATTGCTACTAATATTACAATTGCTACTATTACAATTGCTACTACTACTACTATTGCTGCTACTACTACTATTGCTACTACTCCTACTATTATTACTACTACTGTTGTAACTCTAATGGTTATAACCATAATTTTTAAAGGGGTGGACCGGTAAGCCAGCGGAAGGCCTCGATCAGGTGACCAAAAGCTCCAGTAGTGGGTCATCATAAGACTAATACCCGCGACAGGAAACACTTGGCCTGTTTCCTTACACACCTTACCTAACCTCCTCTTACTACTACTACTACTACTACTACTACTACTACTACTACTACTACTGCTGCTGCTGCTAATACTACTACTACTACTACTACTACTAATACTACTACACCACCACCACCACCAACACCACCTGTTAAGCAGGTTAATACACTACAAAATCTGCCCTTGGCTTCTGATGGAATTTATTTTTATCTTGTATTAAACATTTCTTTCTCCAGTATCCGCCTCTTCACTAGCCTTCCCTCTCCTCCCTTCCCCTACAT
Organism: Cherax quadricarinatus; assembly: GCF_026875155.1. Taxonomy (NCBI): domain Eukaryota; kingdom Metazoa; phylum Arthropoda; class Malacostraca; order Decapoda; family Parastacidae; genus Cherax; species Cherax quadricarinatus. The sequence continues at coordinate 20,490,401 of NC_069450.1, forward strand.
TCTCCTCCCTTCCCCTCCCTCTTCTTCCTTCCCCTCCCTCTCCTCCCTTGCCCCTACCTGTCCTCCCTTCCCCTACCCTCTCCTCCCTTCCCCTACCCTCTCCTCCCTTCCCCTACCCTCTCCTCCCTTCCCCTACCCTCTCCTCCTTCCCCTCCCTCTTCTTCCTTCCCCCTCCTCCCTCTCGTTTCCGTTCTTTAAAAGCCTTTCGTTGTACACTAATTGGGGAATTTAAGCGAGTGTAAGAGAACTAGGCGTTGACTTCTCTGACTTGACCCCTTCCTCTCAAGGCTTATCTTTACTGTGTAACCCAGTAAGCTCAGAGAGAGAGAGAGAGAGAGAGAGAGAGAGAGAAAGGCAGCGGTGAACTCAATACACAGCATCTAGTGTTGACGTGATGAGGTCCGAGAGGCCAGATATCAGTCCCGATCAAAGTGGTCTAGTAGGCGGCGCCAGGAGCTGAGTCTCGATCCCCGCAAACACAATTCAGTGAGTACGGAGATAACAGACACACATGAAAAATATAGTGATGGTTGAACAGATAAAGAGGCGGAAGAGATGGATAAACAGTGTGAGAGAGAAGGAGAAATACAGGAAATGTATCTTTAAACTAACCGAGACTCAAAACCATCTATTTTCCCTCCCTCACTAACTTTTTCCTAGTATTGCCTGTCGCCGCTGAGGAGCGGTGGCGCTCTGCAGTCAAACGTGTTATTTTTATTTGCGTGGAAAATAACATCTTGTCTATGTGGTTTTATGACAACGTGCTATTCCTAGTCCGATGCAGTTGGTTAGTGGCGACATGTTCCGTGTTAGTTTGTAATTCCCCAACACAATTATGGTACAGGGGAGTCATAGACTCCAGGCACCGATGATATAAAATATATGATGTATGATACAATATAAGTATGTCGTGTGTGTGTGTGGTGTAATGTGTTGTGTGTGAGTGTGTGTGTGATGGTGTGTGGGTGTGTTGATGTCGTGCGATATGTAAAACTGTCAACGCAGAACTCATTTAAAATTAATTCCTCTCTAAATTTTTCCTATAGGTTTAGTATATTTTTCGTATGTGATGAAAAATCATATTTGGCACCAATGACTAGTCAACTGCTTTTGATTTTTATTTTGCTGAAAACTAATATTTTGTTTGTCATGAGTTTAATACTAACAACTGTTATTTTTTCGTTAGGTTTAGTGATTTTGGCGAAATCGTTTAAGAACTAAATTGTACTATGTCCTAATTGTGGCAAGGGGTTTCAGTCCATAGTCTGCCTACGTACGACACATATATATATATATATATATATATATATATATATATATATATATATATATATATATATATATATATATATATATATATATATATATAATATGTCGTGCGAATAAGTAAAACGCGATTTTGGCTTAAATTGCAACGCTCTTCTTGCCGATTAGGGCAAGCGAAAATTTGTGTGTGCAGTAATTTTGCAAAAATCATTATGAATCTAACGAAAATATATATTTCATTGTGTTTGTTTATTATTAAATTATTGTAAACTTATATAAAGTATATTTAGTTGGATTAGGCTAAATTAAATTGCGCTTGTTATAATAAGATTAGGTAAGTTTCCTAAGGTTCTTTTGGTACAAAATCATTAATTTGTATATTAACATAATTGAAAAAAATATCTTTAAATGTTAAGAGAAAATTTCACAAAGGACTTAATTTTAAGTGAGTTCTTGCTAACTGACCAGCTTTACCTATTCGGCACGACATGTATCTTGTGAAATGTTTTCAGACATATTTATTCATTTAAATGACTTCTATGTCAATTTTCGTACTTGTAAAATCTTGCACTGCCATTTGAAAACCTTGGCTGCTACACTGCACTGGCATCTCTCCTGACGCTGGTCGTGTGTCGTACCATCACTGCCTCGGCATCCTCATCTGGACGACTCGCCACATTGAAGTTTTACGCTCATTAACGATGCAGTAAATAAATTTGTCATTATAACGGTGGCTGGTCAATATAACAGTGGTCAATGTAACAGTGGCTGATCAATATAGCAGTGGTCAGTATAACAGTGATTGGTCAGTATAAAAGTGACTGGTCAGTATAACTGACTGGTCAGTATAACAGTGGACAATATAACAGTGACTGGTCAGTATAACAGTGGATGGTCAATACGTCAAAACCAACGAGCTTTAAGAGTTTATTTTTGGTTACATTGACATAGCTGCAATATTAATGATGCAAATTTTGCAATTCACCGTCCGAATTTGAGGTCTGTTGTTACGTGGAATTTGAGTTCGGTTTTGAGCAAGTGACGACCATATGGTATGTACACCGAGGTGTGTATCTTTCAGAGGTATATGTCTCTCGGTATATACATAGTGTATATTTCTAAGCGTATGTATACAGAGATGTAGATTCTCCAGGGTATATACACCAAGGTATATATCTAAGGTTTATAACCTGAGGTATATACACCAAGGTATATATCTCTCAGGTTTATAACCTGAGGTATATACACCAAGGTATATATCTCTCAGGTTTATAACCTGAGTTATGTACATCGAGGTGTATATATCCCGGGTATATACACAGATGGTTGCCTCGTGGGGTATATATAATTTTAAGCAAATGAAGCCTTGAAATAGACCTTTACTTATATGGACTCTTCTGTCATACTCCTTCCCTTCAAGGCGAAATATGCTCTTGATCCAAGGAATTGTAGCTACCCACGTTTCTTTTTTTCTCTTCCATCGAGCATCCCATTCACTTACGACATCAACGGGTTTAGCGCTTCCCCGAAGAAAAAAATAATAATAATGATGATTATTGTCAGAAATTTTTAGGGTATCAGCGAATGTTTTATTTTGTCCCGGGAAATATAAAATTTTGAGGAAGGTAATATCCGCACGACTTTTGGAAAATTCTAGAATATTATTTCCTTCGAGCGATATTACTCTGCTGCGTAATGGCTTTCATTTGTCAATTATATTACTTTTTTTTTTAGTTTTAATACCCCTCAAGGTATTTCTTTTATTAGTTTTGTATTTTATTCTTATATCTTTTAAAATCTTTCTTGTTATTTTTTTCCCTTTCTGTTTATCTATAACCTTCTTTTCCTTCTTTGTATCTGTGAAGCTTTGTTATATTCATTGCTTTCTTGTTTTCCTTGTTTATCAATAACTTCGCCTTTGTTATTGCCAGTTTTACTTACGTCGTTTCAGCTGGATTTTTTCCTCTACACCCTTGAATTTTCAGTTTTGAAGATTATGGTGCTCTTCACCAGCTCCGAGGTTGAGGGACTCATTACCTCATCTTTTGTATATAGTTCTACAGTTTTCCCATTATGTCCCTTAATTGAATTGATGAAGCCATTGCATGGCGAAACGTCTACAGTAAAGATACCCAGATGTTGCACATGTGTCTAATTCTTCATCTTGTCAGTTTTGTTTACTATATATGTACAACGATTAATAAACTGCACTCCTTGCAAGATTGCAAGACGGCTGTTACTTTCTCTATAGTGGACTGGCTGGGCGGCACTAGTTCACATTTGGAGGGTTGGGTGGAGAGGCCTGGACTCTCATATCTAGACCAGGTCCTGGGTGACTTCCTTGATGGCTAGGCAGAAAATGAAACGGGCGAGGAGGGTCAGTCTCCTGAACACTTCACACTAACCACGGCGTTTGTGGGGTACGAACCCGTGTTGGTAATCGTGTTATTAGCATTTCACGTTTACCGAAGAGAAGTTTTGATCCAATGCTGCGAAGTGGATGAACGGATAAAGAGAAGGGAAATATTGGTACGCCACTTAGTATATCTCTTAATCAGTGATTTAAACCAAGTAAACTTGTTTACATATGAGTTTGCAGTAGAGTCTACTGCTTATATCATACACACATGTGATAACCGCGACTTTTATTAAGACGACGTTTCTTCAAGCTATGTCTTTATGAATCATTAGATTGATAAACCATTTGGTTGGCAAGACGTCTCCTTAACAGAAGTCCTATTTACCTCATATGTGCCTTGCGTACATACTGACATGATGTATATTTTTAAACGTGGTGTCCAAGACATTGCCACACATGTCCTCGTCTATCTAGCTTTAGTTTAGGTAATTCACACTTGAGGATAATGATGGCTCGCTCTCTGTATATAACACGAGACCCTAGTATGGCAAGAGTGGGCGGGGCCCCTAAAGTGCTACTGATGCATAAGGGATCACAAATCCGGTCTTGCCACATGGCGCTCCAACAATAAATCTGTCTGTTGGTCAGTCTGATTATTATCGTCGAAGAGGTTATTAGAGTTGATTGTTTTAGTAGCCTGATTTTAAGGGTTTAGTGATGTGAGACAAGTTGTTGAAAGAGAGAGAGAGAGAGAGAGAGAGAGAGAGAGCTAGAGGTTTAGCTAGGTAAAGGTACATACCCAGTGTCACGTGTCAATAGTGTTACAGTTTTCGAGACATTTTCCCATCACGTGACAGTGCTTGTTTGTTGTCACTTGAGTGACGTATTGAGCTTCTGTATCGTGTAGCACAAGTCACTAGATGAACACATAATATTACTTTCGTAGTTCCACTGTTCACTGGATAGAACAAGCTTTTAGTTCAACGACCTTTCATCCATTACTCCCAACACAAGACCAGTAACATTCATCCCTTCCAACATAAGACCAGTAACATTCATCCCTTCCAACACAAGACCAGTAACATTCATCCCTTCCAACACAAGACCAGTAACATTCATCCCTTCCAACACAAGACCAGTAACATTCATCCCTTCCAACACAAGACCAGTAACATTCATCCCTTCCAACACAAGACCAGTAACATTCATCCCTTCCAACACCTCCCACATTATTTTTTCTAATGTAAAACTAGTTTTGCAAGGAACCCGAACTCTGCCACCACCACCACCATGCTACTAGCAAGCCACCACCACCACCACCACGCTACTAGCAAGCCACCACCACCATGCTACTAGCAACCCACCACCACCACCACGCTACTAGCAAGCCACCACCACCATGCTACTAGCAAGCCACCACCACCACCATGCTACTAGCAAGCCACCACCACCATGCTACTAGCAAGCCACCACCACCATGCTACTAGCAAGCCACCACCACCATGCTACTAGCAAGCCACCACCACCATGCTACTAGCAAGCCACCACCACCACCATGCTACTAGCAAGCCACCACCACCACCATGCTACTAGCAAGCCACCAACACCACGCTACTAGCAAGCCACCAACACCACCATGCTACTAGCAAGCCACCACCACCACCACCACCACGCTACTAGCAAGCCACCACCACCACCACGCTACTAGCAAGCCACCACGACCACCATGCTACTAGCAAGCCACCACCACCACCATGCTACTAGCAAGCCACCACCACCACCACGCTACTAGCAAGCCACCACCATGCTACTAGCAAGCCACCACCACCATGCTACTAGCAAGCCACCACCACCATGCTACTAGCAAGCCACCACCACCACCATGCTACTAGCAAGCCACCACCACCACGCTACTAGCAAGCCACCACCACCATGCTACTAGCAAGCCACCACCACCATGCTACTAGCAAGCCACCATGACCACCACGCTACTAGCAAGCCACCACCACCACCATGCTACTAGCAAGCCACCACCACCATGCTACTAGCAAGCCACCACCACGCTACTAGCAAGCCACCACCACCACCATGCTACTAGCAAGCCACCACCACCATGCTACTAGCAAGCCACCACCACCACCATGCTACTAGCAAGCCACCACCACCATGCTACTAGCAAGCCACCACCACCACCATGCTACTAGCAAGCCACCACCACCACCATGCTACTAGCAAGCCACCACCACCATGCTACTAGCAAGCCACCACCACCACCACCATGCTACTAGCAAGCCACCACCACCACGCTACTAGCAAGCCACCACCAGTACAATGCTACTAGCAAGCCACCACCATGCTACTAGCAAGCCACCACCACCATGCTACTAGCAAGCCACCACCACCACCATGCTACTAGCAAGCCACCACCATGCTACTAGCAAGCCACCACCACCACCACGCTACTAGCAAGCCACCACCATGCTACTAGCAAGCCACCACGCTACTAGCAAGCCGCCACCACCATGCTACTAGCAAGCCACCACCATGCTACTAGCAAGCCACCACCACCACGCTACTAGCAAGCCACCACCACCACCATGTTACTAGCAAGCCACCACCATGCTACTAGCAAGCCACCACCACCACCATGCTACTAGCAAGCCACCACCACCACCATGCTACTAGCAAGCCACCACCACCACCATGCTACTAGCAAGCCACCACCACCATGCTACTAGCAAGCCACCACCACCACCACGCTACTAGCAAGCCACCACCACCATGCTACTAGCAAGCCACCACGACCACGCTACTAGCAAGCCACCACCACCACCACGCTACTAGCAAGCCACCACCATGCTACTAGCAAGCCACCACCACCACGCTACTAGCAAGCCACCACCACCACCATGCTACTAGCAAGCCACCACCATCATGCTACTAGCAAGCCACCACCACCACCATGCTACTAGCAAGCCACCACCACCACCATGCTACTAGCAAGCCACCACCACCACCATGCTACTAGCAAGCCACCACCACCACCATGCTACTAGCAAGCCACCACCACCACCATGCTATTAGCAAGCCACCACCACCACCACGCTACTAGCAAGCCACCACCACCACCATGCTACTAGCAAGCCACCACCATGCTACTAGCAAGCCACCACCACCACCATGCTACTAGCAAGCCACCACCACCACCATGCTACTAGCAAGCCACCACCACCATGCTACTAGCAAGCCACCACCACCATGCTACTAGCAAGCCACCACCACCACGCTACTAGCAAGCCACCACCACCATGCTACTAGCAAGCCGCCACCACCACCGTGCTACTAGCAAGCCACCACCACCACCATGCTACTAGCAAGCCACCACCACCACCATGCTACTAGCAAGCCACCACCACCACCATGCTACCAGTAAGCCACCGCCATCATACTACCAGCAAGCCACCACCACCACCATGCTACCAGCTAACCACCACCACCATCCTACCAGCAAGCCACCACCATGCTACTAGCAAGCCACCATCATCACCACCATGCTACCAGCATGTCACCACCATGCTACCAGCAAGCCACCACCACCATGCTACCAGCAAGCCACCACCACCACCATGCTACAGCAAACCACCACCACCACCATGCTACCAGCAAGCCACCACCACCACCATGCTACTAGCAAGCCACCACCACCACCATGCTACCAGCAAGCCACCACAATTCTACCAGCAAGCCACCACAATCATACTACCAGCAAGCCACCACCATCATGCTACCAGCAAGCCACCACCACCATGCTGCCAGCAAGCCACCACCACCACCATGCTACTAGCAAGCCACCACCATGCTACCAGCAAGTCACCACCATGCTACCAGCAAGCCACCACCATCATGCTACCAGCAAGCCACCACCATCATGCTACCAGCAAGCCATCACCACCATGCTACCAGCAAGCCACCACCACCACCACCATGCTACCAGCAAGCCACCACCACCACCATGTTACCAGCAAGCCACCACCACCACCATGCTACCAGTAAGCTACCACCACCATGCTACCAGTAAGCCACCACCACCATGCTACCAGCAAGTCACCACCATGCTACCAGCAAGCCATCACCACCACCATGCTACCAGTAAGCCACCACCGCCATGCTACCAGCAAGTCACCACCATGCTACCAGTAAGCCACCACCACCATTCTACCAGCAAGCCACCACCATCATGCTACCAGCAAGCAACCACCACCACCATGCTACCAGCAAGCAACCACCACCACCATGCTACCAGCAAGTCACCACCATGTTACCAGCAAGCCACCACCACCACCATGCTACCAGTAAGCCACCACCACCATGCTACCAGCAAGCCACCACCACCATGCTTCCAGCAAGCCACCACCACCACCACCACCATGCTACCAGCAAGCCACCACCACCACCATGCTACCAGCAAGCCACCACCATGCTACCAGCAAGCAACCACCACCATGCTACCAGTAAGCCACCGCCATCATACTACCAGCAAGCCACCACCACCACCATGCTACCAGCAAACCACCACCACCATGCTACCAGCAAGCCACCACCATGGTACTAGCAAGCCACCATCATCACCACCATGCTACCAGCATGTCACCACCATGCTACCAGCAAGCCACCACCACCATGCTACCAGCAAGTCACCACCATGCTACCAGCAAACCACCACCACCATGCTACCAGCAAGCCAACACCATGGTACTAGCAAGCCACCATCATCACCACCATGCTACCAGCATGTCACCACCATGCTACCAGCAAGCCACCACCACCATGCTACCAGCAAGTCACCACCATGCTACCAACAAACCACCACCACCATGCTACCAGCAAGCCACCACCATGGTACTAGCAAGCCACCATCATCACCACCATGCTACCAGCATGTCACCACCATGCTACCAGCAAGCCACCACCACCACCACCATGCTACCAGTAAGCCACCACCACCATGCTACCAGCAAGCCACCACCACCACCATGCTACTAGCAAGCCACCACCACCATGCTACTAGCAAGCCACCACCACCACTATGCTACCAGCAAGCCACCACAATTCTACCAGCAAGCCACCACAATCATACTACCAGCAAGCCACCACCATCATGCTACCAGCAAGCCACCACCACCATGCTGCCAGCAAGCCACCACCACCACCATGCTACTAGCAAGCCACCACCATGCTACCAGCAAGTCACCCCCACCACCATGCTGCTAGCAAGCCACCACCACCACCATGCTGCTAGCAAGCCACCACCATGCTACCAGCAAGCCACCACCATCATGCTACCAGCAAGCCTCCACCATCATGCTACCAGCAAGCCATCACCACCATGCTACCAGCAAGCCACCACCACCACCACCATGCTACCAGTAAGCCACCACCACCACCATGCTACCAGCAAGCCACCGCCACCACCATGCTACCAGTAAGCTACCACCACCATACTACCAGTAAGCCACCACCACCATGCTACCAGCAAGCCACCACCACCATGCTACCAGCAAGCCACCACCATGCTACCAGCAAGCCACCATGCTACTAGCAAGCCACCACCATGCTACCAGCAAGCCACCATGCTACTAGCAAGCCACCACCATGCTACCAGCAAGCCACCACCACCATGCTACCACCATCACCCCTACACCTGTCGCTTACTCTTCCTGCACGAGCATTCTGCCTGGCAACACAAGCTTGGCCCCAGGATTACTATGGTTTAACACTCAGACCTTGCGCTGTTCTGATCTGTTTAGAATTACTAGTTTGTTATCCTGATTTTAAATGGAGATGGAGGTAATGCAGCTGGATTTTGTTTTGGTTCGCGAGGTGAACATATTGGTCATCCGGATTTGTCCATAACCTTGACAAGTGCAGAGTTTGTGAATATTGGTGAGGATTTTTTTTATGTTAAGAGGAACTCAACAATTTTTAGATTGGAACTCTGGATGGTATAGAAATATTAAGTCATGATTCTAAACACACACACACACACACACACACACACACAACACTTGCTGGACTTAGTATTCACCTTCAGTAGTGCAGATATCGAGGACATCACATATGAAAGACCCCTTGGGGCCAGTGACCATGTGGTTTTAAGCTTCGAATACACAGTAGAGCTACAAGTGGAGGGAGAAGCAGGAAGGCCAGGACGAATGAAGCCAAACTACAAGAAAGGGGACTACACAGGAATGAGGAACTACCTGAACGGGGTTCAGTGGGACAGAGAACTGGCAGGGAAGCCAGTTAATGAGATGATGGAATATGTAGCAACAAATGCAAGGAGGCTGAGGAGAGGTTTGTACCCAAGGGTAACAGGAGTAATGAAAAAGCCAGGATGAGCCCATGGTTTACCCAAAGGTGCAGGGAGGCAAAAACCAAGTGTGCTAGGAATGGAAGAAATATAGAAGGCAAAGGACCCAGGAGAATAAGGAGAACAGTCGTAGAGCCAGAAACGAATATGCACAGATAAGAAGGGAGGCCCAAAGACAATATGAAAATGACATAGCAGCGAAAGCCAAATCTGACCCGAAACTGTTGTACAGCCACATCAGGAGGAAAACAACAGTCAAGGACCAGGTAATCAGGCTAAGGAAGGAAGGAGGAGAGACAACAGGAAATGACCGTGAAGTATGTGAAGAACTCAACAAGAGATTCAAAGAAGTGTTCACAGAGGAGACAGAAGGGACTCCAGAAAGACGGAGAGGTGGGGCACACCACCAAGTGCTGGACACAGTGCACACAACCGAGGAAGAAGTGAAGAGGCTTCTGAGTGAGCTAGATACCTCAAAGGCAATGGGGCCAGATAACATCTCCCCATGGGTATTGAGAGAGGGAGCAGAGGCGCTAATGTGTACCCCTAACAACAATATTCAATACATCTATCGAAACAGGGAGATTGCCTGAGGCATGGAAGACAGCAAATGTAGTCCCAATCTTTAAAAAAGGAGACAGACATGAAGCATTAAACTACAGACCAGTGTCACTGACATGTATAGTATGCAAAATCATGGAGAAGATTATCAGGAGAAGAGTGGTGGAACACCTAGAAAGGAATGATCTCATCAACAGCAGCCAGCATGGTTTCAGGGACGGGAAATCCTGTGTCACAAACCTACTGGAGTTCTATGACATGGTGACAGCAGTAAGACAAGAGAGAGAGGGGTGGGTGGATTGCATTTTCTTGGACTGCAAGAAGGCGTTTGACACAGTTCCACACAAGAGATTGGTGCAAAAACTGGAGGACCAAGCAGGGATAACAGGGAAGGCACTACAATGGATCAGGGAATACTTGTCAGGAAGACAGCAGCGAGTCATGGTACGTGGCGAGGTGTCAGAGTGGGCACCTGTGACCAGCGGGGTCCCGCAGGGTCAGTCCTAGGACCAGTGCTGTTTCTGGTATTTGTGAACGACATGACGGAAGGAATAGACTCTGAGGTGTCCCTGTTTGCAGATGACGTGAAGTTGATGAGAAGAATACACTCGATCGAAGACCAGGCAGAACTACAAAGGGATCTGGATAGGCTGCAGACCTGGTCCAGCAATTGGCTCCTGGAGTTCAATCCCACCAAGTGCAAAGTCATGAAGATTGGGAAGGGCAAAGAAGGCCGCAGACGGAGTACAGTCTAGGGGGTCAGAGACTACAAACCTCACTCAAGGAAAAAGATCTTGGGGTGAGTATAACACCAGGCACATCTCCTGAAGCGCACATCAACCAAATAACTGCTGCAGCATATGGGCGCCTAGCAAACCTCAGAACAGCATTCCGACATCTTAATAAGGAATCGTTCAGGACCCTGTACACCGTATACGTTAGCCCATATTGGAGTATGCGGCACCAGTTTGGAACCCACACCTAGCCAAGCACGTAAAGAAACTAGAGAAAGTGCAAAGGTTTGCAACAAGACTAGTCCCAGAGCTAAGAGGTATGTCCAAACGAGGAGAGGTTAAGGAAATCAACCTGACGACACTGGAGGACAGGAGAGATAGGGGGGACATGATAACGACATACAAAATACTGAGAGGAATTGACAAGGTGGACAAAGACAGGATGTTCCAGAGATTGGACACAGTAACAAGGGGACACAGTTGGAAGCTGAAGACACAGATGAATCACAGGGATGTTAGGAAGTATTTCTTCAGCCACAGAGTAGTCAGTAAGTGGAATAGTTTGGGAAGCGATGTAGTGGAGGCAGGATCCATACATAGCTTTAAGCAGAGGTATGATAAAGCTCACGGCTCAGGGAGAGTGACCTAGTAGCGATCAGTGAAGAGGCGGGGCCAGGAGCTCGGACTCGACCCCCGCAACCTCAACTAGGTGAGTACAACTAGGTGAGTACACACACACACACACAGCCAGGAGCTGAGTCTCGACCCCTGCAATCACAATTAAGTGAGTACACACAGAGTGCAAGCGTAAAGCGACCTTTGTTAAGCGGGCTTCTGAAGTATTACCATTAAACTTTACGTTTGTGTGTGTGTGTGTGTCTGTGTGTGTGTGTGTCTGTGTCTGTGTGTGTGTGTGTTTCTGTGTGTGTGTGTTTCTGTGTGTGTGTGTTTTCTGTGTGTGTGTGTGTTTCTGTGTGTGTGTGTTTCGTGTGTGTGTGTGTGTGTTTGTGTGTGTGTGTGTGTGTGTGTGTGTGTGTGTGTGGTGTGTGTGTGTGTGTGTGTGTGTGTGTGTGAGTGTTTGTGTCTGTGTGTGTGTTTCTGTGTGTGTGTTTCTGTGTGTGTGTGTGTGTGTGTGCGCGCACGCGCGAATGTTAACACATCTATTTGGGACTGTGCATGTTTCCTGTGAGCAGTAGTCTAGTATGACCACTAGTCTGGTGTAAGCAGTAGTCTTGTGTGAGCAGTAATCTGGTGTGAGTAGTAGTCTAGTATGACCACTAGTCTGGTGTAAGTAGTAGTCTTGTGTGAGCAGTAGTCTTGTGTGAGTAGTAGTCTAGTATGACCACTAGTCTGGTGTGAGCAGTAGTCTTATGTGAGCAGTAATCTGGCGTGAGCAGTAGTCTGGTGTAAGCAGTAGACTAGTGTAAGCAGTAGTCTGGTGTAAGCAGTAATCTGGTGTAAACAGTAGTCTGGTGTAAGCAGTAGTCTGGTGTAAGAAATAGTCTGGTGTAAACAGTAATCTGGTGTAAGCAGTAATCTGGTGTAAGCAATAGTCTGGTGTAAACAGTAATCTGGTGTAAGCAGTAGTCTGGTGTAAACAGTAGTCTGGTGTAAGCACTAGTCTGGTGTAAACAGTAATCTGGTGTAAGCAATAGTCTGGTGTAAACAGTAATCTGGTGTAAGCAGTAGTCTGGTGTAAACAGTAGTCTGGTGTAAGCAATAGTCTGGTGTAAACAGTAATCTGGTGTAAGCAGTAGTATTGTGTAAGCAGTAGTCTGGTGTAAGCAGTAATATGGTGTAAGCAGTCTGGTGTAAGCAGTAGTATGGTGTAAGCAGTAATGTGGTGTAAGCAGTAGTGTGGTGTAAGCAGTAGTGTGGTGTAAGCAGTAATCTGGTGTAAGCAGTAGTGTGGTGTAAGCAGTAGTGTGGTGTAAGCAGTAGTCTGGTGTAAGCAGTAGTCTGGTGTAAGCAGTAGTCTGGTGTAAGCAGTAGTCTGGTGTAAGCAGTAGTCTGGTGTAAGCAGTAGTCTGGTGTAAGCAGTAGTGTGGTGTAAGCAGTAGTGTGGTGTAAGCAGTAGTCTGGTGTAAGCAGTAGTCTGGTGTAAGCAGTAGTCTGGTGTAAGCAGTAGTGTGGTGTAAGCAGTAGTCTGGTGTAAGCAGTAGTCTGGTGTAAGCAGTAGTCTGGTGTAAGCAGTAGTCTGGTGTAAGCAGTAGTGTGGTGTAAGCAGTAGTCTGGTGTAAGCAGTAGTGTGGTGTAAGCAGTAGTCTGGTGTAAGCAGTAGTGTGGTGTAAGCAGTAGTGTGGTGTAAGCAGTAGTGTGGTGTAAGCAGTAGTCTGGTGTAAGCAGTAGTCTGGTGTAAGCAGTAGTGTGGTGTAAGCAGTAGTGTGGTGTAAGCAGTAGTGTGGTTTAAGCAGTAGTGTGGTGTAAGCAGTAGTGTGGTGTAAGCAGTAGTTTGGTGTAAGCAGTAGTCTGGTGTAAGCAGTAGTCTGGTGTAAGCAGTAGTCTGGTGTAAGCAGTAGTCTGGTGTAAGCAGTAGTCTGGTGTAAGCAGTAGTGTGGTGTAAGCAGTAGTCTGATGTAAGCAGTAGTGTGGTGTAAGCAGTAGTGTGGTGTAAGCAGTAGTCTGGTGTAAGCAGTAGTCTGGTGTAAGCAGTAGTCTGGTGTAAGCAGTAGTGTGGTGTAAGCAGTAGTGTGGTGTAAGCAGTAGTCTGGTGTAAGCAGTAGTGTGGTGTAAGCAGTAGTCTGATGTAAGCAGTAGTGTGGTGTAAGCAGTAGTCTGGTGTAAGCAGTAGTCTGGTGTAAGCAGTAGTCTGGTGTAAGCAGTAGTGTGGTGTAAGCAGTAGTGTGGTGTAAGCAGTAGTCTGGTGTAAGCAGTAGTGTGGTGTAAGCAGTAGTCTGGTGTAAGCAGTAGTCTGGTGTGAACGAGAGGTTCTACTCTGAATATCTATAATAATAAAGATGGCGTTCCCGTCTTCTTGAAAATGTTTAAATTTAAAAATAAAAAAACTTCGTTATTAAAAGTCTTAAAAACAGGCAAGCAAATTATTCACATTATTAAATATAAGCAGTTTTTCCCTTGCCATTATATGATTTATTATTATTATTTTTTTTTTCACTCTACGTAATAATAAGATGTAAAAATTTTTTTCAGTGTGAACTTATATTATTTTCCTTTAATATGCAAATATTTGACTGTTTGCAGGTCAGATTTTTTTGGTTATGTAAAGTATGGTGCTTAGAAATTGGAAAAAAATAGTCAAATTGGGATATGAATAAGAAAGAACTAATGATTTTGGAGTTTAGTTTAATTAGAGGTGTGTCCTTAATTAGTGTGTTTACTTAGTTGAGTTTGCATGGGTCGAGTTACTTCTCAGGGTGAGTGTGTGACTGTAGACAAGTGGTGCCCACGGAGGAAGCTTGAAAAGGGGAAGTAGAGAGGAGAAAAGACGTAGGAGGAAGAGGAAGTGAAGGACGAACTTTAATACTGATAGTAGTAATAGTAGTAGTAGTTGTTTTTGGTTTTATCTGAAGAATGAAAGGGGGATAAAATCAAAGGAAGTCATAAATGAATAATAAAGAGAGAGATAGGGGGGGGGGAAGAAGAGAGTAGAAGGGGAGAGATGGTGAGATGGTATCCTCACTTTGCATGCATGAACAAGCCTTGTATATTTGTCTATTATCACAAGAGAGAACAGTCTGTGTTTAATGTGTCTGTTTCTCTCTCTCTCTCTCTCTCTCTCTCTCTCTCTCTCTCTCTCTCTCTCTCTCTCTCTCTCTCTCTCTCTCTCTCTCTCTCTCTCTCTCACACACACACACACACACACACACACACACACACATACACGGGGGGCCAGGAGCTGAGTATCGACCCTTGCAACCACAATTAGGTGAGTACACATACACCGAACAGGCCAAGTGTCTTATCGACAAGTGCCTTTGACAAAATGTTAACTAACACGCGCGCACACACACTTTTTCCTCTCTCTTGATTGGGTTTAAAAACCTATTCACTACACAGGGTCATTAATGCTGCATGTCATCTATTCACTACACAGGGTCATTAAGGCTGCATGTCATCTAATCACTACACAGGGTCATTAAGGCTGTATGTCATCTAATCACTACACAGGGTCATTAAGGCTGCATGTCATCTATTCACTACACAGGGTCATTAAGGCTGCATGTCATCTATTCACTACACAGGGTCATTAAGACTGCATGTCATCTATTCACTACACAGGGTCATTAAGGCTGCATGTCATCTAATCACTACACAGGGCCATTAAGGCTGCATGTCATCTATTCACTACACAGGGTCATTAAGGCTGCATGTCATCTATTCACTACACAGGGTCATTAAGGCTGCATGTCATCTATTCACTACACAGGGTCATTAAGGCTGCATGTCATCTATTCACTACACAGGGTCATTAAGGCTGCATGTCATCTATTCACTACACAGGGTCATTAAGGAGGCATGTCATCTATTCACTACCAGTCAAAAATACTTTAATGACCTAAACTGTAGATTAAAGTCAGTTTTGTATATACACACTTCTCGGTATATATAGTATATTCTTGGTTTAGAAAGACACGTAAGCAAACACTATAACATATTTATTAGAAAACGTTTCGGTCCTGGGACCTTGATCACTTCTAACATACAGAGGTAGAAAGACCCAGTAGGCCTTCTACAGTGTTCCTCCATTCTTATGTTCTTATGACATTCCTCAGGTCACGTGCGTCACATCTCACTCTCCGCCTATATATATAATGTCTTTCTACCTCTGTATGTTAGAAGTGATCAAGGTCCCAGGACCGAAACGTTTTCTAAAAATAATATTTTTAGTGTTTGCTTACGTGTCTTTCTAAACCAACTTGTCGGTATTTATTACCAAGGTTTATACCACAGTATATTCTTAAACATGTATTTGTAATGGGAGAAATGGAATAGTTTCAGTGATAATATAAATATATATATATATATATATATATATAATATATTATATATATATATATAATATATATAATATATATTTATATATATATATATATATATATACACACACTCACAAATATATTTTTTTATATTAATGGAATAATAGTATTTAATTTTAATTTTCAGATTTTTATTAATTTTTTTGTTTCTACATTTCATAATTATAAGCAAAAACAAACACATTTTTATTTCTTTGTGCAGTATAAAAATGTAGTTTACTTGTAATAAAATATTGTTAAGTACAAAAAAGGCACTAACATGCAAGTGCCTTAGGAAAGGAAAATACGTTTTAATTAATAATTTGTTTCTGAGTATTTTGTTATATTCATGTATTTTTTTTTTTTTCCATCCGAAAACTAAAAACGTGATGTTTAAAGCCAGATGTGAGATTATTAAAGCCAACTTCTGATAATATTGTGTTTATCTCTGAGTTTTTTAAAGAATTAAATTGAGAGTGTCGTGGTTGGAGCACTTGACATTTCACTCACGACTTGAGAAGGGTCAAGGAGGGACCGAAACGTCGTCTGTCGTTTCCTCTCCGAATTATGGGTCACTTGCAAACCGATTCTTGTGAAACTTAACTTGGTGCTCTTTTCAAGTCTTGTAAATCATTCCTTTCAGGGACTTTTATTGGTCTGTTAAATATTCCTTTAAGAATGTAAGAATGGAGGAACACTGCAGCAGGCCTACTGGCCCAAATTAGGCAGGTTTTTCTCTAAAACAACCATTCCCACCCACCCTCTTGTCCAACCATTTCCCAAAGCTCCCCAAGAATTAACTTCAATTAACTTCTATACTTCTGTCTTCAACAGGGAGCTTGATAAGTTCTTCCAACCACTTGCTGATCAGCCAGGCTGTTGTGCTTACGTTGGACTGCGTACTGCTAGCACCAACAGCCTAGCTGATCAATCTATCACGCGGATACCCCCAGGTTGCCCACATTAATATTTTGTTCCTAATTTGATGTAAGTCGTTTGGAAAAACCACTTTAGAATGCCACTGGCTGAGGAAACGTTTCGCCAGCCAGTGGCGTCTTCAGTCCAATACAGAGAAGAACGACGGAAGTTGAGGAGCTTGAGTAATTTGTCCCTCAGCCTGGAGTCGATGTGATCAATCCATCGATTAGTCCATCAAGACTGATGGACTGAACACATCGACTCGAAGCTGAGGGACTGATTACCTCAAACTACTCCTCTTTCATCATTTTTCTCATTCTTCATCTTACTCCTTGCTTCTCCAGTTCTCCAAATAACCATCTATCTGTCGCCGTATCAAAGGTTGTTTTATAGTCTGGCAAGATGCAGTCCACCCGTCTCTCTTTCCTGCTTTACCTCTTTTAGTATAGCGTGTTGAGATGCGATCACCAACAGTTTGATTGGACAGAGATGAGCTAGCGATTAGCGGACGGAGGCTCGAACTTCCACTGAAATGGGTTAATAATAGTAGTAGTAGTAATAATAATAATAATAATAATAATAATGAAATAGAATTAAATTATTTTTTCCTCCAGATGTTCGAGTTTTCCCTGAAATGTATGACTTTTTCCCCAGATGTTTCAGTTTTCCCCTCAATTCACGAATTTCCCTGAAATATTTTCCTTCCCGGATTTGCTTCCGTGCACCGTAATTAAGTGTTGGTGTAATATCAGTGCGTTATAAATTAACGTAAAAGTTTCCGCCAAAGTAACTCGCATTTTTGGCTGTTTGCGCAGAAGCTGTGTAAAACTAGAAGGAAAAAAAGCACTTAAAAAATATACCCCGCGCATTCTTCTCGTAAACAACTGACCTCGGCTCTCCCACATCTCCGGAAGACTTTCTCAGATTTTTCCTTGTCGTAAAAACCAGAAAATTATATAATTTACTCTTGTGTGTACGTGTTTATATATGAAACACAGACACGCACGCACGAACAAAACACACACACACACACACACACACACACACACACACACACACAACACACACACACACAACACACACACACACACACACACACACACACACACACACACACACACACACACATATATATATATATATATATATATATATATATATATATATATATATATATATATATATATATATATATAATATATATATATAATCATATTAACAAAAAATAGCAAAATTCCAATATTTTTTCACTGTGGTTAATTTGCATGTTATGATATCACCTGTTAACTGTGATCTTATTGCATATATATGTATATATATGTCTTAATACTTTATAGGCCTAACTCCCTATGGTTCATTACTTTTTTTTTGTTGAGTGGCAACAGTAGCAGATGCTGCACTGGCAGTGAAGAGGGACGTTGAAAAACATACTTTTATTGGGACATCGTTTCGCTCAGTTGAATTTGCTTTTTTTTTTTTAATTTCGTGAAGCGCTAAACCCGTGTGGGGACATTTAGTAGTCTCATAATATGTGAGGGGGGGTTATGGGGAGGCTAACTTCACGTGGGAGCACAGCTCCGCTCAGACGATATATTGACCAACTAAACTGTTGTGGCGGGTCTTCGTGTCGATTGGCACGGTCCATGGTTTACCCTGGACGCCATGATAATGAGAATGATGGAGTAGGAGGAGGAGGGAAGAGGAAGAGGGGGAAGATAGAGGGTGAGGATGTATGAAGAGGAGGAAGGATGAGAGGATGAAGGAAGTAAGAGGAGAGAACAAGAGTTATTCAGCACAAGGAATTGTGGATACTCGATCCTAATCCCGTTAATACCGGCCAAATCTTTGACCAGTCAGACTGTTGGTGCTCCCAAGAAGTGAGCATGAAGATGAAAAATTAGCATCCCAGTGGAAACATTGACACATTGTACAAGTCTCACTGACAAGAGCTGTAACAAACCTTATCCTCTACCCTATACTTCTTATCCTATACGTCTTATTCTCTTCTCTATACTTCTTATCCTCTTCCCTATACTTATCCTATACTCATTATCCTCCTCCCTCTAGTCTTTATCCTTTTTATCCATATCTGTACTTCCATCCTGCTATTGTGTTCACTGTTTTGTTGCCTTCCCCAAGTACTGGCTGCAGCCTCTTTCATTATCTCGTCTAGTTTATCTCTTGAACTTCATCTCTCTTGCTCTTGTTAAAATCTGATTGTTATTGCAAGATGATTGCAACCACACCATCATGTGTTACTGTTCTTGCAACCACACCATCATGTGTTACTGTTCTTGCAACCACACCATCATGTGTTACTGTTCTTGCAACCACACCACCATGTGTTACTGTTCTTGCAACCACACCACCATGTGTTACTGTTCTTGCAACCACACCCAGTTACCTTCAAGGTACTTAAGTTTAAATTCGGGTCAAGTTTGTTGCCTGAGCTCGAGTTTATATACATTTTTTGTGACTTGAAGGAATTTCAAGTCTCAAAATTTTATTTGGGTATTAGGAACGTATGTGAGAGTCAACTTCGCAGAAAAAAAAAACTATAATAGGAGACCACTTGACCCCCATTAATTGGAAAGCAAAGTGTAAGCCATAATAGGCAGGAAAGGCAGGCAGACAGGGCAGGCAGGGCAGGAAAGGCATACAGGCAGGGCAGGAAAGACAGGCAGGCATGGCGGAAAAGGAAGGCAGGCAAGGCAGGCAGGCAGGCGAGGCAGGAAAGCCAGGCAGGCAAGGCAGGAAAGGCAGGAAGGGGAGGAAAGGGAGGCAGGCAGGGCTGGAAAGGCAGGCAGGCAGGCAGGCAGGCAGGCAGGCAGGCAGGCAGGCAGGCAATCAATTCCCTTTGCTGGTGACGCCGTAATAGCAAGATGAACTTAGCTATCAGAATACGAGTTTGAGCAATGAAGCAAGTTAACACACCCAGCTGACCTCTCCTCTGGTCCAGCCTAGCAAAAATTATACAGGTCTGAGTACCGCTTTGAAGAATTAATCTTAACGAAGAATACACAGTATATTTTATTCTTGAAACACTCGCGCACTCACGAGGAGGGACGTAAAAATTTAACGACTTTTCATGAGCTTTTGTTAGACAAAACAGAAACGTGCTGGGGTGAAATGAGGAAAAAATGTGTGCAGGGTATTTGGGACCGAAAAATATCACAAAAAAAGACAGCAAGGGAAGCGAACATGGAACCAAAATTGAAAATTAATTTACACGTGTTTGTTTACATAATGAAGGCCTTTCAAGGGGGTTATATTGATGCTGGCGAAGGGCTCTTGATCCAGGGAATGAGGGGTGACCTCCCCTTCTTTGGATCAGAACTGATTGTCTCCCACTCCCAGGTGCTGTATTTGTTAGACACTATGCAAGGGAAAGTTCCAATGTCGGCAGAGTATGTCCTATTTAAGAAAGACTTTGAAGAAAATATCACATAGGCGATATGGTCTCCTTGGAGGATTTTTAATGAGTCAGCCTCTCCCTCTCTCTCTCTCTCTCTCTCTCTCTCTCTCTCTCTCTCTCTCTCTCTCTCTCTCTCTCTCTCTCTCTCTCTCTCTCTCTCTCTCTCTCTCTCTCTCTCTCTCTCTCTCCCCCATCCCCCACACCAACCTACCTGCCTCCCTGTCTGTTTACCTACCTATCTACCTCTCAGCAACGGCAAGATAGAGCTGAAAAGTGTTTACGTAGTAATAAAGAAAGTACGAAGTGTTAAAAACGACAAGTGATCAGCTAACTCCTGTCAAGCCAGAACAAACATTGGCCACAATAACCGTGATTGAAGCACTTCACAACTTTTTAATTTCTGCTGATTGATGCGATTGAGCCCTGTATTACCTGTTTTTTGAAGCTCTGTGCGAAGTTCTCTTTCACTCTGTTGTTGGATAGCTCATTACACTTCTACTGTTTCTTCTTAGCACACTGGCCGTCCGAAAACTGAATTAGGGTGACCACAAAGAGGTAACACGTTAACCATCATTCATTCAGTTGCTCTCTTGCCAGAAATTACATTAGAAATTACTTCCGAGCTGTAACATCTCCACGTCGAAAGAAATTCTTAATATTCCTCCTCTGCTTCGCATCGACTTTATTTATCCCCGGGTTTAGCGCTTCCACATTACTGCACTGGTAATCCCACCATATTCCAGCCAGATTTCTTTCACTAGGGGAAAAAAAGTAATTCTCATGTTGATGCCAGGCCATATTAATGTGGATCTTGTTATTTCTGGAAAGATACGATGAGAAGCGGATTTTGAGAGTTACTACGAGGGCAGGAAGATGTCGAATCATTCTGGGACGAGCATCTCTAATGAGGTCGTTAGCTAGGGACAGCGAGGAGGCTGATGGTCCCGTACCGCACACCAGCGCGGGATCCTTCGTGAAGGCTGAGAGAGAGAGAGAGAGAGAGAGAGAGAGAGAGAGAGAGAGAAGAGAGAGAGAGATAGACAGACAGAAACAGCGAGATTAGGGTTATTGTTATGGACAATGGCGAAAAACTAAGGAAGGGGGAAGAGAGACAGAGAATAGGTTATTTTTATGGTCAGTGAAGAATGACAGAGAGAGAGAAAGAAATGAGAAATACCAGTAGCTGAAAATGAAGTAATGAAAGCCAGAAGGTAATTTCATAATTATTATAATCATAACTAAACGCTAAACGCACAAATGTCTGGTAATTTAATAAAAGGAAGAAATGAGAATGGATAATGAAAAATGGCTATATAATATATATATATATATATAAATATATATAATATATATAAATATATATATAATTGAGAGTACGAAGGAGGATGAGGAACCCAGAAATATTAGTCAGTAGTCAAAAATGAAGTAATGATGGAGAGAAAGCTTCATAAATGAAAGTAATGAGGATGTATAAAAATGGCTATATATTCAAGGTAGGAAGAGGGAGGAACCAAGAGTTACTGTGAAGGAGGAATCTCCATACTGGTAAAGTGAAGTTTGGCAGGAAGGAAGATCATAGTTATTACTGTTATAGTGGGTAAAGCGCTTAACCTACGTTGATCATCCAGCACCTGGGTAATGGTAAGTACAGTGGATCCCCGGTGTTTGATCTTAATTAGTTCCTAGGTGGTCTTCGAACTTCGAAAAGTTCTATGTCCGAAACAGTAATTCCCAGGCTTTAATTATCAGCCTCACACACTGGAGGATGTTGAATTGACTTTTCCAAGAGTCTCTGAGAGTCAGGTCGGCGTCAGAGGTCACTTCAAAGCACTTTTGGAACTGATTTCCTGTATGTTTTTTACAAATGAATTTTGAACAAGTTCAAAGACCGGGTCATATTTTCTTAACTAAATTGTTCGGATTTCGGTACGTTCGAACACCCGGGTTCCATTGTAATTCGGTTTATCCACTGGAAGGAAAAGGTAACTCCAATTCCTTAGATCAAACATCCTTGACCAGCAAAAAGGTACTCAACTGTACAGGGGAAGGTCAGGTAAAAGGTTAACAAATATTAGCGAAAGGAGAAGACTGGAAAAAGTGAAGGATAAGAAAATAAGGGGAAAAATAATAGAAAGGAAAGTGATAGAAAAAAACAAGAGAGCAATTATTAAATACTGAAATGAAATATAATATCTAGACTTTGACATAAAAGATGAAAAAAATGTGTAAACTGGATTCATTTTAGGAAATCTAGGAAGAATGGATGAGGAAATTTCAGGAGTTGGAGAGAGAGAGAGAGAGAGATCATGGGGTATAATATCAAACTGAGAGACGTAGTTATATCCTGCGAGACCAGACGAGGATAATAACTGAGATTTAACTGTGATAATGAACAGTGACTGAGAGTAATACATGATGGGTGAAGACCACCGGCTTTTATAACACCTGCATAATAACCATGTGTATATTGTTATTAACATTATATCGTGTACATACCGTGTGTACATGGTTATTAACATTATATCGTGTACATACCATGTGTACATGGTTATTAGCATTATACCGTGTACATGCCATGTGTACATGGTTATTAACATTATACCGTGTACATACCATGTGTACATGGTTATTAGCATTATACCGTGTACATACCATGTGTACATGGTTATTAACATTATATCGTGTACATACCATGTGTACATGGTTATTAACATACCGTGTACATACCGTGTGTACATGGTTATTAACATTATACCGTGTACATACCGTGTGTACATGGTTATTAACATTAAACCGTGTACATACCGTGTGTACATGGTTATTAACATTAAACCGTGTACATACCGTGTGTACATGGTTATTAACATTATACCGTGTACATACCATGTGTACATGGTTATTATCATTATACCGTGTACATACCATGTGTACATGGTTATTAACATTATACCGTGTACATACCATGTGTACATGGTTATTAACATTATACCGTGTACATACCGTGTGTACATGGTTATTAGCATTATACCGTGTACATACCATGTGTACATGGTTATTAACATACCGTGTACATACCGTGTGTACATGTTTATTAGCATTATACCGTGTACATACCATGTGTACATGGTTATTAACATTATATCGTGTACATACCGTGTGTACATGGTTATTAACATTATATCGTGTACATACCGTGTGTACATGGTTATTAGCATTATACCGTGTACATACCATGTGTACATGGTTATTAACATTATACCGTGTACATACCGTGTGTACATGGTTATTAACATTATACCGTGTACATACCATGTGTACCTGGCTATTAATATTATACCGTGTACATAACATGTGTACATGGTTATTAACATTATACCGTGTAAATTCCACGTGTACATGGTTATTAACATTATACCGTATACATACCGTGTACATACCATGTGTACATGGTTAACATTTTATCATGTACACGCGTGTGTACATGGTTGTTCCTTTTATTATATTCCCTTGGGGAGCGCTAAGTCCGTAGGGGTTATACAGGACTTGGTAATGGGAGACATTTAGGTTCGATCCCCGGAAGCTGAGAACAGGAAATATTCCTTGGATCAGGATTCCCTTCACCAGCTTAAAGGAACTTCCTTTAAGACATGAGGAATCATGAGAGGCCACTCGTGTATGCCGGTAGATTATTATTATTATTATAATCATAATTAAGCGCTAAACTCACAAGGGCCATACAGCGCTGGTATGTGAGTAGAGGCACAATAAATTACATAGCTATGATGAGGCTTGGTCATGCAGCAGCAGTATGGTGTCGAGTTTGGTCATGCAGCAGCAGTATGGTGTCGAGTTTGGTCATGCAGCAGCAGTATGTTGTTGAGTTTGGTCATGCAGCAGCAGTATGTTGTCGAGTTTGGTCATGCAGCAGCAGTATGTTGTCGAGTTTGGTCATGCAGCAGCAGTATGTTGTCGAGTTTGGTCATGCAGCAGCAGTATGTTGTTGAGTTTGGTCATGCAGCAGCAGTATGTTGTCGAGTTTGGTCATGCAGCAGCAGTATGTTGTCGAGTTTGGTCATGCAGCAGCAGTATGGTGTCGAGTTTGGTCATGCAGCAGCAGTATGGTGTCGAGTTTGGTCATGTAGCAGCAGTATGTTGTCGAGTTTGGTCATGCAGCAGCAGTATGTTGTCGAGTTTGGTCATGCAGCAGCAGTATGGTGTCGAGTTTGGTCATGCAGCAGCAGTATGGTGTCGAGTTTGGTCATGTAGCAGCAGTATGTTGTCGAGTTTGGTCATGCAGCAGCAGTATGGTGTCGAGTTTGGTCATGCAGCAGCAGTATGGTGTCGAGTTTGGTCATGCAGCAGCAGTATGGTGTCGAGTTTGGTCATGCAGCAGCAGTATGGTGTCGAGTTTGGTCATGTAGTAGCAGTATGTTGTCGAGGCGACAAGCATCAACACTATTTCCAAAGTGGTCACCATAAACCCACTGTTTTGCAAAAGTGGTCACCATTAACCCGCTACGGTGTCAGCAGAATACCCCGGCTGTCACTACTGATGCACTCCTGGTATGGCGTCTCGTCTAAGGTATACGAGAGGATTATATGAGACGAGGCTCGGTTATAACACCTCACTAAAAGTATAGAGCGTTGTCAGACACTGTATTGCCCTCGTATACTGCAGTAAACATTGCACGGGGCGTTGTTGCTCGTCTCTGTGTCAGTGAACACCAGCTGGGAATTTGCAGATTTAGAGTATTTTCAATAATGTTGCTAGGATTATCGACAATATGTTAGGTAAAAGGTCACAAGTGCAATTATTGCTACATTTTATTGCGGCAACGTTTCGCTCTCCAGGAGCTTTTGTCAAGCCGTTGTTTGACAAAAGCTCCTGGAGAGCGAAACGTTGCCACAGTAAAATGTCACATTAGTTGTTTTTGTGCCCTTTTAAATAACGTAGAGTATTTGCCTTTATTAAGATTCCTTTATTACTAGTTCTTGTAGAACCGAAGGTAGATAAGAAAAGCGTAGCTTAATTTCCCAAAGAGAAGCGCTACTCCCGTAGGGGTCACACAGCGCCTGAGGAATGGGAGGCAGTTATGTTCAGTCCGTAGAAATGAAGGGTAACGCCATTTCCTTTCATCAAGAACCCCTTCTTCCTCGAGGCATCCCCTTCCCAGTCCTTCAAAGATCTGAAGATGAAAGAGGTAAAAACTGAAAGGACATGAACAACTGCTAATGGTACATCCAGTGACCCTTTATAAACCGAATTATTATTCCTGTGTCTTAAGTAAGTGGGCGTGTGTAAGTGCGTTCTGCTAGCCATCTGTTAAACCCAAGACAACAGCACTACTAGTATGACTGCAACAAACCCAAGACAACAGCACTACTAGTATGACTGCAACAAACCCAAGACAACAGCACTACTAGTATGACTTCAACAAACCCAAGACAACAGCACTACTAGTATGACTTCAACAAACTCAAGACAACAGCACTACTAGTATGACTTCAACAAACCCAAGACAACAGCACTACTAGTATGACTGCAACAAACCCAAGACAACAGCACTACTAGTATGACTTCAACAAACCCAAGACAACAGCACTACTAGTATGACTTCAACAAACTCAAGACAACAGCACTACTAGTATGACTTCAACAAACTCAAGACAACAGCACTACTAGTATGACTTCAACAAAACCCAAGACAACAGCACTACTAGTATGACTGCAACAAGCCCAAGACAACAGCACTACTAGTATGACTGCAACAAACCCAAGACAACAGCACTACTAGTATGACTGCAACAAACCCAAGACAACAGCACTACTAGTATGACTGCAACAAGCCCAAGACAACAGCACTACTAGTATGACTGCAACAAACCCAAGACAACAGCACTACTAGTATGACTGCAACAAACCCAAGACAACAGCACTACTAGTATAAACTGCAACAAACCCAAGACAACAGCACTACTAGTATGACTTCAACAAACCCAAGACAACAGCACTACTAGTATGACTTCAACAAACCCAAGACAACATCACTACTAGTATGAATTCAGCAGTGTCCTGCTCCACAGTAATGAAGATTGTGTTTGATAATTTTATCCTCGTCTTTATTATGTACGAATATTGTATATATTTTTATTGGTTTGAGCATTCAATGTCCTACATGGACAAGTCCTCTATAAATATCACAACTACCTACCTACAGTAATACACAAATAGCCCGCACATAGGAGAGAGAAGCTTATGACGACGTTTCGGTCTGACTTGGTTCATTTGCAGGTTACATTGTGACTTGTGATTGATCCATGTCGGACCGAAACGTCGTCGTAAGCTTCTCGTTACTATGTACGAATTATTTGTATATGGTCTTTTGTGATAGTCACAGTAGAATTGTACATAAATATCTGGCAAAACAAACCCACCCTGGGTATCGTAAGCCTCTGTTCTCCCAGATAAGAATATCCTTGTTGTAATGTGGATGTGTAAGACACGATCTGCCCTCCTGACGTCGTAGCTATTATTGTACATTAGTTGTCAAGTTAAGTTTTTCTACGTGCATTATTTAGATTAATCAATATTGGCAAATTATTACTTGCAGTATTGCCAAATTAATAAACTAATAATAATAAATAAATATATAAATTAATAAATAATAAAAGCTAGATTATTATTTGAAACGCGAGCAGAAAGAATGGGCCCAGTAGGCCTTCTGCAGTGTTCCTTCCTTATGTTCTAATTTCGTAAAAAATCTGTTTTTACTTCATAACAGGTGGATAAGACTTGCCGCACTGAAATACAATCGAGTTTCGCTGAAAAATCAGTCCCAGAAACGTTGATTGCATTTCATAACTTCAGTAAATATCCTAAGAAACTGCAAGTCTTCGACTCCTGCTGTGAAGTGCGGCTCTTCCAGTTCCTGCACCTTCCCACTTTTTACAGTTTAGTGTCGCAGTCGCTTTAGCGACGTTCTTGACCCTAATAATCCGGCGTGTGCTTAGGAGGACTAGTTGAAACAGAGGCGCATCTTGGCCCATCCTGGCACTCTCCCTCACCCTGCAGTAGTAACATGGATTAAAAACGAATCTTGACTGACTGCAGGCACTGCATGTTCTGCTTGGATGATTCACAGCAGCAACAACAACAGGTACATTTTACGAGTCTTGCAAGCTGGTAGCGGCGGCACAAGGGCTCGTTTATAGGTGTTGCAGCACTAGAAATTAGGCCAGTAACGTTTGCGACTGTCGTGCATCTACTGAGTTGTCAGACTAATGTTTGCTTCTTTAAGACTCTCATGGCTGGTTTAAAGACACTCTTGGATTTTACAGGCTAGAAAGGGAAGCCATGGCCAACCTTTTCCACTGTTGTCTCGCATTTAAATGAAGAATTTTCTCATTAAATTTCAGCATTCTCTCTCTCTCTCTCTCTCTCTCTCTCTCTCTCTCTCTCTCTCTCTCTCCTCTCTCTCTCTCTCTCTCTCTCTCTCTCTCTCTCTCTCTCTCTGTCTCTCTGTCTGTCTGTCTGTCTGTCTCTCTCTCTCTCTCTCTCTCTCTCTCTCTCTCTCTCTCTCTCTCTCCCCTCTGTCTCTCTGTCTGTCCTGTCTGTCTGTTCTCTCTCTCTCTCTCTCTCTCTCTCTCTCTCTCTCTCTCGACGTAAAAAAACTTTAAAGGAACAATACACAAAAAACATGCACATAGGAGAGAGAAGCTTACGTGGAGGTTATTTGTGTATTGTTCCAGTCACGGTATTGTACCTTTTTGTTCAGAGCAACACTTTTAGTAATAAAAAACATAAAAAAAAAATCAGTGGTGTTTGTATCAGATACGAACAGATGAGTCCAGCTGAAGGGACCTTGGATATCCTTGACTTACATAGCATTTAAAGATGGGTAAATTCGTATGTAAATAAATGGTAAGAGAGTTGTGAGTTTTCTTAGGAAAGACCTCGTAGGAAATTTACAGAATACTTTTTAAAGTTGGTACGTCATACTTGGAAGATTCTAAAATCTGGTGTAGGTGTGTGCTGACCACACACCTGCACCAGAGTGTAGGTGGTCAGTGACCGAACAGGTTTGGATTGTAGGATGAGTGCTGGTCGTAGTGACCCAAGAAAGA
This sequence comes from Cherax quadricarinatus, assembly GCF_026875155.1. Taxonomy (NCBI): domain Eukaryota; kingdom Metazoa; phylum Arthropoda; class Malacostraca; order Decapoda; family Parastacidae; genus Cherax; species Cherax quadricarinatus. The sequence goes on from NC_069450.1 coordinate 20,519,124, forward strand.
GTACCGGTCAGCAGTGACCGAGCAGGTAAATATTTCTCAGACAATAGCCAGAAACACTGGATGTTTAAAAGGAAGGAAAGTATTAGTCCCACAGAGTGACTGTTACTGGCACTGTTACTGGCACTTTCACGGTTACTATCTTACTCAGCCAGTTACACTCACCTGTTGCAATCCTCACATCTGCCACAGCCAGCCACACTGTTCTCACACCTGCTGCAGCCAGCCACACACTTCTCGTTCCTCCAACGGCTACACCAATTAAGAATTGCCACAATCTGGTTGGATCATTTGAAAATCCGGTTCCAATACTATTGGCCCGATTGTAATGAGATTGTTAGTGTTTGAAATTCAGATATTATGGTTTGTGTTTGCTGCAAGCATTCTCTCTCTCTCTCTCTCTCTCTCTCTCTCTCTCTCTCCTCTCTCTCCTCTCCCCTCTCTCCTCTCTCTCTCCTCTCTCTCTCTCCTCTCTCTCTCCTCCTCTCTCTCTCTTCTCTCTCTCTTCATATATATATATATAATATATATATATATATATAATATATATATATATATATATGTGTGTGTGTGTGTGTGTGTGTGTGTGTGTGTGTGTGTGTGTGTTGTGTGTGTCGTGCCGAATATGTAAAACTGGTAAATTTAGCAAGAACTCATTTAAAATTAAGTCCTTTCTAAATTTTTCTCTTATACGTTTAAAGATATATTTTTTCATTAATGTTGATGTAAAAAATTTATAAATTTGCACCAAAAGGAACTTAGAAAACTTACCTAACCTTAAATTTTAACAAGCGCAATTTATTTTAGCCTAAAACCCCAAATAAATATATTTTTAGATTTGTTTACAATAATTAATACTAAACAAACACAGTGAAATATATTTTTTCGTTAGGTTCAGAATGATTTTGGCGAAATTATTGCATACACAAATTTTCACTTGTCCTATATGGCAAGATGACGTTGCTATTTAAGCCAAGATCGCAAGTTCTGCCTATTCGCACGACTATATATATATAAATATATATATAATATATATATATATATATATATATATATTATATATATATATATATATATATATATATATATTTATATTTATTTATATCACACCGGCCGATTCCCACCAAGGCAGGGTGGCCCGAAAAAGAAAAACTTTCACCATCATTCACTCCATCACTGTCTTGCCAGAAGGTGCTTTACACTACAGTTTTTAAACTGCAACATTAACACCCCTCCTTCAGAGTGCAGGCACTGTACTTCCCATCTCCAGGACTCAAGTCCGGCCTGCCGGTTTCCCTGAATCCCTTCATAAATGTTACTTTGCTCACACTCCAACAGCACGTCAAGTATTAAAAACCATTTGTCTCCATTCACTCCTATCAAACACGCTCACGCATGCCTGCTGGAAGTCCAAGCCCCTCGCACACAAAACCTCCTTTACCCCCTCCCTCCAACCCTTCCTAGGCCGACCCCTACCCCGCCTTCCTTCCACTACAGACTGATACACTCTTGAAGTCATTCTGTTTCGCTCCATTCTCTCTACATGTCCGAACCACCTCAACAACCCTTCCTCAGCCCTCTGGACAACAGTTTTGGTAATCCCGCACCTCCTCCTAACTTCCAAACTACGAATTCTCTGCATTATATTCACACCACACATTGCCCTCAGACATATCTCCACTGCCTCCAGCCTCCTCCTCGCTGCAACATTCATCACCCACGCTTCACACCCATATAAGAGCGTTGGTAAAACTATACTCTCATACATTCCCCTCTTTGCCTCCAAGGACAAAGTTCTTTGTCTCCACAGACTCCTAAGTGCACCACTCACTCTTTTTCCCTCATCAATTCTATGATTCACCTCATCTTTCATAGACCCATCCGCTGACACGTCCACTCCCAAATATCTGAATACGTTCACCTCCTCCATACTCTCTCCCTCCAATCTGATATTCAATCTTTCATCACCTAATCTTTTTGTTATCCTCATAACCTTACTCTTTCCTGTATTCACCTTTAATTTTCTTCTTTTGCACACCCTACCAAATTCATCCACCAATCTCTGCAACTTCTCTTCAGAATCTCCCAAGAGCACAGTGTCATCAGCAAAGAGCAGCTGTGACAACTCCCACTTTGTGTGTGATTCTTTATCTTTTAACTCCACGCCTCTTGCCAAGACCCTCGCATATATATATATATATATATATATATATATATATATATATATATATATATATATATATATATATATATATATATATATATATATATATATATTGAAAGAAAGCCCAAAAGAAGGAAAATAAAAATAATACTTCGGAAACAATAAATAGAATTATCCCTCATCGTAGTCCTTTTATAACAACTTGGGTATGAAGTCCTTGGTATGTTCCGTCTCGAGTTACATCTCGTCATCATTGAATCATGCTTAAAATAATTGGGATAAATCTAAAAAAAAAAAAAGATCTGGGTTAAACGATGAAATCACTTAATAAGGCCTGATGTAAGGAGTATAGCTTTACTAGATCCTGTAAGAGGTCATGGTCTTATGCTAACTAAATGAAAGTCGTGGTGTCTGTGTGATGACATTAATTTACGTCACTGGCGTAATGAGTTTTGAGAACTGCACATATATAAGATTGATTGCAACAGCAGATTCTGATATAGGGAGAAGAATTTGAGCTAAGATGAGCAGAGCTAATAATTTAGATGGTAAAGAAGGTCACATTCTTCCAAGCAGACTTAAAAGGAGATGCCCTGCAATTATATTTGCTGCTAGTCGAATTGCCAGTGTTCCTGGTCGAATGATGTTTCTAATTGTTTCAATGAGAACTATGACAGGTATAAGTACGCTTGGGGTACCTTGAGGTACTAAATGTGCAAATGTACTGGTCAATCTGATACAGAGTTTGCAGGTTCGAGTCCTGTTGTGGACGTAGAGACAATGTTTGTAAATAATTTCGCCTGTTTGCGAATTGTTAAGCATATATATATATATATGTCGTGCCGAATAGGCAGAACTTGCGATATTGGCTTAAATAGCAACGCTCATCTTGCCATGTAGGACAAGTGAAAATTTGTGTATGCAATAATTTCGCCAAAATCATTCTGAACCTAACGAAAAAAATATATTTCACTGTGTTTGTTTAGTATTAAATTATTGTAAACAAATCTAAAATATATTTAGTTGGGTTAGGCTAAAATAAATTGCGCTTGTTATAATAAGGTTAGGTAAGTTTTCTCAGTTCCTTTTGGTGCAAAATTAAAAATTTTTACATCAACATTAATGAAAAAAATATATCTTTAAACGTATAAGAGAAAATTTTAGAAAGGACTTAATTTTAAACGAGTTCTTGATACTTGACCAATTTTACCTATTCGGCACGACAAATATATATATAATATATATTATATATATATATATATATATTATATATATATATAATATATATATATAATATATATATATATATATATATATATATATATATATATATATATGCATAAGATCACAGTAAACAGGTGATTTTTAAAATATGCAAAACAACCACTGTGAAAGAGTAGTGAAATTCCAAGCGCTTTCGTGACTACTCACATTGTCAATGTGAGTAGTCACGAAAGCGCTTGGAATTTCACTACTCTTTCACAGTGGTTGTTTTGCATATATTATATATATATATATATATATATATAATATATATATATATATATATATATATATATATATATATATATATCTACTTTCGCTCTTACGATTTCCATCTTAATCAACATCTTAACAACCATTCTGACTATCAACTAATATCATACTACCATCTTGTTGAACACCTTCACATCCACTACTACTATCTTGACTACCATTAGTAACTGCAATTTGCTTTACCATTTGGTCTGCCACGGCAGTATTTCACACCTCATCTTAGTGTTGAAAACAATTACGGCTTTAACTGTCGTAACTCAGCGGCCGGATTTACGAGGTCGCTGTATTATCCAGCGGATGATGGAGAATGTTGACACTGTGTTCTGAAGTGTCTGGCTGCAACTGGGCGAGTGCCTGCTAGGCTGCGTGCCTGTTGCACTCTCGCTGGAAGGAGGGTCGAGCCTAAAGAATGAGACGTATGTAGTATTGCATACTATTACTGTAATGAAAGAATCCAGGTCTCCACTGCTCCCTGGATTCTAATATTCAGGAGTGCCATAGTTCATGAAATTGAGAGCAAACACACTGGATATACTCAGATGCATACATCTCGGTGTATATTCATTGGGAGGTGTATAACCTCTTGATGTATATACACAGATACAAATACATCCTCTCTCGATGTGCTTGCACTTGACACACATCTCTATGCATATGCACTCAACTCACTTTTCGATGTATGTACACTGAGAGGTATATACCTCGGTGTATATACACTGAGAGGTATATAGCCTTTCCTCCTACTGCTTACTTTACCTCCATCCACGAGGAGCCAAGAGTCAAGAGGATCACAGTGGAGGAGTGGAAAAGCTCTCGGTGTAAGAAAGTGTTAAGGTATATCCCCGCGAGGTGAGCAGAGAGAGGGAGGAAGAAAGGTGGCAGGGAGGTAGGGAGGGAATGAAGGAAGAAGGGTGGCAGGGAGGTGGGGATGGAGGGAGGGAAGGAAGGAAGAAGGTACGGGTGAAAGAAAGGACGGATGGAAAAAGGAGAGGGAGAAAGGAGGAGTTAATGGAAGAAGGAAGGAAGGTAAGGCAGAGGTAGGGAGAACGGCAGGGAGATGGAAATGCTCAGAGAAAAACAGTGATACTGAGAGGAATTCAGGAGATTAGGATGTAATTCTTAAGAGATGTTTATTAATTTAGCAAAAAATAACATAATCATCAGTGGGCTGCTCCCCTATTGTATATGATCGTTACACAGTGGGGACAAAATCTGTCTTTCCGCTGTGTATAATGCACAGTAGCAGCACACTGCTGGTATATCCAATTTTGTTAAAGAAATTTCAGCTTCTCACTCTCCTGAATTCAAATGTGCAATACAAGAGAGAGAGAGAGAGAGAGAGAGAGAGAGAGAGAGAGAGAAGAGAGAGAGAGAGAGAGAGAGAGAGAGAGAGAGAGAGAGAGAGAGGCTAGTTGGACCAGCATGATAAAGGGAGGATAGGACAAGCCTTGGGACTTAACACATTCCTCCAGCTTCACCGACCACACCGTCCCACAGTCACCTCTAGTCTCGCCCCAGTCTCCTCTGATCTTGCCCCAGTCTCCTCTGATCTTGCCCTAGCCTCCTCTGATCTTGCCCCAGTCTCTTCTGATCTCGCCTGTAGGTGAGAAGTATACCTGGAGAGGGTTTCGGGGATCAGTGCCCCCGCGGCCCGGTCTGTGACCAGGCCTCAAGGCTGGAGGGGGTGAAGGAAAGGAGAGTGTGGAGGTGGGTAGGGAGGAGGATTGAGTTAAATGATTTTATAATCTAATTACTCCGTAACCTTCCCAACAATTTTTTCACACACTAAATTATATATATATAATATATATATATATATATATATATATATATATATATATATATAATATATAGTGTTTGTGTGTGTTTGTGTGTGTGTTGTGTGTGTTGTGTGTGTGTGTGTGTGTGTGTGTGTGTGTATGTGTGTGTGTGTGTGTGCAAAACAACCACTGTGAAAGAATAGAGAAATTCCAAGCGCTTTCGTGACTACTCACATTATCAAGGAACATGTTCCTTGATAATGTGAGTAGTCACGAAAGCGCTTGGAATTTTCTATTCTTTCACAGTGGTTGTTTTGTATATTTTGAAATCACCTGTTTACTGTGATCTTATTGCATATATATATATATATATATATTATATATATTATATATATATATATATATATATATATATATATATATATAATATATATATTACACAACACACACACAAATTAATTATTTTAATAATACACTTGCCATCTCCCAATGAGTTGGCAGAGAGAAAATTTTCAGTTATTTACTCAGTCACTGTCTTGCCAGAGGAGTACAGTCATTACAGTTCAAAACTGCAACATCCCCATCCCACCTTCAGAGTACAGGCACTGTACTTCCCTCCTCCAGGGCTCGAGTCGAGCTACCTGATTTTTCTGAATCTCCTCATATTTGTTAACTCACATTCCAACTTCATATCAAATCACAAAAATCACCTGCCTTTAATCACTCCGATATAACACTCTTGCAAGGCTGTTAGATGTCCAAGCCCTTACCACACAAAGATTCTTTTATCTCCCTCTAACCCTTCCTAGGATGACGCTTACTCCTTCCCTCCACCCTGGATTTATATACTCTCCAGGTCATACTATTTTGTTCCAGCCTTTCCAGATACTCTAAACACCTCAACAACACCTCCTCAACGATGTGAATTATACTTTCTAATCTTCACGCTTCGAATTCTTTGCATAATATCCATAGCACATATTGCCCTCAAACATGACGTCCCCACTGCTTCCAGCCTTCTCCCTGTGACGTTTAAAATCCTTGCTTCACACCCATATAAAGGTATTGTTACCACTATACTCATGTACATTACCCTCCCTGCCTTCACTGGATAAAGTTCTTGGTCTCCACAGATGCCTCACTTCACCGCGCACCTTTTTCCAGTAAATTGGAGTTATCCTTCACTTCCACGACTTTATTCCTAATTATCTCCCACTCCCCAGGCTTTGAATGATGCTTGAAGGTTGAGCAGTTCTCAATAAATATTATCTACCTGGAAGGAGCTCTTACCCTGTCCGCTCTCTTTCCTTACAAACACCACAGGGGTCCCGTGTAAACGCTGGCTATCCTTTATCCAATAAGGAAGGACGGAAAAAATAGCTATGTGACCCGCTTCATTACACTCAGGAACATTGGTGGTAGGGACGTTGGAAGGTGGTAGTAGTGGTGGTGGTGCAGCAGTGATGATGGAGGCTGGTAGTAGTGGTGACGGAGGGTGGTGGCTGTAATTGTGTTAGATACTGGTGGTTGTGGGGATCTAGGGTGGTAATGAAAGTAGGTGATGATGGTGGTTGATGTTAGTGGTAATTGAAGTGCTGCCGGTGGTGAAGGTGGAGTTTATTCTGTTGATACTGATACTCAGGCTTCTGGCTGGACTGCTGATGCTGCTGCTGCTGTTGTTGGTGCTGGTGATACAACTGCCGTAAATGCTGTTTGCTACTGCTCCTGCTGTTTGTCCTGTTATTCCTGCTGGTGCTGTTGCTGCTGGTGGTGGTACTGCTGCTGGTGCTACTGTTGCTGGTGGTGGTGGTGCTGCTGGTGGTGGTGGTGGTGCTGCTACTGCTATTTCTACTGTTACTGCCAGTAATTTTAACCCTCACCATCACAAAGTCGAGCAAAACTGTGTGCGAGGTCGGACTACGTTAGTAATTTCCTCAGAGACGAACTGAAGCTGAAAGTACGGAAGGCCATGCACGACGGTACATTGGTATGCAACCGACCAGAGTACTGGTAAACCAACTACCACCCTTCTTAGTTTCATTCCTACCTTCTCCCTCTCACTCTCTCATTCACCCCTCTCAGACTCCTCTCCCTCTGCTCCATTCAGCTTTTTTCCCCATTCCACCCTGCCACGCCCTCCCACTCTTTCCCCTTTTTTTCTCTCTCTCCTCCCTCCCTCCTTACTTTGGGTCTCTGTGACAAGACTTCTACTTCACAGTGACTTATGGGCCACATATATATCGGTAGGTTTTTATAAAGTTGCAGGCCCGGTGGGCTCCGCAGACAAGCAGCAGGCTGGCCAGGGTTGGGCAAGACGTGGGTGTTTGGCCACCACTATAGTTTGAAGTCCCTTAGAACGTATGCGACAAAGATAAATCATTATCTACACCTGGAAGATTCTGAAGGGAATGGTACCAAATTTGCTCTCTGAAATCACTCCAAATGAAAGGAAGAGGCGGGAACCAATAGCTAAATCGATCAGGCCAGCAACCAGGAGGCCAGGTTTGTGACCGGGCCGCGGGGGCGGTGGCTTCCCCACCCCCTCAGAAACGACTACTAGTATAAGATAGAAGATTGGAGGATGGGAAGACAAACACACGTACGTGATGCTGAGTATTTTAACTTGATATGACTATTTTTTATTGTACGTGTTATTGTAAGAGTGATTTGTACTTGGAAAATTATTTGTAGCTTACGAATGTTGTGATTGTAAGTCTTGTTAGAGATGTGATTGTAAGGCTTGTTAGAGATGTGATTGTAAGGCTTGTTAGAGATGTGATTGTAAGGCTTGTTAGAGATGTGATTGTAAGGTTTGTTAGAGATGTGATTGTAGGCTTGTAAGATGATGTGATTGTAAGCTTGTTAGAGATGTGATTGTAAGGCTTGTTAGAGATGTGATTGTAAGGCTTGTTAGAGATGATGTGATTGTAAGGCTTGTTAGAGATGTGATTGTAAGGCTTGTTAGAGATGATATGATTGTAAGTCTTGTTAGAGATTGTAGTTGTGAAGGCATTATAGATTGATGGATTTAAGACCCTTGTTGAGATGTGTTTTGTAACTCTTATAAATTTGAAAGGCTTGTTAGAGATGATGTGATTGTAAGCTTGTTTGGATTGATTGTAGTCTTGTAGAAATATATGATTATGGCTCCTTCCTAACCCATTCGATTGTCCTTTGTCCAACTCTTCCTCTTTAGCTCTCTCCGTCCTTGTACATCTTCTTGCCACTATTTATTTTAATCCCCGTCCTCATCTCCCTAGTCCATTTAACTGGTTTTGCCTCCATGTCTTGCCCTTCCTTGCCTCCTATCTTATCTTCACCTGAGTTCTGGTTGGTCCAAATTTGCTCTCTGAATCACTCCAATTAAGAAGTCTAGGCGGGAACCAATATGCTAATCGATCAGGCCAGCAACTGGAGGCCAGGTTTGTGCTGGGCCGCGGGGGCGTGGCTTCCCACTCCTAGAAACGACTCTAGTTTAGATGTAGATTGGAGGATGGGAGACATAACACAGTATCTGATGCTGAGTATTTTAACTTGATGCTATTTTTTATTGTAGTGTTATCTGTAAGAGTGATTTTACTTGGAAATATTATTGTAGCTACGAAGGTGTGATTGTAAGTCTTGTAGAGATGTGTTGAGCTGTAGAGATGGTATTGTAGAGCTGTAGAGATGTGATGTAGGCTGTTAGATGCAGTGATGTAGGGCTGTGTGAGAGGAGGTTGTAGGTTACTGTTAGAGAGTTGGGAGTAGTAGGTTTGATCTGAGATGGAGTGTAAGGTACTGATCTGAGAGAGATGTGTTACTGATGTAGAGGAGGTTGGGTTATGATGCTGGAAGTGGTGTTATGGGTACTGATCTGATGAAGTGTATTGTTAGATGCATTAGAGAGGTAGGGTTTACTGAGCTGGAGAGGGAGGGTGTGGGTTACTCGATCTGAGAGGTAGGCTAGTGGTTACTGATGCTGAGAGATTTGTTTATGTGGGAGGGGTGTGGGTTACTATGCTGACGGAGGAGTGTGGGTTACTGATCTGAGAGGAGGTCACGTGTTACTGTGCTGAGGAGGAGGGTATGCTTTATCTGATGCTCCTGGAGAGGAGTTATGGTTACTGACTGCTGGAGAGGAGTATGGTTACTGATGCTGAGAGCAGGGTACGTGGTCTTACTGATGTAGGAGGTAGGAGGTAGTGGGTCTCTGATGCTGAGGAGAGGTATGGGTTACTGATGCTGGAGTGAGGTGTGGTTACTGTCTGAGATGGGGTAGTGTTACATGTTATGGTGGAGGGTAGTGGTTACTGTGCTGGGAGGAGGTAGTGGGTTACTATGCTGAGAGGGAGGTATGGGTTCTATGCTGGAGGAGGAGGTATGGTTACTGATGCTGGAGGAGGAGGGTATGTTATGATTGGAGAGGGAGGTAGTGGTTACTGAGCTGGGAGGGAGGGAGGTTACTGATGCTGGAGGAGGGAGGGTAGTGGGTTACTGATGCTGGAGAGGGAGGGTAGTGGGTTACTGATGCTGGAGGAGGGAGGGTAGTGGGTTACTGATGCTGGAGGAGGGAGGGTAGTGGGTTACTGATGCTGGAGGAGGGAGGGTAGTGGGTTACTGATGCTGGAGGAGGGAGGGTAGTGGGTTACTGATGCTGGAGGAGGGAGGGTAGTGGGTTACTGATGCTGGAGGAGGGAGGGTAGTGGGTTACTGATGCTGGAGGAGGGAGGGTAGTGGGTTACTGATGCTGGAGGAGGGAGGGTAGTGGGTTACTGATGCTGGAGGAGGGAGGGTAGTGGGTTACTGATGCTGGAGAGGGAGGGTTAGTGGGTTACTGATGCTGGAGGAGGGAGGGTAGTGGGTTACTGATGCTGGAGGAGGGAGGGTAGTGGGTTACTGATGCTGGAGGAGGGAGGGTAGTGGGTTACTGATGCTGGAGGAGGGAGGGTAGTGGGTTACTGATGCTGGAGGAGGGAGGGTAGTGGGTTACTGATGCTGGAGGAGGGAGGGTAGTGGGTTACTGATGCTGGAGGAGGGAGGGTAGTGGGTTACTGATGCTGGAGAGGGAGGGTAGTGGGTTACTGATGCTGGAGGAGGGAGGTAGTGGGTTACTGATGCTGGAGGAGGGAGGGTAGTGGGTTACTGATGCTGGAGGAGGGAGGGTAGTGGGTTACTGATGCTGGAGGAGGGAGGGTGGAGTGGGTTTACTGATGCTGGAGGAGGGAGGGTAGTGGGTTACTGATGCTGGAAGGAGGGAGGGTAGTGGGTTACTGATGCTGGAGGAGGGAGGGTAGTGGGTTACTGATGCTGGAGGAGGGAGGTAGTGGGTTACTGATGCTGGAAGGAGGGAAGGTAGTGGGTTACTGATGCTGGAGGAGGGAGGTAGTGGGTTACTGATGCTGGAGGAGGGAGGGTAGTGGGTTACTGATGCTGGAGGAGGGAGGGTAGTGGGTTACTGATGCTGGAGAGGGAGGGTAGTGGGTTACTGATGCTGGAGGAGGGAGGGTAGTGGGTTACTGATGCTGGAGGAGAGAAGGTAGTGGGTTACTGATGCTGAAGGAGGGAAGGTAGTGGGTTACTGATGCTGGAGGAGGGAAGGTAGTGGGTTACTGATGCTGGAGGAGGGAGGGTAGTGGGTTACTGATGCTGGAGGAGGAGGGGTAGTGGAGTTATACTGATGCTGGAGGAGGGAGGTAGTGGGTTACTGATGCTGAAGGAGGGAGGGTAGTGGGTTACTGATGCTGGAGGAGGGAGGGTAGTGGGTTACTGATGCTGGAGGAGGGAGGGTAGTGGGTTACTGATGCTGGAGGAGGGAGGGTAGTGGGTATTACTGATGCTGGAGGAGGGAGGGTAGTGGGTTACTGATGCTGGAGGAGGGAAGGGTAGTGGGTTACTGATGCTGGAGGAGGGAGGGTAGTGGGTTACTGATGCTGGAGGAGGGAAGGGTAGTGGGTTACTGATGCTGGAGGAGGGAAGGTAGTGGGTTACTGATGCTGGAGGAGGGAGGGTAGTGGGTTACTGATGCTGGAGGAGGGAGGGTAGTGGGTTACTGATGCTGGAGGAGGGAGGGTAGTGGGTTACTGATGCTGGAGGAGGGAGGGTAGTGGGTTACTGATGCTGGAGGAGGGAGGTAGTGGGTTACTGATGCTGGAGGAGGGAGGGTAGTCGGGTTACTGATGCTGGAAGAGGGAGGGTAGTGGGTTACTGATGCTGGAGGAGGGAGGGTAGTGGGTTACTGATGCTGGAGGAGGGAGGGGAGGGGGTTATTGATGTTGGAGAAGGGAGTGACTTGAGATTTTTATCTTGGAGGTGGTTGTGGGATTGGCAAAGTGAGGAGTGACTGTGAATTTTGACGAGGGGAGAGAGACTGAACATTATAGAGTGGAGGTGGATGGAATGGGGTGGCTGAGGATAACAGAGCAAAGAGTGGAGTATCAACACATCATTACTGAAGATTTGCTTATCGTTTCGCGTGTGTGTGGCTGAACACACTCGTATATGTTCAATTCATGTGTGTTCTCCGCCCTAATGGTCCAAGCCATTGACAACATGTGATCTGTGAACACGAGTATCTTGTATGTTATGATCATATCTCGTTTTCTGCCCTTTAACTTTGTTAGATTTGACTCCTTGAGCCTATGGTAAGAATTCAGCATCTTTTGTTTAAAGGACTACCGTGGGAAGTCTTGTGCACCTTTTCACGTGATCTTATTTGCCTGAAAAGACAAAACCCATACAAGAAGTGCATCCGCCTATTATGTATAATAACCTTATGATTAGTGTGCTCCTGTTTCGTGATTTATAGAAGATTGTCACAACTACTATAGTTTGTAAATTCAATACAATTAAGTTTCCGTCTCAAACCTTCATTGCTCTTATTAGTGGCAGTATATCTCCCGCTTCTTGCTGATCTATATCTCCTGCTCTGCATCCTGTATTTTTTGGTATATTGGTAGGCATCTTTGTTGTTGTTATAGTTTCTGTGACTTTGATTATGTCTGGGTTGTTGTCCGCCCTCTTTTTAAATTAATTTACATTTTTATAGTTTCCATCAGCATTTGTGTACAGGACTTCGTCTGTTTTTGAAGTGTTAAGTAGAAGTGTGGCTTTTGTTGGTAAAATTTAAGTGAGGGTTGAGTGAGTCACGATGGGTGAGTGGGAAGTGGGAATAGTGAAAGCATAGTGTGGGAGAGAAAACGTTGAAGTGGCAGAGAAAGAACGAAGTAGAAAGAATTAAAAAAAAATGTGGTTATTGGAGAGATTGGATTGACGTAGGAAGAAGTAAGGAAGAAATGGTTAGTTGGGATTGACCATCTGCGAATGGATGGGTTGAAAAAAGCATCGCATCTTTCTACTACTTTCACCTCCCCATCCCATCCCCATCCTCGAACTATCACTCTTCTCTTAATATCCCAACTTGAATGACTCTTGATCCGAAGAACGTATATTTACACCTATTTTTTATTCAAATTTAATTGCTTCCCATTCTTGATTCAAATTTAAGTCTCCTATTCTTGATTCAACGTTAATTACCTCCCATTCTTGATTCAAACCTAATTACCTCCCATTCTTAATTCCAAGTTAATTGTATCCCATTCTTGATTCAGAGTTAATTGCCTCCCATTCGTTATTCAAAGATAATTGCCTCCCATTCTTGATTCAGACCTAATTACCTCCCATTCCCGGGACGCAGTATAGCCCCTACAAGGTCACCTCTTTCCCATGAAAATAGTAATAATAATAATAATATAAAAATAACCTCCACAACCTTCACAATTTCCCCTGTGCAGCCCCCACCCCTGGTTGCAGCCCCCATCCCTGGTTGCAGCCCCCACCCCTGGTTGCAGCCCCCACCCCTGGTTGCAGCCCCCACCCCTGGTTGCAGCCCCCACCCCTGGTTGCAGCCCCCACCCTGGTTGCAGCCCCCACCCCTGGTTGCAGCCCCCACCCCTGGTTGCAGCTTCCACCTCCCAGTTTTTCCCAAATGGTCAGTTTAGAGGCCACCGCAGCAGCTTCTCCAACTCAGCAACCTGGATCACACTAGTAAAGTTCACCAATTTTATGATCTCTCGTTTATTTTTTTCGGGCCTCCGACACGTGTTGACACCACTGTTTCTTGCCGGCTTTTTGCCCTGGATTGTCAACTTTAGTATCATTGTAGCAAAATATATAACGTATTTACCATTCTTCATTGTCGTTGATATATTTTTAAAGATTAAAGAGCGTTATATTTCTTCCTGGGGTCAGTCTCCTCGTTACCATTTTTTTTTTCACCCTGGCTGCCCTCCTTAATTGATGTCACATGCTTCTGTGTATATTATATTATATCTGCAATAAGATCACAGTAAACAGGTGATATCACAATATGCAAATCAACTACGTACTGTGAAAAATAGTGAAATTCTGAGCTTTCGTGATTTTATATATATATATATATATATATATATATATATATATATATATATATATATATATATATATATATATATATATATATATTGCCTAGGATTTTGTTTCATTTGCATATACATCTCTGGGCACCAAGATTAATCCTCGTGGTTTAATTTAATATTACTGTTAATTTATTTAAGGCAGTACTATGAGAGTTAATTAGATAGAGAGCCTGGTAATCAACTTAGTCTCTTAAACCCGTTATGTAGAATATTCTGGTGTGTTTAACCTTAATTCTTCGAAGGCTACGTGGGCCTTGGTTTGACACACTGTTTTGTGGTAGTGTTCGTGTAAGATGAGGGTTCTAGGCCCTTTGCTGCTGATAACTGGGTATGTCTAAATATAACAAGACGTAGCTACTTGTTGGTATATCTTAATGTAGTCAAAGACAACTGAACTGGTTATAGTTTCATTTATGTAACATTAGATACCGCTGTACTAAATAATAATGATCAGTGTTACATTTGTATGTTTACTAATGACTCTTCTGTTGCCCACTTTCGTAATTACTAACTATAGATTTGTCACACTAATTGCTTTTCACTTAGAACGGCGTTTTTCATCACCAAAATGACGGACATTGTTGCTCGTGTCAGGTGACGGCAAAACACTGTTTGATCTAGTAAGTAACTAAAGAATCTGCTGATGATTTAGTCTAAATGTTGCACATGTGTCTGAATTTTAGACACATGTGCAGCATCTGGTCATATTTTTTTGTGAACGTTTCAACTTCAAGTTGCTTTTATCAATACAATACAGAGATATACACAGAAGACTGTAGAAGGGGAGAGGTCGAGGCCTGCTGAGTGGGCCGTCACCTGTCCACGACCCACTCACTGGCATCTTATTGTCCACCAGTGGGTCGTGACCTGTCCACGGCTTATTAGAGAGTTCTGTTTCATTTTTTCGTAATTGATTCTTTTATGGATGGCCGCATGACGGAGCTTTCAGATTAAGCAATGTGAATTTTGCTTCTAATATGAAGAGGGATTTGTTTTTTGATATGCGGGGGTTGGGGGGGAGTAGTCGCAGTAGTGTGATTTCTTGTTTTCACTTGTTTAAGGTTTCGGTATCACAGTATAGGCCTTAGGCTTCGCTGCAGAGTAGGACCTTCAAAACTAGTCACAGTATGTTTGACTAATTTTAGTTAATTGTTGACGATGTAACTTAGTAATGTAAAGCTCGTTACCATGGCGATATAAATAGTGTCACCGTGACAACAAAAAGAGCATCACCAAGCCTTAAGAGCGTTACCATAGCAACAAAAAATCTCCACCAAGGCAACCTAAGAGCATTACCATGGCAACACAAGAGGTGTTGTTAGCCGTGTCGAGGGAGGAAAAAAACAAGACTAAAACCTCTTGAGGCTAAGAATAAATCCTCAAAAAACCTCAAGTTTTCCTGATCCTCGAGATGAGTTTTCATCAAAAGTTGGTGTTCTCAGCCCTCAGGACTAATTAATAAGAATATTTTAGCCGCGTCCCCCCTTAAAAAATATTAAAAATAGTGTATAATTACATTCTTGAGCTCGGAGTCACCTAAAAGTAATTTGGTGTACATGTAACGACTCATGAAACTGTTGTGTGCTGAAGTGGGGAGGGAGGAAGGGTCGATGGGGAAGAGAGGGATGAAGGATGAGAAAGGAGAAGAGGATTGGCTAGAAGAGAGAGCGGGAGGATAAAAAGAAAAGACTGGAGAATGGGACAGAGGATGGAGGGTGAAAGGAAGGAGAGGATAGAAGGTGAAGGGAAGGAGAGGATGGAGGGTGAAGGGAGGAGAGGATGGGTGAAGGGAAGGAGAGGATGAAGGGAAGGATAGGATGGAGGGTAAAAGGAAGGAGACGATGGAGGGTGAAGGAAAGGAGAGGATGGAGTGTAAAGGAGGTAGGGGAAGGGACAGAGAGGAAGAAGAGGAGAGAGAAGGGGAAGAAGAGAGGAAAGAAAGGCTGGGGAAGGGAAGGGTAAGAGTAAGAGGGAACTTGAATTCATTGTATCTAGTAAAACAGTTAGTTCATTGTTAGCATCATAACCATCTAATGTGTTTACTTAGTCGCACTGGTCAGTTACCTGACACATGACCAAGGTGCACTAAGGGAAGGAACAACACTTGAAACCATAGAAAATCAGTCACAAAAATTCATAGCAAGTCTACCCTAAGACTCATAGCAAGTCTACCCTAAGACTCATAGCAAGTCAGTCCTAAAACTCATAGCAAGTCATTCCCAAAGCTCATAGCAAGTCAGTCCCAAAGCTCATAGCAAGTCAGTCCCAAAGCTCATAGCAAGTCAGTCCCAAAACTCATAGCAAGTCAGTCCCAAAACTCATAGCAAGTCAGTGACTTCAAGCAAGTGAGTCACATCACCAAGGTTCCTCTTCCAGCTCTTAAAAACTTACCCGAAACTATGCATGTAGAGAAGTTAGCTTTAGAATACAAAGTAGGAAATTAGTGTTTTGAGGAAAGACTGTTAATATTGCCCAGTAATCTAGCAGTTAATTGCCCAGTTAAAAAAAGACTAAGGTTGACGTCATGCTTAGTAGTAATTAGTATCTACGTTATTGTGTACACCAAACTAACCATACCACGGGCGGGGATAGAACCCGCTTTCAGAGAGTTTCAAAACGCCAGACTATCTCGTTAGCCACTGGACCAGCTAGCCACAATAAGATTCATCCAACTAGGTATATTTATACACCATAGGAAGGTTAACATAGGCACCACTGTGACCACAAATGCAAATTTTTACAGACGAATCTCCAGCTAGCGTGGCCGTGACGAACTCTAGCTCAAGTCCCCTCAAAGCCGTCAAATCTACTGGTAACCAGATCTGAGCCTGGCTACTATAACATTTGTCAGTCTGTTTACGCTGAGTGTACATAACACTGTTCGATGTACTTCAAGATTACGGTGATCATCATCTGCTCCTAGACTGAGGGATTGACTACCTGGTCTTCCACTGTCTTCTGTGTATATTTGCACATTCTTCGGATTATGTCTATATTCTATTGATAGACACACAGCTTCAAGAATTGTATTGATAAAAACCACTGGATGGCGAAACGTCTACAAGATACCCAGATGTTGCACATGTGTCTTAATTCATCAATCAAGCCTAAACTTGGCTGCAACGTCTATCAGTCTGTTTACATTACAAGTTTGTCTTCAGGTGTGCTTGTCTTCATTCAATGTTATCATAGTTGATAATGGATCTCCCGAGGTTCCTAATAGCATTACTCTGAGAATTAAATTAATTATTTAACTCCTATAAATAATTTTAATGCTTGAAGCAAACAGAGCCAAAATTAAATTCCGCTTCTTATTGTTTAAAGAAATTGCTTCAGTTAATTCATCAGCTTTACCACTCAGGACTGAGTCAGTGTATGTCGCTCTGGCTAAGACAGTCAGATGGGTGACTGTTACGAGGGCCTTAGTTAGGTTAGGCGAGATTCGTCAGGAAACAGGACAAGTGTTCCTTGACGCCGGTCTTAGTCATATGATAACCCACCACTGGAGCTTTTGGTCACCTGACCGAGGCCTTCCACTGACTCGTCTTACTCCAATAACCTAACTTAACGAGGTTCTGACAGTTCTACACCGAGGAGGTGCCAACAAGAACTATTGAATTGGGAAATGGACTTATTGGTTAGTTGATATAAAAGGTTTTAAGCCTATGGACCACATGAGGTCCATTAAGGTCGTATGTCATCAGTCAGGGATATATTTAAACCGTGAAATATGCTTCCTTTTTGAAAACACAAGAACTCCCTTTGAGAAAAAACACAGAACTGTCGTTCCACATTATTTAAATTTTTTGAAAGAGTTTTGTAGGGCAAGATCACGAACCACATGGATTCACAACTGTTGTACAAACCACGGGTTTAGAGCAGGTCGTTCCTAATGTAACTAAATTATCATCGTATATACACTAAGAGATTCACATTGTAGGTTTTTATACAGAGATATAAATCTCATTGTATGAATAACTAAAGTATAATGAGCACTTGTTAATGCTCAATAATAACTCACATGTAGACAGAAACTCAGGAGATCGATTGATCTGTAAAACTCGACATCTGCTGAAGAGGATCGCAGAAGGGGAACGAAATATACAGATCGGTCAATCTCCTGAGTTTCTGTCTACGTATGGGTTATTACTGACCATTTCTGTGTACATACACAAAGATGGATATACATATTACTGTACATACACTGATATACATTACTGTATATACACTGAGAGATACACACCTCTTGTATATACGACGTTAAATATTTATTGTATTGAACATACAAATATCGTAAACATTCATATAAGAAATTTTAAAAGATAAAAAACGTAATCTGTAGAGGTAAAAAAAACATAACCCAGAAGCAACCGAAACCACTTAGATAGAAGACTGAAGCGCAGATAAATGTTTCGACCTCAGAGACCCTCTTCAGCGGATAGTATATGATGCCAAAAATAAACAATTATGTTTATTACAACCTGTGTATATAAGTTTCCATATTAAGTACGAGAGTGGTTTAGCCAATCATATTAAGGAGTACGTGAGTAGTTTAATCAGTCATATTAAGGAGCACGTGAGTAGTTTAGCCAGTCATATTAAGGAGTACGTGAGTAGTTTAGCCAGTCATATTAAGGAGTACGTGAGTGTTTAGCCAGTCATATTAGGAGTACGTGAGTAGTTTAACCAGTCATATTAAGGAGTACGTGAGTAGTTTAACCAGTCATATTAAGGAGTACGTGAGTAGTTTAGCCAGTCATATTAAGGAGTACGTGAGTAGTTTAGCCAGTCATATTAAGGAGTACGTGAGTAGTTTAGCCAGTCATATTAAGGAGTACGTGAGTAGTTTAGCCAGTCATATTAAGGAGTACGTGAGTAGTTTAACCAGTCATATTAAGGAGTACGTGAGTAGTTTAACCAGTCATATTAAGGAGTACGTGAGTAGTTTAATCAGTCATATTAAGAAGTACGTGAGTAGTTTAATCAGTCATATTAAGGAGTACGTGAGTAGTTTAATCAGTCATATTAAGAAGTACGTGAGTAGTTTAATCAGTCATATTAAGAAGTACGTGAGTAGTTTATCAGTCATATTAAGGAGTACGTGAGTAGTTTAATCAGTCATATTAAGAAGTACGTGAGTAGTTTAATCAGTCATATTAAGAAGTACGTGAGTAGTTTAATCAGTCATATTAAGAAGTACGTGAGTAGTTTAACCAGTCATATTAAGGAGTACGTGAGTAGTTTAACCAGTCATATTAAGAAGTTCGTGAGTAGTTTAATCAGTCATATTAAGGAGTACGTGAGTAGTTTAACCAGTCATATTAAGAAGTTCGTGAGTAGTTTAATCAGTCATATTAAGGAGTACGTGAGTAGTTTAACCAGTCATATTAAGAAGTTCGTGAGTAGTTTAACCAGTCATATTAAGAAGTTCGTGAGTAGTTTAATCAGTCATATTAAGGAGTACGTGAGTAGTTTAATCAGTCATATTAAGGAGTACGTGAGTAGTTTAACCAGTCATATTAAGAAGTTCGTGAGTAGTTTAATCAGTCATATTAAGGAGTACGTGAGTAGTTTAACCAGTCATATTAAGAAGTTCGTGAGTAGTTTAATCAGAGTACTCGATGATGAACGGAGAAAAAGTGGTTGCGTGAGTTATACCTAAAATAGAGATGTTTTCTGTGTATGTACCGCGAGGAACCAGTTGAACCATACAGAATAATTAATAAAAATAATAAAACAAAGAATATGATTGTGAGTTAAAAAAGAGAGTGAAGCGCCTTTTATTTCTCTCCTCTTCTTATGTTACTTATGTTCTTTCTTTCGTTCCTTATGTCTTCTTAGTTCATGTTATTGTTATCGTGTCTTCGTCCTTAATCATGTCTTCTTTCTTCATGTTATTATCATGTCTTCTTTCTTCATGTTATTATCATGTCTTCTTTCTTCATGTTATTATCATGTCTTCTTTCTTCATGTTATTATCATGTCTTCTTTCTTCATGTTATTATCATGTCTTCTTTCTTCATGTTATTATCATGTCTTCTTTCTTCATGTTATTATCATGTCTCTTTCTCATGTTATTATCATGTCTTCTTTCTTCATGTTATTATCATGTCTTCTTTCTTCATGTTATTATCATGTCTTCTTTCTTCATCATATTATTGTCTTCTTCCTTAATTATCTCTTCTTTCATCATATTATTATGTCTTTTTCCTTAATTATCTCTTCTTTCTTCACCGTGTTATCTCTTAGTAATGTTATCATCTCTCTGCCTCACGTCACCTCCACCTTTCCTCTCTTCCTCTTTTTTTCATTTCCGCGTCTCCTCCCTTCCTTGTTTTTATCTTCCTTGTTTCTTCATCCTCCTGTCTATGCTTCATTTTACTTATCTTTCTATGCCTTTCTTCCCCTTTTCCTTCTTTTTTTCTCCCCTCTCCTCCCCCTCTTCCTTTCCCCTCCTAATCAACTACTTCACTGTTTCCCCTTCTTCAGACTCTTCTCCCTCTTCCTCAACTCCCCGTCTACCCCTTCTATTTGTCCCTCTCCCCATCAACCCACTCCTCCCTAGTAGTTCTCCCTTCCCCCAGCAGCCCCCCCCCCGCTGTTCCAAACTCCACTAGGGGGTTCGCAAAATATCCAAACAGACCATTACTGGGTAATACAAGTTTTAATCCGCTTAAGTGGAGTCACCGGCTCTGATTTTGGTCCTTGTGTGCGGCGGTGTTAGGCTGGTGTTAGCGGCGGTGTTAGGCTGGTGTTAGCGGCGGTGTTAGGTTGGTGTTAGCGGCAGTGTTAGGTTGGTGTTAGCGTCGGCGCTAGGTTGGTGTTAGCGGCAGTGTTAGGCTGGTGTTAGCGGTGGTGTTAGCGGCAGTGTTAGGTTGGTATTAGCGGTAGTGTTAAGCTGGTGTCAGCGCCGGTGTTAGGTTGGTGTTAGCGGCAGTGTTAGGTTGGTGTTAGCAGTGTTAGGCTGGTGTTAGCGGTGGTGTTAGGTTGGTGTTAGCGGCAGTGTTAGGTTGGTATTAGCGGCAGTGTTAGGCTGGTGTTAGCGGTGGTGTTAAGTTGGTGTTAGCGGCAGTGTTAGGTTGGTGTTAGATGTGGTATTAGATTGGTGTTAGCGGCGGTGTTGGGTTGGTGTTAGCGGCGGTGTTAGGTTGGTGTTAGCGGCGGTGTTAGGCTTGTGTTAGCGGCGGTGTTAGGTTGGCGTTAGCGACGGTGTTAGGTTGGTGTTAGCGGCGGTGTTAAGTTGGTGTTAGCGGCGGTGTTGGGTTGGTGTTAGCGTCGGCGCTAGGTAGGTGTTAGCGCGGGGTTAGGTTGGTGTTAGCGGCGGTGTTAGGTTGGTGTTAGCGGCGGTGTTAGGTTGGTGTTAGCGGCGGTGTTAGGTTGGTGTTAGCGGCGGTGTTAGGTTGGTGTTAGCGGCGGTGTTAGGTTGGTGTTAATGTCGGCGCTAGGTTGGTGTTAGCGGCAGTGTTAGGTTGGTGTTAGCGGCGGGTGTGTTAGGCTGTGGTGTGTTAGCGGCGTAGGTGTGTTAGCGCAGTGTTGGTGGTGTTAATGTCGGCGCTAGGTTGATGTTAGCGGAGGTGTTAGGTTGGTGTTAGCGGAGGTGTTAGGTTGGTGTTAATGTCGGCGCTAGGTTGGTGTTAGCGGCGGTGTTAGGTTGGTGTTAGCGACTGTGTTAGGTTAATAATGGAAAAAGAGGGCAGATAAATCTTCACTTAACTCTTAACCACAGAGTAATTCTCAAAATACACATGCGCCCATTCTCAAAACCTCTGTTGTTCAAAATACAGAGCTTAAGTTAACTCAGTTTACCCGTCAGATAGCTCTCAGACAGGTAAGTCTTAGTTGCCTTCAAGAAGGAACTTGTGAGGTCTTTATAAGCACGACTGTCATGTGTACGTTGGACCATGGTATAAACCTTGGTAATAAATACCGACAAGTTGGTTTAGAAAGACACGTAAGCAAACACTGTAACATATTTATTAGAAAACGTTTCGGTCCTGGGACCTTGATCACTTCTGTTAGAAGTGATCAAGGTCCCAGGACCGAAACGTTTTCTAATAAATATGTTATAGTGTTTGCTTACGTGTCTTTCTAAACCACGTTGGACCATGTGTCGCATGCTTGTGTCATGTCATTGATAGATGGGTGATTAGAGGAGAAAGGATCGAGCCTTTCGCTGAATGATCCACACGGGTTTAGTGCCTAATATTTTTTTGGAGAAAATCGGCCTAACGAGATTTTGAATCTGGAGGTCTAGTATGAGGCCGGACTTAAGGGTCGGTTCTCAAGGGAATTATCAACAGGTAGGTGTGTCTTCAGCACCTGAGCCAGATGTCCCACAGTCTCATCTTTGTCTCCCAGCACCCGAGCCAGATCTCCCAAACTCACATCTTTGTCTACCAGCACCCGTAGCACCCCACTTCTTTCAACTTTTGCGTCTTGGCTTCCTACGAAATACTCGTATTGTCCTTGTCTCAACTCTCTCCCGGCACTGGTGTAACCTTTCCCACTTCTCATTTTGCCTTGGAGCTCCCGTTTCTCTCAGCATCCTTGCAGTCTTTCCCATCTCGACAGCCTAGTTCTTTCAGCATCCATCCCAGCCAGCTAGTGCACCTACCTCCTAACCCCTAGTAAGTTTATGTAGGTACAGGTACACATAAATACAGTTACTCAAATTGTCATGCATAGCAACATATGCAAAACATCCACGGGGGGAGTTGAATGATAGCTCTAGGCCATTCGTGTTGTAAACAACATATCAGGAGCTTATAGTGTTGCAGGGAAGAGAAGAAAGTCCAAGTAAATACTTTCAGAGGAAGCATCTTTGCTCAAAGGCCTAGAGCTGTCATTCAACTTCCCCCGTGGTTGTTTTACATCTTGTATCACTTGTTTACGATTATTACATAATAGTAACACATGTGTAAATTACCTAGGATAACCCCCAAAAAAGTGAGGCAAGTGACTTATTTTCATTGGATGTCCTTGACTTATTTCCAAATAGTGTTGTTCCTGGCATCCTTCCAGCCTCGCCCCGGCGCTCAACCTTCAGCGATAATGAAGCCACGTCGCCCTTTTAGAGCGGCCGCGACACCTACTTCCAAATATAAATCTGGAGGAGACATGCCAGTCTCTTATCTTCATCAGGAGGGAGAAGGAAATTTGAGCCCTTAAAACTCCCTCCCACCCTTCCTGGCTCTTGTGTGTGTTCATTCTCCTACGTCACCTGCTGCTGCTATAGCTATTGTTGCTGCACCTCATGTTTCTCTTGCGTTTGCTGCTTCTCCTGCGGCTGCTTTTGCTGCTCCTTCTGCCGCTCTTGCTACTGCTGTTACTGCTCTTGTTGCTGCTACTGTTGCTACTCCTGCTGTTGTTGCTCCTGCTGTTGCTGCTACTTTTGCTGTTATGGTTCTTGCTTCTCTGCTCTTATTGCTCCTGCTGCCCTTGCTGTTGCGGCTCCTACTACATCTTCCTCTGTTCATCTTTGCTGCTGCTGCTTTTCCTCCTATTTATCTCTCCATCCTCCTATTCCCTCTTCCTAAGCATCACGCCAAAGTTTTTTCCCTTCAGGAAAGAGCCCTCCTCCAGGCATTATGCAGATGACAGGACGTCGTCCCTAGCTGTCTCGTGCACCCCACCCACCGGATGATCGTAGCTCTGACGTGTCGGGAGCACGACGCGCAGCGTCGTGTGAACGACAGCAGCGTCGCGAGCACGACAGTCAACGCTTCTCAGTGTGTAAACAACAACAACAAAAAGCGATCTCGTCACGACAGCGTTGTTTACTTCATGAAAGCCAAAGAAAGTTAGCTCACTACAGTGCAGAAAAACAACTTATTAAGTGGTGGAAACCTAATTGTTTCGCCACAGAAACCAGCTTGCTGGGCGATAGAAATTGGCGTGTCATGCGACAAACCGGTTTGTTAGGCGATAGAAACCGGCTTCTTATGACACAAACTAGCTTGTTAGGTGACAAAAACCGGATTCTTAAAAGACAGAAGTCGGCTTGTTAGGCGACAGAAACTGGCTTGCTAGACAATAGAAACCGGCTTCTTATGACACACAAACCAACTTGTTAGGTGAAAGAAACCGGCTTCTTATAAGACAGTAACCGGCTTGTTAGGCGAAGGAACGACATTCTTGCCTCTCTGTCCCTCACTCCTTATTCTATTTCCTTCGCTCCTTTCTGTCCTCCCTCCTTCGCTCCATCTTTTCATATCATTCCAGGGTGGAGTTTTAACTCTTCAGCATGGAATTTTGCCCTCCATCGTGGAGTTCTGGCCTCCAGCGTGGAGTCTGGCCTCCAGCGTGGAGTTCTGCCCTCCAGCGTGGAGTTCTGCCCTCCAGCATGGAGTTCTGCCCTCCAGCGTGGAGTTCTGCCCTCCAGCGTGGAGTTCTGCCCTCCAGCGTGGAGTTCTGCATGATAGACACAGAAGTTAGGACCCTAATGTGACTTGGCGCAATTTGGAATATACCGGTGTTGATAGAAGTTGTGGAGTGACGGAGGAGTGGAGTGATGGAGTGTGTGGAAGGAGTGGAGTGTGATGGAATGGTTATGAAGTGAAGGAGGGAATGAAAGCACTGGTAGTGTGAGTGAGATAAGATGGAAGGATTTGTGAAGAAGTGGAAGAGAGAAAGAATGGAGAGTAAGAAGATGGAGATAAAAAGAGTGGATGAAGTTTAGGAGGGAGTGAGAAACGGCGTAGAGGGAGAGAGAGAGAGAGAGAGAGAGAGAGAATGAATGATGAACGGACAGATGGACGTAAGAAGGACCAGGTGGAGGAAAAGAGAGTGAGGGAGGGAGGGGAGGGAAAGGAAATAATGATGTGAAGGGAAGTGAGAAAGAAAAGGTAAAGGGAGAGGCAAGTGTAAGAGAAGGAAGGATGGTTGCAAACTGCACTTACCTTCCTCCGTGGTCTTAACACTTCCAAAGGTGCACTTAAACTAGTGTATGCAGGCGCCATATTGGAAATGGTCTGTTCCAGCAAGAATGAGAACTAACAGTGAGAATGGCAAGTGGAAATGGGAAAGGGAAGTCTTTGCCGGAGAGACAAATAGCGTTTGGAGGGGTAAATGGCAACATGAATGGGAAGTTGTAGAAGGAATGGGAAGGGGAAGTGGGAATGGAAAGTGGCAGCAGGAGTTGGCAGTTTCAGCAGTAATGGTAAGTACAAGGAATGAAAAATAGCACTGGAAATGGGTAGTGGCACTGGGAATGGGTAGTAGCACTGGGAATGAGTAGTGGCACTGGGAATGGGTAGTAGCACTGGGAATAGGTAGTGGCACTGGGAATGGGTAGTGGCACTGGGAATGAGAAGTGTCACTGGGTATGGGAAGTGGCACTACAAATGTAAGGTATCATCAAGCAAGCACAACAGGAGCAACAAGAGAGATATATCACAAATACAACCTGAGAAAGTAACCCAATTTTAACTTTGAAAGTTTAAATCTAAAAGACAAGTGGTGGACCCACTTAAATATTCATTTGATCACAAAAAGTAACACAAGAGGACTCAGGATCCGACGCAAGACTTTGTGAGAACACAGAGCAGAGAAAAGTCTTGTCTTTGTGCAAGCATGTCCCTGACTGCGGCATTCTTGGCCAAGTAGCTGTCAGGTGAAAAAACCATACCACGGGCAGGGATGGAACCCGCGATCAGTCTCAAAACTCCAGACGGTCGCGTTAGCCACTGGACCAGCTAGCCACAATAAGATTCGTCCAACTAGGTATATTTCTACACCATAGGAAGGTTAGCATAGGCATTTGTGGTCACATTGGTGCCTATGCTAACCTTCCTATGGTGTAGAAATATACCTAGTTGGACGAATCTTATTGTGGCTAGCTGGTCCAGTGGCTAACGCGACGGTCTGGAGTTTTAAGACTCTCTGATCGCGGGTTCTATCCCCACCCGTGGTATGGTTTGTTTGCAATCGTGTCATTACGATTTCGTGAGTCACATAGTCAGCTATCAGATGAGCAGGCATACGAGGCCAGCATCTGGTCAAGGAGTCAGGTAAGTACTAGAACAGGTCAGCTGAGCAGGCCTACGAGGTCAGCATCAGGTCAAGGAGTCAGGTAAGTATCAGGACAGGTCAGCAAGAATAGCAGGGTCCTGGGAAGGGGCAGTGAGGAAAGGAATTTATGTATGTTTGTGTTTTGGAAATATGGAAATAATGTTTGACAACATCTTCAAGAAATGGGAAGACGAGGCTGTTGAGATTCAATTTTCTCGAGACTTTTGTTTTTTTTGCCATGTGCCTATGTGCATGTGTGTTTATGTAATATGTATATATTTGTGAAGGTAGGTTGTGTGTGTGTGATGGTGTGTGTATTCACCTAGTTACGGTTGAAGGGGTCGATTCATAGCTCCTGGCATTTCCTCTGATCGCTACTTGGTCCACTCTCTCCCTGCTCCATGAGCTTTATCGAACCTCTGTGGATGGTTGCAGGTGTCGTACGTGTGTGTGTGTGGATGGCTGCAAGTGTCGTACCTGTGGGTGTGCTATGTATGGATCCTGCCTCCACTACATCACTCCAAATTGTTCCACTTCCTGACAACTCTTTGACTTAAGAAATACTTCCTAAAATTCCTGTGCGTGTCTCCTTGCTTGCTTGTGGTGACCCTGCCTTGCCTACCCAGCATGCCTCTTCAAATACATGTCTAGTTAATTGGATTCAAGCGTGTTGACTTCCAGAAGTGAGTGGTGTAAAAAACACGTCACATCCGTTCATTCGTTCGTCCGTTCGTAGTTTTCTATCAACTTTGGACATCTTGTCAAAACTTATTCACTTACAAATTTAACAGAAACTTACTCAGATTAGACATTTCACGGTTGATAGACGGAAGAAAATGCCTGTCTTGGTGTCTTCCTCGAACGAACATGACTAGAAACAGTTCACTGAGCATATCTTAGTTTTTCTTAATAGTCTCATCATTTTATGTCTCCCTTTAGTTTCCTAAATCGATTTAAAAAAGTAAAAGCTTCACTTCTCGCATTACTAAGCGATTCCTTTTTTTCCTCCACATTTTTTCTTTAGTTATACTTCTTATCTTTGTTTTACTACTCAGAAAGTTGTGTCCAGCATTGAGTTGGGTTCTGGGAAAAATGGTTTGACCAACAGGTTGGCCACGACGTCCTCCCGGTGGCTATTATTTCTCTTTATTACTCTCTCAGGGAGACAAGCTGGATTTAACAAGATTTACAAAACGATATACTGCAGCCTTAGCGAAGTAGAAGAGTTGTGACGATGGATAAAATACCGACTGTGTAAACATAACTTTCCCCTCTCCTGAAGATATCTCTTGTATATACACTTTAAGACATCTCTAGTAGGTATACCTTTAGGTATTATTAATAGATATACCTCAGGGTATCATCTGGTGGATATATAAATAATACCTACCGAGCCTGGTATCGTTAAGATACCTTATTTCAGTGGATTGAAAATTTATATTACTTGTGCTTAGAGAACAAGGCTTCCATTGTAAATTAAACACTATTTTTTTTATTAACACGTCAATCGTTTCCCGCCGAGGCAGGGTTACCCGTGGAAGAAGAATCACTTTCATCATCATTCACTTCATCACTGTCTTGCCAGAGGCGTGCCTAGTTAAACAAAAATGCAACAAATCAACACCCCTACATCGGAGCTCAGACAATTTACTTCCCACCTCCAGGACTCTAAGTTCGACTAACCGTTTCCCTGAATCCCTTCAAAAATGTTACATTGCTCACACTCATATAAATCAGTCTGAGACCTTTCACCGTTCAGTAAGTACAGAAAGATATAGGTAGGACTGTCAATAAGATTTAAGTATAAATTCCATTTAAGGACAAGTCTTTATTTTTGGCAGTGTTCAGCAGAGAATGAACTTTAACAAACCATTGGACGGTACCCCAGAATAGAAGCTTTAATATTCCGTCCCAGCAGGAGTGGCTGAGGGGGAAGGGATTGGATTAGGCGGGAGAGGGTGAAGTAGGTGCGGTGAATGACTGATTCGTCTTTGTTGGATCATATTAATGTACATTTATCTCCGACCAGCAGTAATTTTGCAAGTGGGGCGATGTTGGTTGAAGAAGTGCCATCGAGGATGATGACAAAGGATACTTGTTAGTACATCAACCCTTCATTGTGACAATGTTTCGCTCCTAGGTGAGCTTTTATTTAAATCATGAATTGTAAAAGCTCTTAGTGCGAAGCGTTTATTTTTATAAATATAAAAGCGGATTTTTAGAGCTTCGATTTTTTTGTAACTTTTTTTTTCTATTGAATAACTTAGCTATGTTACAAACCGTGACGTGGGCGTGTAAGTTACGATGGTTTACGTAAGTATTGCGAGCGCTATGTTAGTATTCCATGACGTTTCACCTAATGTAGCGTTTGTAGCAACAATGAGGAATGGTGAAGAGGTATGACCGGGGTTGAGATCTTAATCTATGTGTAATTGTTCTGATGTTTATGAATGTTTTACTGGTCTAGTAAGAGACCCCTCTAGTGTTGCTTAGAGACGAGTGTGTAGGAGATGCTGGTGTCAGTGTTGCTTGGAGACGAGTGTGTAGGAGATGCTGGTGTCAGTGTTGCTTACAGACGAGTGTGTAGGAGATGCTGGTGTCAGTGTTGCTTGGAGACGAGTGTGTAGGAGATGCTGGTGTCAGTGTTGCTTACAGACGAGTGTGTAGGAGATGCTGGTGTCAGTGTTGCTTGGAGACGAGTGTGTAGGAGATGCTGGTGTCAGTGTTGCTTGGAGACGAGTGTGTAGGAGATGCTGGTGTCAGTGTTGCTTAGCAACGAGTGTGATGGAGATACTTGAAGAATGATCCGCCTATCATCTTAAGATGAAAACTCGTGAGATGTGAACTTGTGGATGATCTATTAGTTGACAACTAATAAATAGATCAGGCAGGAGACGTTTCGCCCCGTACTGAACCATTATCACTTCGCTGGCTGCTTGACCGGCCATGGTATTATGACTTTTATTCTTCCGTTTATCGGAATCACTCTGTTTCCGGGTTGTATTAGTCGTGTGTGTTATCCTTTCTCTTTAACTCTTGATGGAAAGCAAGAAAAGTTAGTTTCTTTTATGCTTTTGACAAGTTTACTTAAATTCCTCATCAAGAACTTTCTAAATGATCTTCTGGTCCCAGCGCTCTGTAAGTTTTAATTTTTCTTTTTCTTCCAGGAACTTGGGGCTGCTTATTATGTGCATCTTTATGGAGAAACTTCTAAACTTTTGCATTTTTTTTTTATTTTTTTTAATTACTTTCAGTTTTGTTTGTTTTGTTTGTCTTGTATTAAGTCGTTTATTTGAAAAAAATTGACTGGCTTGATTTAAAAAACCTGTGTGGGTAAAACCAGAATGTGATTGAAGGGTTTAACCTAGCTCTCTGCTAGGTTAAGTTAGGTTAGGTTAGGTTCGTCAGGAAACAGGACATTTGTTTTCTGGCGCGGGTCTGAGTCAGATGATGACCCACAACTTTTGGTCATCTGACCGAGGCCTTCCGCTGGCCTACCTGTCCACCCCTTTAGCGCTCTGCTGACAAGAGTTGAAAGCAACTTGATCTCCATATCTAGATAAACAGCGTGTCCAAACACAGTGTTTGAATACAGATCCAAACATCCTGAGGAGAACAACACATGCCAGTGTTCTGACTTTAAAGTCAGCACGTGTGTAAAGACACTGTTTGAATGTATATCCAGATAAGAGGAGAGGCTGAGCACAGACAAACACGGCCAGATGCGCTACACAAACTTCCAAACACATACTTGGCAAGTTGTAATTGTTATTCAAAGGTAACTTTTCTCATAGTATAACTGTGGAGCTGTTGCAACTTCGTTTATGATAGTGCAACATGGATAATACAAAATTATATTAAATAACTGGAGCAGCGCTGTATGATCCTGGTGGGTTTAGCGCTTAGATTTGATGATGATAATTATAATAATTAAATAACTAGAGAGGGTTTGACCCAGAGGTTTGTCATTGCTATTTCTGAAGCCTATATCGAACGAATATAATTTTTGTGCTATGGTTATTTAGAAGTTTTTAGATTTTTAAACTCGTTTCGTCTCTAATAAGCATCATACCTTAAACACTCATACGTTTGCAGTCTAATAAATAAGTGTCGGGGCCCAAGACCGTTCAGTAGCCTTTCATCATACATAAAGGGGATTACCAATAGATCCCTGACTGTCTTCAAGAGGGAACTGGTCAGATACCCAATCAGCGGGGTTGTGGTTGGTACGTCAGTTTGGGTGCGGCTAGCATTAATAGCCTGAAGAATTGAGACACTTATGCAACACATGGGAATCATTTTTGAAGAAACGTTTCGCCACACAGTGGCTTCATCAGTCCAATACAAAGTTGAAATCGGTAAGGAGAGGAGAAGTTTGAGGTAATCAGTCCCTCAACCTGGAATCGATGTGTTCAGTCCATCACTCTTGTAGGAAATGCAGCATAGGGCCAGAGAGGTGGCTTATATACTGGAGAACGGTGAGGTGAAGCAGGAGGAGGTGGGATCACAGTGGGACCTGCCACTAGTGTAAGTAGGTCGTCGTCCAAAGGTTGGGCAAGCGTTGAAGTCTTTGTACCAAGATCCCATGATGTTGCAGTGTCTGACAGATGTGATGAATGGTTTTGAAAAACCGACAAGTTGAAGAATTGAGACACTTATGCAACACTGTCAGACACTGCAACATCATGGGATCTTGGTACAAAGACTTCAACGCTTGCCCAACCTTTGGACGACGACCTACTTACACTAGTGGCAGGTCCCACTGTGATCCCACCTCCTGCTTCACCTCACCGTTCTCCAGTATATAAGCCACCTCTCTGGCCATATGCTGCATTTCCTACAAGAGTGATGGACTGAACACATCGATTCCAGGTTGAGGGACTGATTACCTCAAACTTCTCTTCTCCTTACCGATTTCAACTTTGTATTGGACTGATGAAGCCACTGTGTGGCGAAACGTTTCTTCAAAAATGATTCCCATGTGTTGCATAAGTGTCTCAATTCTTCAACTTGTCGGTTTTTCAAAACCATTCATCACATTAATAGCCTGGTTGATCAGACACTGATCCACCGTTAGGCCTGGTCCAGGACGGGATCGCGGGGGCGTTGACCCCCGGAACAACCTCAAGGTAGACTCCAGGTAAATAGCCCTATTAGATTATTTCTCAGTGACTGCGAGACGTGAGATTATATAAATCCCTTTTTTTCGTAGGAATTTGCGCTATTAGTACTGCTGTAGTGTTGAAAATTCTTGGTAACAGTGATGACAGTGTGCCAGCATTATAACCATGATTTCTTTAATAAGCAAAGCTGGATACAGCAGTGTGCTGCTACCCTGTTCTGCATGTCAGTCACACGGAACAAAGGCTAACTATGTTTCCCTGTCATATTCCGTCACGCGGGATGGAGGTCATGCAAAGTGTTGAAATGTGTCAGCCTGAGCTGGGAGACTGTAGCAGCTGTGTCAGCCTGAGCTGGGAGACTGTAGCAGCTGTGTCTGCCTGAGCTGGGAGACTGTAGCAGCTGTGTCTGCCTGAGCTGGGAGACTGTAGCAGCTGTGTCAGCCTGAGCTGGGAGACTGTAGCAGCTGTGTCAGCCTGAGCTGGGAGACTGTAGCAGCTGTGTCAGCCTGAGCTGGGAGATTGGAGCAGCTGTGTCAGCTTGAGCTGGGAGACTGTAGCAGCTGTGTCAGCCTGAGCTGGGAGACTGTAGCAGCTGTGTCAGCCTGAGCCGGGAGACTGTAGCAGCTGTGTCAGCCTGAGCTGGGAGACTGTAGCAGCTGTGTCAGCCTGAGCTGGGAGACTGTAGCAGCTGTGTCAGCTTGAGCTGGGAGACTGTAGCAGCTGTGTCAGCCTGAGCTGGGAGACTGTAGCAGCTGTGTCAGCCTGAGCTGGGAGATTGGAGCAGCTGTGTCAGCCTGAGCTGGGAGACTGTAGCAGCTGTGTCAGCCTGAGCTGGGAGACTGTAGCAGCTGTGTCAGCTTGAGCTGGGAGACTGTAGCAGCTGTGTCAGCCTGAGCTGGGAGACTGTAGCAGCTGTGTCAGCCTGAGCCGGGAGACTGTAGCAGCTGTGTCAGCCTGAGCTGGGAGACTGTAGCAGATGTGTCAGCTTGAGCTGGGAGACTGTAGCAGCTGTGTCAGCTTGAGCTGGGAGACTGTAGCAGATGTGTCAGCCTGAGCTGGGAGACTGTAGCAGCTGTGTCAGCCTGAGCTGGGAGACTGTAGCAGCTGTGTCAGCCTGAGCTGGGAGACTGTAGCAGCTGTGTCAGCCTGAGCTGGGAGACTGTAGCAGCTGTGTCAGCCTGAGCTGGGAGACTGTAGCAGCTGTGTCAGCCTGAGCTGGGAGACTGTAGCAGCTGTGTCAGCCTGAGCTGGGAGACTGTAGCAGCTGTGTCAGCCTGAGCCGGGAGACTGTAGCAGCTGTGTCAGTCTGAGCTGGGAGACTGTAGCAGATGTGTCAGCTTGAGCTGGGAGACTGTAGCAGCTGTGTCAGCTTGAGCTGGGAGACTGTAGCAGATGTGTCAGCCTGAGCTGGGAGGAGACTGTAGCAGCTGTGTCAGCTTGAGCTGGGAGACTGTAGCAGATGTGTCAGCCTGAGCTGGGAGACTTTAGCGGCTGTGTGTGTCAGCCTGAACTGGGAGACTGTAGCAGCTGTGTGTGTCAGCCTGAGCTGGGAGACTGTATCGGCTCAGTGAAGATATCACCAGCATGACTCACGGAATCGTAGTAACACAACGGCAAACAAATATATATATTATATATATATATATATATATATATATATATATATATATATATATATATATATATATATATATATATATATATATATATGAAGATTGAGACACTTATGCAGCATATGGGAATCTTTATTCAGGAAACGTTTCGCCACACAGTGGCTTCATCAGTCCAATACAAAGAGGAAGGCGTAAGGAGAGGAGGAGTATGAGGTAATCAGTCCCTCAGCCTGGAGTCGATGTGTTCAGTCCATCAATCTTGTAGATTGATGTGTAGGGCGAAATGACAGTAGTTTGTTGGATTATGTATTGGTAGATAAAAGACTGTTGAGTAGACTTCAGGATGTACATGTTTATAGAGGGGCCACAGATATATCAGATCACTTTCTAGTTGTAGCTACACTGAGAGTAAAAGGTAGATGGGATACAAGGAGAATAGAAGCATCAGGAAAGAGAGAGGTGAAGGTTTATAAACTAAAAGAGGAGGCAGTTAGGGTAAGATATAAACAGCTATTGGAGGATAGATGGGCTAATGAGAGCATAGGCAATGGGGTCGAAGAGGTATGGGGTTAGTTTTAAAAATGTAGTGTTAGAGTGTTCAGCAGAAGTTTTGTGGTTACAGGAAAGTGGGTGCAGGAGGGAAGAGGAGCGATTGGTGGAATGATGATGTAAAGAGAGTAGTAAGGGAGAAAAAGTTAGCATATGAGAAGTTTTTACAAAGTAGAAGTGATGCAAGGAGGGAAGAGTATATGGAGAAAAAGAGAGAAGTTAAGAGAGTGGTGAAGCAGTGTAAAAAGAGAGCAAATGAGAGAGTGGGTGAGATGTTATCAACAAATTTTGTTGAAAATAGAAAAAGTTTTGGAGTGAGATTAACAAGTTAAGAAAGCCTAGAGAACAAATGGATTTGTCAGTTAAAAATAGAGAGGAGAGTTATTAAATGGAGAGTTAGAGGTATTGGGGAAGATGGAAGGAATATTTTGAGGAATTGTTAAATGTTGATGAAGATAGGGAAGCTGTGATTTCGTGTATAGGGCAGGAGGAATAACATCTTGTAGGAGTGAGGAAGAGCCAGTTGTGAGTGGGTGGGGAAGTTCGTGATGGCAGTAGGTAAAATGAAAGGGGGTAAGGCAGCCGTGGTTGATGGGATTAAGATAGAAATGTAAAAGCAGGTGGGGATATTAGTTTTGGAAAGTGGTTGGTTTGCAATTATTTAATAAATGTATGGAAGAGGGTAAGGTACCTAGGGATTGGCAGAGAGCATGCATAGTTCCTTTGTATAAAGGCAAAAGGGGATAAAAGAGGTGCAAAAATTATAGGGGGATAAGTCTGTTGAGTGTACCTGGTAAAGTGTATGGTAGAGTTATAATTGAAAGAATTAAGAGTAAGACGGAGAATAGGATAGCAGATGAACAAGGAGGCTTTAGGAAAGGTAGGGGGTGTGTGGACCAGGTGTTTACAGTGAAACATATAAGTGAACAGTATTTAGATAAGGCTAAAGAGGTCTTTGTGGCATTTATGGATTGGAAAAGGCGTATGACAGGGTGGATAGGGGGGCAATGTGGCAGATGTTGCAAGTGTATGGTGTAGGAGGTAGGTTACTGAAAGCAGTGAAGAGTTTTTACGAGGATAGTGAGGCTCAAGTTAGAGTATGTAGGAAAGAGGGAAATTTTTTCCCAGTAAAAGTAGGCCTTAGACAAGGATGTGTGATGTCACCGTGGTTGTTTAATATATTTATAGATGGGGTTGTAAGAGAAGTAAATGCGAGGGTCTTGGCAAGAGGCCGTAGAGTTAAAAGATAAAGAATCACACACAAAGTGGGAGTTGTCACAGCTGCTCTTTGCTGATGACACTGTGCTCTTGGGAGATTCTGAAGAGAAGTTGCAGAGATTGGTGGATGAATTTGGTAGGGTGTGCAAAAGAAGAAAATTAAAGGTGAATACA
>NC_069450.1:20556201-20601201 GCF_026875155.1 Cherax quadricarinatus
TCTTTACTTTCTCCTGTCATCACTCCTCCCTCTCGTTTTTTCTTCCTCTTCTTATCCCTCCTTCCTCTCGTTTACTCTCTTCCTCCTGCCATCCCTTTATCTTTCCTCCCTCCAATTCATTCTTCCTCCTTCTTCCCTTATCCTTAATTGTTTGTTTCTCTTTCTATTTTCCTGTTTTCCGTCAACTTCCTTCTCTCTTCCTCCTGTTTCCTCAGGTCTGCTTTCTTCCGTCTTACCTTCCTTCCTCCTCAGTCCTGTTATCCGTCCTCCTAACAGTAAAACTGAGATAAACACCCGTTGCTGCCAGAAATCTAGCTGCCAGACTCATTTCTCTCACTCCCAGCCACACTATGTCTCAGGCTGTGTGTGTGTGTGTGTGTGTGTGTTTAAGGGGGATGTGGGCGAGAGGAGAATGAAGTACGGGAGATAGAGAAGAAAAAGAATGAAGGGAGTTACAAGGGAAAAGAGTGAAGGGAGTTGAAGGGGCTGGAAGGGAGGAAGGGACTGGTGGGGAGGAAGGGGCTGGTGGGGAGGGAGGGGCTGGTGGGAAAGAAGGGGCTGGTGACACAAGGTGTGACAGATGTCATTCAATATGGTGACACCTGTCTTGCTCACACATCTGTCACATCAGTTATATTCTCATAGGCAGTTTCACTCTCTCTTTCTATGTCACTCAGTTTCTCTCCCTTACCAAGTTTATCTCCCTCTTTCCCTTTCTCGCCACCGTATCCTTGCGTATCTCTCTTTCTCTCCCTCACTCTCACCCTTTATCTCCCTCAGTATATTCCTTTCCTTTTACCCTCCTTATCACCCTTCTATCCCGCCCTCTCTCTCTCCCACTTTTCCTGTCTCATTTTATCTTTCATGCTCTCTCTCCCCCCGTCGCCTCCCTGCCTATCATCCACTGCATCCCCTAACTCTCCTTCACGAGCTTAACTTGTACATCTCAAGTTGGGGACGATCAAGGCAGTGCCAACGAGCACTGTAACATTGTTGCTCTTGCAAGCCCGTGCCAACGAGCACTATACCATTGATGCTCTTGCAAACCAGAGATAAGGACCAAGGACCACTGTAACACAGTTCTCTAAAAAGAGAACTGTGTTCTATATATATATATATATATATATATATATATATATATATATATATATATCAAAACAATCATGGCCTTTTGTGTTGCAATCAATACATCAGGAGCTTGCAATGTTGCAGAAAGGATGAAATCCGATCAAACACGTTCAAAGTAAGCGTTTTTTGGGAGACGACTGGTATGTTGAAAAAAAAATTAACCTGTAGATAGTTTATTACGACTGTAACTTGTTTAGAGCACAACCCTGGACCTATTATGTACCTCTGTAATCTTTGGATTACTACCTACACTTTGGGTAGGGGTACATAATATTACTAAAATGACTCTTTTTGAGCAGGTAAGATGCTTGTGTTCAGTAAATACATATATTTATTAGTTTTCTTTGTGTTTAATAATATTTGATTGTTCGGAAATATTTTTTTTCTGCAGTTTAGATCAGGTTTGAGATTGTTCCGCCGGGACGATCATCCCCGGAGCTATTAACAGATATAATGTTATAGTTCAGTATGATGGTTAAAAAAAGATTAAGTTTCGTGTCTCTGCCTCTCCTCTTATTATCATGTCTTTCTTCCTCTTCCGTGTTTTCTATTCTTTCCCCATTTCAGTATCCCTTTTCCTCTTCACTTTTTTTCCTCCATTCCCGTCTGTCTGCTCGTCCCTCAGTCGTCTCTCCTGCCTCTCCTAGGTGCTCCTGTCTCCCTCACACACACGCACACACTGCGTGTTCACCCCCACACAGTTACACACAAACTTCACTCCCAATCAAAAGATATTGACTAAAACAGAAAATTATCAGGGGGAAATTTTTATTTTTTAAAGAATCTATATAGAAATGCTGACGATGGAGCCAACTTTAGCGGCTGGGCGTCGATTTAGGCCTTTCCACCCTTCCTCGTAGTTTTTACATTACACGGGACTACGAATATTGAAATTTTTTTAGCTTCGGCGGAAAAAAAAAGGTATTTCACTTTATGGTTTTTTGATGTGTCGATAACGAATAAGACCGTAATGGGTTTTTAATTGATGCTGGTTATTTTAACTCAGTATAAATGTATATATATGTGTGTTGACTTTGTTCATTACTCTTATTGGTTATGAATTTATTTTTGTTAATTAATTTTTTATTGTTTATGAATTTGTTGTGGTTGTGAGCGTTGAATGACTTACGAGGCCAGAGTGGTCCGTAAATGTCACTACTACTAATAGTATTACTGCTGCTTCTACTACTACTACTACTACAACCACCACTACCACCACCACCACTACTACTACTACTACCACCACTACCACCACCACTACTACTGCTACTACCATCACCACCACCACTACTATTAATTAATACCACCACCTCCCATTTCCACCTTCATTTTCTCTCCCTAACCAACGTTCACATTCCTACTGACCAACCCTCCTTGTCTCACCATAACTATATAGTGCCCCATACAGGTAACATAAACATCTAAGGTAGCTTAACATGTTAGAAGCGCTTATCTTCATAACCCCTAACTCGCCTTGGCCTGACCTGCCCCGTCTTGGCCTGCCCTGACCTACTTAACGTGTGTTCCACACTCCTGGTGGCCAAACTTTTCACATTCTCTCCTGGTTGTGGCTTCGGTCTGCTGTTATTATATTTTTTTTTACGCCTCGAGCTGGTTTAACTTTATTGTTATTAGACTTGGAGTGACTTTATTTTTATTTTTGTTTAGGCTGGTGGTGACAGCAACCTTATTTCTGTTTTGTCTTTTGGGAGCAAGAAGATTTTTTTTTTTTTTTTTTTTTTGAGTTTTGTTGCGTTGTAGGACCTAAATTTCACTGCTCTGGGCCCTGAAGTTCACAGTTTTAAAAGTTTATTATTAAGAACAAAAAGGCATAATACCGTGGCTAGGACAATACACAGATAACCCGCGCATAGGAGAGAGAAGCTTATGACGATGTTTTAGTCCTATTTTAACCATTGATTAGTCTAAGTCGGACCGAAACGTCGTTATAAGCTTCTTTCTCCTATGTGCGGGTTATTTGTGTATAAGTTTTTTATATTCATGGGGGAAGCACTAAAACTGTAGGGGGTCATATAACACCTAAGAAATGAGGGGCTCGATCCAAGGAAGGTGAAAGGTAGATCCAGTTATTTGCATCAAAGGTTCTTCACCGGAATTAAGTCATCGCCCCCTCCTCGTGAAGGGCCAAGGTCTTCAGTCTTACTGTCATTGTGGTAAGGTTTGTTCAAGGTTGTGCTTGCAGACTTTAATACCTGAAGTAGAGGTTAAAGGTAAACTCTTACTCTATACTCAGAGATATACACACTTCGGTGTATATACATTGATATACACTTCATTGCGTGTATATACACTGATTCATCAAGGCTGTGGTGGTGATCATCTAGGCTGAGGGACTGATTACCTCAGAATAAGGATATTCAGGTGTTGCATGTGTGCCTCATTCATCAGCGTCATCGGTATTGTATACCGTTGATTCTGGGACACCGAGATGTACATGTCGGTGTCTATACACAGATGCCCCTCAATGTCATGAAGGAAGCACTGAGAAGTCTTCTCTCAGTGTGTACACTGAACCCAGGCTTTTCACTGTGACTTTTTGCACTATCTTCCTTGACTGCCATTCTTCGAGTGTTGTCTGTGTGCAGATTTGCAGTGCTGTTAATTTTGAACTCTTAGAACGATAAGATTACATTCAATGTTATTACAGATGCATGAAGTTGACTTCAAAAGGATCTTGTGAGTGGAATTTGTTTTTTGGGGAAGATAAATTTGGATTTTGGTTTAAGTTTTTCGCGTTAACCGCTTTTTTGGGACTCGTAAAATTAAATGTTTTTTCACGTTAAATACGTTTAGCACTAGAAAACAGGTATTGGGGGGTTCCTGCTGTTAGTACTAGTGATGCGTTTTTTCCCGCGTTCCCGGGCTTAGACTGCGCATTTCGCTTTTTTCTGGGGGCCCCCCCTTTACCCATTTCCGAGCTCCATTTTTTCCCGTTTTGGGCAAAAGGCCCTGAGGAAGGGCGGCGGAGGGGACGAAGGAACAAGGGAACGAGGGGACAGACTGAAGGAGGGAAGAAACACACGGGGGAAAAGAGGGGACGGGGGAAAAAAACGAGAGAACAGGACAAGGAACGAGGGGGGGGAAAAAACCGGGGGGGAGGAAGAGAGAATGAGCGGACGGACGGGGAACGAGGAAACGAGGACTTACGGAGGAACGGGGAGAAACGGAAAAGGAGGTTTCAAAGTCTCAAGCTCGGTCATTTACCCTCCCCCAAGGGGAAATAAAATGATAAACGAGGGAAAACTGAAGAGCGGTCTTTAAAAGGTACCTTGATCCCAGTAAAGGGGGCTCTTGATGAATAAAAATTGGGACGACACTTCCTTTCCTCCAATAAAACCCTAAGGGCCCCAAATTTTCCCCAGGAGGGGTTTGTACCCCCAACGGTTTTAATCTCTTTTTTTGGTTTGGGGGGGAAACGCTCACTCAAGGTAACAACTTTAATTTTTTTTTTTATTATTATTATTATTATTATTATTTTAAATTATTATTATTTTTAATTGTGGGAAACGCAAAAACTTTTAAAGGGGGTTCTTTAAAAACCCCGAGAAATTTAAATTTTTTTATTTAATCCAAGGGGGAGAGTGGCAGCT
Organism: Cherax quadricarinatus; assembly: GCF_026875155.1. Lineage (NCBI taxonomy): Eukaryota > Metazoa > Arthropoda > Malacostraca > Decapoda > Parastacidae > Cherax > Cherax quadricarinatus. The sequence continues at coordinate 20,560,941 of NC_069450.1, forward strand.
ACTTTCCCTTGAATCAAGAGGCCCTTTTTCCCCCCTTTTTTTTAAAAAAAAACCTTTTTTTTCCCCGGGGGTTTTTTTTGGGGGGGGGGGGGGGAAAAAATTAAAAGGGGGGGTGGGGGGGGGTTTTGGGGGGGGGGAAAAAAAGGGAAAAGGGGGGGAAAATTTTGGGGGGGGGGGAAAAAAAAGGGGGTGGGGGAAAAAAAAGGGGGGGGGGGGGGGAAATTGGGGGGGGGGGGGGAAAAGGGGAAAAAAAAAAGGGGGGGAAGAAAAAAAAAGGGAAAAATTTTTTTTAAAAAAAAGGGGGGGGTTTTTAAAAAAATTTTTTAAAGGAAAAAAGGGGGGAAAAAAAAGTTTTTTTGGGTTTTTGATTTAAAAAATTTTTTGGGAAATTGGAAAAAATTTTTTTTTTAAAAAAAAAGGGGGATAGGGAAAGGGGAAAAAAATTAATTTTTTTGGGGTTTTTTTTAGGTTTAAAAAAAAGGATAATGGGGGGGTTTAATTGGGAAAAAGGGGGGGGGTTTTTAAAAAAGGGGGGGGAAAGGGGGGAAAAAGGGGGGGGGGGAAAATTTTTTTTGGGGGGGTTTTGGGGGTTTTTAAGGGGGGGGGGAAAAAAAAAAAAAAAAAGGGGGGGGGGGAAAAAATTTTTGGGGGGGGTTTTTTTTTAATTGGGTTTGGGGAAAATTTTTTTAAAAGGGTTTTTTGGGGGGGTTTTTTTTTTTTGTGGGGGAATTTTCCGGGGGTTTTTTTCCCCCCCCCCCCGGGGGGGTTTTAAAAAAATGGGAGTTGGGGGGGTTTTTTGGGGGGGGGTAATTTTGGCCTTTGGGGAAATGAAAGGGGGGGGGGGGGGTTTTCCCAAAAAAGGGGGTTTATTTAAAGGGGGGAAAAAAAAAACTGGTTTTGGGAAAGGGGGGGTGGCCCCCAAAAAATTTAAAATTTTTAAAAAAAATTTTTTGGGGTTTTTTTAAAAAGCTTTTTTTTAAATTTTGGGGGTTAAAATTTTAAAAAAATTTTTGGGGGGGGCCCTTTTTTAAAAAAAAAGGTTTTTGGGGGGGGGTTTGGGGGTTTTTGGGAAAATTTTTGGGTTTTTTTATAAAAAAAAATCTGGAATAAATTTTGGACTAAATTGTGGATTAAAATTCTTATTAAATGGAATTAATTAACGAATAAATTATAGAATACGTTGTGGAATAAGTAACGTATTTAATTGAGAAAATTGTTGATTAAATTACGAATTAAGGAAAGATTGTTAAATTTATTTAATTATAGAATAAATTACGAAGATATGGATTAAATTATAGAATAAATTATTAATTTTCTACGCAATTTGTTAAGTGGATTAAATTTAGTTAGAAACAAGACGGATAATAGGGAAATGGTTGGAAATAGGTAATGTGATAGGGGCAGAGGTATGGAAAATAATAGGTTTGGCAGAGGAATGGGAAAGCAGTGGGTATGAAATAATTAATGACTCAGTGGCTGTGGTAGAAATGTAAGGAGTCTTACTGTGAGCCGTTACCAAGAGAGTCAGTCCTGTGTGTTCACTGCAGAGATCACTGCCATCCTCGCCGCTCTTGTCCTGATAGCTGACTTAATTGGATCTTGGTTCACTGTTTACTCAGATACCAAATGGGTTTTGTCTGTCCTGGCCCAATTGTCTTCTGTCCACCCTGTGGTCCAGAATATCCAGGAGTGGTTAGCGCCTGTCTCCACATAACACAAGGATGTGGAGTTGGTGCCTGGGCCATATTGGTGCCCCGGGGTATGTTGGTGTCCCGGGAAATGAACAGGAAGATTCTCAGGCCAAGGCTGCAGCAGCTAACCCACTCTACAGTAGACGATTGATTTACACAGTGACTTGATAGGTCATAAATACAGATATGTCCCTGGGAAGTGGTGGACTTGGTGAGCCTTCCAGACGATCATCAGATTATGCAGGACGTAGCTGTTTGGTTCTTTCAGTAGAAGTCTTCCCTTTCTTAATCATCTCTCTCAGGTGACGATCGTGAACACATCTTACCCAAAAAACACGTATTTGCAGTTGCTCTTGTTCCCCTCACCCCCTCTATATAGCTTGTGGCTTGAAGCTAACTCTGGAACACCTTGTAGCAATATGCCCGACATAGGCCTATCTATTTCCGTCATGATTTTTGTAATTACCGAGGTGCCTTCTGGGACCTCAGGGAATTTTTAGGTATCATTTGACATTAGTGATTTAATGGGATTTTTAACTAATGCTAGTTTTCACAGGGTTGTGTTTCATTCTAGTATTCTTGCTATTAATTTTATCGCTGGTTATCTTGTGTACGTTGTCTGTAATGTTGTATCACCAAGATTGCTGAATGTTCTACACTTTCAATGTACTCTTCAAATATCAAAACTACTTACCATTTCCCATCATCCCACTCCCACTATCTGATTTCGAATCATCCCATTCCCACCGTCCGTTTTCCACCATCTCTTATTCATTATCCCATTCGCTCTCCCACTTCCACTACCCCATTCTCACTCCCATTACCCTATTCTCACTCCCATTACCCCATTCTTCCATTATCCATTCTCCATTATTCCATTCTCCCATTATCCCGTTCTCCCATTACCCCATTCTCACTTCCACTGCCCCAGTCCCACTCCCACTACCCTATTTCTACTCCCACTACCCCACTTTCACTTCCCTAGTCCCCTATGATGCTGCAAGTTACCTCCTGACCTTGACCCCGGAGTGCCAGGGGGGGGGTGAGGGGGAGGGTTGTTTGGAAAGGGGATGAGCAGGAAGGAGTGTGGAGATGGAGTTAAAATTAATGAGTGCCTAGTGGCACTTTACCGTGTTAAAGATGATGTGTGTATGTGCTCACCCAGTGTGTGTGTGTTGCTGATTTCTGGCCTCTTGGGCCTTGTTATGTCTACTCTTGAAGCTGTGTATTCCTTTTGATTTCACCATCGCCTTATCTAAGTCATTCCATTTTTTTTCAAAAACTTTGGGAATGATATTTCTTTAAATTCTTATGACACATCCGTGCCTCCAGCTTTCACATGTGTCCCCTTGATCCATGTCCTCTTACTTCAGTCCCTATCAGTCCTGTCAGTTCCTCTTAAGATCTTGCATGTCGTAATCGTGTCTCCCCTTGTTCTTCTATCCGCCGAGGTCGTCACACTCAGTTCCTTCACCTTCTCATGGTTCATTGCCCTCAGTTCTTGTACTAGCCTGGTTTCAAACTTTTGGTCCTTTTCCAGTTTTTTCACGTGCTTGACTAAGTGTGGGCTGCATGCTGAGGCCGCGTGCTCAGTGATCGGCTCTGAAGGCGTCTTTGTTTAACTTGTTAAGCAAACTCGGTTTGCTTAACTTGTATATTGCCACTGATGTTGTACTGTTTATGTGTAATGTTGAGGATATGCTTCGTGTTATATTTACCCCCAGATCCTCTTTGCTTACTGATACCTACAGTTTCTCAGAGCTCATGCTGTACTCTGTGTCCGGTCTGCCATCACCTCCATAATGCATGACCTTACATTTGTTTAGATTGAAATCTATAGGCCACTAACTGAACCACGTCCCTAGCCTCTATGTGTGTGTGTGTTTGTGTTGTGTGTGTGTTGTGTGTGTGTGTGTGTGTGTGTGTGTGTGTGTGTGTGGTGTGTGTGTGTGTGTAAGGTTATATGTTTTAAGTGACAAAGAAAAAGCAGCGAGAGAGAGAGAGAGAGAGAGAGAGAGAGAGAGAGTATTAAGAAACCAAAGTGCCTTAAAGAGGGAGTGGTGATACTTCAAGTTAGAAGTAGTACTTGGAGGAGGAGGAGGAGGGGGGGTGGATATTTGTGTTGTAGGAGGGGGGTGGTTGGTTTTGTAGGAGGGGATAGATGGTGTTGTAGGAGGGAGTGGATAGTGGCTTTACGGGAGGCAGTGCATGATTGTAGTAGTTGTGTGGTTGGGTTTTGGGTGGGTGGTGCTGGTGGTTGTGGTCATGATAATCGTAGTAATGATAGTCGTGGCTATTAATGGTGATGATAGTATCGCAGTGGTAGAGGAGGAGGACGACGACTTAAGAGCTGGAGGTGGTGGTGAAGGAGGGGAGGGAGGGGAGTTGCTAGGAGGGGGGAGGGGAATTTTCAAGGAGGGAAAGACCTCAGTGAAAGGATCAAGTGTGTGGAAAGACTGACAAGTGTAACTCACCGTGTAGAGAACCGCTGCTTAGGAAAGGTGGAGACGTGAGAGAGAGAGAGAGAGAGAGAGAGAGAGAGAGAGGGGGGGTGAGAGGAGGACAAAGTGGGAGAGAGTGGGTATCACCACCACTACCACCTCAATAACCCCCCCTCCCTCCCTGTCTTTTATATCAACCACCACCATCATCCCAACAACCACCCCCCTCCCCCTTAACCTAACCACAATTTCTTATGCCACCTCCATTTCCACCACCAGATAAGTAACACTGTTCAGTGTTACTTATCTGTCCACTTGTTTGAACATCACACAAATAACATCACTTTCCCAACTTTCACTTGAGTTGTTGACACCACACGCATATTATCTATTATTATTATTATTATTACTATTATTATTATTATTATTATTATTATTATTATTATATTATTTATTATTAAAAACACAAAAACAACAACTACTGCTGCTATTATTATTATTATTATTATTATTATTATTATTATTATTATTATTAAAAACACAAAAACAACAACTACTGCTGCTATTATTATTATTAGTATTATTATTATTATTATTATTATTATTATTTTATTCGCCAGAAAATGTTGAAAACTTACCAGTCATACAGACTGACTCGCTCTTCACTGGGTTTCAAAAATCACTTTTCTCGAACCAAACCCGAAGTGGTTGGCCAGCTCTCCTCACCTGACTCTTCTCACAACTCTCGTACCTATTCACTCCCTCTTACCTACTCGACTTCCTCTTACCTACTCCAGTCCCTTTTGCCTGCTCCACTTCCTCTTGCCTACTCCACTTCCTCTTATCTACTCCACTTCCTCTTACCTATTCCACTTCCTCTTACCTACTCCACTCCCTCTTACCTACTTCACTCCCTCTTACTCCACTTCCTCTTACCTACTCCACTTCCTCTTACCTACTCCACTTCCTCTTACCTACTCCACTTCCTCTTGCCTATTCCACTCCCTCTTACCTACTCCACTCTCTCTTGCCTACCCCACATCCTCTTACCTACTCAACTTCCTCTTACCTATTCCACTCCCTCTTACCTACTCCACTCCCTCTTGTCTACTCCATTCCCTCTTACTCCACTCCCTCTTACCTACTCCACTCCCTCTTACCTACTCCACTCCCTCTTACCTACTCCACTTCCTCTTTTCCTCCAGGCGCTGCATCATTCTCGGGGATTTAACTCTCCCAGTGAAAAAATAAAATCATTTCCACTAGACTCCATTGAGGAGGATGGAACAACGCATAGGCAGTCTTGACACCCACGATGCCTTGTACCTTCTCACAAAGTGCTTGAGTCTGCCCAAGTTAACATGCTACCTAAGATATGCACCCTCATATGATAGCCCTATACTGCATAAATACGACAGTATCCTGAGGCATATTTTTACGAAAGTACTCAACATTACAAGACGGACAGTGGGACCAAGATACCCTTCCACTGGACCGACAATTCTCAAACACCAGGCGCCCAGTTCCACTGGGCGTGATTACCTTGATACAAGAAAATACGTTGTCGTGGAGCCTGAGAGACTGGGCTCCTGGTGTTTGATAATTATTGGTCCAGTGGATAGAGTCATGCGTACATTGTCTTGTTCTCACAGGGCTGGGCATGGTGACGCAGGATCGAATCCGGGCTAGCCGCAGTTCTGTTAGTGATTCAGAATTACTTGTTTCGTTATTTCATTAGTGTATATATATATATATATATATATATTATATATATATTATATATATATATATATATATATATATATATATATATATATATATATATATATAAAGGGGAGAGAGAGAGAGAGAGAGAGAGAGAGAGAGAGAAGAGAGAGAGAGAGAGAGAGAGAGAGAGAGAGAGAGAGAGAGAGAGACTACTCGTCATCAGGTGTCCATGTAATGTTTGGCCACATGGGTAAGAGAAAGAATGCCCTATACGAGCTGTATTTTTTTTCCTTACTAATGAGATGCTTCAGATCTTTAATTACCTGGAACCTCCCTAATTACCCTCTTTTCCTTTCAGTTAGTTGCTCTCTCTCTTTCTCTCTCAGTAAAATGAAGAGCAAGAGATAAACGAAACGAGGGAATTCGGGAGTGAGATCAGTTAGAGAAAAAAGGGAGAGATAGAGGGTAATATAGAGGAAGAGAAGAGAGGGTAATAGAGAGGAAGAGAAGAAAGGGTAATAGAGAGGAAGAGAAGAGAGGGTAATAGGGAGGAAGAGAAGAGAGGGTAATAGAGAGGAAGAGAAGAGAGGGTAATAGAGAGGAAGAGAAGAGAGGGTAATAGAGAGGAAGAGAAGAGAGGGTAATAGAGAGGAAGAGAAGAGAGGGTAATAGAGAGGAAGAGAAGAGGGAGGGATAAAGTATACTTGTATTCCCTAATAGTTCAGCAACAAGCATTCGAGTTGCTGGTGTGAAGTCACCTAGCTGGGCTTACAGGGGGTCGAGTCTCGACTCCTGGCACCGCATCTTAACTGACCGTGACTTATCCTTAAATCTGCATGTAAACTGTTCTTCCTCCGTCCTCGGTGTTGGTCTCTCGGTGTGAGGAATGGTTGAGGCTCGATCCTACGTCTGCTAATCGCGGCTCGGTCTCTTATCGAATAGGCTGTTGGTGCTGGTTTAGATAACGACACCTGTCTAAAATAGTGTCTTAAGATTAAGGTATTTAACCTTTTTTTATGTATGTGACTGTTCAGTGGTTGTGTGGAGTGATGAGTGGGTGTGGGAGTCAGTTCATCCCTTTATCCCAGCTAGGGTGAGGGAAGCCAGGTCATTCCTTCACCTCAGCTAGGGTGCGGGAGGCTACGTCATTCCTTCACCCCAGCTAGGGTGAGGTAGGCAAGGAGGTCATTTCTCCACCCCAGCTAGGGTAAGGGAGGCCAGGAGGTCATTCCTTTACTCCAGCTAGGGTAAGGGAGGCAAGATCATTCCTTCACTCCAGCTAGGGTGAAGGATGCCCGGTCATTCCTTCACCTCAGCTAAGGTGAGGGAGTCCAGGAGGTCATTCCTTCACCCCAGCTAGGGTGAGGGAGACCAGGAGGTCATTCCTTCATCCTGGGATGGCCTCAGGTATAACTTTTATCTTCCTGGCCTCTGAGAACAGCATCCCCCAGCGTAATTTTTCAGAGCTGTTGTTAGTATTATTGCTGCTTTTGTTTGTAGAGGTTGTGTGTCTGCCGTCCCCCTGGTGGTCCTGCATGGTATTTGGAGTTTTCAATATGTGCTGGTGATGGTGGTAGTAGGTGTGGTGGAGGCGTAGATAGTGGAAACAGTGATTGTGGTAGTGTTGGTGGTAGTTGTGGTAGGGATGGTGGTAGTTTCTGTAGAATTTGATTGCGTTTCATTTAGAACAATAGTAGTTGCTTCAGTTACACCTTTAATGTTGTACATGTAAATGTCAATAAATGTGTCCTAACATTCTTTAAAATTCTTTGCCATCTTGTCAGAGAGAGAGAGAGAGAGAGAGAGAGAGAGAGAGAGAGAATGAGAATGTTTCCTATCTGTAGTCTTTATCTTTGTCGCGTTGCCTCCTGACAGCCAATCCGTAATTTTTTCGCTGTTTAGGGTTATCCCGTCATTTTAGTCAGTTCTTTATTATTTAAGACTAATGGTAATGAGCGTTATTTTCCCTTATAGGGTTTGTTATACATAATTATCTTCTTCATTGGATGGTGTGGCCTACAACTGCCTCTACAAAATCGGTACTCTTGTTATTCTACTGCCGCTCAGAGCTGTGTACCATTGGTTCTCTGTACCATTGTTTGTACTTCTGATTACCATCAGTTCTGTGAAAACACAACTCTCTACTTCTACAACTACTACTAATATTGACTTGGTTGCCTCGTTGTCAGCTGATCGTCCTGGTGCGTCGCTGAACAAACGTAAGGAAACTGTTAACTTCAGATTCCCCATCTACTGAGTATATATGATGGTCAGTGTGGGCTGACCGAGGTAGCGAGTGTACCAGGCAACATCTCACTTCTGTCCTCGCTAACCACTCACTATACTTCGCTGGTCACTATGGCTTATCATCACGTTTTCTGACATATAAAACAATTTGAGCTGACTCAGCAATCTTGACTGATAGATTCAATCCAGATTTACAGATCCTGAGTGTTCTGGCAACTTCCCCCCTCCCCCTCTGCGGCACCATGTATCTAGTTGAATTCTATACTTGCTAAGTGTTTGTCCAGCTGGTTCTTGAATGACTATTATCTTCACACTTACAACATTAGTGAGCAGTTTATTCCATTCTGTCTCAATTCTGTTAAAACTTTACATACGTTTGTGTTGCATCTTCTGTCTCGCAGTTTCATTCTGTTGTTGAGAGTTAGGATCCTAGTTTATTCAGCACTGAAATAGTTATTAATTTTTGAGCGTATCAGTCGTTCAGTATCGTGAAGGTTTGAATGAAATCTCATCGTAGTCTCATTTTTTCTGAAGTTATAGATGTTTTTGATGGATTTGGATGTTATTTCTGCGAAGTTGATGTTGGACCTCAGGAGAGTAGCTGTGTGATGTGGACGGCTGTGTAAGTGTTTATCCAGTGGAAGGATAATGCGTCTTTCAACTTCGGGATTTTTCCTGGAGTTTAATGTAATGTGTTAAATAACAAAAAGGCACAATACCGTGACTGGAACGATACACAAATAACCCGCACATAAAAGAGAGAAGCTTACGACGACGTTTCGGTCCGACTTGGACATTGACAAAGTCACACTAACAGAGGTGGAGCAGGACGGCTATATATAGGCAGGAAGAGGTGGAGTAGTTAGTAGTAGTAGTAGTAAAAGAATTGTACATAATACCGACAAGATGTGCGGGTTATTTGTGTAATGTAATGTGTTATTCAACGTCTTCAATCGAGAATGAATGGCGTGTGAATTTTAGGGGTGTCGCAAATGGAACGGTATTCATCCTTGAGCTACTGCTACAAATTCTGTAGCCTCGGAGGAAGACGTCTGCAAGTATGTTGTGTTAGGTCGTGGTATTGTGGTGAGACAAGTGTAGGATGTCATCCTTGCTGGTTTTCGGTATGCTCTAAACTTTAAGGATGAGCAGAAAGTCGTCTGTATCTCTCCAATTCTAAGCTGGATGGACGATTCTACCGTGATGCATTTGTTGTATAATACTTTCAAGCACCTATTGATGAGTATGCTTTGTGCGTAGCGCAGTCACGTGACAGTTGAGGATACTGTCAGCGGAACTTTCCATTTCCAGGTGTTCCATATAGAGACTGAGCATCACTATACATAAGGGGCACCTCAGTTCCCCTGTCTTCTAATAATGCATTATTTTTCCCGTATAATCTACCTTGTCCATAATTACTATCGCATTTGCTTTGTCTGTTTCGTAAGGTGAAGTCCAGGATCTTTCCTTAAGTCATGGAATAACTTAACAAATCTTTGAGGACAATTGTGTTGTGGAGGTGTGAGCAAAGCTCAGATTATAGTGGAAAATAAACATGATGATTAGGAACAGGGGAACTCACGCACCACTTGAGGAACTTATGGTAATGGAAACTTTGTGGAAAGAATAGTTAAATTTAAGGCTTTGTTGAATAAAGGAGATGAGATCTTGGAATGATAAAGCTAAGTCCATTTCAGGAGTGATGATCCGTGAAGCAGAGTGATGATTTGGTCCATAAGGAACTCTGTTGAAGAGAAGGTGTCGTCAAAGACTAGCCAGATTCTCGTTTTTGATGGGGTCTTTTAGTCTATGGATGAGGTCTCCAGAGTGTCAAAGGTGTCAGTTGGTAATGGTACCAGGTAGTTTAGAATGGTGCTTAGCGAGGCCTTTTCCAGTTTGTGCGAGACACAGCCAATAACAGAAGTGACGGGCCTCGTGGAAACCCTGGCTACGTGTTGTTTCTGGCAAGCTGTACGTGGTGGCTGGTTTTGGTTTGGTAGGAAAACTGGAGCAGAGACCACTTTCTTGTGTGGTCTTCTTGGTCAGTGATAATTTCGAATCTGTTACTATCGTTTGAGGTGGTTTATCATTGTGTCTCACGAAATCGTAATGACAATTGCAAACAAACCATACCACGGGTGGGTTTAGAACCCAGTGGCTAGCGCGTCGGTCTGGAGTTTTATGACTCTGATCGCGGGTTCTAACCCCACCCGTGGTATGGTTTATCATTGTATCTACGTAGGTGTTCATGATGACCAGCCCTCCATCCTTGTCACCATTGGAGATCTTGATGTCCGTTCGTTTGGCAAGGAAAATTTTCCTGTGACTGTATGCAACGTTTGGGGAAGTGCACGTTGAATGGGCTGGGAGGAGTGTAGCTCTGAGGAGTTCCTTCTATGTAATAACCTTTTATGAATTCAGAATAGCTGTGCCAGCGGTTCTCTGTAATTAGGTCGATGTTCTGTTTAGACTTATGGCTTCCGGTATCAACAACGGAGTGCGTCTTATCAGAAAGATAATTGATAATCTCGGGGCTTCCAGCAGCGCTCCAGGTCCTGTGTCTGCAGAGTTGGAAAACTTTTAGCTCAAGTCTCAATGTCTGTTGTTGATTAGCATGAGAAACACTGTGTCTCATGTAATCTGTTATTGTGATGGAGATTTTTGGCTGCCACACTGGTATCAAAGTTCGTATACGAAACATCATTAAAAATGATGTTCTGCAATACGTGTCTTGATCCCTGCCTCTCTATGCATCTTGCCTCAGTCACCCCTAACATGATATAATCCCTCCCTTCATATATGATTATTGTCGGCTAACTACAAGTTAATATAGGGTAATTTACGGTAAGGTAAGCTAACCTAATTTTAAAACCTAGAATAACAAATGTGTAACTATTCTAGATGTTTTCTAGATTGTTTAGAAATGCAGAAACTGCAACGCGTGCGTAAACGCCCATCGTATTTGGAACAGGTTGAATACAACAGCCTCAGAAAATTCGCTTCTCAAAATAGGACTGGCTAATGGGATAGGAGAAACATAGAGAAGGTGTAAAAGCAATCTCAAGAAGGTTTTCAAGGCGGAGAGGCCATTACCCTTGTGGGGGAAAATGTTATTTCATTTTTTGTGTGTGTATTAAGCCAGGAGGGCGTATGTCACAGAACACGGGGGAAAAAACGAGGTTTTCTTGGCTCTCTGTGTGTCTGTTGAGGCGTAGTTCCTTGTTGTGGTGAACTTGAGGAGCTGTGGTAGTGGTGGTGGGGGTTGGTGTTAATAGTGGTGGTGTTTGAAAGAACGGTCGTAGTGTAGGTGGTGGCGGGGGGTGACTGGTCTTTTGTTGGTGGTGGTGGGGAATGGTGTTGATGGTGATGTGCAAGTACGATGGTGGTGGTTTTAACTGTGTTAGTTTTGTAATGAACTGTTAAATGGTTGCTGTAGACTTTCCCAAAAGAAAAGCTGTACACAGCTTCGGCTTTGGAAAATCTCTGCATAGTTCACAGAAAGAATTAACACTATTGTCAGTGATTGTAAATATTATTGTTCTCTTAATATTCCAATATTTACCTAATATCTGATATATCTAATATTATTACTAATTCTACCATTATTACTAATATTTTTTTCCGTTGCATGTTGTCCGTAGGACTTTTATTTTGGTTGTCAGGGAGATTGAGAATGGATGTTATGCACTGAGTTTAGACGATGAGTGAGTGGAAGCAGTCAGTATTTCAATGTATTTTTGTACAAGCGATGTTTGTTCCACTGGTGTATCAGATATAAGTGTTTTTCAATGTATTTTGTACAAATGATGTTTGTTCCACTAGTGCATCAGAGATATAAGTGTCTTTCATTGTATTTTGTACAAGTGATGTTTGTTCCACTGGTGCATCAGAGATATGAGTGTCTCTCATCATTTCTCTGTAATGCCGAGACTAATTCCTGACATGCTTAATGAGATGCTTTGATTAGTTGTGCTATGTAGCCCTGATGAGTGAACACAAGATGCAAGTTGCAGAGCAACTTTTATTGTGACAAGGTTTTACCCTCTGTATAGAGCTTTATCATATCATTAACGTCATAAAACTACTCAGAGGGAAACGTTGTCCCAGTAAATGCTCTGCACCTTGACTTTTATTCACTACTTTCGGCCATACGTCATGAAGGTGCCAGCCCTGATGAGCTTTATTATGCCTCCTCTACACCAGATGACTGTCAGGTGCCCAGCGTTCAAGACACGTCATAAACTCATCTATAACACGGTGAAAACTGAGTGCACTGTTTTTCCCCACAGAGCTCCTAAGGTCAGTTATGTAAGGTATTGATGTCTGCTCTCTCAGCCATGTCGAGAGCCTCGCTTGTCAATGTTGTGTAAAAGGGTTGACAATGGCTAGAAATTATGTTCTAGACCTATTAGTGCTATAGGCATTTCCTGGATTAGAGCGATATCTACATGTGGCTTAAATATGACTTAAATATAAGCATTCCCTGAATAAAAAAAAAAAACATCTGTTACTTGGATGTGCTAAAGGCAAACCCTTCATAAGAAGTAACATTGTGTAATATTAAGTGTGAAATGGACATTTCTTTGTTAATCTGCTTCTCAAAGGTTCTGCTGACATTAACCTAATGCAAAAGTTGTCTCTATGTATCTTGGATGTGCTAATGTAATTCCCTGGATGATAAAGCGATCTGTGACATAGATGTCTATGTGTAGCTTTGTTGATGTTGCATTTCATTCGTTGTGGTAATATTGCTTTGTCTGCGGAGTGCAGTGTGGGACACAGATGGTATCAAATACCGAGAAGCTTGTAAATAAGGGCAGGCGTAACACTGGGACATTTATTCTGGAAAAGTTTCGCTCATCGGGAACTTTGTCTAATCTCCCGGTAAAGGAATTTTTTTCATAATGTCTCAAGTGCTGCATTTGTCTTATTTAGAGATTAGAATGTGTTGATGAGAAATATTGGTGTTTGTTGCCTGCGAGACAAGTTCCTAGATAATTGACTATAATTATTAAGGGTCACCCGGCCAGGAAGACAAGTTCCTTGATAATTGGCAATAATTATCAAGGGTTACATGGTCAAGACAACAAGCTTCTTGATAATTGACTATAATCAGGAAAACAAGTTTAGTCAAGAGTTATTTGGTCGGGAAGACAAAGTTCCTTGATAATTGACTATAATTATTTTAAACACTTGGATATGATGATGTTTGTGTGAGTTCAGGTGAGAGTTAAAAGGGACGTCTCAGTTGACAGTTCGACTGATTAAGTGAGAGAACTCAGGTGACAGCCCATTTGAGAGGTCAGATCATTTGAGAGCTAAGGTGATTTTGTCACGGTTTAGGTGTTATGTCAAAAGGTTTGGTCACTAATCAGCTGTCATGTCAAAGGGCAGGTCATTGCTCAAGCGTCATGTCAAATATCAGGTGACATCTGGATCGGACAGGCGGGCTGCCAACAATAGTAAAAAATACACACAATACACAAGCTTTTCCTGGGACAACGTTTTTCTGTGTAAAGTGAAATCAACCCTAAGTAAAGTCTTAATGACTTGGTAAAGTTGTTAAAAAAGTGAAAGGTTGTCCCTTTTAAAGCTAGCTCTACAACATAAGTGTTATAATCAAGTGGCATTTGTTGTTAAGCTAGCATATTTATCATGTATAAGTTAGCTGTTGTTGGATTTGCTTTTCTTTGTATACAACCTCACATGTCGGTATTTCTGCAGTAGATTTAATGTGTATTATTTGCTGTTCTTATTAATGTTATTAGATGCCCTGGTACACTAAATATTCTTTGTGATGTTCAACATAGTACTTTCTCTCTCATCGTTTTTTTCCCAGACGATTATTGAAGAATTTTTGCTTTTTAAAAGACGATATATGGAGAATGGATCTTCACACTAATATAATTGTTCTTCGCAGTGACACGTAACATACACGTATATCTCTTTCTAATTTTAACAAAATATCTTTTTGTAATTAAAACTTTGTCGTAGTCAGGTGTCCATAACTAGAAAAGTGTTCAGAAGGAGCTAGTCATTCTCGTTAATAATCTTGAATTTGGGAATATTACCTGCTGCATGTTGCTGTATCCCATCAACACATAAGTGTCACTGATATAAAATATGTGAAAGTATTTCTTTATCTCAGTGTCACATAAATATTGTCTTCCCTAAATTCTACTTCATACATTCCGCGATTAAAATCAATCTTCTTCCCAATGTAATATTTACGGCACTCGGTGATTGCAAGCTTATCGATGCCACCATTCGTTTGAGTGTCTTCTGAAAAACCTTTTAAACAAGATGACCTTAATGGTATTGGAACTGCTAAAGACAGGGTTGAGGTGCTTCCAGATAAGGATGAACAATTATACTTCTGTCTCGAAGAACCTTAGACGATCGGCTCGTGTTAATTATAATAGTCATTATCATATGGATTTAGAATGCAATTTCTTGAAAAAGGCAGCCAGTGTTTTCTTCGTTTTCCATCATGCTCCTTTTATCAATATTTTTTTTTAATTAAACACGGCGATACTCTCTTAGCTTAATAAGTAATTAGTTTTTAAATATCATTGCTATTGCCTTTGTTATCTAAAATCAGTGTCTACAATTATCTATCAACTTTATTTTTAATAATTATCTAAAACCAAATGCACTTAAAATTTCAGAAGCCCAGCCTCAGGAAAGGGCTGTTGATTGTATGGTCAGCTAGGCTGTTCGTGCTAGCGGTCCGCAGGTTTATATACCTATCAAAATCCCCAGGAAAATGTGTACATATATATATATATATATATATATATATATATATATATATATATATATATATATATATATATATGTATGTATATAATGTCGTGCCGAATATGTAAAACTGGTCAATTAGCAAGAACTCATTTACAATTAAGTCCTTTCTGAAATTTTCTCTTATACGTTTAAAGATATATTTTTTCATTAATATTAATGTAAAAAAAATTTATTTTTCACCAAAAGAATCTTAGAAAACTTACCTAACCTTATTATAAGAAGAACAATTTATTTTAGTCTAACCCAACTAAATATATTTTAGATTTGTTTACAGTAATTTAATACTAAACAAACACAGTGAAATATATTTTTTTCGTTAGGTTCAGAATGATTTTGGTGAAATTATTGCATACACAAATTTTCACTTGTCCTATATGGCAAGATGAGCGTTGCTACTTAAGCCAAGAGCGCAAGTTCTGCCTATTCGGCACGGCATATATATATATATATATATATATATATATATATATATATATATTATATATATATATATATATATATATATATATATATATATATATATAAATGAATTGCACTTAATTTATATGGAAAACCAAATAATTACAAGAACATCAATTCTAACCTTCTTTTATATATTATCCAGAGCCTTACGTAAAGCCTTTATCATTATTAAAATAATGTGGAATAAACATATTAGCATCTTTACTAAATCCGTAATAAAAACTGTATCCAGGTATTGGTGTGTGGAGCGCCTTTATTAACTCGTAAAGAGGCAGTCAGCTGAGGATTGCTGCCTTAAACCATGACCAACCACACGCTTTCTTAATATTAAAACATAATTTAAAACACCAGTTTTAAAACACTAGCATAATGGTTCTCCTTTTACTGCATCTTTTAATAATAATAATAATCTTATTATTATTATTATTATTATTATTATTATTATTATTATTATTTTAATATTATTTTAATAATAATAATAATAATAATAATAATAATAATAATAATAATATAATAATATAATAATAATAGGATATAAGGCAGTGGAAGAGTAATGTGACTGATGTCAGCAGAGTTCCTAAAGAATCGCGGTTGAATGAATGATGGTCAATACGTTTTTTTCTTTTTGTCACCTTGCTATGGCGAGAGACGGCCGTTTAGTTAAAAAAAAAAAAAAGCCCGTGAGGGTCCACGAAGTGTGAGACTTGGACACTAGACAAATACCCTACACTAGGTCTGGTCTCAGACCGGGCCGCGGGGACCTTGACCCCGAAAGCCTCTCCAGATTCCATAACTCTGTTTCAGAATCTTCTAATTCCCATTGATCCATTTTAAGCTTTTGATTTACATCCCCTCAAGGGAGGAGCAGGTGCCTTGAGGCTGGCGCCTTGAACCTAATGTTTTCCTTGGATCAAACCTAATTACCTCTTGGGTTGCTAATTAGGCCTATTTTTTTATTATTACTCTTTCGTTCGAAGAAATTATTGTTGACCTCGCTTTAGCATTTGGATTTTTTTAAGCCTTTTATTAATGTATTATGCGAGTCGCATAATATATTCATAAAAGGGAAGAAATGCTGGAGACTCGATCCTCCGTCCACTTATTGCGAGAGACATTGTCTCGGCATACAAAGTTGTAGTAGTGTTTCGAAGTCCTATAAACTCCTTTATGATTATTACGGTTATATGTTAAACATAGTTGTTAAACTTAACATTGTTGTTAACCATAACATTAACAAATAACCCAGTAATTGTATGTTGTGTTCACTATATTTGTTATTTGTATTGATGTTAGTTTATTTTGTTAAAATGGTTTAGGAAATAGATTTATTACCTGTTGTATTAACATTCTGTTGTTGTTGTTACTGGTAGTTATTTTTTATATTTTTTTTTTTGTATTTTTTATATGTAATATTAATGTTGTTACTGCATTGTTTTTGTGTTCTTGTGCGAAGTTATCTGGAGGTGGTGTGATATTATGGTGCTTATGATGTGGGTATGATGTTTGAACTTTATATTGAGTGGGTATGATGTTTGAACTTTATATTGAGTGGGTATGATGTTTGAACTCCATCATGTGTAGTGGGTATGATGTTTGAACTTCATCATGTGTAGTGGGTATGATGTTTGAACTTCATCATGTGTAGTGGGTATGATGTTTGAACTTCATCATGTGTAGTGGGTATGATGTTTGAACTCCATCATGTGTAGTGGGTATGATGTTTGAACTTCATCATGTGTAGTGGGTATGATGTTTGAACTTCATCATGTGTAGTGGGTATGATGTTTGAACTTCATCATGTGTAGTGGGTATGATGTTTGAACTTCATCATGTGTAGTGGGTATGATGTTTGAACTTCATCATGTGTAGTGGGTATGATGTTTGAACTTCATCATGTGTAGTGGGTATGATGTTTGAACTCCATCATGTGTAGTGGGTATGATGTTTGAACTTCATCATGTGTAGTGGGTATGATGTTTGAACTTCATCATGTGTAGTGGGTATGATGTTTGAACTTCATCATGTGTAGTGGGTATGATGTTTGAACTCCATCATGTGTAGTGGGTATGATGTTTGAACTTCATCATGTGTAGTGGGTATGATGTTTGAACTCCATCATGTGTAGTGGGTATGATGTTTGAACTCCATCATGTGTAGTGGGTATGATGTTTGAACTTCATCATGTGTAGTGGGTATGATGTTTGAACTTCATCATGTGTAGTGGGTATGATGTTTGAACTCCATCATGTGTAGTGGGTATGATGTTTGAACTTCATCATGTGTAGTGGGTATGATGTTTGAACTTCATCATGTGTAGTGGGTATGATGTTTGAACTTCATCATGTGTAGTGGGTATGATGTTTGAACTCCATCATGTGTAGTGGGAATGATGTTTGAACTTCATCATGTGTAGTGGGTATGATGTTTGAACTTCATCATGTGTAGTGGGTATGATTTTTTGAACTTCATCATGTGTAGTGGGTATGATGTTTGAACTTCATCATGTGTAGTGGGTATGATGTTTGAACTCCATCATGTGTAGTGGGTATGATGTTTGAACTTCATCATGTGTAGTGGGTATGATGTTTGAACTCCATCATGTGTAGTGGGTATGATGTTTGAACTTCATCATGTGTAGTGGGTATGATGTTTGAACTCCATCATGTGTAGTGGGTATGATGTTTGAACTTCATCATGTGTAGTGGGTATGATGTTTGAACTTCATCATATGTAGTGGGTATGATTGAACTTCATATGTGTAGTGGGTATGATGTTTGAACTCCATCATGTGCAGTGGGTACGATGTTTGAACTTCATCATATGTAGTGGGTATGATTGAACTTCATCATGTTAAGTAGGTATGATCTTTGGACTTCATCATATGTAGTGGGTATGATGTTTGAACTTCATATGTGTAGTGGGTATGATGTTTGAACTCCATCATGTGCAGTGGGTACGATGTTTGAACTTCATATGTGTAGTGGGTATGATTGAACTTCATATGTGTAGTGGGTATGATGTTTGAACTTCATCATGTTAAGTAGGTATGATCTTTGGACTTCATCATATGTAGTGGGTATGATGTTTGAACTTCATATGTGTAGTGGGTATGATGTTTGAACTTCATTTGCACTGGGTACGATATTTTGTGTTTCATATTGAGGGTATACTCCTTAGTTTTTATGATGACTGGGTATAGTGTTTTCTATTTATCATCTATGGTGACTGTGATGTTCTGACATTATATTGACCAGTGTCATCTACCATTCTAATGCACCTTTTTATTTTTGTACATTTCAGGTAAGGACAATGGTACCTTGTGGTTCACAGTAAGTGCTATGCACATAAATTGGTTTAATAAAGATCCTTTTACAAACATTTTGCTTCTTACCTGTGTTTGTAAGGCCTCTTGACTTGGTCTCCCGTTAAGAGGAATGTGAGTATTAAAGTTAGTGGAGTATATAAGGCATGTTACAGGGCAAACAAATTATTACATAAAACACGAATTAAATTATAAGGGATTATTTGTATAAGACATGTAATAGGGTACCAAAGATTATCAGGTATTTTTGAGCCATTTGCTAGGATAAATTGAATTATTTAGTTTATAGCTCACGTATTAGGATATAATAGATTATTAACTCTATAAGAGACGTGTTAAATTGAGAGATTATGTAGTTTAATTAACATTATTGTGTAAGGTTCCGTTAGAGACATATTTACGGATTCGTTAATAAAAAGGTTATTAAGGATTTAAAGCAGGTATTAGTGTATAAGAGGTCTTATAATATAAGGGAAGTATTAATGTCATTAAATATATGTATACAAGACTGGTAGTACAATTAAAGGAACGAAGGACAATGGAATGATATATACATTATGGGTAATTTTTATAAGGCATTTGTACAATTTTTCTAGTGATTGTGTGTGTGTTTGTGTGTGTGTGTGTGTTTGTGTGTGTGTGTTTGTGTGTGTGTGTTTGTGTGTGTGTGTGTGTGTGTGTGTGTGTGTGTGTGTGTGTGTGTGTGTGTGTGTTTGTGTGTGTGTGTTTGTGTTGTGTGTGTGTGTACTCACCTATTTGTACTCACCTATTTGTGGTTGCAGGGGTCGAGTCCTAGCTCCTGGCCCCGCCTCTTCACCGGTTGCTACTAGGCCTCTCTCTCCCCGCTCCATGAGCTTTATCAAACCTCGTCTTAAAACTGTGTATGGTTCCTGCCTCCACTACGTCATTTTCTAGGCTATTCCACTGCCTTACAACTCTATGACTGAAGAAATACTTCCTACTATCTCTCTGACTCATTTGTGTCTTCAACTTCCAATTGTGGCCTCTTGTTTCTGTGTCCCTCCCTGGAACATCCTGTCTTTGTCACCTTGTCTATTCCACGCAGTATTTTATATGTCGTTATCATGTCTCCCCTGACCCTCCTGTCCTCCAGTGTGGTCAGGCCGATTTCCCTTAATCTTTCCTCATAGGACATTCCCCTTAGCTCTGGAACTAACCTTGTCGCAAACCTTTGTACTTTCTCTAGTTTCTTGACGTGCTTTATCAAGTGCGGGTTCCAAACAGGTGCTGCATACTCCAGTATGGGCCTGACATACACGGTGTACAGTGTCTTGAATGATTCCTTACTAAGGTATCGGAATGCTGTTCTCAGGTTTGCCAGGCGCCCATATGCTGCAGCAGTTATCTGATTGTGTGTGTGTGTGTGTGTGTGTGTGTGTGTGTGTGTGTGTGTGTGTATGTGTGTGTGTGTGTGTGTGTGTGTGTGTTGACACCCTCACGCTATGAAACAAAAACTGAAATCGCCTAAAACTTCAACAAATCAATAAAATTTACTCTCACAGTTCCATTTAAAAAAAAAAATCTGAAATCCAAACACTGAATTTTAATGTCTCAACCAATTTCCCCACCTAGACAAAAAATGACGGAAAAAAAATTATAAATATATTACGATATTTCCGTTTAAATCGGGTTAAATGACGCGCTCCAAATTTTGCTGACCCCACAATCGCGTTTTGTTACAATTGGATGATTGTGGATGATTGTAGCATAATTACAGTCATCCTTGACCGGTAAAATTATTATTATTGTTAATTATTACTTGTGAATAATTAAGTAAAATAAATTAAACAAAATGCCTTATGTTACGTAGTCGCTATTTTTTCATCTACGCTTTATATAAACCACGGAACGGGTGGGGCTTAAACCTGTGGCCGGTGAGACGTTAAACCCCAGGCTACGCTTTATATGTTATTTTATAATTATATTGTGTTGGGATTTTAATCATTGAAGTACAGTTTATATATTTTATATTCGTTATACGTTTTATATTTGTTATATATTTTATTAGTATAATTGTTATATATTTTATTAGTGTAATTGTTATGTATTTTATTAGTATAATTGTTATATATTTTATTAGTATAATTGTTATATATTTTATTAGTGTAATTGTTATGTATTTTATTAGTATAATTGTTATATATTTTATTAGTGTAATTGTTATGTATTTTATTAGTATAATTGTTATATATTTTATTAGTGTAATTGTTATATATTTTATTAGTGTAATTGTTAAATATTTTATTTGTGTAATTGTTAAATATTTTATTTGTGTAATTGTTAAATATTTTATTAATATAATTCTTATATATTTTCAGAGCAGTTTAAGGTTGCATGTTTACGGTTCTTATTTTGTTGTATATGTTTATTTTGTTCGAAATGTTTATTTTATTAGAATTTTATATGTTAGAAATGCAATTTTGTTATTTTTTGAGGGGGGGGGGGCTATTCTGGGACACTGCTAGACACTTGGCTATTGAAAGATTTGGATGATCTTAATCTTGGGAAAAAACAAACTATCATATGTTACACTCACAAGAGCTAAACCCGAATGGTGTGACACAGTAAGGTACATAACGAAGAAGCTAACGATACAGGATGTGACTATTACGTAGGTGTCCTCGTTAGCAGAAACCTGAAGCCAGAAACGGAACTTACGCACAGTTGCAAGAGTATGTAGGATACGGCTTATGAGGCCGAGAGAGACGACCCGTACAGCCATAACTAGGTAAGTACAGGTTAACGTACTTGAGATAAACAGTAAAGAACTTGTATGTCTACACTGAAGACTGCTGAGAAGACCTGTCTACTTTGTATATTACTAGTAAAATAATGGGGGAGCGCTAAACCCGTAGGATTATACAGCGCCTGTGAGGGGGGGACGGAAGGCATTCAGGCTCAATTCAGGGAACTGGAGCACAGATCCAATTCCCTCGATCAAGAGCCCCTCACCAGCGTCATGGAACCTCCCTTGAGGGGTCTTCTGTGTATAATTTTTATATAATTATAACCATAATTTTTAAAGGGGCGGAGGGGTAAGCCAGCGGAAGGCCTCGTTCAGATGACCATATCTCTTGTTGTGAGTCATCATATGATTAAGACCCGCGTCAGAAAACACTTGCCCTGTTTTTTGACAGACCTTACCTAACACGTATATTTATTTAACACATAGGCTGCCCCCCACTGAGGCAGGGTGACCCGTAAAAGAAGAAATACTTAAATCATCACTCACTCCATCACTGTCTTGCCAGACCCGTGCTGATTCTACAGTTGGTGGAGTGCAACGTATCTTCACTCGTAAATTAAAGACTGTCGTATTTAGGCGTGTGAATCAAAGATAGAAAAGCAGTTAAAAATGCTATAGACGCTTTAGTCCCTAAAAACACTAAGCATAAGAAGACATGATCAGGACATAGAAAATACTAGCAGAGAGAGAAAGCAGGACTCCACCTTTAACAGGTTCCAAAGTGAGTGATCACACATAGATATGTAGAGACATTTTTATTCTTTATTTTGGACAAATCCATCCATTTTTAAGTATTTTCGGATATTTCGCCGTAGACAACCAGGCCTTAGCGTCTAAGTTTAGGCATATTAGAAAACGTGGCCCCGAGGCGGGCTTGTTTTTGGTCAATTTATGCGCGCCGCATTAAGCAGATTACCTTCTGAAAACTCTTAATGGAAGCCTCTTAACTAATGAAAATCTATTGGCGTAATTTACTTTTTCCTGATTTTTTTCACCATATTCAGGTTTTTTTTTTTTTGATCAGAGTATGTAAACTAACTTTGATAATCAGAACTTTGATAAATTTGTTTTTATTTATCCCTGGAAAGACGATAGGTTTACGTAAACTTCCATTTCGGTAGTCCTTGGGGTTTTAGCGCTTCCCCGGGTTTACATTAATATATATTTTGGCGAGGGTTTTTAACACTGCTTTCCGAAAGAGAGAGATGGTTTTTAATGCAGGTTTTTAATGCAGGTTTTCAGATGAAGAATGGTTTTACTCAAATAATGTAGAATATAACTTAAAGTAACCCAGGTAATAAATGGAACTTAAAGTAACCCAGGTAATAAATGGAACTTAAAGTAACCCAGGTAATAAATGGAACTTAAAGTAACCCAGGTAATAAATGGAACTTAACTTAAAGTAACCCAAGTTTAAAATTATGTATGATTTAACCAAATGTAACCCAAGTAATATGTAGAATGTAACCTAATGTAACCCAAGTAATATGTAGAATGTAACCTAATGTAACCCAAGTAATATGTAGAATGTAACCTAATGTAACCCAAGTAATATGTAGAATGTAACCTAATGTAACCCAAGTAATATGTAGAATGTAACCTAATGTAACCCAAGTAATATGTAGAATGTAACCTAATGTAACCCAAGTAATATGTAGAATGTAACCTAATGTAACCCAAGTAATATGTAGAATTTAACCTAATGTAACCCATGTAATATGTAGAATGTAACCTAATGTAACCCAAGTAATATGTAGAATGTAACCTAATGTAACCCAAGTAATATGTAGAATTTAACCTAATGTAACCCATGTAATATGTAGAATTTAACCTAATGTAACCCATGTAATATGTAGAATTTAACCTAATGTAACTTAAGTAATATGTACAATTTAACCTAAAGTAACCCAAGCAATATATGGAATTTAATATAAAGTACCAAGTGAAACGATGTGACTTATCTTCACAAGGGTACAGCACTATGGTTATTAATTCAACAATACAACACCATTCTAGCATCAGTGATACTCTCATCTCTGAAATACACAATACACGATTTAGGTTTCAGGAAGGAAACTCGTGTCGTTGATGCTGTTTTTTGCCATGTGCCTTTTTTCTCATGTGCCTTTTATGCGGTTTTCTAGAAAGTAGATTTTTTAAAGTTTTGAGAAGGTCGGTAGTTTGACTCATGTTTTTATTGAGACTTGACTGATTTTTATTATGGCCCTTGCGCTACTGTAATATATTTTATTTTGAGGAACAGTAATATTGATGTACACAGAAGTATTCTGTTTATTGTAATTAATAAAACAACAGCAGTAACGACAATAATAACTAACAGAACAGCAGCCGTAACAGCAATAATACAACAAAAACAGAGCGACAACAATGATAAAAAATACAGCAGCTGCAACATTAAGGCAAATACAGCTACAGCATAATAAAGCAAATACATGAGAAATAGTAACAGCAATAATAACCAATACAAGAAACACTGCCAGAACTGTACTGACACAGTGTGTATATTCTGAGATGTATCTCTTGATGTGTATGTACGGACAGTAATTGTATATGTACACTTGGAGATATGTATATCTGGGTATTTATACTCTTTAAATCCTTGTATTAGGGAACCAAGTGTCCTTCACTGGTGGTGTACAGGTGATATGCATGTTAATGACCCTCGTGTAGTGACTGGTAGTGTACAGGTGATATGCATGTTAATGACCCTCGTGTAGTGACTGGTGGTGTACAGGCGATATGCATGTTAATGACCCTCGTGTAGTGACTGGTAGTGTACAGGTGATATGCATGTTAATGACCCTCGTGTAGTGACTGGTGGTGTACAGGCGATATGCATGTTAATGACCCTCGTGTAGTGACTGGTGGTGTACAGGTGATATGCATGTTAATGACCCTCGTGTAGTGACTGGTAGTGTACAGGTGATATGCATGTTAATGACCCCCATGTAGTGACTGGTAGTGTACAGGTGATATGCATGTTAATGACCCCCATGTAGTGACTGGTAGTGTACAGGTGATATGCATGTTAATGACCCCCATGTAGTGACTGGTAGTGTACAGGTGATATGCATGTTAATGACCCTCGTGTAGTGACTGGTAGTGTACAGGTGATATGCATGTTAATGACCCCCATGTAGTGACTGGTGGTGTACAGGTGATATGCATGTTAATGACCCCCATGTAGTGACTGGTAGTGTACAGGTGATATGCATGTTAATGACCCCCATGTAGTGACTGGTGGTGTACAGGTGATATGCATGTTAATGACCCCCATGTAGTGACTGGTAGTGTACAGGTGATATGCATGTTAATGACCCCCATGTAGTGACTGGTAGTGTACAGGTGATATGCATGTTAATGACCCCCATGCAGTGACTGGTAGTGTACAGGTGATATGCATGTTAATGACCCCATGTAGTGACTGGTGGTGTACAGGTGATATGCATGTTAATGACCCCATGTAGTGACTGGTAGTGTACAGGTGATATGCATGTTAATGACCCCCATGTAGTGACTGGTAGTGTACAGGTGATATGCATGTTAATGACCCCCATGTAGTGACTGGTGGTGTACAGGTGATATGCATGTTAATGACCCCCATGTAGTGACTGGTGGTGTACAGGCGATATGCATGTTAATGACCCTCGTGTAGTGACTGGTAGTGTACAGGTAATATGCATGTTAATGACCCTCGTGTAGTGACTGGTAGTGTACAGGTGATATGCATGTTAATGACCCTCGTGTAGTGACTGGTAGTGTACAGGTGATATGCATGTTAATGACCCTCGTGTAGTGACTGGTAGTGTACAGGTGATATGCATGTTAATGACCCTCGTGTAGTGACTGGTGGTGTACAGGTGATATGCATGTTAATGACCCTCGTGTAGTGACTGGTAGTGTACAGGTGATATGCATGTTAATGACCCCCATGTAGTGACTGGTAGTGTACAGGTGATATGCATGTTAATGACCCTCGTGTAGTGACTGGTGGTGTACAGGTGATATGCA
This sequence comes from Cherax quadricarinatus, assembly GCF_026875155.1. Lineage (NCBI taxonomy): Eukaryota > Metazoa > Arthropoda > Malacostraca > Decapoda > Parastacidae > Cherax > Cherax quadricarinatus. Next base: position 20,586,414 of record NC_069450.1, read on the forward strand.
TGTTAATGACCCTCGTGTAGTGACTGGTAGTGTACAGGTGATATGCATGTTAATGACCCTCGTGCAGTGACTGGTGGTGTACAGGTGATATGCATGTTAATGACCCTCGTGAAGTGACTGATAGTGTACATGTGAGATAAATCTTTAATGACCCTCGTGTAGTGACTGATGGTGTTAAGGTGGCATGCACCGTTAATGACTCTCATGTATCGATCGGCGTGCAGGTGACACCCAGTCTTAATGGCCCTTTTACATTGAATGGCGGTGCACGGGTAACATGCAACAGTAATGATCTTATTATAGCCATTAGGCTTCTAGTGCAATAAGTTAACCATTTTGTATTATAGAGAACATTATTTACACTATTGTATTGTGTAGTGTTTTTCATTTTATGCGCAGAAAAACGCGCAGAAAAACATGCGTTTTAGTAACGCCTCTTACCCCCTTCTGCGTAGCAAGAGACAGAAGGGATAAGAGGCGTTACCAAAGAGTTAAGTTAAGGAATTAGTATTTTGTACGTAATATAGGATCATTTCTCAAGCATAGGTCGTCTGTTTCTGGGGGTCATCGCCCCCGAAGCTAGGCCACAGAGTGCTAAAAATCTTACCAGGCGTATACGAGGTCAGACGTGGTGAAGCTGGGGAAAAAAGTTAATTTTTTCTGATTCATGACCTTTGATTTTTTTTCCTGGTAGTGGGGCTTTGTGCTGCAGTCAGTGATGTTACAAAAACACCGCAATAATTCAGTGTGACTTTGTAAATGGTCAGAGTCGGACCGAAACGTCGTGGTAAGCTGTTCTCTCCTATGTGCGGGTTATTTGTGTATTGTTCCAGTCACGGTATTGTGGCTTTTTGTTCTTCATTGTAATAATCGTTGTAACACCCGGGGCTTTGACCCAGTCAGTGGTGTTACACAAGAATTATAACAATCACTTTGAGATGTATATATGGTGTCATGATTTTAATGAAAGAATTTCGAAATTTATTTTTTTTAATCATTTCCTCCTCTGATCCATTAACATTATTCATAAGTTGTATTCACATTTAGTTTTTATTTTAAAAAGCTAAACATATCTGATTCTGTTTTGCTCTTTTCACTATTTTTTCATCTTTTTCTTCACCTTCTTTCTGTATGTTGCGATAATGTCTTATGGTTTGTTTCTCTTTGTGTGTTTGTTGCTTTGTGATACTGTTTGAGAGTTGTTTGTTTTTGGCTGTGATGTTTGGCTGTAGATTGACTTTGGGATTTTATGTTTGTGTGTTTTTATCTTATCTGGCTTTGTGTGTGTGTGTGTGTGTGTGTGTGTGTGTGTGTGTGTGTGTGTGTGTGTGTGTGTGTGTGTGTGTGTGTGTGTGTATGTGTGTGTGTGTGTGTGCACTCGCCTAATTGTACTCACCTAATTGTGGTTGCAGGAGTCGAGTCTCAGCTCCTGGCCCCGCCTCTTCACTGATCGCTACTAGGTCCTCTCCCTCTCTGCTTCCTGAGCTTTGTCATACCTCTTCTTAAAACCATGTATGGTTCCTGCCTCCACTACTTCACTTGCTAGGCTATTCCACTTCCTGACGATTCTATGACTGAAGAAATACTTCCTAACGTCCCTGTGACTCGTCTGAGTCTTCAGCTTCCAGTTGTGACCCCTTGTTTCTGTGTCCCCTCTCTGGAACATCCTATCTCTGCCCACCTTGTCCATTCCCCGCAGTATCTTGTATGTATGTATGTATGTATCTTGTATATGTGTGTGTGTGTGTGTGTTAGTGTTAGTTACCGAGTTTTCTTGTTTCATGTGTTTTACTTCTGGTTTTGTGTTTGTTTCTGAATTTGCTTGTTTTTCGGATTGTTTTTTCAGTTTCTTTCAGGATTTATTGTCTTATTTCTGTGTTTGCTTCTTGATATTTTGTTTTTTTCTGTTACCTTACTAATAGGTATCAGTATGTCACCATTAAAGACACAGCATCAACAACACAGCCACTTGATACTGGAGTTCCGCAGGGAAGTGTCCTTGGTCCCCTCCTCTTCCTCATATACATCAATGATCTTCCAAACGTATCTCAACACCTGAACCCCATTCTCTTTGCTGACGACACGACTTATGTCATCTCTCACCCTAATCTTGCCACCCTCAACACCATTGTTAATGAGGAGCTGATCTATCGACTTGGATGACAGCCAGTAAACTTACGCTTAACACTGACAAAACCTACTACATTATGTTTGGTAGCAGAGCAGGAGATGCGCAAATTAACATTAAGATCGACAACACTCTAATTGCCAAGCATAATGAGGGCAAATTCCTAGGCCTATACCTCGACAACAACCTGAACTTCAGCACCCATATCCAACACATAACCAAAAAAGTATCCAAAACGGTTGGGATCCTCTCCAAGATACGATACTACGTGCCGCAAACTGCCCTTCTCACACTATACCATTCACTTATATATCCATACCTCACCTATGCTATATGTGCTTGGGGATCAACTACAGCAACACACCTAAAGCCAATAATAACCCAACAAAAAGCCGCAGTAAGAATAATCACTAAATCCCATCCCTGGCAACACCCCCCCCCACTCTTCATAGATCTAAACTTACTCCCTGTTCAGTACATCCACACTTACTACTGTGCAATCTACATCTACAGGACCTTAAATTCCAATATTAACCTTGACCTAAAACGCTTTCTTGATAGTTGCTACAGAACCCACAGGCACAATACCAGACACAAACATCTCTATGACATTCCCCGTGTCCGACTGAACCTTTACAAAAATTCAATGTATGTCAAAGGCCCTAAAATCTGGAACACCCTACCTGAAAATTCTAAAACTGCAGACACATTCATCACCTTCAAAACTACCATCAGAAAACATCTTATCTCCCTGATACACCCTGTCAACTAATTACACGAATACCACCTGGTGGTTAACACTTACACTCACCCATTTGACCATAAACAGAAATATCAATCTCAGTCTCAAAATAATAAATCTTAACTAGTCATGTGATACTCCAATACTGAAACTATGTTTTTTTATTATTATCACACTGGCCGATTCCCACCAAGGCAGGGTGGCCCGAAAAAGAAAAACTTTCACCATCATTCACTCCATCACTGTCTTGCCAGAAGGGTGCTTTACACTACAGTTTTTAAACTGCAACATTAACACCCCTCCTTCAGAGTGCAGGCACTGTACTTCCCATCTCCAGCACTCAAGTCCAGCCTGCCGGTTTCCCTGAACCCCTTCATAAATGTTACTTTGCTCACACTCCAACAGCACGTCAAGTATTAAAAACCATTTGTCTCCATTCACTCCTATCAAACACGCTCACGCATGCCTGCTGGAAGTCCAAGCCCCTCGTACACAAAACCTCCTTTACCCCCTCCCTCCAACCTTTCCTAGGCCGACCCCTACCCCGCCTTCCTTCCACTACAGACTGATACACTCTTGAAGTTATTCTGTTTCGCTCCATTCTCTCCACATGTCCGAACCACCTTAACAACCCTTCCTCAGCCCTCTGGACAACAGTTTTGGTAATCCTGCACCTCCTAACTTCCAAACTACGAATTCTCTGCATTATATTCACACCACACATTGCTCTCAGACATGACATCTCCACTGCCTCCAGCCTTCTCCTCGCTGCAACATTCATCACCCATGCTTCACACCCATATAAGAGCGTTGGTAAAACTATACTCTCATACATTCCCCTCTTTGCCTCCAAGGACAAAGTTCTTTGTCTCCACAGACTCCTAAGTGCACCACTCGCCCTTTTCCCCTCATCAATTCTATGATTCACCTCATCTTTCATAGACCCATCCGCTGACACGTCCACTCCCAAATATCTGAATACATTCACCTCCTCCATACTCTCTCCCTCCAATCTGATATCCAATCTTTCATCACCTAATCTTTTTGTTATCCTCATAACCTTACTCTTTCCTGTATTCACTTTCAATTTACTTCTTTTGCACACCCTACCAAATTCATCCACCAATCTCTGCAACTTCTCTTCAGAATCTCCCAAGAGCACAGTGTCATCAGCAAAGAGCAACTGTGACAACTCCCACTTTATGTGTGATTCTTTATCTTTTAACTCCACGCCTCTTGCCAAGACCCTCGCATTCACTTCTCTTACAACCCCATCTATAAATATATTAAACAACCACGGTGACGTCACACATCCCTGTCTAAGGCCCACTTTTACTGGGAAATAATTTCCCTCTTTCCTGCACACTCTAACTTGAGCCTCACTATCCTCGTAAAAACTCTTCACTGCTTTCAGTAACCTACCTCCTACACCATACACCTGCAACATCTGCCACATTGCCCCCCTATCCACCCTGTCATACGCCTTTTCCAAATCCATAAATGCCACAAAGACCTCTTTAGCCTTATCTAAATACTGTTCACTTATATGTTTCACTGTAAACACCTGGTCCACACACCCCCTACCTTTCCTAAAGCCTCCTTGTTCATCTGTTATCCTATTCTCCGTCTTACTCTTAATTCTTTCAATAATAACTCTACCATACACTTTGCCAGGTATACTCAACTATGTATAGTGCCAACACAAAAGCATCCACATTGCTAAACTCACAAACTAGTATTTAGTCACTTAGCCATAATAACAACTTACCTCATAATTTTGTAATATTTTAAACTTAAGATTTAATTTAAGTCTGCCCGAAATGCCTAGCCATGCTAGGTGTTCTAGTGGTACACTCTGTAATTATTATTTTACTACATGTAAACAATACAATAACCAAATTCTGTAAACTCAGCATTGTAATCCTTATAGAGAATAAACTTTGAATTTGAATTTGAATCTTTTCTTGTGGCTTTTCAGCCTCTACTGTTTTTTTTTTTAGTTATGCCTTTTTTTCGTTTTAGGAATAAATATTTTTGAATTCATATATAAAGTGACCATTAATATTGTTTTCCAAATGTATTCACTGTTTATTTTATTGGTTAGAAAAATATCGTCTTGATGCCTTTTTATTGAAGTGGTGAAAGTCTCTTGATCCAGGGAGCTTGTTTACTCATTCCTTGGATCAAACCTGATTACCCAGCATTCACCAGCTGCAGTATAACCCTTAAGGTATAGTGTTTTCATGTGAAGGTATTTTCAATGTCGTGATCATATCTTCACTTTCTAGGTTTTGTTTCTACCTGCTTGCTAATCTGCATGTCTGTATGCTAATTATCGTCCATCTCTCCGTGCTAATTAACCTGCAGCTTTGCCTGATAATTGATGTGCATCTTTGCGTGTTAATTAACCTGCATCTCTGCGCGCTAATTAACCTGAATCTCTGTGTGCTAATTAATCTGCATCTCTGCGTTCTAATTAACCTCCATCTCTGCGTGCTAATTAACCTGCATCTCATCTGTGTACTAATTAACCTGCTTTAGTACTTGTACATTAGCACTCCTCATAACTCCCAACTTTTTCCTCTTCTCTTCCCTCTTCAACCTCTCCTTTGTCCCCCCCCCCTCCCTGCTCTCTTCACTCTTCCTCTCAATCGAATATTCATTGTATTCACAGTGAATCACACAGACACCGCTACTGTCATCCTGCAGCCAATAGGAATCTCATACATGCAAATAGATATGCATTTTTTATAGTGTCGTGTAGAGGGTTGTCATGGTGTAAGTGTCGCCATAGTGTGAAGGTCGTTATGATGTGAGGGGTCGTCATAGTGTGAGGAGAGTCGTCATGGTGTGAGGGTCGTCATGGTGTGAGGGTCGTCATGGTGTGAGGGTCGTCATGGTGTGAGGGTAGTCATGGTGTGAGGAGGGGCGTCATGGTGACCTGAAGTCAGGTGACATGCAGTCTTAATCACCCTCGTGTAGTGAGTGGAGGTGTACAAGTGACATGCAGCCTTAATAACCCTAGTGTCGTGACTGGAGGTGTACAAGTGACATGCAGTCACTTGTACACCCTAACAAGAACTGAGGTGAGGGAAAGAGTCGCTTTTACCGAAAACGTTTCGGTCCTTGAACCCTGGTTACTTCAAATGTTTAATGCATTTAAAATTATCAAGGCCCAAGGACCGAAGCATCTTAGTGAAGGTGTCCTCAGTAAATGCATTCGTAGTCATTTCCCTCAAGTTGTCAGTGTATTTCATGTAAAAATATTAAGATGTTCTCAATTCTTCCATAACAATGCAGTTTAGAAAGCAAGATTGATCCAAAATTATGATAATTTGTGTTTCTAAATAATATATCTATATAAATTCTCCGACTACAAGACTGGAAATATTTGAGTCACTACGGGAAAGCATCATAGAAAACTGGGCCAGTCCTCTGTTACGATTTTAGAGAATGGGTGTACATGGTTCCCCACCCCCCTACCCCGAACAAGGGAGTGGCTGAGGAGGAATGGGTGACTGACGAAAAGAAGAGGAGACGTGAAGAAGAATAGGAAATGGAGAAGAGGTGAAATTTAAAAAATCGCAAATTTATGATATAATTGGAGTGTAGAGGAGAGATGAAGAATACATGTGCAACATCTGGGTATCTTTATTGTAGACGTTTCGCCATCCAGTGGCTTTATCAATACAAATTCTAGGACATAACTTCAGATTCTCCACGACTACGGTGCTCTTCGCACCTACTTCAAAGTTGAGGGACTGATTACCTCATCTTCTGTACACAGTCTTACTGTCTTCAAGTTATGTCCTGGAATTTGTATTGATAAAGCCACTGGATGGCGAAACGTCTACAATAAAGATACCCAGATGTTGCACATGTGTCTTAATTTCATCTTGTCTGTATTATATACCATTCTTGCACAGAGATGATGAATAATTAAGTGGGGAGACTCATTAACAATGCGTACAAGAGAGAGGCGAAGAATGGTAGTGGGAGAAAAGTAATTAAGAATGAAGTGTGAGAGAGGGATGAGAAAGAGTGAGAAATGTGAAAAGGAGCTGGAGTGTAGGAGAGTAAAAGGAAGAGGGATCACGGAGTGAGGAGAGATGGCATAATGTGTGTGTGTGTGTATATATATATATATATATATATATATATATATATATATATATATATATATATATATATATATATATATATCGTGCCAAATAGGTAAAATTGGTCAGTTAGCAAGAACTCATTTAAAATTAAGTCCTTTCTAAAATTTTCTCTTACACGTTTAAGGATGTATATTTTTTCGTTTATATTAATGCAAAAAATAACTTTGTACCAAAAGAGCCTTAGAAAAATTACCTAACCTTATAACAAGTGCAATTTAATTTAGCCTAATCCAGCTAAATATATTTTAGATAAGTTTACAATAATTTAATAACAAACAAACACAGTGAAATATATTTTTTCGTTAGGTTCAGAATGGTTTTTGCGAAATTATTGCATACACAAAATATCTTGTTTTATTCGACAAGAAAGCTTTGCTATTTAAACTAAAATCACAAGTTTTTCCTATCGGCACGATATTATATATATATATATATATATATATATATATATATATATATATATATATATATATATATATATATATATATATATATATATATATATATATATTGGCTTTGAGATAGTGTAAAACAAAGTGATGTTAAATGAACCACTTAATGATAAAAAGAAGCATTACGAAAACGGTATAAAGTAGCGATAAGAAAGGTGTTAAAGAAGAAAGAGGATAATGAGAACAAAAAAAGAACAGTGAAAAGGAAGAAGTAAACATAGCTAAGAAAGAAGAGGAAGAGAGGGAGAAACAACTTCAGAACGACCTTCATTAACTACCTTAATACAACCTTCTCGAACGACCCTAACAGACGACTGAGAAACCCTGCCAAACGAGTTCACAGTTATCTTTCCTATTTTCTTGGGATTTCTTGCGATACGCAGAAATTGTGGTATAGAAATGGAAAGAAAGAGATCGACTGACTTACGTAACCGATCTACAGACCTAAATGACCGAAACACCAACCAACTGGGTCACAGACCGACCGAGCTACAGACTAAGTAAAACAGCGAGCGAGTGACCTGAGTTACAACCAAGCAAGAATATTATTTATATTCTTGGGCCAACCTGTGGCACGGGACTGGCACTTAATCTGGCCTGGAGGCCATTATTTACTTCTGCTGCACCCATTCTTCTCTCTCCTCTCTCTCTCTCTTCTCTCTCTCCTAGGAATATAATTTAATCCCATAGATACATCAATTGTATTAAATTATTGATGAGTGTTATGTAGCAATCGGTCATTGATGGGTTGTGTAGTAGACAAATTAATGATAAATTGATGAGTTGATGTAGCAGTCAATTATTTCGTAATATAACTATATAATCACGAATTATCGTCACTCAGTATTCATTAGAAATTCAATGTTTTTTTTTTTAAATATGAAATATTTTCGTGTTAATTAACTAAGGTATTTCGTAATTAATCATTATTAAGGACTGTAGTGTTATAAGTCTTTGTCATAATGTTTGACACGCAATTAGTGACACTGTGATGACTTAATTAATTTGTACGGGAATTAATTACTCTTTGAGGTAAATAATGACTTTGTTGTAATGAACGACTGTTAATTAATGGCTATGGGAGGTCATAAATGGGTTATGTGGTATTTTAATGAGTTTAGGGGGTTATTTAATTATTTGATATTATGTTGATGGGGAAGCGTTAAACCCGTGGGGGTTGTAGATGTCCCGAGAGAGGGGGGACTATATGGTTATTAGGTTTGATGTGGGTCATGAGCAGGTGTTGGGTTGGGAACTGGTGCTGGGTCATGAACCAGTAATGGGTCGTAAACCAGTGCTAGGTCGTAAACTAGTATTGGGTCGTAAACCAGTACTGGGTATAAACCAGTACTGGGTCATCTAACCATTACGGATCAAAACCCTACGGGAATCAAACAGATGGTCATTAACCATAAGGTCATCAACATTAGGTATATACCAGTACTGGTCATTCAACCATACGGTTATAAACCAGAGTACGGGATCATAAACCATTTACTGGTTCAACCAGTACTGTCATAAACCAGTTATGGGTCATTAACCAGTACTTTTGGTATTAAACGTACATGGGTAAACAGTACGGTCGTAACTCAGTCTGTGGTATAACCGTACTGGGGGCAAACGTACCTACCTGGGTCATAAACAGTACTGGGTCATAAACCAGTACTGGGTCGTGAGGCTCTATACATTTCACCGCAAGATCAAACAAAACAAAAAACAGATCATTTACACTAAACAAGTAAATTTCAGATATATTTACCTGTTGTATTTCTTCCATGTTTAACTAACACAATGTAGTTTGACGGAGACAAAACCTTTATTTACCCGACCTGATAAACTGTTTTACATTCCATGTCATTTTTTGCATTTGAATGAACACGGAAAGAGGGAGGCGACTGCGTTGTGATATTACGCATGGGGAACGTAGCCTAACCTGGGTACAGAAATTTGTTTACGTAATACGTTAGTGATCGCGTTAACGAACGAAGGGTAGATGTACGTAAAACGCAGGCTCTAATTGGAGAAGTTGATCCTCTGGCGTATATCATGTGAGGTAACTCACTTGCAAGTGACTCGGATGATCCATTTCCCGTCATCTTAAAAGACTGATCCACCAAGTTTATATTGCATGTGCAAATGAGTGCAGAAAAACAGTTTATGGAATGGTGGGTTTCATTTGGGTAATGACGCTTGGAATGCTGGTGGATCGAAAATTTATAGCACGAGTTCTGACAGCACCAAAATGAACGAAAGTTTTTAAAACAACGCGTGAAGCTGGAATGATAAAATTGGCGAGATATTTCGGAATTCTCAAACTTTTAATTTTTCTGTCATGCGGAATTACTGGTGAACGAGGCTCGCTGTAAGTCACCTTTTTTTTTGTATGTCATGAAGAGATAAACCCGCATGGATCATTGAGCGCAAGGCTTAGTGGAAACTTGACCCTTCATCCACTAATCAAAACGAGTCTCTGATCAGTCAAACTGTGAGTGATAACTTGAAAAATGCGTTAGATATATGAAGGGATATAAGTGGCAGTACCGTGGATGAAACACTTCACGTCACTCACACGTGTCTTAATAATGGTCTGGGACCAACGCAGAAGTCTTTTAAAGTTTGCTTTTCAAAGTCTGGGTTGTTTGTGAATGGTGGAAGTGGTATGGTGATACTGACAGGTATCTATTCAAGATATTTATTGACGAAAAGTTTTGCTATAAGCGTCTTCTTTAGTCCTGATGCAGAGATAGTTAAGAAACGAGTGTGGCACAGCTTGCCACCCGTGGAGAAACTTGTATTGAATAAATATTTTGATCATTGCATACCTGGAGGGTAACCGGGGGTCACCGCCCCAGCGGCCCGGTACATGACTAGGCTTAAGTGTCGTTTACCTGCAACTGTTTATGAATGAGTGGGAAGAGTTAGTTGTAAGCCAGACCTGGGGGACACTTGGTTCAAAACACCCACGCAATGCATGTAAAAGACACAAGCATTGTGGAAACTATTTACAGACGACATTTCGCTTTTATATCAAGTTTTATGAGCACTTACAATACTTGGAAACAATGTACAGTATATAGGGCAGCGATGCAGGTGAACCGTGAGAGTGAGGTGACCCCTTTGCATTGGGTCATGCAGAAGGTGAACAAGAATTTGGGTTGTGTTGAAAGATACCCATGTTCTGTATGATGGTGTTTGTAGTGTTGCTGGGAAGAGTCTGAGCATCTCCGTTTGTCTCCGTGTTCTGTGATAACTAGTTTGGACTTGGCTCGTTTAACGAGGCCGTGTGTGTGTTTTTATTGAGACGGATGTATTGGTTTTCCAGTGCTCGTATCCAAGTCCCTGGCTGTATCACCAATGTTAACCTTGTCGCTGGCACCACAGGGGAATGGTATAACATCTATATTTACCGTTTCGTATGTGCTAGCTATTGATCCACCACCAACCTGCTGGCCAAACTTCCTTGACAGCGTTTCGGTCTACAGAATCATCGTGGGTTCTATATTGTCTCAGATAGTGAGAAATGTGATGGTGAAGAAATCTAGCAGCGTTCTCTCTCTCCCAGCTGTACTAGGTAGCTTAGTGGCACTCATCACGGTTTTAATAATTGCATGTTACACACATGACAAGGACTTGCAACAGTTTAGTCCTTATAATGAATAATTACGAAATACTATTAGGAAGAGGAGGTTGGAAAATATTTTAAAATATGGCATTCGTCTGTACCTAATAAGGGTTGCAAACACTGAATATTCCTCCCACTATTATACGCTTTTGTCATTAGTAAATAATTTTATTCTTCGTTTCCCTACCACTATTATTCAAAACTATTGTTTACATTCTGAAAACTAGATCCGAAACTATATTGTGTCATTATTAAATGCGAATGCGCTTCTTATTGCCTATCTCAACTTAGGGTCGACATTTATTATATATATATATATATATATATATATATATATATATATATATAAATATATATATACATATATATAAATATATATATATATATGGGTCTCATCCTGAATCCATCCAAATGTGAAATCATCTCAGTCAGTCAACAAGTGATAAATGCAGTGAGATCAAAACTACCAGAAGCAGCAGTCATTGCCCCCACAAATAGTGTCTTGCTAGGAGCACCTCTGGGAAGCAATGCCATTGACACAATTCTCAGGAAGAAATTGGAAGAGTTAAGGAGAATGGAACAACGAATAGGCAATCTGGACACCCACGATGCCTTGTACCTTCTCACAAAGTGCTTGAGTCTGCCCAGGTTGACATATTTCCTAAGATGTGTACCTTCATATGATAACCCTATACTGCACGGATATGACAGTATTCTGAGACAGATTTTTACGAAAGTACTTAACCTTACTCTAGAAGACGGGCAGTGGAACCAAGCTACACTTCCAGTCAGACTAGGAGGCATTGGTGTCCGCAAGTCATCACAGATTGCGCTACCTGCTTTTCTGTCCTCGTGTATTGCATCCAGAGAGCTTGTAGCAGCGATTCTCCCTGAACATCTTAGGGACAAGATTGGAGTCCAGGACCAAATATTCATTGACGGAGCAATGATCTGGGATAATCTAACGGGCTCTGAAACCAGACCTGCTTCCCCCAACAACTACAAACAATCGCACTGGGATGGTCCCAATAGTGGAAAATATAGCCTCAACAATGCTTCAGAGTGTGTCAGGGAAGGATAGAGCCCGCCTCCTGGCAGTGAGAGCCCCTCATGCTGGGGACTTTCTGTTGGCTGTTCCCAACTCCAGCCTTGGCACACGCGTCGACCCACAGACCATCCGCATCGGTGTTGCCCTTCGACTTGCCGCCCCTATTCTCGCCGAACACAGGTGTATTTTTGGCAGTGAAGCAGCAGACCGATTCGGGTACCATGGTCTTGTGTGCCGTAAATCCGAGGGAAAGATTGCAAGACATGAAGAGGTTAATAACATTATCAAGAGGAGCCTCACAACAGCTGGATGCCCAGCAGTAAGGGAGCCACCCCAACTATGCAGATCTGATGGCAGCCAGAAGCGTCCAGATGGTATCACCCTTCAAGCCTGGACAGATGGGAAGCAGGTGGTGTGGGACTATACATGTGCATCTACCTTGGCTGATACCTATCTCCAATACACCAGGGAGGAAGGAGAGGCAGCTACCAGCTTCAGGGAGTCCCAAAAGTCTGGAAAATATGGAAAACTTGCCCATCATTATATGTTTGTTCCCATAGGCTCAGAGACACTCGGCTCATGGGGAAAGAGTGCATCTAAATTCCTTAAGGAGCTGGGAAAAAGACTCATCAGGGTAACTAGGGATCCCAGGGCAGCTAGTTTTCTGTTCTAGCGGCTCAGTGCGGCTGTTCAAAGGGGTAATGCCTGCTGTATTTTGGGCACACGCCCCAGCTCTGAGGAGCTGGAGGAGATTTTAGCCTTATAATCTGTGATACACGCGTAACAACATGTACCGTATATGCCACCTTTATATCAACAATGTATTTCTTAAATCTTCTGTTCCATATTATGTAATAAAATATTCCTATTGGTAAAAATAAATATATGAAAAGATGGGGTGGTAGGGGAAGTGGAATATTCAAACGGCTTCAGGAAGAAATCCAAATATTCTTCCTTGAAGCCTTTTTATCCACTTCTCCGAGGCTATATATATATATATATATATATATATATATATATATATATATATATATAATTATATATATATATATATATATATTATATATATTATAGAGAGAGAGATAGTGAGTTGAACAGACGTTGCTGGCAGTGATAAACCCAGCACCACTACTGATCAGTGTAATCCTGTAAACCCTCACATAAGCGAGAGAGAGGTGCACAGAGCGTTCACTGTGTCTCTAAATAAATCCTCTTTAAAACCCATTAGCTTGCATGAATTTATAATAGCCAGTAGGGCACGTTTTGCATACATTACCCAGCTGGTTGTAGCAGTGGACGGATTACGACGGTATAAAATTTTATCTAACTATAGAGAATATGTTAATATTTTTCAACACCTTACCTCAAATTTTCGTTGTTTTAGTAGGAGTAATTTTGAGAGTCACGTCAGTCTATTGATATAGACGCATGTGCAACATTTGGGTATCTTTCTTAGAGAGTAAGGATACCTAAATGTTGCAGTTCAGTTGTGCTGGTGTGATTGGTGTGAGGGAGGGAGTTGCACACACACTGAGAATTAACACATGAAAATAGTAAGTAAATAAATAAAGATGTGTGAAGAAAGGGTGATTTACTCAGGGGAGGCACATGGGCTAATTGGCAGGTACTAGGGCAAGCAGGCAGGTACATAGGCAGGCACTTGGGCTGGCAGGTGGACAGGCAGGTACTTGGGCTGGCAAGTAGACAGGCAGGCACTTTGGCGGGCAGACTCTTTTGTGGGTAGGCAGGCATGCAGGCAGGTAGACATATAGACATGTAGACAGGCACTCAGCCTACTTACCTTGTCTTCAACTGAATCAGCTCAAATTTCATTTGTACTCTTACCTACTGTTCATTTAGTGTTTTTTTTTTCCTTTAGTTCTCGACCTTCTGCTCTTTCTTCGTTCCCTCCTTCCTTCTTTCCTTTCCCTCTTTTCTTCCTGTTAACCTTGAATTTATCAATAGTTTTTTGCTGCTGCTTCACTAGAATCTATTTAACCTACTATCCCTATCCCTTCCCTTATCTCGTCCCTTACCTCTTCCTCTTTATCCGTCTTCCATTCTCTTATTCTTCTTTTTCTCTCTTCGTCTCGTTCTGTCTTGTTTCTTCTCGTTCGGTTTTCCTATCTTTCATGGTTCTAAGTATTTTCTTCTTGTTTTTCCTGTCTGTTCATTTTCTATTTCTCGTCCGTTTCATACGTTGATTTTATTTTCCGTGTTGTAATTCGCTTTCTATTGTTTTCGCGTTCGTTTTGTTCCTTCGTCTTCTTTTATGAGCACTAGCGATGGGACGATACCCATTTTTTTTGGCGATTCTGACACTCAATTTTAGGCCGATACCATAAAAACTGGCATATACCCACCTGTACTAGTATCCATACCGATACTATCACCGATGCCAATACTCTGACACAACCCTAATGAGCGTTAACGACCAGTATTGACGATCTACCTCACAAGGTGATAATTTTAGTATCCCCTCTCACTGGATCTCCAGGTAAACACTGGCTGGCGTCACTACTCTACCTTACTCTCAGGAAACTTCCCCTCAATCCATCTGTGGCTTTCAGGCAACATTACATAGCTCCTGATAACGGACGGCGACGTGTGAAAGATCTTGGGGAGAAGATTTA
>NC_069450.1:20606201-20623701 GCF_026875155.1 Cherax quadricarinatus
TAAAAGGATGGGGGGGGGGAAGAGTCGGGGATAGAGAGGGAAGAGGGACTGGTGAGAAGACTGGGAAGTAGATAGATTCATAGAGACAGAGACAGAAATAGAGACTGATAGACCTAAAATTCGCTTGAAAGAATGATCATTGTGAGGACCTTCTTGAAGCAATCTCCCATCAGAGTATTAGCGGGGAGATGGGAAAGTTGGCAGGCGTCCGGGGTGCATAGCCTCGTAGAGAGCAGAAACAGTGAAGTCTGCGGCACTTCCGCTTATGGTCAGAAATTGTCAGCGACTTTCAAGGTCGACTGCCCAAGTCCGAGTGACGCCTCGAGAATCCGTGGGAAGCGAGGCTCGTTATGTCCAAGACTTAGCACTGCGGGAGGTGAAGATACTTGGCTTTAGATGCTTTGCCTAAAGACGGGACCATTGCCGTAGACAGGGGCGTTGGAAATCAGCCTTGCTAATGTACAGGTTCTTAGAAAGCAGCCTTGCTAAACAACAGGTTCTTAGACTGCAGTTCCACTGCAGTCTAAGAACCTCATTAAACGACAGGTCCTTAGCAAGCAACCTTGCAGGAAAATAATCTTAGAAAGCACCCTTGCTGAAATTCAGGGTCGTAGAAGTCATGTGAGATCATATATATCTGCTCTAAAACCGAATTTATACCCTAGAGTCTGAATTTATTCGTCTGGACCTTATTGTATGTCCCTGAGCCTTACTGCATGTGCCTGGACCTTATTGTATGCTTCAAGCCTGATTATGACCCGTACGCCTGTTTTTTTTTTTTTAGACCCTAGACCAGATTATATGCCCCTAGACCTGATTGTGTGCATCCAGATCTGATTATATGCCCCTAGTCCTGATTGTATCTCCCTAGACCTGATTATGTGCATCTAGATCTGATAGTATACCCCAGATCTGATTGTGTATATCTAGACCTGATTTATGCCCCTAGATCTGATTGTATGCTCTTAGACCTATTACGTGTCCCTAGTCCCGATTGTATACCCTAGACCTCATGGTATACCCCATAAACCTGATTGTATGGTCCTAGACCTGATTGTATACTCTGGACCTGTTTGTATGCCCCTAGACTTGATTATATACCTCTAGACCTGTTTGTATGCCTCTAGACCTCATTGTAAGCCCCCTAGATCTGACAGTATGCCCCCTAGACCTGATTGTATGCCCTCTAGATCTGACAGTATGCCCCCTAGACCTGATTGTATGCCCTCTAGATCTGACAGTATGCCCCCTAGACCTGATTGTATGCCCCCTAGACCTGATTGTATGCCCCTAGACCTGATTGTATGCCCCCTAACCTGATTGTATGCCCCCTAGACCTGATTGTATGCCCCCCTAGACCTGATTGTATGCCCCCTAGACCTGATTGTATGCCCCTAGACCTGATTGTATGCCCCCTAGACCTGATTGTATGCCCCCTAGACCTGATTGTATGCCCCTAGACCTGATTGTATGCCCCCTAGACCTGATTGTATGCCCTAATAGACTGGGCTCTGTTCTATTCCAAAATTTAGCTTCTTCAGTAAAATAGATTTTCTTTAAGATTTGCTGTTGGACCGGAACAGTGTTACCACTGTGTGGTGCTGTGTTACCACTGTGTGGTGCTGTGTTACCACTGTGTGGTGCTGTGTTACCACTGTGTGGTGCTGTGTTACCAATGTGTGGGGCTGTGTTACCACTGTGTGGTGCTGGGGTTACCACTGTGTGGTGCTGTGTTACCACTGTGTGGTGCTGTTACCACTGTGTGGTGCTGTGTTACCACTGTGTGGTGCTGTGTTACCACTGTGTGGTGCTGTGTTACCACTGTGTGGTGCTGTGTTACCACTGTGTGGTGCTGTGTTACCACTGTGTGGTGCTTTGTTACCACTGTGTGTGCTGTGTTACCACTGTGTGGTGCTGTGTTACCACTGTGTGGTGCTGTGTTACCACTGTGTGGTGCTCTGTTACCACTGTATGGTGCTGTTACCACTGTGTGGTGCTGTTACCACTGTGTGGTGCTGTGTTACCATTGTGTGGTGCTGTGTTACCACTGTGTGGTGCTGTTACCACTGTGTGGTGCTGTGTTACCACTGTGTGGTGCTGTGTTACCACTGTGTGGTGCTGTGGTTACCACTGTGTGGTGCTTGTTTACCACTGTGTGGGGGCTGTGTTACCACTGTGTGGTGCTGTGTTACCACTGTGTGGTGCTGTTACCACTGTGTGGTGCTGTGTTACCACTGTGTGGTGCTGTGTTACCACTGTGTGGTGCTGTGTTACCACTGTGTGGTGCTGTGTTACCACTGTGTGGTGCTGTTACCACTGTGTGGTGCGTGTTTACCACTGTGTGGTGCTGTGTTACCACTGTGTGGTGCTGTGTTACCACTGTGTGGTGCTGTTACCACTGTGTGGTGCTGTGTTACCACTGTGTGGTGCTGTGTTACCACTGTGTGGTGCTGTGTTACCACTGTGTGGTGCTGTTACCACTGTGTGGTGCTGTTACCACTGTGTGGTGCTGTGTTACCACTGTGTGGTGCTGTGTTACCACTGTGTGGTGCTGTATTACCACTGTGTGGTGCTGTTACCACTGTGTGGTGCTGTGTTACCACTGGGTGGTGCTGTGTTACAACTGTGTGGTGCTGTGTTACCACTGGTGTGGTGCTGGGGTTACCACTCTGTGGTGCTGTGTTTTTCCACTGGTGGTGCTGCATTACCACTGTGTGGTGCTGTGTTACCACTGTGTGGTGCTGCGTTACCACTGTGTGGTGCTGTGTTACCACTGTGTGGTGCTGCGTTACCACTGTGTGGTGCTGTGTTACCACTGTGTGGTGCTGTGTTACCACTGTGTGGTGCTGTGTTACCACTGTGTAGTGCTGTTACCACTGTGTGGTGCTGTGTTACCACTGTGTGGTGCTATGTTACCACTGTGTGGTGCTGTGTTACCACTGTGTGGTGCTGTGTTACCACTCGTGGTGCTTTTGTTACCACTGTGTGGTGCTGGTTACCACTGTGTGGTGCTGTGTTACCACTGTGTGGTGCTGCGTTACCACTGTGTGGTGCTGTGTTACCACTGTGTGGTGCTGTGTTACCACTGTGTGGTGCTGTGTTACCACTGTGTGGTGCTGTGTTACCACTGTGTGGTGCTGTGTTACCACTGTGTGGTGCTGTGTTACCACTGTGTGGTGCTGTTACCACTGTGTGGTGCTGTGTTAACACTGGGGGGTACTGGGGGTGCTGTGTTAAACCCCTGTGTGGTGCTGTGTTACCACGTTTGGTGCTGTGTTACCACTGTGTGGTGCTGTGTTACCACTGTGTGGTGCTGTGTTACCACTGTGTGGTGCTGTGTTACCACTGTGTGGTGCTGTGTTACCACTGTGTGGTGCTGTTTAACCACTGTGTGGTGCTGTGTTACCACGTGTGGGGCGTGTTTACCACTGTGTGGTGCTGTGTTACCACTGTGTGGTGCTGTTACCACTGTGTGGTGCTGTGTTATCACTGTGTGGTGCTGTGTTACCACTGTGTGGTGCTGTGTTACCACTATGTGGTGCTGTGTTACCACTGTATGGTGCTGTGTTTTCCACTGTGTGGTGGTGTATTAAACCCCTGTGTGGTTTCTGTGTTACCACTGTTTGGGGCTGTTTACCACTGTGTGGTGCTGTGTTCACTGTGTGGTCTGTGTTACCACTGTGTGGTGCTGATTGTACCACATGTGGTGCTGGTTACCACTGTATGGTGCTGTGTTACCACTGTGTGGTGTGTATTACCACTGTGTGGTGCTGTTACCACTGTGGGGGTGCTGTTACCACTGTGTGGTGCGTGTTGCCACTGTGTGGTGCTGTGTTACCACTGTGCGGTGCCGTTAACGACTGTGTGGTGCTGTGTTACCACTGGTGGTTTTCTTTCTGTTACCACTGTGTGGTGCTGTGTTACCACTGTGTGGTGCTGTGTTACCACTGTGTGGTGCGGGTTTCCACTGTTGGGGCTGTTAAACCCCTGTGTGGTGCGTGTTTACCACTGGTGGTGCTTTGTTTTCCCCTGTGTGGTGATTTGTTACCACTGGTGGTGCTGTGTTACCACTGTGTGGTGCGTTTTACCACTGTGTGGGGCTGTTTTTACCACTGTGTGGTGCTGTGTTTACCACTGTGTGGTGCTGTGTTACCACTGGTGGTGCGTGTTACCACTGTGTGGTGCTGTGTTACCACTGGTGGTGCTGTGTTACCACTGTGTGGTGCTGTGTTAACCACTGGTGGGGCTGTGTTACCACTGTATGGTGCTTGTTACCACTGTGTGGTGCTGTATTTCCACTGTGTGGTGCGGTGTTTTCCACTGTTTGGTGCTGTGTTTACCACTGTGTGGTGCTGTGTTTTCCACTTGTGGTGCTGTTACCACTGTGTTGTGCTGTGTTACCACTTTTGTGGTGCTGTGTTACCATGTGTGGTGCTGTGGTTACCACTATGTGGTGCTGTGTTACCACTGTATGGTGTGTGTTAAACCCCTGTGTGGTGGGGTATTACCACTGTTGTGGTGCGTGTTACCACTGTGTGGTGCTGTGTTACCACTGTGTGGTGCTGTGTTGCCCTGTGTGGTGCTTGTTACCACGTGCGGGGGCCGTTACGATGTGTGGTGCCCGTGTTACCACTGTGTGGTGGGTGCGTTTTCCACTGTGTGGTGCTGTGTTACCACTGTTGTGGTGCTGTGTTACCACTGTGTGGTGCTGTTTTCCACTGTGTGGTGCTGTTACCACTGTTGGTGTCGTGTTTACCACTGTGTGGTGCTTGTTACCACTGTGTGGTGATTTGTTACCACTGTGTGGTGCTGTGTTACCCCCGTGTGGTGCGTGTTTACCACTGTGTGGTGCTGTGTTACCACTGTGTGGTGCTGTGTTACCATGTGTGGTGCGTGTTACCACTGTGTGGGCTGTGTTTCCACTGTGTGGTGCTGTTTACCACTGTGTGGTGCTGTGTTACCACTTGTGGTGCTGTGTTACCACTGTGTGGTGCTGTGTTACCACTGTATGGTGCGTGTTTACCACTGTGTGGTGCTGTATTACCACTGTGTGGTTGCTGTGTTACCACTGTGTGGTGCTGGTGTTACCACTGTGTGGTGCTGTGTTTACCACTTTTGTGGTGCTGTTACCACTGTGTGGGGCTGTGTTACCATGTGTGGTGCTGTGTTACCACTGTGTGGTGCTGTGTTACCCCTGTGTGGTGCTGTGTTACCCCTGTGTGGTGCTGTTACCACTGTGTGGTGCTGTTTTCCCCGTGTGGTGCTGTGTTACCACTGTGTGGTGCTGTGTTACCACTGTGTGGTGCTGTGTTACCACTATATGGTGCTGTGTTACCACTGTGTGGTGGTGTGTTACCACTGTGTGGTGCTGTATTACCACTGTGTGGTGCTGTGTTACCACTGTGTGGTGCTGTGTTACCACTGTGTGGTGCTGTGTTACCACTGTGTGGTGCTGTGTTTCCACGTATGGTGCTGTTAAACCCCTGTGTGGTGTGTTACCACTTTGTGGTGCTGTGTTACCACTGTGTGGTGCTTTTGTTACCACTGTGTGGTGCTGTTACCCCTGTGCGGTGCTTTTGTTACCCCTGTGGGTGCTGGTTACCACTGTGTGGTGCTTTGTAACCACTGTGTGGGGCTGGTTACCTTGTGTGGTGCTGTGTTACCACTGTGTGGTGTGTTACACTGTGTGGTGCTGTGTTACCACTGTGTGGTGCGTGTTACCACTGTGTGGTTTCTGTGTTACCACTGTGTGTGCTGTGTTACCACTGTGTGGAGCTGTTTACCACTGTGTGGTGCTGTGTTACCACTGTGTGGTTTCTGTGTTACCACTGTTTTGGTGCTGTGTTACCACTATGTGGTGCTGTGGTTACCACTGGGGGGTGCTGTGTTTTTCCACTGGTGGTGCTGTATTACCACTGTGTGTGCTGTGTTACCACTGTGTGGGCTGTGTTTCCACTGTGTGGTTGCTGTGTTACCACTGTGTGGTGCTGTGTTAAACCCAAATGTATGGTGCTGTTACCACGTGTGGTGTTGTGTTACCCCTTTGTGGTGCTGTTTTTACCACTGTGTGGTGCTGTGTTACCACTGTGTGGTGCGTTACCACTGTGCGGTGCTGGGGTTACCACTGTGTGGTGCTGTGGGTTTCCACTGTGTGGTGCTTTGTTACCACTGTGTGGTGCTGTGTTACCACTGTGTGGTGCTGTGTTACCACTGTGTGGTGCTGTGTTACCACTGTGTGGTGCTGTTTTACCACTGTGTGGTGCTGGGTTTCCACTGTGTGGTGCTGTTACCACTGTGTGGTGCTGTTACCACTGTGTGGTGCTGTGTTACCACTGTGTGGTGCTGTATTACCACTGTGTGGTGCTGTGTTACCACTGTGTGGTGCTGTGTTACCACTGTGTGGTGCTGTGTTACCACTGTGTGGTACTGTTTTATCACTGTATGGTGCTGTTACCACTGTGTGGTGCTGTGTTACCACTGTGTGGTGCTGTGTTACCACTGTGCGGTGCTTTGTTACCACTGTGTGGTGCTGTGTTACCACTGTGTGGTGCTGTGTTACCACTGTGTGGTTCTGTGTTACCACTGTGTGGTGCTGTGTTACCACTGTGTGGTGCTGTGTTACCACTGTGTGGTGCTGTGTTACCACTGTGTGGTGCTGTGTTACCACTGTGTGGTGCTGTTACCACTGTGTGGTGCTGTTTTTAAACCCCTGTGTGGGGCTGTGTTACCACGTGTGGTGCTGTGTTACCACTGTGTGGTGCTGTGTTACCACTGTGTGGTGCTGTGTTACCACTGTGTGGTGCTGTGTTACCACTGTGTGGTGCTGTGTTACCACTGTGTGGTGCTGTGTTACCACTGTGTGGTGCTGTGTTACCACTGTATGGGGGCTGTGTTACCACTGGTGGTGCTGTGTTACCACTGTGTGGTGCCGTTTACCACTGTGTGGTGCTGGTTTACCCACTGTGTGGTGCTGTGTTACCACTGTTGGTGCTGTGTTACCACATGTGGGTGCTGTGTTTTACTGTGTGGGTGCTGTGTTTACCACTGTGGTGGTGTTGTTACCACTGTGTGGTGCGTGTTACCACTGTGTGGTGCGTGTTACCACTGTGTGGGGCTGTGTTTCCACTGTGTGGTGCTGTGTTACCACTGGTTTTTTGTGTGTGTTACCACTTGTGGTGCTGTGTTACCACTGTGTGGTGCTGTTTACCACTCTGTGGTGCTGGTTTTCCCCTCTTGGTGCTGTGTTACCACTCTGTGGTGCTGTGTTACCACTCTGTGGTCTGTTTACCACTCTGTGGTGCGTGTTACCCCTCTGTGGTGCTGTGTTACCACTCTGTGGTGCTGTGTTACCACTCTGTGGTGCTGTGTTACCACTCTGTGGTGCTGTGTTACCACTCTGTGGTGCTGTGTTACCACTCTGTGGCTGTGTTACCACTCTGTGGTGCTGTGTTAAACCCCCTGTGGTGCTGTGTTACCACTCTGTGGTGCTGTGTTACCACTCTGTGGTGCTATGCTGCCACGTTATCCCTCCTAGTACATCACCTTCGTTGCTTTAAATATGTGCTTAATTTTCTCTCTTCTCCTTCTCTCTTCCCCTCACTTTTCTCTCTCTCTCTCTCTCTCTCTCGCACACTTACGTACGGCGTAAGCACGTCCGTTACCTCTGAGGGCCCGAAATTAATTACTATTTGCCTTAGTTAAATATGAATAAAATTTCTGAGTGTTTCTATTTACACGCCTCCCTCTTCTTCCCTCCCTCCCTCCCTCCCTCTTTCTCTACCTTTTTTTCCCTCCCTCCCTCTTTCTCTGGCCTTCCCTCCTCTCTCTACCTCCTCCCCCTCTTCTCTCCTTCCCTCCCTCTCTCTTTCTCACCTTCCCCCTCCCTTTTTCTCTCTACCTTCCCCTCCCTTCCCCTTTCTCTACCTTCGCTCTCTCCCTCTTTCTCTACCTTCCCTCCCTCCCTCTTTCTCTACCTTCCCTCTCTCCCTCTTTCTCTACCTTCCCTCCCTCCCTCTTTCTCTACCTTCCCACCCTCCCTTTTTCTCTACCTTCCCTCCCTCCCTTTTTCTCTACCTTCCCTCCCTCCCTCCCTTTTTCTCTACCTTCCCCCCTCCCTCTTTCTCTCCCTTCCCACCCTCCCTTTTTCTCTACCTTCCCTCCCTCCCTCTCGTTAGCTAGTAGTTCCCCCTCCTCGTTAGCTGGTAATTTACTGCATATGAAAGTAGGCTGCTCGCATGTCTCGTGTCATTGTGAGATAACGAGATGGCTCGCTAAGACACTCTCCCAGGATGAACCACCTGTCATGATGGAGTAAGGCTGCCTTCTTCTTAAATCCTGCCTTCCTTCCTTCAGGGTAGAGCCACTTATCATATGTCGAGTAATGCTGCCTTCAGGGAAGAGCCACATATATGCTGCCTTACTCTTAAATCCTTCCTTCTTTCCTTCCGGGAGGAGCCACTTATCATGATGGAATAAGGCTGCCTTCATCTTAAATCCTTCCTTCCGGGAAGAGGCATATGTGGGGAATGCTGCCTTCCTCTTAAATTGTTCCTTCTTTCTTTCCTTCCTTCCTTCCGGGAAGACACTTATTATGTGTGGAGACTGCTGCCATCCTCTCAAATCCTTCCTTCCGTGTTCCATTCCTTCTTTCCTTCCTTCCATTCCTTCTCTCCTTCCTTCCGTTCCTTCTTTCCTTCCTCCCATTCCTTCTTTCTTTATTCCTTTCCTTCTTTCCTTACTTCCTTCCATTCCTTCTTTCATTACCCATTCCATTCTTCCTCGTTCCATACTTCTATTCTTCCTTCTCTAATATTTATCTGTATGTCTTTTATCATCACGGGGAAGCGCTAAACCCACTGGGGGTCATATAGCGAGATGTCACCAGCTTTTGATCCAAGACAGGGGGGGAAGCAGTTCCAGTTCCTCGGATCAAGAGCCCTTCGGAATATCAAGTCGACCCTCTAGAAGACTTAAATTGAAATTATCTCGAGATGATGACGTGTGAATGGCTCTTTGAACCAGGAGTGGACTTCCGCCTTCTACCTCCCACTTTCTTTCCTTGTACACGACCTGTGGTGCCTCGTAGCTAAATGGGCGAGGTGGCCGTAAATGGCCTGTAGGTGGTTTAGAATTCGTGTGTTCGTATTCTTCAAACTATACTCAGTCGTTTTAATGGTTACGTGTTGTGTCCTTAAACTGTAGCCCGTACATGTTCGTGTTCTTGAAACTGTAGCCTGCATGTGTTCGTGTTCTTGAAACTGTAGCCTGCACGTGTTCGTGTTCTTGAAACTGTAGCCTGTACGTGTTCGTGTTCTTGAAACTGTAGCCTGTACGTGTTCGTGTTCTTGAAACTGTAGCCTGTACGTGTTCGTATCCTTGAAACTATAGCCTGTACGTGTTCGTGTCCTTGAAACTGTAGCCTGCACGTGTTCGTGTCCTTGAAATTGTAGCCTGTGCGTGTTCGTGTTCTTGAAGCTGTAGCCTGTACGTGTTCGTGTCCTTGAAACTGTAGCCTGTACGTGTTCGTATCTTTGAAACTAGCCTGTACGTGTTCGTGTTCTTGAAACTGTAGCCTGTACGTGTTCGTGCCCTTGAAACTGTAGCCTGTACGTGTTCGTGTCGTTGAAACTGTAGCCTGTACGTGTTGTACAGTTAGTGTTCCCCCGGACCTGTCAGACTGGCTTAGCTGTGTGGGTTTGCACATTCACAGACCTGTCAGACTGGCTTACTCTCTAAAGAGGTGGGTTAGTGGTGCGGTCACAGCGTTGGCCCAGCCCTATCAAGCTGGCTTACTCTCTAAAGAGGAAAATCAATGTATTTCGTTGGTAATTCACTCTGACTGCTGCAAGCATATTGAATATGACTCCCCCTCCCCTTCCCTATGTCCCCCTGGGCGTTATCCACCCTGGGGTGAGGGAGGAAGGGAAGGAAGGGGAGAGACAGGTAAAGGGAGAGAGAGAGAGGGGGGGAGGAGAGAGTGAAGGACAGAGATAGGAAAAAAAGAGAGAGAGCGGGGGGAAAGGAGAGAGAGGGAGAGAATGAGTTAGAGAAAGGGAGGGAGGGAGGAAAGAAGGGAGAGGGAGGGAGAGAGGAAGGAAGGAAGGAAGCTCTGAGACTAAGAAGGAAAGAGTAATGGCCCTTTTCACTATCTTAAAAGTGGGCGAGAGGATCTTTCGCTCTCTTGATCTAAGTCATTTGAGCTACCTTCACCTTCTTCGTATCACACCTCATTGCCTTCCATTCCTCATAAAAATGTACGTCTCATCCTCTACAAAGTATATTCTGAAAGGCTTCATCCTCCTTCACTTTGACTGGGTCGCTCAAGGTAATCTCTAAGCAATGTAAGTCTCACTTTGAGAAAATACAAATCAAGTCTTGTATAAAATTTTCACCATACAAATCTTCACTTTCACTCAAAATTAGCATTATATAGCATTAAGATATTTTTTCAGCAGTAACGATTACTTCCAGTGATATTATTATTATTATTATTATTATTATTATTATTATTATTATTATTATTATTATTATTATTATTATCATCTTTATTCATGGGGAAGTAACAAGCTCTAGAGGTCATATAGTGCCAGAGAAATTGGAAGGATTCAGGCTTAAGCCGAGGAAGTGGAGAGTAACTAATTCCTTGAATCAAGAGCTCTTAACCAGCAACAAGGGCACCCTTTTCCTCCATCTTCCGTGACGGGATCATAATCAGTGTAGTATCGACACTTTTATAGTCTGTTCAACCCACATCCTTCTTAAGCTATTTTCGTATTCATTCACGGCCTTGCAAGTGAGAAACTACTTTGAACAGAAAATTGGAATAGAGAATAGAATATATTACTGCCTTATACACCCTCTTCAGACGATAAGGATTGGTCTCCCAGGCCGAAATAGGCAGATCTGTCTTTCCTGTGTTTAAATTTTCTATCCAAAGTGGTTTATCATTGTTTAAAATTGTTTATTGTCTCTCATATTCTATATTTGACTCATTAGTTTACCTAGATAATATGCAGTGGACTTTTATTTAGTTAGATACAAGTAGATCGTTCTCAGCAGATGTTCTCAGTGTGAACTACCAAGTCCTCTACCGTATATTTTTTCTATGTACTACCATGTTCTGAAATTCAACCACAATCTTTCAGATCTGTAATGACTGTTGCTGACTGTAAGTTGAATTATGTTATCCTAGTGTGAGGTTCTTCGGTGTTGTCAAGCATTGCTTCTATCATTGTCCTGGGAGAAGAATCTTGAGTCTTAAGCAAACAAAAAATACTTTGGGCTTTTATTCAACACGTGGACAGGTGCTGTGCAGTGTTCTTGGGTGGCCATTCATTGTGTTGTGGTGAGTCCAGTGTTGTGGTGGTGACAGTTCACTGTTGTGGACACAGTCCATTGTTGTTATGATGACAGTCCAGTGTTATGGTGACAGTCCAGTGTTGCTGTGGTGACAGTCCAGTGTGTTACAGCGACCATCTGGCGTGTTGTGGTGACGTCTAATGTATTATGATGACTGTCCTTTGTATCACAACAACTCACCGTGTGTTACAACAATCTTCCTTGTGTCTTCCTGTCCTCCTCCTCCTCCCTGCTTCAGAGGCGTGTCCACCCTTCCTGTCCTTCCTACACATAACACAAATCATTTTAAATCGTATTTTGACCAGCCTGGCAGAATTAATATTGACACGAACGCTCCCAGCGTGTCCATGGGCAGGTGAATTCGTGGTTATTTAATGAACTCGAAAAGTTTAATAATAGAACCGACTGCGGTGTGAACGCAACGAATAATAAAATGTAAACACTAATGCTTGATGTGAAACTCAGTGGACGACTATATTAAATGGCTTTGTACTATAATAAATGGCTTTGTACTACAATAAATGGCTTTGTACTACAATAAATGGCTTTGTACTACAATAAATGGCTTTGTACTACAATAAATGGCTTTGTACTACAATAAATGGCTTTGTACTACAATAAATGGCTTTGTACTACAATAAATGGCTTTGTACTACAATAAATGGCTTTGTACTACAATAAATGGCTTTGTACTACAATAAATGGCTTTGTACTACAATAAATGGCTTTGTACTACAATAAATGGCTTTGTATACAATAAATGGCTTTGTACTACAATAAATGGCTTTGTACTACAATAATAATGGCTTTGTACTACACTAAATTGCTTTGTACTAAAATAAATGGCATTGTACTACAATAAATGGCTTTGATCTACAATAAATGGCTTTATACAACAATAATAATGGTGTTGTACTACAATAAAGCTGAAAAGTGTTGACGCTATTCTTGATTTTGAGATGAAACTGCAGTGAGATTTAAGTTTTTGGAGTAAAGAGAGAGAGAGAGAGAGAGAGAGAGAGAGAGAGAGAGGGGAGGAGGACAGAGAAGAATTGAAACCCGAGAGGGAGAATTTAGCAACTGACTATTAACATTTAGAAACCCTCCGCCTTGCATCGGGTACTCAATTTAGGCAACTGCCTCGTCTAGTTACATAAGGGACACCATAAACCTGCCTTGCCTAGGGCGGGTCTGCCAGGACCTGCCTCGTCTAGGGTGGGTCTGGCAGGACCTGCCTCGTCCAGGTGGGTCTGGCAGGACCTGCCTCACCCAGGGTGGGTCTGACAGGATCTGCCTCACCCAGGGTGGGTCTGGCAGGGCCTGCCTCACCCAGGGTGGGTCAGAAGGAACCTGCCTCATCCCCCAAAGGGTGGGGGGTCACAGGAAGGACCTGCCTCATCCAGGGTGGATCAGAAGGATGCTACCCAGGGGTCAGGAGGACTGCCTCACCTTGGGTGGGTCAAGAAGGACTTGCCTCACCCAGGGTGGGTCAAGAAGGACTTGCCTTACCCAGGGTGGGTCTGGCAGGACCCAAACCTCCCTACTTTTTCCCCAACGACCCTGACTAAACGTAGGTGGCAGTCATTGGTGACAGTTGTATCAGTGGTGTCAATTGTGTCAGTGGTGGCAGTGGTGTCAGTGGTATCAGTTTTGGCAGCGATGTCATTGGTGGCAGTAGTGGCATTGGCACTCATACACCAGTGGGACGCTTATTGACCTCACTTACACTTATGCCTTAACGGTGCCGTTGATTCCTGTCTACCGCAGTTCAGGCTAAAGTTGACGAGCACTACGTTCTTTACGAAGTAGATCCCTCTCGCTCCTTCTTTACTCTCGTGATGCTGAGGTAATATTATTACTTAATACTACAGAACCTCCCTCGGTCAGCTATATTTAGTCTACTTTTATTAGCGCTAATATGTGTGTGTGTTAACTTTGTGATGTTCAGATTGGATTCTACCGGGTTAGAGCAGTGCACAGATCACTGCTTTATATTATAAGATCACTGCTTTATATTATAAGATCACTGCTTCGTCTTATAAGACTCCCACGTCTTTCAGGACAACTGAACTTCTCTAAGAGGTGCTCAGCACTCCTTAGAATCTTAAGTGAAAGGCTAAAAGGGTTCTTGTTAATTTTTTCTCCTCAGGTAATAAGCTCTTAAGATTTTGCGTCCCTGGCTGAGCTGTCACAAACTTTCCCTTAATACGAAAAAAAAAAGCCAGAATATTAAGATATGCTCATAAAAATTCGCGTCTGGGAATTTTTGGCTCACGTCTTGGTAAATATGTTTGTGTTCCTGCATTAACAATGGTGGAGTTTTGATGAAAGGGGGTGGATGGTGAGGGGGGGGGATCGGTGGTCAAGGGAATGGATAATGGAGATTTATGGCGGTATATGGTAGAATTTATGATAATTCTATGTTCGCCAGCCGCGGTGCATCTATATTTATCTTATTAAATAGATAGTGGGAATTAATTAGTTAGAGAGAGTAAGAGAAGAAAAAAGAGGAGGGAAAGAGAGAAAGGGAAAAGGGAAAGTTATTAACAGCAGAAACAGAAACAGCAGCACAGGAGCAGGAACTGAAATTGTAAAGGGAACAGTCATGAAGAGTTTTTTTTTACCCTCCACTCATACCTCTCCATGCTTGCATCCTCCATTACAAGTTACCACCTCCAGTGTTGATCATTGTAAATGCTGTCTAGTGCCTCTTGTATCTTGGACACGGTATTCTGGAATGCAAATGACTGTGCAACGCCTAGTGGAAGATACATCTGAGATGCTACACAAGTTAGAAGTGGATATGAAAATTTTTAAAGATAAAATGATTTCAGCTTTACGGAGTCTAATGAAAATTATTTTTTTCATATAACACGTAGAATATCATCTGACATCATTTAGTAACTGAGGTACAACCACGACCTCAAAAATGTAAGACATATATCTCAGAGTGAATGGTGTGAGGACATGTATAGAACAGACCACTGGGGCTTAATACAGTGTTCCTTATTTCTTCTGTACTTACACAATCACTGACTGTTCATAGGAAATGCTGAAAAAGGGTCAAAATGTCTATTGCAGTGCGTTTTTTTTTGCGTTTTAGTGTTAAGGCAAAACACTACGTTGTCATGGCATTGTTTTCGTACATCTAAAATTGTGATAATTGCCAGTTAGCTGATCATTATAACTGTGATGATTTCATCGTTCCGCTTCACCATAGATACCCGTGCAGAATAGGTAAAATTGGTCAGTTAACGAGAACTCATTTAAAATCAAGCCTATTTAAATTTTTCTCTTATACGTTTAAAGATATAATTTTTCATTTGTGTTGATGTAAAAATTAATAATTTTTACCAAAAGAACCTTAGAAAACTTACCTACCAAAACTTACCTAACCTTATTATAAGAATCGCAATTTAGTTTAGCCTAATCCAACTAAATATATTTTAGATAAGTTTAAATAATTTGATAATAAACAAACACAATGAAATATATTTGATCCGTTAGGTTCATAATGATTTTTGCGAAATTATTGCATACACAAATTTTAGCTTGCCTTATTTGGCAAGAAGAGCGTTGCTATTTAAGCCATAATCGCAAGTTTTACCTATTCGGCACGACGTCCCACGCTGAAGTAGGGTGACCCCCCCCCCCCAAGAAAGAAGATACTCTTTCACCAGTATTCATTCTATCACTGTCTTGCTAAAGGCGCACTGATACTAGAGTTTAGATGCTTCTCCAAACCGCAAATATCCCCACCCCTCCTAAAGAGTGCAGGCAATGTATGCCTGCCTACCTACGTACCTACCTGCTTGCCTACCTGATTAATAGTGGTCAGAGTCCTAGAACTAAAACGTTTTCTAATAAAAATGAGTCAGTGTTTGCTGAAGTGTCTTCCCACGCCAACTTTGAGCTGATCACACACTCTTAATAAACAACCTACATCTATCGACCATCACCTGAAATTTTAATTCTCTGATACATTTTTAGATAATAAAGAGCCGGGCGTTGTGTTGTGGTCATTAGTATTGGAACTACACGAGCGTGAAGTTTTATGAAACGATAATCACAGTAATTAATTCTATTTGGCTGAGCAGATATAAATTGAATGATTAGTTTCGAGATTGCAGTTAACAAGTGTAGGACTTCAGGAAGGGGATGAATGATGAAATTTGTGAAGGGTATTGGAACAGATGGTGCTGTGTGAAGGTATGTAGGTATTGGAACAGATGGTGCTGTGTGAAGGTATGTAGGTATTGGAACAGATGGTGCTGTGTGAAGGTATGTAGGTATTGGAATAAATGGAGCTGTAGGAAAGGTAAAGGTATTTAAACAAATGGAGCTGTAAGAAGCTTAAAAGTATTAGAACAAATAGAACCGTAGGAATTGGTGAATAATTATTACCACGAGAGTAGTGAACTGACCGCTGTAGGAGGCGAGGTGTTGCCAACCCACTGCATGGATTTCGAAGATTTTACAAATAAACTGAAAAAGAAAGGTTAAGCATCCCCAGTCTTTTTCCCTTCATCTCAGCTGGCTACAGCAAACCCTCAATTCTTTTGTTTGGAGAACATGAAATTCAATCATCAGAAGGTGTTCAGCAGGGTGACCCACTAGCTCCGCTTCTCTTCTGCTTGGCAGTAAGAGAACTAACTTCCAGCCTACGCAGCGAGCTCAACATCTGGTACCTGGATGATGGCACTCTGGCAGGTACTGAAGAGTCCCTCGTAGGGGACCTACAACTGGTGAAAACACAGGGAGAAGACTTGGGACTCATCCTCAATCCCTCCAAGTGTGAAATCATCACAGCGAACCAGGAAATAATCAATGCTGTGCGAAGAATCCTCCCAGAAGTCTCTACTACCACTCCGTCCAACAGTACCCTCCTGGGAGCACCGCTGGGTCACCAGGTCATCGACACAGTCCTCAAGGACAAATTGAATGACCTGATGAGAATGGAGGAGAGAATAAGCAATCTTGATGCCCATGATGCTCTGTATCTCCTCACAAGGTGCCTTACTATTCCAAGACTCACTTCCTGAGGTGTGCACCCTCTTTTGACAACCCAACACTCGACGAATATGACGCACACCTAAGGTCAACCCTTAAGAAAAGGCACTGAACCTGTCACTAGAGGATCAGCAATGGGATCAGGCAACCCTCCCAGTGCGACTGGGAGGTATAGGGGTGCGCAAAGCAACGCATGTTGCTTTACCTGCTTTTCTGTCTTCGTGTTTGGCTTCCAGTGCATTAGTCAAGAAGATTGTTCCCGAATACTTGAGAGACGTGGTAGGAGCTCAAGACCCCAGGTTTACTGAAGCAGCGATTCGGTGGGACACCCTTACAGATTCCTCCAGTAGACCAGGTCCTCCCAAAGAACACAAACAGTCCCACTGGGACAAACCGATCATGGAAAAAATCGCCAACACAATGCCTCAGGAAAGGACAAAGCTCGTCTCCTGGCAGTGAAGGCACCACACTCAGGAGATTTCCTGTTAGCTGTTCCCAATTCCTCCTTGGGCACTCGACTAGACCCACAGGCCATTCGGATTGGTATTGCTCTTCGCCTAGCCGCCCCCATCCTCACCGAACATAGGTGTATTTGCGGCAGGGCGACAGCTGATCAATTCGGACTTCATGGTCTCGTGTGTCACACAGCAGAAGGGAAGTATGCCAGGCATGAGGAGGTCAGTGACATCATAAAGAGAAGCCTCGCCACAGCCCGTTGCCCAGCTCAACGGGAACCCCAAGTGCAGAGGTCTGACGGAAGTCAAAAGCGTCCTGATGGAGCCACTATGCTACCTTGGAAGGATGGAAAGCAGATTGCCTGGGACTACACATGTGCCGCCACATTGGCAGACACCTACTTGCCATACACCGTAGTGGAAGGGGGTGGAGCTGCCGGCCACAGGGAGACCCAGAAGATCCGCAAATATGAAGACCTTCCCCCTTGCTATAACTTCATCCCAATAGGGTCAGAGACCCTTGGAGCATGGGGCAAGTTTGCTCTAAAGTTCCTAATAGAGCTGGGTGAAAAGCTCATCATAGAAACCAAGGACCACGGGCGACCAGCTTCCTCTTTCAGAGACTCAGTGTTGCAATCCAGAGAGGAAATGCCTGCAGCATTCTGGGCACGCGGCCC
>NC_069450.1:20628701-20658701 GCF_026875155.1 Cherax quadricarinatus
GAACCCTGCTTCACTGTAAGGGGAACCCTGCTTCACTGTAAGGGGAACCCTGCCTTCACTGTAAGGGAAACCCTGCTTCACTTGTAGGGGAACCCTGCCTCACTGTAAGGGGAACCCTGCTTCACTGTAAGGGGAACCCTGCTTCACTGTAAGGGGAACCCTGCCTCACTGTAAGGGGAACCCTGCTTCACTGTAAGGGGAACCCTGCTTCACTGTAAGGGGAACCCTGCTTCACTGTAAGGGGAACCCTGCTTCACTGTAAGGGAAACCCTGCTTCACTGTAAGGGGAACCCTGCCTCACTGTAAGGGGAACCCTGCTTCACTGTAAGGGGAACCCTGCTTCACTGTAAGGGGAACCCTGCTTCACTGTAAGGGGAACCCTGCCTTACAGTAAGGGGTACCCTTACTACAAAGGGAGAGCCCCCTCCCCTCCAGGTGAGAGAAATACTATTCCTCTTGGTACAGGCTTTGTACTCAACAGCATCAGTACCAAACAGCTTGTACTCTAGCTAAAGGTATGACAGAGTACATGTACATTGGCGTAGCAGTTGTATTTGTACAGCTGTATTTCAGTACCTTGTCATAGCAGGTATTCTACAAGTGCTGTACATGTACTCTTGTGTGGGTTACAGGTAAGTTACAGCTGCTAGCACGTGGAGGAGGGCCATTTCAGCTATGATAAAAGTACAGTGCTGTACAAATACAGAAATGTAATATTACATGCAAATTCTGGAACAGGAGTAAGTATAAGTGGTAATAGTACTTCTGTAGATAAAGTATGGTTACAGGTGTTGTTACAAATGTTAGACATGTGGTTACAGGTGTTGTTATAAATGTTAGACATGTGGTTACAGGTGTTGTTACAAATGTTAGACATGTGGTTACAGGTGTTGTTATAAATGTTAGACATGTGGTTACAGGTGTTGTTACAAATGTTAGACATGTTACAGGTGCTGTTATAAATGTTAGTCATATCATGGTTACAGGTGCCGTTACAGATGTTTATTATATGGTTACAGGTGCTGTTACAAATGTTAGATATATGGTTACAGGTGCTGTTATAAATGTTAGATATCTGGTTACAGGTGCTGTTATAAATGTTAGATATATGGTTACAGGTGCTGTTATAAATGTTAGATATCTGGTTACAGGTGCTGTTATAAATGTTAGATATATGGTTACAGGTGCTGTTATAAATGTTAGTCATATCTTGGTCACAGGTGCTGCTACAGATGATGCAGACCTATCATGGTTACAGGTGTTGGTACAAATGTTACACATGGTTACAGGTGCTGTTACAAATGTTAGACATATCATGGTTAGAGGTGTTGTTACAAATGTTACAGTAATATCATGGTTACAGGTGCTGTTATAAATGTTAGATATATGGTTACAGGTGCTGTTGCAGATGTTACAGACATATGGTTACAGGTGCTGTTACAAATGTTACAGACATATCATGGTTACAGCTGCTGTTACAAATATTACAGACATATCATGGTTACAGGTGCTTTACAGACACATGTCTCCAAGCGATGTTGCACATGTTAGACACATCGTGGTTACAGGTGCTCTTACAGATATTACAGACACATTATGGCTACAGGCTCTGTTATAGATGTTACAGATACATGGCTACAGGTGCTGTTACAGATGTTTCAGAAACATCATGGTTACAGGAGATGTTACAGATACATCATAATTAAGTTTTTACAGGTACAGAACTGGGATAGTTACAGGTACAGTGGAAGTATCAGTATTCCTACAGGTACAAGACGTGTACATGTACAGCATGGATGTACAATTACAGCGCGGGAACAGGTGTCTTGTCAGGTGCAGTATACAGGTCAGTAACAATTTCGCCAACCACAATATTTTGATTTATATTCGCCTGTAAGATGGTTAATGACTTGCAATTTTTAAATCAATTGTCTGTATGAATTGTGGGAAGGAATTACGGACCTTAAATTACCTTAGTTATACTGTAATTGCTTCAGTAATTACTTAGATTACATTTCGATATCTGTAATGTGAGAGCAAAATGGTTACGATAGTTGTGAGTGATAACGGTTGTAAATTGTCCAAGATATCATAGTTGAAATTGGCAACGATAGTTGAAATTGTCTCAAACTGTTAAGGACTTCGTCAAATGGGCAATGTCAGAATGATGTTATCAAATTTTAAGAGACAGCTTTAAATTGGAAATGACAACACGAAGTTGATAGAAAATAAATTGGTATTGATATCAAATTGGTAATGACATGAGATTAATAATGACAACATCAAATTGATAATGACAACATCAGATTGATAATGACAACATCAGATGTTTGATATAACTATAATTTGGTAATCAGATCAAATTATAAAGATAAGCTAATTGGTAATTAGCAAATTGTTAAAACGGCCAGATGGTTTTAATAGGAAATTGTTGGTGGGACTTAAGAATTTTGTTCCATGTGTTGGGTGACTAATTTATTTTTTGTGGATTTTAAATTATACAGGTAAAATGTCTGCTGTTTACTCGTGACACTGTTGTCACGGTGTTTGTACGTGTCATGTGACCCCGTGACGCTGTGCAACAAAGTGATGTCATGTGACCCTGTGGTGTGAGAATTCTTGCGTTATATGACTACATGGTGTGATTGTGGCGTCATATGACCCCGTGGTGTGAGAAATTGTGACATGTGACCCCGTGGTGTCAGAGATAACGACATGGAGATGGTGGCGTCATGTGACCCTATGTTGTGATTGTGGCGTCATGTGACCCCGTGGCGTGAGAAACTGTGACGTCATGTGATCCTGCAACGTTACATAATTACTTAACGTTGTGTGAGCACGTGACGTCATGTGACGACGTGACGTTATGTTACTGGCTGGAAAGTCTTGTTGGCACTACCTAACACACCTTTCCTATTGATAGAAAAGCAAAAATATCACGTACTTTCACTTTTTTTCAAAATGTTTAGCGTTTTACACCGTAAGATAAATGACGAACATTAACACCGATATTTCAAGTGTCTGAGGTTCTCAGAAGACCTCGTAATAAACTCTCCGGATATTTGTCACCCAAATTCTGGCTTTTTCTTGTTTATTATTAATGTATTGAACAAGAAATGGACCGTCCATCTCTAACCTTAGTAAATAATTCAGTGATTGTCGCCTTCAAGGCAATTCTTCTCTTACTCCCTTACCTATTATCTTTTCCCCATTAAGAGTGAGAGAACACTCTCCTTAATCTCTCTTTGTTTTTGCCCCTCAGTGTCTGTTCTCCTGCCCCATTATTAAGGCTTCCTTCACTGCTTGTTCTCCCCATTTAAGGCATCCTTCACTGTTTATTCTCCTGATAGGTACCCACCACTGCCTACTGTCCCCAAAATCAGGCTGTCATCAATGCCTGTTCTGCCTAAAATAGGGATGCCTGAATACTTATTCTTCCCCACAATAGGGATAGTCCCCATACTTATCCTTCCCCACCAGTATTACCCACAATACCTATCCTTCCCCACCAGTATTACCCACAATACCTATCCTTCCCCACCAGTATTACCCACAATACCTATCCTTCCCCACCAGTATTGCCCACAATACCTATCCTTCCCCACCAGTATTACCCACAATACCTATCCTTCCCCACCAGTATTACCCACAATACCTATCCTTCCCCACCAGTATTACCCACAATACCTATCCTTCCCCACCAGTATTACCCACAATACCTATCCTTCCCCACCAGTATTACCCACAATACCTATCCTTCCCCACCAGTATTACCCACAATACCTATCCTCCTCTCGGTAAAAATCAGTAGTCTTGATTTTATTTACCATGGCCCGTTGCTTTAGTTATCTTTAAATTAATGTGATTAATTTACTGGTACGTCCTTTTTCAGACGTTTGTAAGTTGAAGAATATTTTCACCATTGACAAGTAGTTGTGTTGGTACAGGGGTACAGGTGTGGTACATGTGTATCACCTGTTGTGTTGGTACAGGGGTACAGGTGTGGTACATGTGTATCACCTGTTGTGTTGGTACAGGGGTACAGGTGTGGTACATGTGTATCACCTGTTGTGTTGGTACAGGGATGCATGTGTGATTTATATGTATCACCTGTTGTGTTGGTACAGAGTTACAGGTGTGATACATCTGTATCACCTGTTGTGTTGGTACAGGAATGCAGGTGTAATACATCTTCCTCCTTACATTCGTCACCTGTGTAGCATTTGTTTGCCAATTAAATACCTTTGTTAAGCGAAAAATCTACTAAAAACCTCTCTTAATTATGTATCACACATGTGATTCTCTTCAATAGCTGTATCAGCTACATATCACACATATTAACACCCGTGTCAGCTGTTAAGTGCCTATCTAACACCTGAATTACAACACCTACTCGAGCCACACATACTGCACTTGAAGCATCACCCATTGAAGGAAAAAATAGCTGTTTATTTTCCTTGGCTACCTGCATTAGCATAGATTTCTATTTAAAAATCATTTTACCGATAAGTGGGTTGGTCATGCCAGAGAAATTGGAATTCCAGCAATTATGTTCTGACTCATGCACTTCAAACCTGCTTTCGTTTTCTAAAATACAGTAACCTCTCTTATAAAGCTGTTCTATACAGTGTGATTTATTGCAGATGCGCCTGAAAAAGTATATTAAAATTAAATAGTGTGTACCGTGGAGGCCTTTCAACGTGCTATTTTGTTTTTGGATGTACTTCTTCAGTCGCATTTATATAGTCTCATTATATTAAATTAAAATGTATTAATATTATTATTTACTTAGTAAATTGTAAATGTGTAAAAAAATTCTTTGTGTAAGACAATTCAAAGCAGGTATAGGCATCCATTTGTGAATTATTCAAAGTGGTGTGTTGTTGGGTGGCATATAGACAAAAGAAGGACCCGGGTTCAATGTCGGGCTAGCTGAGACTTTAGGCAAGTCCCTTAGCAGCTGTTACCCCTATTCACCTGGCAGTGAATAGATACGTGGATGTTAATTGACCGGTGTGGGTAGCATCCTGGGGGTGGTAGCATACAAACCAAGGAGCGGGTGGGGGCTGAACCCATGGCAAATGAA
Source organism: Cherax quadricarinatus (assembly GCF_026875155.1). Lineage (NCBI taxonomy): Eukaryota > Metazoa > Arthropoda > Malacostraca > Decapoda > Parastacidae > Cherax > Cherax quadricarinatus. The sequence goes on from NC_069450.1 coordinate 20,633,788, forward strand.
TCCTAAAATCCACTTGCCATGCGTTTAAACCCCACCAGTTCTGTGGTTTCTTTGCAATCGTTTTGTGACTATTTCGTGAGTCAAGATGGTGGTGGTATACCTTAGAGTGTGTGAGTAACTGTGGTATGACCAGAGTTAATGGTAGGGAAAGTAACTGTGGTACGACCATAATTAATGGTAGGGTAAGTAACTGTGGTATGACCATAATTAATGGTAGGGTAAGTAACTGTGGTATGACCATAATTAATGGTAGGGTAAGTAACTGTGGTATGACCATAATTAATGGTAGGGTAAGTAACTGTGGTATGACCATAATTAATGGTAGGGTAAGTAACTGTGGTATGACCGTAAGTAATGGTAGGATAAGTAACTGTGGTATGACCATAATTAATGGTAGGGTAAGTAACTGTGGTATGACCATAATTAATGGTAGGGTAAGTAACTGTGGTATGACCGTAAGTAATGGTAGGGTAAGTAACTATAGTATGACCGTAAGTAATGGTAGGGTAAGTAACTGTGGTATGACTATAGATCATAGTCTGTAAATTCAATGACGTAAAAAAATATTTCTGGGATTAATTTGTAATGAGGTAACAAAATTGACGTATTGTTGTAGGTGATTACATCGTGACGCAAAACGTGAAGCTGACTGACGCCTCGGTGTAAATCTTTCCTCCTTGCGTCAATATTTGCGTGTTTGCGTCAAAACTTGGCTTCATGGCGAGGAATTGGCCGTGTTGGCGTAAAATTTGCCCCTTTTTTCTTGAGATATCTTTAGCTAGTAAAATTGCATCTTCACCTAGAACTGGGTAGACTGGGGTGAGATATAACACAGTGGAGGTTTAAAAATTGAACTCCGGACAAACAGTGAGGATTTGATATCTTAAGTACAGGTCTTCTCTCGTAATTATGAACAGGTACACAAATAATCCGCACGTAGGAGAGAGAGGAACTTATGACGACGTTTCGGTCCGTCTTGTAAACCATACCACGGGCGGGGTTAGAACCCGCGATCACAGAGTTTCAGTTGTGTCATTACGATTTCGTGAGTCATACCGACTTGTAACTTTGTAAATGGTCCGAGTTGGACCGAAACATCGTCGTAAGCTCCTCTCTCCCATGTGCGGGTTATTTGTGTATTGTTCCAGTCACGATATTGTGCCTTTTTGTTCTCCATGGGCCTAGTTCCTAGGCCTTTTGTGTATCCATATGCTCTCGCGCTACCGTCCACAGGATGGATATGGGGTGCACAATAAACTAGCCACTTCGGTGGGAAAATCTAAACAGTAAGTCAAACGTTAGTAACCACATACCCTCTTACTATATTCTCCACGCACATTCCCTGAAATCCCTTCCTACTCTCTTCTGCGCACTCGGATCACCCATCTTCCTACCTGCAACATGCTTCCTCACTCAATACGCATCTAAACCTCTCCTACCGCTCCTCCCCCCCTGCAAAAAAAAAAAAAAAAGTCATACATACCTCAAGTGGCCAGAAGCATACTTTTTTTTTCGTCCGATTTCGTATAATTTTTATTTTTGTTTGAATACACGTACATGACTTCTGCAACGAGCATCTCTAACCACCATATTCTGTTAAAAATCTTCTTACATAGCATAACTCTACCCACCTCTTATAACAACTCCTCCCTCTCCCACTCCCATAACCCCACTCACATACCACACCTACATTTACCTCTTACAACCACCACCTATCTCAACACCCTCAACCCCTTTCACCAACAGCCACACCTAGTTTCCTGAAATGAAACTTATAAGTTATTAAAGCTACTGAACCATATTGGAGTTCCTAACGGTATCTTCACCGCCCTACTGAATTCTCCTATCTCAGGCTGATAAATTTTATTACCTCGTAAATGAAATCCATCCTGTGTGATGGAATATGGCCAAAAATACCTAGATTTTATTTCTGCAATGCAGCTGTCATATAAACCAGGGTTCGGGTGGGGTTAGAACCCGTGGCAGGTGGGTCGTAAAACTCCAGGCAAGTGCCTAAGCCACTGGACCAGCTGGGTACAATAAGATTCATCCAACTAGGTATACTTGCATTTGTGGTCGCAGTGGGACCCAGTTTAACCTCCTATGGTGTATAAATCTTATTGTAGCCAGCTGGCCCAGTAGCTTACGCACTGGCCTGGAGTTTTACCACTCACCATGGGTTCTAACACCACCCGTAGCGTAGATGGTTTGCAGTCGTGTTATTATGGTTTCGTAAGTCAGCTATTATATAGAATGGGTTAGTTTTGCAATGTGGGTTCTCCCACAGTGTAAAATAGAATAGATTATTCTCACGCTACTGGTGTTCCTTATTTTGTTAAAAGAAGAAGAGAACTCTCACATTATCTCTCTTCCTCTACCACTTCCTCCCTTAACACTCTTCCTCTAGCAGATGTGAGCCACTTGTAGGTGTGGCCAGACATGTACCCTGTACCAGGTGTGGCCAGGTGGCCGCCACACCGTGACGCAAGTTACCGGGACTCTCAGTCTAGACATGCCAAGAAATGAGGGGTGACAGGAGAAAGGAAACTCCCCCCCCCCCCCTATTCAATCTAACTTTTGCAATGTCATTTGGTCGTATCTCCTGCGAGTTTATCCCACCCGGAGGCTCTGACCTGGAGGACACTGCAGGACCTGAGGAAGACCTGGAAGAAGACCTGAAGAGGTCCTGGAAGAGCACCTGAAAAAGTTCTGGAAGATGTCGAACAGGACCTGGATGATCTGGAAGAGGACTTGGATGATGTGGAAAACGACCTGGAAGACATAGAAAAGCTCTTAAAGTGGTCTTGGACGAAGACCTGAAGAGGCCTTAGAAGACCTGGAAAAGACACGAAAGATGACCTGGAAGTATAGGTAGGATCTAGTTTGAGGGTGAAAGGAGGGACGAGAAATGTTTTTATTTTTCAATGTGTAATCACCCATTTGCAAATATCTGTTAAGATTTTGGTGGGTGAGATCCAGCTCTTGGGCTAAATCTTGTCATGTTTTAGTTTGAACGTCTTTAAGGAATCGGTAAGCTTTGACTGTGTGCGTGTACTCACCTAATTGTGGTTGCAGGGGTCGAGACTCAGCTCCTGGCCCCGCCTCTTCACTGATCGCTACTGGGTCCTCTCTCTCTCTGCTTCCTGAGCTTTGTCATACCTCTTCTTAAAACTATGTATGGTTCCTGCCTCCACTACTTCACTTGCTAGGCTATTCCACTTGCTGACAACTCTATGACTGAAGAAATACTTCCTAACGTTCCTGTGACTCGTCTGAGTCTTCAGCTTCCAGTTGTGACCCCTTGTCCCTGTGTCCCCTCTCTGGAACATCCTATCTCTGTCCACCTTGTCTATTCCCCGCAGTATCTTGTATGTCGTTATCATGTCTCCCCTGACCCTTCTGTCCTCCATTGTCGTCAGTCCGATTTCCCTTAACCTTTCCTCGTACGACATTCCCTTGAGCTCTGGGACTAGCCTTGTTGCAAACCTTTGTACTTTCTCTAACTTCTTGACGTGCTTGACCAGGTGTGGGTTCCAGACTGGTGCTGCATACTCCAGTATGGGCCTAACATACATAGTGTACAGTGTCTTGAACGATTCCTTATTAAGGTATCGGAACGCTATTCTCAGGTTTGCCAGGCGCCCGTATGCTGCAGCAGTTATTTGGTTGATGTGTGCCTCCGGTGATGTGCTCGGTGTTATGGTCACCCCAAGGTCTTTCTCCCTGAGTAAGGTCTGTAGTCTTTGTCCACCTAGCCTATACTCTGTCTGCGGTCTTCTTTGCCCCTCCCCAATCTTCATGACTTTGCATTTGGCTGGATTGAATTCGAGAAGCCAGTTACTGGACCACATGTCCAGCCTGTCCAGCCTGTCCAGGTCTCTTTGCAGTCCTGCCTCATCCTCGTCCGATTTAATTCTTCTCATCAACTTCACATCATCTGCGAACAGGGACACTTCAGAGTCTATTCCTTCCATCATGTCGTTCACATATATCAAAAATAGCACTGGTCCTAGAACTGACCCCTGTGGGACCCCGCTCGTAACAGGCGCCCACTGTGATACCTCTTCACGTACCATGACTCGTTGCTGCCTCCCTGTCAGGTATTCCCTTATCCATTGCAGTGCCCTCCCTTTTACATGCGCCTGATCCTCCAGCTTCTGCACTAATCTCTTGTGGGGAACTGTGTCAAAGGCTTTCCTGCAGTCTAGGAAAACGCAATCTACCCACCCCTCTCTCTCGTGTCTTACTTCTGTTACCTTGTCATAAAACTCCAGGAGGTTTGTGATACAGGATTTGCATTCCATGAACCCATGCTGGTTTTCATTTATAATCTTGTTCCTTTCCAGGTGTTCGACCACTCTCCTCCTGATAATCTTCTCCATGACTTTGCACACAATACATGTCAGAGACACAGGTCTGTAGTTTAGTGCCTCGTTTCTGTTTCCTTTCTTAAATATGGGGACTACATTAGCTGTCTTCCATTTCTCAGGTAGTTGCCCAGTTTCAAGGGATGTGTTGAAGATTGTGGTTAGAGGCATGCACAGCATCTCTGCTCCTTCTCTAAGGACCCATGGGGAGATGTCCGGTCCCATCGTCTTTGAGGTGTCAAGGTCACTTAAGAGCTTCTTCACCTCCTCCTCAGTTGTTCGTATGTCATCCAACACTTGTTGGTATATTCCCTCTTGATGTTCCCTTCTGTGCTGTCTTCCCACAGCCCTTCCTGTCTCTACTGTAAAAACTTCCTAAATCTCCTGTTCAGCTCCTCACATACCTCCTGATTATTTCTTGTGAGTTCTCCACCTTCTGTCCTTAATCTGATCACCTGGTCTTTGACTGTTGTCTTCCTCCTGATGTGGCTATACAACAGTTTCGGGTCAGTCTTGATTCTCGATGCTATGTCATTTTCATACTGTCGCTGGGCCTCCTCCTTACCTGTGCATACTCATTCCTGGCTCTGCGACTGTTTCTCCCTATTTTCGTGTGTTCTCTGCCTTCTGTACTTTTTCCATTCTCTATTGCACTTCGTTTTTGCCTCCTTACACAGTCGGGTAAACCAGGGCTCGTTCCGGTTTTCCCCGTTGTTACTGTTGCCCTTGGGAATAAACTTTTCCACTGCCTCCTTGCATTTTGTTGTTACATATTCCATCATTTCATTTACTGGCTTTCCTGCCAGTTCTCTGTCCCACTGGACCTCCCGCAGGAAGTTCTTCAACCCTATGTAGTCCCCTCTTTTATAGTCAGGCTTTTCCCATTCAACTCCTGTTATTCTCTCCACTTGCAGCTCTACTATGTATTCAAAGCACAGAACCACGTGGTCGCTAGCTCCTGGGGGACTCTCATACTTGATGTCCTCAATGTCTGAGCTGCCCAGGGTGAACACAAGGTCCAATCTTGCTGGTTCATCCTCCCCTCTCACTCTGGTAGTGTCCTTAACATGTTGGTGCATGAGGTTTTTCCAGCACCACGTCCAACATCCTGGCTCTCCATTTTTTCGGGACCCCATGTGGCTCCAGGTTTTCCCAGTCGATCTCCCTGTGGTTGAAATCCCCCATAACCAGCAACTTTGCTCTGTTGGAATGAGCTCTTCTTGCCACCTCAGCAAGTGTGTCCACCATTGCTCTGTTGCTCTCTTCATATTCCTCTCTTGGCCTCCTGCAGTTCTGTGGTGGATTATACATCACTGCAATGACCACTTTGTGTTCCCCAGACTGAAGTGTACCTGCTATGTAGTCTCTTTCTCCCGCCTCATCTATGCCTTCCATTTTCTCGAATTTCCATCTGTTTTTTACGAGCAGAGCAACCCCACCTCCCCCTCTGCCCCTTCTATCTTTCCTCATGATCTGGTATCCTGGTGGGAAGATTGCATCTGTTATTGTCTCCATGAGTTTTGTTTCTGTAACTGCTATGATGTCTGGGGACTTCTCATGATTCTTTCTTGCCATTCCTCATGTTTATTCGTTAATCCATCTGCATTTGTGTACCAAACCTTCAACTTCTGTTCTAATACTGTAACTGTGGTGCGGGGGTGGAAACAGAGGGATCAGTGTGTGATGGTTGGTTTGGATTGTTCAGTTGCCTTGGGGGTGTCGTGGCTGGAGTCCTTCTGCAGGTGTTTCTGGGGGGTGCGCTTGTCCTTCCATTTGATCCTGGGTTATTCTGCTCTCCTTCTTCATTTCCTCCCATTTCTCCTTTCGTTTTTGAACTCTCTTTCATCGTCTTCCTTTCGTCCTGTGTTCTGTCTCGATCGAGGTACACACTCCGGAACTTCTGCTTGCCTCTCAGCCGTGCTTTCTCCTGCAGGATCATGGTTCGGGTTGATTCTGCCTTGAAAATTACTTTGAGAGGCCGATTCCTTTTCTTTGTGAACCACCCAATTCTCCGAAAATTTGCCACCTGGGTCATGTCCCCCTCGTCTATCACCTTCATGATATCTTCAATCGCTTTTTTCTCCTGATTTCTTTCATCATAAGTTTCCCCTTTAGCTTCGTCTAGCCCATAGACAAACACGGATCTCTCCCTTTCCACCTCCCACTGTGACTCCCATTGCATCCTCTGATGTGTTTTAGTTTCTTCCCGTGGAGTGTCCTTCCTTCAGTCCCTTCCCTAGTTATGGCCCCTATGCTTCTTGGTTTGTCCTTCCTGCTCACCTGTTCCTGGCACCCACAGGTATCTGGTAAGGTCCTTGCACATGTCCTAGTTCCTTCAATGTCTTCCAACCTCTCATTCTGTCGTAGTGTGCTTCCTGCCTTTGTTTTGGCCCCATGTGGGTTTGACAGGACCTCTGCATACAGTTTAGTTTCCATGCTTCCTTCAAACCTGTTGTCTGTGTTTGATGTAGCCATTGCCGATGCTACTTCTGTAATATCTTTGTTTTCTGTGCTGTTTCAGATGTCTCAGCTCCTCTTCTAATCTCTCTATCTTGATTTCTGCTGCTGTGGCCTGTTGCTTCCACCTTCTGCATTCTGCTGCTAACCTCTCTTCCATCTTCCTTTCCAGCTCATCTAGTCTCTTCCCAGTCTTCCCCCCCTTTTTTTTGAGCTCTACCTCCCATTCCTCCCTCCAGATTCGTCCTTGGAGCCCCTTGTTTTCATCCTGGTTCTAGGTTCCCCCGTTGCTCCACAGAAGGGGGACGGGTGGTTAGGGGGAGGGGAATAGATGGTTAGGAGGAGAGGGGATGAATGGTTTGTGGGGGAGGGGGAGGATGGTTATTGGAGGGGTAGAGATAGTTGGGGAGGGGGTTTAGATGGTTTGAGGGAGAGAGGGATGGATGGTTATGGGGGAGGGGGAGGATGGTTATTGGAGGGAGGGAGGTAGTTGGGGGGGTTAGACGGTTTGGGGAGGGTTAGGTGGTTTGGGGGAGGGGTAGGTGGCTAAGGTGAGGTGGTTAGGGGAGGAGGGGTACGTGTTGTGTGTCAAGTGTTTGTGTCAAGTGGTGGAGGGTGTGGTGGGTGTGTGTGTGTGTGTTAGGTGCATGTGTGTGTGTGTGTGGTGTGTGTGTGTGTGGTGTGTGTGTGTGTGTGTGTGTGTGTGTGTGGTGTGTGTGTGTGGAGTGTGTGTGGTGTGTGTGTGGTGTGTGTGTGTGTGGTGTGTGGTGTGTGGTGTGTGTTGGTGGTGTTGTGGGTGTGTGGTGTGTGTGGTGTGTGTGTGGTGTGTGTGTGTGGTGTGTGTGTGGTGTTTGTGTGTGGTGGTGTGTGTGTGTGGTGTGTGTGTGTGTGTGTGTGTGTGGTGTGTGTATGTGTTGTGTGTGTATATGTGTGTGTGTGTGTGTGTGTGTGTATGTGTGTGTGTGTTTGTGTGTGTTGTATGTGTTTATGTATGTTGTGTGTGTATGTGTGTGTATGTGTGTGTATTGCGTGTGTGTGTGGGGTGTGTGTGTTGTGTGTGTGTTTTGTGGAGTGTGTGAGTGTCTACCCTTGTGTGTGTGTGTGCTTGTGTGTGAGGGAGGGAGGGTTAGGGGGGGGTAGGTGGTGTGGTTGAAAGATCCGTCGTGTAGGCACAAATTTAGTCTCATTTATCTTTCCCAATTATGCTACTCTCTCTACTTATTGCCCTTTCTGGATTTACGTATTAATTGTTGCTGGTTATTATCATTTTCCTTGTTCACATTGAGAGAGGACTTCCTAGCTTCCTAAGTATTCTTACTGCTAATAACTACCGGTAGTAACACTGCCTGTGTGCGTGTGTGCATGTGTGTGTGTGTGTGTGAGTGTGTGAGTGTCTTGTGCGGTGTAATGACTGGCCGCAACTTCTTGTGACCTGACACAACCCTCCTGGGACTTGACCGACCCTCGCACCGTCTTTCAATGTTGCCCTTAAAAGCTTGTCCCACCTACCTTCTCACACTCGTCAACACTATATTCACTATGTCTATGCTATTTCTATTCTAATTCTGGTAATAGCTTGCAGGAGTGACCAGTATCAAACAGTATGCAAGGCCAGCCAGGGCCGTCAACATGCAAACCACAAATAGGCGAATAAACTTGCGCTTAATGGTGCGGTGACAGGTTGCCAGCTGCTGATGACGAAGTCGTCGTACGTAGGCCTTAAATCCCTATTTTGGAGATCCTTCACCCATGATGTTTATAACCATATATTCTCATACATCCCGCTTCCTCACGTGCTTTCACTCTTCACTGATGATAGTATACACTTCACATTATATACACTTCACTTTATATGTATAATGGCACACAACTTGTCGTGACGTCACTTCTTCAGGCCTACTGCTGCCAATGTGGCAACAGCGCCTAAGACCCCCAACGGTTTGCGCTTTGAAATATTATGATTTCAGCTTTCCTCTCACTTTCTTTAACTAATAACTTTAATTATCACTCGTAGTATTGTTCACTGACGTTCCACTACCACTGATTACTGCTAGCTGTTATTGCACGCCTTTCAACGCTAAGGTCCTCGGAGCCTTGTTACCCACGTCTGCACTCCACGGACCCACGTCTTAAACCCTCGTCTTAAAATTATGTTTGGTTCCTGCCTCCACTACGTTACTTTGCAGACTGTTCCGCTTCCTGACAACTCTATGACTGGAGAAATACTTCCTAACATCGTTTTGACTCATCTTAGTCTTCAACTTCCATTTGTGATCCCCTGTTTCTTTGTCCCATCTCTTGAACATCCTGTCTTTATCCACCTTCTCAATTCCTCACAGTATATTATATGTCGTTATCCTGTCTCCCCAACCCTCCTGTCCTCCAATGTCGTCAGGCCGATTTCCCTTAACCTTTCTTTGTAGGACATTCCTCTTAGCTCTGGAACTAGTCTTGTTGCAAACCTTTGCACTTTCTCTAATTTCTTGACGTGCTTGACTAGATGTGGGTTCCAATCTGGTGTTGCATACTCCAGTATGGTCCTGACATACACGGTGTAAAGAGTCTTGAACGGTTCCTCACTGAGGTATCGGAACGCTCTTCTCAGGTTTGCCAGGCACCCATATGCTGCAACAGTTATCTGGTTGATGTGTGCCTCAGGAGATGTGCTCGGTATTATACTCACCCCAAGATACTTTTCCTTGAGTGAGGTTTGCAGTCTTTGGCAACCTAGGCTATACTCTGCGGTCTTCTTTGCCCTTCCCCGATCCTCATGACTTTGCATTTGGCTGGGTTAAATTCGAGGAGCCAGTTGCTGGACCAGGCTTTCAGCCTGTCCAGGTCTCTGTAGTCCTGCCTGATCATCATCCGATTTGATTATCCTCATTAATTTCACATCATCTGCAAACAAGGACACTTCTGAGTCCCATCCGTCATGTGTTTTTCTTCTCGGAAAAATTTATATATCAATGAAATCACGAAACAAATTATTTTGAATCATTAACAGAACTGCGGCTTGGCCAGGAGTCGATCCTGTGTTCCCATGCCCAGCTGGGCGCATGGTGTTTAAGGATGGTGGTCCAGTGGAGAGAGTGATGTGCACTTTGTTCAGTTCACACAGGACTGGGCATGGGAACACAGGATCGAGTCCTGGCCAAGCCACAGTTCTGTTAATGATCCAAAAATCACTTGTTTCGTGATTTAATTGTTATATAGACTGCTCATGAAGGCTGGTACACCAAACAGGATGAGGGTAAAATAAGTCTCTGAGGCTCCACGACCACGAATATCCTTGCATCAGGATAACACGCTCAGTACTGCTGGGCGCCTGGTGTTTAAGGATGGTGGACCAGTGGAGAAAGTGTTCTGTGTGTGTTTGTGTGTGTATATATATATATATATATATATATATATATATATATATATATATATATATATATATATATATATATATATATATATATTGTGCCTAATAGTTAAAACTGGTCAGTTAGGAGGACTTCATTTAAAATTAAGTGCTTTCTAAAATTTTCTCTTATACGCTTAAAGACACATTTTTTCATTAATGTTAATGTAAAAATTTATAACTTTCCACCAAAAGAATCTTCGAAAACTTACCTAACCTTATTATAACAAGCGCAATTTATTTTAGCCTAATCCATTTAAATATATTTTAGATACTTTATCAATAATTTAATAATAAACAAGCACAATGAAACATATTTTTTTCGTTCGGTTCAGAATGATTTTTGTGAAATTATTGCGAACGCAGATTTTCGCTTGTGTTATATGGCAATATGAACGTTGCTATTTAAGCCAAGATCCCAAGTTTTACATATTCGGCACGACACACACACACACACACACACACACACACACACACACAACACACACACACACACACACACACAACAAAACACTTTACACACACACACACACACACAACCACACACACACACACACACACACACACACACACACACACACACATAAGTATATAGGGAAGTGCTGAACACCTAGGTATCATACAGTGCCTGGGTAATGAAAGATAACAGTAAGGTTTGTTCCATTATGCTTTCCCCTGGAGTATTTTGTACGTTGTGACCATGTACTCTCTCCATCACTTCTCCCTCTCATCCACAGCAATCCTAGTGAAGGGATTGTGAGCCGAGGAATTGGAGGTAACTTCTCTTCCTTGGATCATTCCAGGCTACATTGTGTGCCCTCGGCTCTGTATGACCCCTACAGGTTTAGCGCTTCACCATTAACGTTATTATCAACTATTAATTTATCTAAAAATAAGATGTCTCCTTGTCTCCCTTTGTTACCGTCTCTCCCCACCATCCCTTTCTTCCTCCCTCCCTTCTTCCTTGCATGCTTTCCTCCCTCCCTTCTTCCTTGCATGCTTTCCTCCCTCCCTTCTTCCTTGCATGCTTTCCTCCCCCCACTTCTTCCTTGCATGCTTTCCTCCCTCCCTTCTTCCTTGCATGCTTTCCTCCCTCCCCTTCTTCCTTGCAGCTTTCCTCCCTCCCTTCTTCCTTGCTGCTTTCCTCCCTCCCCTTCTTCCTTGCATGCTTTCCTCCCTCCCTTCTTCCTTGCATGCTTTCCTCCCTCCCTTCTTCCTTGCATGCTTTCCTCCCTCCCTTCTTCCTTGCATGCTTTCCTCCCTCCCTTCTTCCTTGCATGCTTTCTCCCTCCTTCTTCCTTGAAAGCTTTCCTCCCTCACTTCTTCCTTGAATGCTTTCCTCCCCCCCTCTTCCTTGAATGCTTTTCCTCCCTCACTTCTTCCTTGAATGCTTTCCTCCCTCCCTTCTTCCTTGAATGCTTTCCTCCCTCCCTTCTTCCTTGAATGCTTTCCTCCCTCACTTCTTCCTTGAATGCTTTCTCCTCCCTTCTTCCTTGAATGCTTTCCTCCCTCACTTCTTCCTTGAATGCTTTCCTCCCTCACTTCTTCCTTGTATACCTCTCTTTCTCCCTCCCTCCCCCCCTCCTTTCCCCCTCCCTTCCTCCTTTCCTCCCTTCCTCCATGCCCTCTTGTCTCAATTCATTCCTCCCTCGCTTCCTCCATGCTTCCCTCTCTTCCTCCATACTTTGCTTCCTCCTTGTTTTCCTTCCTCCTTCAATGCCTCCTTCTCTCTCAGAGGAGGACAGTAGTGATCTTAAGGCTGAGAGAGAACCTCACAGTGTTGCTGAGACACAGCTGAACAGTGTTGCTGAGACACAGCTGAACAGTGTTGCTGAGACACAGCTGAACAGTGTTGCTGAGACACAGCTGAACAGTGTTGCTGAGACACAGCTGAACAGTGTTGCTGAGACACAGCTGAACAGAGTTGCTGAGACACAGCTGAACAGTGTTGCTGAGACACAGCTGACCAGTGTTGCTGAGACACAGCTGAACAGTGTTGCTGAGACACAGCTGAACAGTGTTGCTGAGACACAGCTGAACAGTGTTGCTGAGACACAGCTGAACAGAGTTGCTGAGACACAGCTGAACAGTGTTGCTGAGACACAGCTGACCAGTGTTGCTGAGACACAGCTGAACAGTGTTGCTGAGACACAGCTGAACAGAGTTGCTGAGACACAGCTGAACATTGTTGCTGAGACACAGCTGACCAGTGTTGCTGAGACACAGCTGAACAGTGTTGCTGAGACGCAGCTGACCAGTGTTGCTGAGACACAGCTGAACAGTGTTGCTGAGACGCAGCTGAACAGTGTTGGTGAGACACAGTTGACTAGTGTTGGTGAGACACAGCTGACTAGTGTTGGTGAGACACAGCTGAACAGTGTTGCTGAGACACAGCTGAACAGTGTTGCTGAGACACAGCTGAACAGTGTTGCTGAGATACAGCTGAACAGTGTTGCTGAGACACAGCTGAACAGAGTTGCTGAGACACAGCTGAACAGTGTTGCTGAGACACAGCTGAACAGAGTTGCTGAGACACAGCTGAACAGTGTTGCTGAGACACAGCTGAACAGAGTTGCTGAGACACAGCTGAACAGTGTTGCTGAGACACAGCTGAACAGTGTTGCTGAGACACAGCTGAACAGAGTTGCTGAGACACAGCTGAACAGTGTTGCTGAGACACAGCTGAACAGAGTTGCTGAGACACAGCTGAACAGTGTTGCTGAGACACAGCTGAACAGAGTTGCTGAGACACAGCTGAACAGTGTTGCTGAGACACAGCTGAACAGTGTTGCTGAGACACAGCTGAACAGTGTTGCTGAGACACAGTTGACTAGTGTTGGTGAGACACAGCTGACTAGTGTTGGTGAGACACAGCTGACTAGTGTTGGTGGGACACAGCTGACTAGTGTTGCTGAGACACGCTGACTAGTGTTGGTGAGCACCAGCTGACTAGTGTTGGTGAGACACAGCTGACTAGTGTTGGTGAGACACAGCTGACTAGTGTTGGTGAGACACAGCTGACTAGTGTTGGTGAGACACAGCTGACTAGTGTTGCTGAGACACAGCTGACTAGTGTTGGTGAGACACAGCTGACTAGTGTTGGTGAGACACAGCTGACTAGTGTTGCTGAGACACAGCTGACTTGTGTTGCTGAGACACAGCTGGCCAGTGTTGGTGAGACACAGCTGACTAGTGTTGCTGAGACACAGCTGAACAGTGTTGCTGAGACACAACTGATGGTTGTGGCCTCAACATTCAACAAGTCGATATTTTGACTGACGCTGCTACACCTGTTTTACCCCTACTAAGCCCCACCAACCCCCATCATCCCCCCACTACCCCCACCACCCTCCACCATATCCAACACCGCCCCCTACCCCATCCCATGGCCTGTTCCACACCACCTCCAACACTCCCTTCTTCTTCCATCCACCTCAATACCCACCAATCTATCCCTCCCTCTCTCGCCTACCAAACGCCTCCATCTCCACCACCTTAACATTGCTTCCTTACTAATTCTAACCCCCCCCCCATCTCTTTTCTTCCCTCCCTCCTTCACATCACCAACCTCTCCTCCCCAACATGCATAACTTCTCCCTTTCCACCTCCAACAAGCACAACCTTGGTAAATATATGAACCTCACCTGCATCAACCTCACCTACGTTAACCACACGTACATCAACCACACGTACATCATCCACACCTATATTAACCTCACCTGCATCAATCTCACCTGAATCAACCTCTCCTGCATCAACCTCAGCTGCATCAACCTTACTTGCATCAACCTCGCCTCCATCAGCCTCACCTGCATCAACCTCACCTCCATCAAGCACACCTACATCAACCTCACCATCTGCCTGACGAGCACCAACCATCACTACTACTACTACTACCTTCTGCCACTCTATTCCTCTCAACAAGTCTAATGGGACACTTATATTAAAGTGTATATGGGACGTAGCAGCCTCGGTGGGTCCTGCAGACGAGCAACAAGTTATAGACACTTCAGTAAGACATGGGTGCTTGGCCGCCCTGTTTCCACAAGAACAGTCACTGTGAGATTATTGCCTGTAGATGAATAAGGCACAGGTGCCACCTAGGTATCTTTGAGAGACGTTTCGCCCACCACGGACTTTATCAATATTACATTGAGACATTAGTATGTAGACTGTTGTAGAGGAGTCAGGAAGACGTGAAGAGATGCAGCAATTGTGGACGTGGTCACATTGGGGCGGGGTCCACTGATGGAATTAGGTCAGGTCTAAAGGTGGACCAGAGATATAGCAATACAATTGTAGAAGACTGCAAACCTCGTGGAGCTAGTAGGAGTGGAGAGTTGTAGCAGTACAACACATACACACACACACACACACACACACACACACACACACACACACACACACACAGTCAGCAGACGTGGGTCACAAGGCTCCGAGATTTAGTGGTTTTTAAGGCGTGCAACAACTGCTAGCAGTAATCAGTGGTAGTGACAACGTCAGTGAACAATCCTACGAGTGATAACCAGAGTTATTAGTTAAAAAAAGTCGAGAGGAAGCCTGAAATCTTTAATATTTCAAAGTGTCAAACCGTTAGTGGATAGTAGGCTTCTGTTGCTACACAGATTCAAATATACAAAGATTCAAGTGAGTGTGGAAGCGGGTGTTCAAGAATTTCGAGAGATTGGATAACAAGTGAAATGTGGGGCACCATACAGTGAGAGTGAAATAATTAATAAGCAAAAGCAGAAAGGAAAAATATAACATATAACAAGGGAAAGTGGCATTTAGGCCTGCTGAATCAGTGACGTCACAACAGTTGTGTGACATTACATATAAAGTGTAACACCGAATGTGAAGTGTTATTCCAATATAAGTGAAGTGTACTCTATCTAAGTGACACTGAGGGACGCGGGATGCCTGAGCATATACGGTTATAAAGATCACAGGTGAAGAATTTTTCAAAATAGTGATAAGGCAAACGTCATCAGCATCTGGAAAACTTGTCATCGCATCACTGCCAGCTTAAGTATACTCACCTGTTGGGTTGTTTTGGGGGGTCCTGAATCCTGCCTTGAGTCATGTTAGATACTGGTCACTCACTCCTGAAGCTATTACCAGAATTAGAGCAGGAATAGCATAGATAAGGTGAAGATAGGGTTACTAGCGAGGAGCAGCATAGGGGGGGAAAAGCCTAGTGAGGGTGACGTCAACCTCCTAGAAGCTCAGACAAGATAAATTTTACAACCAAATTTACTTGTGTTTTATAAGTAGAAGTGATAAGTGCTAGAATCACTTTTTGGCAGTTTTTAGAATTTACTGGTATCTACCGGTATTTATTAGCAGTATGAATACTTAGAAGTGGGGGCACACACACCACCCCACACACACACACCACGCACACGCACACGCACACGCACACACACATACACATACACATACACATACACACACACATACACACACACAACACACACATACACACACACATACACACACACACATACAACACAAAACACATACACACACACACACACACACAAACATACGCACACAGGAACAAGCACTTGTAAGCTTTTAGTACACACGCAAACACACATACACAGGATTTTCACACGTCCTGAGAACTGACCATTGAACCTTTCTCCTCCCCCCCTCTTTCTACACTAAGTGGACTTATCTCTACTCCTCACTCATTACCTATATCTCTCCCCTTACCTATCTCTCTCTCTCTATTCCCTCTCCCATCTTTCCCCTCTAACATCTCTTACCTCTAACACCTCCCCCCTCTAACTCTCTCCCCCCCTAACATCTGTCCCCTCCCATTATCTCTCCCCTCTCCTTTTCTCCCATCCTCCCTCTCTCCCCCCCTAGCCTCTCTCCCCTTTTCGCTCTTCCATCTCCCCCCTCTTTCCCCCTTCTCCCCCTATTTGCCCTTTCCCTTTCTCCCTCCCCCTCCCTTTTTTTTTTTTTTTTTTTTTTTTTTTACACGGGTTTGACAAGGTTAAGGATCCCTTTGCTTTATTGACAGCTATTTACAGGTTAAGGATTCCTAACTTTTTTGGCAAGCTAAGAGCTGTTACCTACATCAGCTCATTTGAAAGCATTTTTGTTATGAGACATACAAGTAGGGAACAGGATGAAGTTGGAGCCCTCTGTGGGCCAGATTTTCATTTTATCAAGACGTTTTCTCTTGACATATTTGCTGTAAGAAAGTTTCCATACTGAGTCATCCTGGGGTTTTATGATCTCAGATGGGGTGTGTTCTGGAGAAAGGGGAAGCCGAGTGAAATTGCTGCTTTCTGCCCGTTTGGCATAAAAGGGGGCCCCCTTTTACCCGGGGTTCCTCTTTTTCCAAAAAAGGTTTCCCTCGCTTTTTGGGGTTTTTTGTTTAAAATCTAGGGCTTTCCTCTTCCCTTTTTTTTTTTTTTTTTTTTTTACAATTTTGTTGGTTTTTTTCCCCGGTCCCTGGGTAGATAAAATCTGTGGAGGGATTTTCGGGGAAGGGTCACCGGGTGTTGCTTTTGGTTTAAAAAAAAGTTGTTTAGTGCCTCGGTGGCCAAGTGGTATTTTGAAAATTTGGTTGTTAACTAAAGGCCCCCAAAAATTTTTTTACTCAAAAAAATTGGATTTCCAGGTGGGGTCCGGGGGGAATGGGCCCCTTTTTTCCCCTTTTTAAAGCGTGCGTGGGGGGGGGCGGCCCCAAAAAAATGGGCCTGGGGGTGGCTTTTTGGGCCTCGTCGGACTTAAACCCCTTTTGCGCAGTGGGGGTGGGGGTGCGAAGTTGGGCCCTTGTTTGAAGAACCTTTGGGGGGGGGGGGGGGGGTTGGGGGGGGTTTTTTCATTTCCCCTTTTTTTCCCTTTTTTCCCCTTTCCCCCCCCTTTTTCCTCTTCCCCCCTTTCTCCCCCCTTTTGCCCTTTCGCCCCCCCCCCTTGTTCTTTTTGCCCTTTTTTTTCTTTCCCCCCGGGCCCCCCCCCGCCCCCCCCCCGCCCCCGCCCCCCTTTCCCCCCCGCCCCCCCCCCCCCCCTTTTTGCCCCCCGGGCCCCCGCCCACCCCCGCCCCCTTTGCCCCCCCCCGCCCCCCCGCCCCCCCTCGCTCCCCCCCGCCCCCCCGCCTTCCCCGCCCCCCCGCCCCCCCGCCCCCCCCGCCCCCCCCCCCCCCTCCCCCCCCCCCCCGCCCCCCCCCCCCCCGCCCCCCCCCCCGCCCCCCCCTCGCCCCCTCGCCCCCGCCCCCCCCCCCCCCCCCTCGCCCCCCCCCCCCCCGCCCCCCCCCTTCCTCCCCCGCTTTCCCGCCCCGCCCCCCCGCCCCCCGCCTCCCGGGGCCCCCTCGCCCCCCGCCCCCCCCGCCCCCCCGCCCCCCCCCTTTGGGCCCTCCCCCGCCCCCCCGCCCCCCCCCCCCCCCCGCCCCCGGGCCCCCCGCCCCCCCCCCCCCCGCTCCCCCCGCCCCCCTCGCCCCCCCGCCCCCCCGGGCCCCCGCCCCCCGCCCCCTCCCCCGCCGCCCGCCCCCTCCCCCCCCCTTTTCCCCCCCGCCCCCTTGCCCTCCCCCCTTTGCCCCCGCCCCCCCCGCCCGCCCTTCTCTCCTCGCCTCCCGTTTTCCCCTCCCGCTCTCCTTTTGCCTCCCCCCCCCTTTTTTTCCCCTCTTTTGTTCTCCCCCCTTGCTTCCCTCTCCTTTTTCTCTCCTTTTCTCTCCTCTTTTTTTTTCTCTTTTTGTCTTTTTTTTTTTTTTTTTTTTTTTTTTTTTTTTTTTTCCCGGGTTTCTTGGTCCTCTTTTTGCCTTTTTTTTTTTTTTTTTTTTTTGGGTGGGTTTGTTCCCAAAAATTTTTGAATTTTTTTTGGGGGAAAAATGGGACGGATAATTTGGGGTTTTGGGGCCCACATTTTTTTTAAAACTATTATTTTTTTAAATCTTTTTGGGGAAGGTTTAATGAGTCATCGGGAGTTTTAATATGTTTTCTGGGAAAACCCGAGGAATTTGTCCTCTCCCCTTTTTTTGTCTCTTTTTGTCTTTTCCGTCTCTCTCTCTTTTTCCTCTCTCTTTGCTCTTTTCCCCTTTTCCCTTTCCTCCTTCTCTCTCTCTTTTGCCCTTTTCCCCCCCCCCCCTCCTCTCTTGTCCTCTTTTGCTTCCCCTCTCTCTTTTTTCTCCTTCTTTTTCCTTTTCCTTTTTCCCCCTTCTTTTCTCTCTCTTCTCTTCTTTTCTTTTTCCTCCCCTTTTTTTTTTTTTTTTCTTCTCTTGTTCTCTCTTCCTCTCTCTTTCTCTCTCCCTCTCTTTCTCTTGCTCTCTTTTCTCTTGCTCTCCTCTCTTTGCTCTCTCTCCCCTTTTTCCCCAATTCCCCCCTCTCCTTTTTTTTAAAAAAAAAAAAAAAAAAAAAAAAAAAAAAAAAAAAAAAAAAAAAAAAAAAAAAAAGGGTTTGGGGGGCCCAAAAAAGAGAATGGTTGGGGGGGGGTGGGGGGGAGGGGGAAAAGGGGAAAAGATGGGAAAAGAAAATTAGGGAGTTTCTAAAAAAATTAAAAAAAAGGTTTTTTTAAAAAGGGGTTGGAAAAGGAGACAAAGAATTGGGAGGCACAATCGAAACTGCGTCCCAAAGAAAAGGGGTCCTAGAAGTTGAGAAAATAGGCTGGAGCGAGTTCGGGGCAGTGACCAGAGAAGACACAGATTGAAGCTGCGAGGCGAACAGGAAGGAAAGGGTTAGAATTATGTAAGGTCAATCAATCTGCCCAAAGGGGGACCAAGGAGTGAAAGGGGAAAACAATGGTTTCAGAGGAGAGGGGATAGGGCAATGTGAGGCCAACAAGGCATCAAGAGCCCCGGAAAAATCAAGGGAAAATGCCCATACAGGCGGTCCAGACCAGGGTGGGGGAAAGCGAGGAAAAAAGGGCAAAATAGTTTTATCCCTGGGCTTGGAGAGAGAGGAAAGGGCACACACTGAAAGGAAGCAGGAAGAAAGGGAAAGGGGATTGAGAAAATCAAACAGAAAAAGTGAAAGGGGGAAGATTGTAAATTTTCAGAGAAAGGGGGGGATCGAAGGGGAGAAAACCCACCCAAACAAGCTGATTTTCAGGCGGAAACAGTGCCCAACAGGGTCCTCCAAGAGAAACCACGATTGAAATATCGGAAGAGTACAAGAGGGTGTTCCCAAAAGAGCAGAACAAAAACAGAACGACCGTGGGGAGAGGACAAAAAAAAACGAAAAAGGGGCTAGGGAAAAAAGAAAGGAGGGAACCAGCAGAGGTCTGTCAGAGCAGGGCAGAACACAAGGCAAGCACACCACAACCTCTCAGAACCATACAACCCATCACACCTCCCCCAACACACCCTAAATCCCTACCCCAGCCCCCACCCCAAAACCAATTTTGGGAAACCCCCCAAGTATGCCCCAGGTTCCCCACCCTCACGGGCCCCCCCAAACCCCAGTGTTTTAAAGGAAACTGAAGGTATGGTACACAACGTGATGGGAAAAAAAAATTTAAATGGGGGGGGGTGGCAAGAAAGAGTCAAAGAAGCATCACCGGGGATCATAGCTCTACAGAAACCCAAACTTAAGGTATATAACAGATGCCCTCTTTCAACGGGATACCAAATCCGGGAAAGACAGAGGGGGAAAAGGGGGGGGGAGGAGTGGGGTTGCTGATCAAAAAACGCGGGGTTTTTATGAGTGGAGGAAAAAATGCGGAGAAAAAGTGTTACATAGTGGGAACACTTCACTCTGGGGGTCCAAGGGGGTAAAAACAGGATGTTAACCCCCCACGAACAGCGGGGGCCAAAGGGAAAGTACGACGAGAGCAATAGAGCGATGTTGAACACTGCTAGAGTGGCCAGAAGACTCATGCATGCGGGCAAAGTCCCGATCTGGGGGACTTTAACCACAAGGAATAGATGGGGAGAACTTTTACCCACATGGGGGGAAAAAATCTTGGGGGGCTAAAATGATGGGGGTGGTACGGAGAATTCATGTACCAAACACGTAAGGGACACTAAGGAGAGAGGGAGGATAACAAAACCCAAAGGGTGGGCTTTTTTATTCACTTCAGTATGCCCGATATCGGGAAATCAATATGAAAAACCCCCTTGGGGGAGTGACCAGTGGTGGGGAAGCTTCGAAACACAGTTTGAGACAATGGAGGGAGAAGCAGGAAGCCAGGCGAATGAAACCAAAATACAAGAAAGGGGGTTTCCAGGAATGAGGAACTACCTGACGGGGTTTGTGGGCAGAGAACTGGCAGGAAACCATTAAAGAGATGATGGGGAAAATGTGCAATAAAAAAGCAAGGAGGTGAGGAAGGGGTTTTACCCAAGGGGTTAAAAGGAGTAAAGAAAAAAACCAGGATGGGGCCCCTGGTTTACCCAAAGGTGCGGGGGGCAAAAACCCAAATGTGCAGGAATGGAAGAAAAATAGAGGAAAGGGCCCAGGAGAAAAAGGAGAACATCGAGAGCCCGAAATGAAAATGCCAGATAAGAAGGGAGGCCCAAAGACAATATGAAAAGCATAGCAGCGAAAGAAATCTGACCCGAAATGTTTTACAGCCCCTCAGGAGGAAAACAACATCAAGGCCAGGAACAGGTAAAGGGGGAAGGAGGAAGACAACAGGAAAGACCCGGGGAAATTGTGAAAACCAACAAGGAAATTTTAAGAAGTGTTCACAGAGGGGAAAGAAGGGGCTAGAAAGACGGAGAGGTGGGGGCACACCACCAAATGCTGGAAAAGTGCACACAACCCAGGAAAAAAGTGAAAGGGGTTTGAGTGAGTAGATCCCCAAAGGCAATGGGGCCAGATAACATCTCCCAGGGTATTGAGGAGGGGCAGAGGCCTATGTGTACCCCCAACAACAATATTCAATAATCTATCGAAAAAAAAAGGGGTTGCCTGAGGGTGGGGACAGCAAATGTAGTCCCAATTTTTAAAAAAAGGGGCGACTGAAGCATTAAACAAGCCCGGTACGACATGTATAGTATGCAAAATCTGGGGAAGTTATCGGAAAGAGTTTGGAAAACCTAGAAAGGATGATCTCATCAACAGCCCAGAAGGGTTTTAGGGACGGGAAATCCGTGTCCAAACCTACTGGAGTTCTATGACATGGTGACCGTAGACAAGAGGAAAAGGGGTGGGTTTGGGTTTGCATTTTTTTGGACTGCAAAAGGGGTTTGACCAGTTCCACCAAGGATTGGTGCAAAAACTGGAGGACCAAGCAGGGATAACAGGGAAAGGGCCCACAATGGATCGGGGAAATTGTCGGAAGACAGCAGCGAGTCATGGTACGTGGCGAGGTGTAGGTGGGGGACCGTGACCAGCGGGGTCCCGCAGGGGTCATCCGGCCCGTGGTTTCTGGGTTTTTTGGAACGCATGACGGGAAAGGAAAAGACTCTGAGGGGTCCCTGTTTGCAGATGACGTGAAGTTGATGAGAAAAAATACACTCGATCGAAGACCAGGCAGAACTAAAAGGGATCTGGACAGGCGCAGAACTGGCCCGCCCTGGGTTTCAATCCACCAATGCAAAAATCATAAGATTTTGGGGAAGGGGAAAAAGGCCCAAACGGAGTACAGTCTAGGGGGTCGAGACTACAAAACCCCACTCAAGGAAAAAGCTTGGGGTGGGAAGTATAACCCACACATCTCCGGAAGGAAAACCAAAATGCGGTTTTTTCGCTAGCAACCTAAAAGTTTTCCACATTTTAAAAGGAAAATCTTAGGGACCTGAACCCGAAGAAAGGCCCATTTGGATATCCAAAATTTGGAAAATGAAAGGTAAAAAAACGGGAAAAAGTCAAAGGTTGAACAAGACACCCAAAGAGCTAAGAGAGTCACGAGGATTTAAAGGAAATCAACCCGGGCGAAGGGAGGGGAGGTTTA
The DNA here is from genome assembly GCF_026875155.1 of Cherax quadricarinatus. NCBI lineage: Eukaryota > Metazoa > Arthropoda > Malacostraca > Decapoda > Parastacidae > Cherax > Cherax quadricarinatus. The sequence goes on from NC_069450.1 coordinate 20,655,862, forward strand.
GGGGGGAATATAACGATTACAAAAACGGAGGAATTGACGGGTGGACAAAAAGGGTTCCAGGATGGGTACCGAACAAGGGGGACACATTGGGAAGCAAACCCCAAAACCCCGGGGGGGGCCACCCACAGGGGGGGGGGGGGGGGCGGGGGGGGGGGGGGGGGAAAAGTTTTGGGGCGGTCCCCGGGGGGTAAAAGGGTTGGGGGGGGGGGGGAGTGGTTTGCCCCCCGAAACCTAAAACTTTTATAAATAGGGATTCCCCAAAACCACACAACAAAAAAAAAAATTCAATTAGAGGGCCCCGGTTCCAGTGAGGGGGTTTGGGAAAAAAATAGTGGGTCGGGGGGGGTTAAAAGGCCGGGGCAGGGGGGGGGGGCACGTGGTCCACCAACGGGGCTTTTGAATTCAACCCTGCCAAGTGAAAGTCATAAAGTCGGGAAGGGCAAAAAAACCCGCAACAGAGTATAGATTAGGTGGCCAAAGGGCTGAAAACTCTCCAAGGAGAAATTTTTTGGGGGGTGACCATGAAAACGAGCATGTCTCCGGAGCACCATCAACCCGAAAACTGCTGCAGCATACGGCCCTGGAAACCGAGAATAGGTTCCGATACCTTAGTAAGGATCGTTCAAGCCCTTACATTGACATCAGGCCCATACTGATAGCAGCCCCATTTTTGGAACCCACACCGGGGGCAAACCCCCAAGAAATTAGAGAAAGTGCAAAGGTTTGAAAACAAGGCTATTTCCGGAGCTCGGGGGTATGTCCTCAAAAAGGTTTTAGGGAAATCAACTGAGACATGGAGGAAGGGGGGTGGGGGGAGACATGATAACGACATACAAGATACGCGTGGAATAGATAAGGTAACAAAAAGGTGGTTCCCGAGAGGGGGGCACAGAAACAAGGGGTCACACTGGAAGCTGAAAATTCAGACGAGCATAAGGGGTTTGGAAGTATTTCTTCAGTCAAAAAGAGTCAAGAAGTGGGGAAAAGCCAGCAAGTGATGATAGAGGCAGGGAAACCCTACATAGCTTAAGACGGGTATGACAAAGCTCTGGGAACAAGAGAGGACCTAGTGCGATCATGAAGAGGCGGGGGGCCGGGGCTGTGTCTCGACCCCCTTTAACCACAATTAGGTGAGTACAATTAGGTGATACACACACACACCCTCACTCATCCCCCCAATATCCCACCCACCCCCCACCAACACCCTCCCCCCACTCACGCATCACCCCACCACCATCCTCCACACATCCCCCCCACCATCCATCCATCAACATCCGCCCATCCACCCCAAAACCTACCCCTCCATCCACCAACAGCCCACCCCCCCATACACCAACGCCCCCCACCAACCCCCCCACCAACATCCCACCCATCCTCCCACCAAAAATCCCCTCCACCTCCCCCAACTCCCCCCCACCACCACCAGCATTCTACCATCCACCCCCCAAAATCCCACCATCCACCCCAACATCCCACACACCACCCACCCATCCCCCCCATCCACCCACCAAATCCCCCCTCACCCCCCACCAACATCCCACTATCCACCCCCCAACACCAACCCATCCACCCCCCAGCACCCACCATCTACCACCAACATCGAACCCATCCACCCACCAAAATTCCCCTCATCCACCCACCATCATCCCACCCATCCACCCACCAACATCCAACCCATCCACCCACCAGCATCCCACCCATCCACCCACCAACATCCCACTCATCCACCCACCAACATCCCACTCATCCACCCACCAACATCCCGCTCATCCACCCACCAACATCCCACCCATCCACCCACCAACATCCCACCCATCCACCCACCAACATCCCACCCATCCACTCACCTACGTCACTGACGGCCACATTCTGACGGGTGATCTTTCCCCTCTCTGTGCAAGTTTGTATGTCACTGTGACGAAGGGATATCTGTCTGTAGCTTCTATTTTTTACCCAGTTCAGTGTTTTTTTTTAAATTCCAGGGAACTTGGAGGGACCTCTGTGAAATTTCAGGCGATTATTTTGATATCAAACATTTGATGGTGTTTGTAACAGATGTGAAATATTTATGCTTTACGAATGTGTTTATTGTGTTCTTCACTGTTTGTTCTTCAGTGTTTGTTCTTCAGTGGTTGTTCTTCAGTGGTTGTTCTTCAGTGGTTGTTAACTGGGAGGCTTTTTTACGATTTCGCTTATGTAGAATATTTGCCTAACTGCTCAATTTTATTGTGCAAAAGTTTGAAATTTTGGTCACAGCTCCTGTATATATGACTTCCTTCACTGGGATTATTATTATTATTATTATTATTATTATTATTATTATTATTATTATTATTATTATTATTATTATTATTATTAATATCATGGGGAACGTTAAACCTCTAGGGGTCATAGGGCGCCCGGGAAATAGGAGGCAATTAGGTGTGATTTGAGGAAGATAAGTGGGAAGCTCTAATTCCCTGTATCAAGAACCCTCCTCTGGCATCAGGGCGGCACACTTACATGGCACCTCTTCCACTGCCAACATCACCTAAGATTCAGGTTCTTACTTAGGCACCTAATTCCATAGCAAGTGTTTCACCTGAGTACTCTTCCACCCCTGTTACTCTCACCTCCACCCTCACCTCCACCCTCACCTCCACCTTCACCTCCACCCTCACCTCCACCCACACACTGTGACCAGATAGATTGATACCACTGTTGCCACCTTGAGTGGTATACCTCTGACTGACCACCTGGGAGCTCCACCTGTTGGTATCCTGGCCTCACTGTGACAGGTGGTGTGGGGGAAGAACCTGACTTTCAATTACACTCTCTTACTAGTGTTACATTCAGTGTTG
>NC_069450.1:20663701-20728701 GCF_026875155.1 Cherax quadricarinatus
GTGTGTGTGTGTGTGTGTGTGTGTGTGTGTGTGTGTGTGTGTGTGTGTGTGTACTCACCTAATTGTGATTGCAGGGGATAGCTCCTGGTCCCACCTCTTCAATACATACTCTTGTATTTGTGTGTATGGGTTGTCTCCTGCTGTTCATCCACTTCGCTCCACTTGTTTACCATCCTGTGACATAAGAAAGAGTTCGTAACATCTCCGTGGCTCATGTGTTCTCTTTAATTCCACCTGTGCTCCCTCCTCCCAGTTCCTGGCATTCCACACTGCTCTTGTCTGCTGTGTCTATACATCGAGGTATCTTTTGCGTCGTTATAATGTCTCCCTGGTTGTTTCTTCCGAGGTTCTTCGACTTAATTCTCAGTGTCTCTTCATACCTCAACTCTGTCACTTCTGGAATCAACATAATTGCAGATCCATTTTTTCCAGTTTCTACTTGTGTTGCATATTGGAAAATAGGCCTTAGGCCTCTTATTCACCATATATCTTGAATGTGGTTGTATCAGCCGGGTTTTGATGGCTGTGGGCGCCTGTGCACTGCAAGCGCCACCAACCTGGTTGACCATGCGATCAACATGGAAGATAGGCGGCAGGCTGGGAGGTGGGAGAGTGGGGATATGTAGAAGAGTCCTTGAAACCGGTAACAAGTAAAGCACAGGTTGGCTCATTACCCCCCCCCCATTTCTACATACTTGACATGTCACACGCAAGTATTGGACAATTCAGACACAGCCCACTAAGGAGGGTATGTATCCTTTCCAGGGAGGGTATGTATCCTTTCCAGGGAGGGTATGTATCCTTTCCAGGGAGGATATGTATCCTTTCCAGGGAGGATATGTATCCTTTCCAGGGAGGATATGTATCCTTTCCAGAGAGGGTATGTATCCTTTCCAGGGAGGATATGTATCCTTTCCAGGGAGGGTATGTATCCTTTCCAGGGAGGATATGTATCCTTTCCAGGGAGGGTATGTATCCTTTCCAGGGAGGGTATGTATCCTTTCCAGGGAGGGTATGTATCCTTTCCAGGGAGGATATGTATCCTTTCCAGGGAGGGTATGTATCCTTTCCAGGGAGGGTATGTATCCTTTCCAGGGAGGGTATGTATCCTTTCCAGGGAGGATATGTATCCTTTCCAGGGAGGGTATGTATCCTTTCCAGGGAGGATATGTATCCTTTCCAGGGAGGGTATGTATCCTTTCCAGGGAGGATATGTATCCTTTCCAGGGAGGGTATGTATCCTTTCCAGGGAGGATATGTATCCTTTCCAGGGAGGGTATGTATCCTTTCCAGGGAGGATATGTATCCTTTCCAGGGAGGGTATGTATCCTTTCCAGGGAGGGTATGTATCCTTTCCAGGGAGGGTATGTATCCTTTCCAGGGAGGGTATGTATCCTTTCCAGGGAGGATATGTATCCTTTCCAGGGAGGGTATGTATCCTTTCCAGGGAGGGTATGTATCCTTTCCAGGGAGGGTATGTATCCTTTCCAGGGAGGGTATGTATCCTTTCCAGGGAGGGTATGTATCCTTTCCAGGGAGGGTATGTATCCTTTCCAGGGAGGGTATGTATCCTTTCCAGGGAGGGTATGTATCCTTTCCAGGGAGGGTATGTATCCTTTCCAGGGAGGGTATGTATCCTTTCCAGGGAGGATATGTATCCTTTCCAGGGAGGGTATGTATCCTTTCCAGGGAGGGTATGTATCCTTTCCAGGGAGGGTATGTATCCTTTCCAGGGAGGGTATGTATCCTTTCCAGGGAGGGTATGTATCCTTTCCAGGGAGGGTATGTATCCTTTCTCCAGGGATGATATATATCCTCCCCCGGGGAGGGAAGACAACCTCCCCCAAGGAGGGAAGACAATCTCCCCAGGGAGGGAAGACAACCTCCCCAGGGATGCAAGACAACCTCCCCCAGGGAGCCAGGGAGGAAAGTCAACCTCCCCCAGGGAGGGAAGACAACCTCCCCCAAGGAGGGAAGACAACCTCCCCCAAGGAGGGAAGACAATCTCCCCAGGGAGGGAAGACAACCTCCCCAGGGATGCAAGACAACCTCCCCCAGGGAGCCAGGGAGGGAAGTCAACCTCCCCCAGGGAGGGAAGACAACCTCCCCCAAGGAGGGAAGACAACCTCCCCCAAGGAGGGAAGACAACCTCCCCAGGGAGGGAAGACAACCTCCCCCAGGTAGGGTAGACAACCTCCCCCAGGGTTGGAACACGCTCCCCCTCCCCAGCAACATATGTTGCACACAAAGGAAAAATGTTAATGCTAGTCTTGTGGTGGTATAATTAACGTGACTGGTGTTTCCAACCTGTGTGTTGAATACTTTCTTCAAGGTCTATGTTATGCTTTCAACAGCTGGCTTCTGTTAGCGTGTTACTGGCTTCTGTTGGCTTGTTACCGGCTTCCGTTGGCAAGTTATCGGCTTCTGTTAGCGTGTTACTGGCTTCTGTTGGCTTGTTGTTGTCTTCTGTTGGCATGTTACTGGTTTCTGTTGGCTTGCTACTGGCTTCTGTTGGCTTGTTAGTGGCTTCTGTTAGCATATTACTGGCTTATGTTAACCTGTTACTGGCTTTTGTTAGTTTGTTACTGGTTTGTGTTGGGTTGTTACTGCTTCTGTTAACTATTACTTCTTCTGTTAACGTGCTACTTGTTTCTGCTAGTTTGTTGCTACCTCCTGTTAGCATTTTACTTCCTCCTGTTAAACATTATTAGCTAATGGTAGCATGTTGCTAATTTCTGTTAACTTGCCGCTTCTGTTAACTTGTTATTAGCAATTTTTAATGTGTTTTTTTGCGTCTGTTAGTGTGACTTTAATGCAATTTTGCGTCTCCTGGTATTATTTTGAATGTGGTCTTTGCGTGTGTTTGCGTCTGTGTTATTTCTGGTAGTGTATTTTGTCTTGACCAGTGTAATTAACCTATAAATATGTTATATATATATATATATATATATATATATATATATATATATATATATATATATATATATATATATATATATATATATATATATATATATATATATATGTCGTGCCGAATAGGCAGAACTTGCTATCTTGGCTTAAATAGCAACGCTCATCTTGCCATATAGGACAAGCGAAAATTTGTGTATGCAATAATTTCGCCAAAATCATTCTGAACCTAACGAAAAAAAAATGTATTTCACTGTGTTTGTTTAGTATTAAATTATTGTAAACAAATTTAAAATATATTTAGTTGGGTTAGGCTAAAATAAATTGTTCTTGTTATAATAAAGTTAGGTAAGTTTTCTAAGATTCTTTTGGTGCAAAATTATAAATTTTTACATCAACATTAATGAAAAAAATATACATTTAAACGTATAAGAGAAAATTTCAGAAAAGACTTAATTTTATATGAGTTCTTGCTAATTGACCAGTTTTACATATTCGGCACGACATATATATATATATATATATATATATATATATATATATATATATATATATATATATATATATATATATATATATATATATATATATATTATAGGTAGTAGGTTGGTAGACAGCAACCGCCCAGGGAGGTACTACCGTCCTGCCAAGTGAGTGTAAAACGAAAGCCTGTAATTGTTTTACATGATGGTAGGATTGCTGGTGTCCTTTTTTCTGTCTCATGAACATGCAAGATTTCAGGTACGTCTTGCTACTTCTACTTACACTTAGGTCACACTACACATACATGTACAAGCACATATATACACACCCCTCTGGGTTTTCTTCTATTTTCTTTCTAGTTCTTATTCTTGTTTATTTCCTCTTATCTCCATGGGGAAGTGGAACAGAATTCTTCCTCCGTAAGCCATGCGTGTTGTAAGAGGCGACTAAAATGCCGGGAGCAAGGGGCTAGTAACCTCTTCTCCTGTATATATTACTAAATGTAAAAGGAGAAACTTTCGTTTTTCCTTTTGGGCCACCCCGCCTCGGTGGGATACGGCCGGTGTGTTGAAAGAAATATATATATATATATGTGTGTGTTTTACATATATATTTATTTAAAATATATTATTTCGGCAGATAGATTTAAAGTGTTGCGTGGAGACAGATCTTAAAAAAACAAAAGGCAGACACGAATGAATTACGTTTTCTGCAGGCAAAAAGTATACCTTTGGTAAACAGATCAATAATGTGTTCCGGTTGATAACTCTGACGTATATTTTCGGCAGACAACTCTGAAGTGCTTCCTGAAAACAGTTCTGACAGTGAGTGTGTTACCAGCTGTCGAGACTTTTGCGTAAATCGGAAATGAGTTTGTGTGTCCAAGTGAACGCAGCTGTGATAAAAAAAATAAATTCCATTTGAAAAAATCTTAAAATTAATACTGAAATATAATTACGTAACTATATTTCAGTATTACGAGAAAATTACTCCTTTAATTTGGAACTAAATTAAATCGAGAAAGAAATGTATGAAACGTATAAGAATTAGACTAATTTTAGCGGTACAAGTGAAGGCAGTAAAGGCAAAGAATGAGAATATACACCTTAAGACTTTACAAGTTAATGGGTGATAAACATGTGACAAATTCAGGTGTTTGGTGGAACGCAATATTGGTGCAGGTGTTGAGCGCAGCATAACAGACTCAGGTGTTGAGTGCAACATAACAGGCTCACGTGTTGAGTGCAACGTGGATATATGTTTAAAAATATTCACTTGATATGCAGTGGAGACTTGGTAATTAAGCAGATTATTGTACAAAGAACAGCTGGAAGGTAACTCTCAAAGAACAGCTGGAAGGTAACTCTCAAAGAACAGCTGGGAGGTAACTTTCAGAGAACAGCTGGAAGGTAACTCCCGAAGAACAGCTGGAAGGTAACTTTCAGAGAACAGCTGGAAGGTAACTCCCAAAGAACAGCTGGAAGGTAACTCCCAAAGAACAGCTGGAAGGTAACTTTCAAAGAACAGCTGGGAGGTAACTCCCAAAGAACAGCTGGAAGGTAACTCTCAAAGAACAGCTGGAAGGTAACTCCCAAAGAACAGCTGGAAGGTAACTCCCAAAGAACAGCTGGAAGGTAACTCCCAAACAACAGCTGGAAGGTAACTCCCAAAGAACAGCTGAAAGGTAACTCTCAAAGAACAGCTGGAAGGTAACTCGCAAAGAACAGCTGGAAGGTAACTCTCAAAGAACAGCTGGAAGGTAACTCCCAAAGAACAGCTGGAAGGTAACTCCCAAAGAACAGCTGGAAGGTAACTCCCAAAGAACAGCTAGAAGGTAACTCAAAGAACAGCTGGAAGGTAACTCTCAAAGAACAGCTGGAGGGTAACTCTCAAAGAACAGCTGGAAGGCAACTCCCAAAGAACAGCTTGAAGGTAACTCCCAAAGAACAGCTGGAAGGTAACTCTCAAAGAACAGCTGGAAGGTAACTCCCAAAGAACAGCTGGAAGGCTACTCCTAAAGAACAACTGGAAGGTAACTCCCAAAGAACAGCTGGAAGGTAACTCCCAAAGAACAGCTGGAAGGTAACTCCCAAAGAACAGCTTGAAGGTAACTCCCAAAGAACAGCTGGAAGGCAACTCCTAAAGAACAGCTGGAGGGTAACTCCCAAAGAACAGCTGGAAGGTAACTCCCAAAGAACAGCTGGAAGGCAACTCCCAAAGAACAGCTGGAAGGTAACTCCCAAAGAACAGCTGGAAGGCAACTCCCAAAGAACATCTGGAAGGTAACTCCCAAAGAACAGCTGGAAGGTAACTCCCAAAGAACAGCTGGAAGGCAACTCCCAAAGAACAGCTGGAAGGTAACTCCCAAAGAACAGCTGGAAGGCAACTCCCAAAGAAGAACTGGAAGGTAACTCCCAAAGAACAGCTGGAAGGTAACTCCCAAAGAACAGCTGGAAGGCAACTCCCAAAGAACAGCTGGAAGGTAACTCCCAAAGAACAGCTGGAAGGCAACTCCCAAAGAACAGCTGGAAGGTAACTCCCAAAGAACAGCTGGAAGGCAACTCCCAAAGAAGAGCTGGAAGGTAACTCCCAAAGAACAGCTGGAAGGCAACTCCCAAAGAAGAGCTGGAAGGTAACTCCCAAAGAACAGCAATGTTAACGTAGAACGGAGAGTGAGAACCATACAGTTAACACAAGCTGGATAACCTAACACAGCCTGCATAATATAACACAGCCTGGATAACATAACACAGCCTGGATAACCTAACACAGCCAGGCAAAAACATCAGTGGATTGTTAATGTTGTCATGCGAAGCTCTACAGCGCCAGAAGAATTAGAAGAAATTAGCTTTGATAGAAACGGCGAGGTTTTCTCTGAATCAAGAACTCTTCATCATCACCAAGACACCTTCATTGAATTGAATATTAAAGGACGCCCGAAGACATTTTTCGCGGGTGGGTCACCGCCCCTCCCCCCCCGCGTCTCGCCTCTAGACCAAGCTTCGTCATTGATGTCCTGATCAACCAGGCTGTTGCTTCCAAAGGACCATGAGCTTCGACGAGCCTCACGTCGGCTTTTACCGACTAAGGAGAAATCTTTACCGGCGGCGGGCCATCTCTGCTGACGAGTCCGTCACCTCCCTTCAGAGCTACGACTCGTCCACCTCGTCCTCCAGCTCGCCGTCGCGGTGCTCCGTGGCCTCTAGGTCCACCTCGGTAAAGCGTGCTTCTTCGCTGCCTCTTCCTGCAAGACGCGTCTGGGATGAGCCAGCATCTTCTCCTCCTAGAGGTAAGCAATACAACATTGTTTTAACGCGTCCACCCAGCTCAGCCTTACGTGGGTAGCTCGGTTGGCTGATTGCTATATGTGCATTTAGGTGGTTCTTCACGTTTCGGTCGACCTGAAGCGAAACGTTGTCCCAGTTGTCTTCGTATTTGTATCTGTCTTCATTACGGTCCTACGTCGGCTTTGCGCAGTTCTAATATTATCATATATGAGTGTTTTCCTGCTAAATGTTTTCGCTTCCTCCCCTCTTTTGCAGGGTAGAGAGACCCAGTATTGAGAGCAAGTTTGTATTCTGACGTTTCGCTCAGTGTAGAGTGAAATAACACTAGTAGAGTCTTGGTCTGGGTACTGGCTCTCTCACTACCACACTTATCAGCACCATCTGCCAGTCAGGCCTCGACTGTCTGTCTTTCAGACACCCACACATTGTTGTTATTCACCTCTGCACGCTAGACAAAGTTTCGCCCAAAGTTTTGTGTACCCTAAAAGTTTGATGTTCTCAGTAAGTTCATTTCATGTATCCTCGAGGAAGGTTTACTGCTCCTGGTAAGTTCATTTCATGTATCCTCGAAAAACGAACTTAATTTCACGTCATTCTCAGTGAATTGTATATAGGCAGTGTGGACTCACACGAGGTGCTGCCGGCAGTAGTGAGGGAGGGACTCTGCTTAACAAGCTTGTAATGCAACCACGTTTCTCTCTCTGTAGAATTTCATGTAATGAAGTGATAAAAATACACAGAACGAAACGTTTGGAGTTATCAATTTGATATATATATATATATATATAAAATATATATATATATATATATATATATATATATATATATATATATATATATATATGTCGTGCCGAATAGGCAGAACTTGCGATCTTGGCTTAAATAGCAACGCTCATCTTGCCATATAGGACAAGTGAAAATTTGTGTATGCAATAATGTCGCCAAAATCATTCTGAACCTAACGAAAAAAAATTTATTTGATTGTGTTTGTTTAGTACTAAATTATTGTAAACGTATTTAAAATACATTTAGTTGGGTGAGGCTAAAATAAATTGCTCTTGTTATAATAAGGTTAGGTAAGTTTTCTAAGATTCTTTTGGTGCAAAATTAAAAATTTTTACATTAACATTAATGAAAAAAATATATCTTTAAACGTATAAGAGAAAATTTCAGAAAGGGCTTAATTTTAAATGAGTTCTTGCTAATTGACCAGTTTTACATATTCGACACGATATATATATATATATATATATATATATATATATATATATATATATATATATATATATATATATATATATATATATATATAAATAATGTATATATGTTGTGACGCTTAGATATTTTCGTATGCTGGTGATTATGAGGGAGATGCTGAAATGTACTGTCTTAAGGCGTGTTTTGAAATCCTATCTGGCCTCCGTTGTCCCTGGGAAATACTGCAGCTAGGAATGGAGTCAACGTTGATTCTATTATTTATATTTTTTGTAGATTCATGTTATGTTGTGTGTGATTCACGAAATCGTAATGACACAGTACGGGTGGGGATTGAACTCGACGCACTGACCTAGAGTTTTACGACTCACTTGCCGCGAGTTCAGATCCCACCCGAGTTGATAGTGTGATTTTCTGGGTAATATTCACACCTGCGAGATTTCGAGGATTAAGAATTTACAAATTTCTTTAGTGTTCTTGTCTTCGGTGTCCACATAAGGAAGGAAAGAAGACAGAAGAGGAGGGGGAGGGGGAAGCTCACACAAGGAGACAGGCAGTGCAAGGAGATAGTGAAGACGTAAGAAGGGAGGGAAGGACTGAGAATATAAACAACTATCGACCAGAAACAAATGTGCGGCGCCTCAAAGAGATGCGAAGCCTTGTGAAATATTTAACTGACGACCTTCGTTTCCTGGTAATGTCCTTTCTTAAATTCCCCCCCCCCCTACTCCCTGTGCCTTTCATGTCTCCTTACCTCCTTTTACCCACCATTTCATCCTTCCACTCCTCTTTTCTTCCCCCCTTTTCTCTCTTTTCTATCTACTTCCCTTCTTTTCATTCTCTCCTTACTTGCTTCCTCCCATCGTTCTTTCAGCTCCTGGGCCTACAGACAGAACGTGGGTGTATGGCTGAAATCGCCACTCTGAGACGTGTAAATAGTTCATTACAAACCATACCACGGGTGGGGATAGAACCCGCGATCAGAGATTCTCAAAACTCCAGACCGTCGCGTTAGCCTACGTAACTTGTTCAGCTATCAAAACTTTACGGCACAGTCCCAGGACCCATTATGTGCCTCTCTAATCTTTTGACTACTGTCCACAGGATAGGTATGGAGTGCATAATATATTAAACTAAGACAACTCGCTGTCGATTACGTAGAATACATATAGGCTGCTGGGCGATGCAGAGTGTTATTTGAACGAGAATTGACGTGATACGAAGAGAAGTCTTGAATCGATGCAATTCATAAAGGTCGATCGACATTGTAATAGTCTTTCTACGAATTCTGTAGTGGAACAGTGACAAAACGTTAACAAACGTTACAAGACAAAAGCCTGGTGCTCTTGGCACTTAAACTCCTGCGCATGTGCAGAATGAATAGCCTAATGTATGATGTCACTGTCGGTAAGGTATGAAATGCCTTGTCAGTGGAAGGCTGTTTATATGAGGAACACTGACAGCTCTGCCCTCTTATGTATAACTTGTGGAGTGTAACTCTCCGGGAAACACATTTTTAACTAGCAAACCACGAAACGGGATGAGAGTTGAACCCATGGCAAGGGAGTCCTAAAGCTCGCCATAGTTTCAAACCCCACCTGTTCCGTGAGTTGTTTGCAGTCGTGTAATTACGATTTCGTGAGACTTTTCTTTTTTAACTTTTGGCCCGTGAGTATACCTTTTTATGGGATTAAAGAACACGAGTGCATAAACCCAAGACATTTTTAGTGGATACGTTTCGGTTGCAGGGCCGAAACTTATCAGATAAACATGTCCTAAGTTTATGTAATTGTCCTTTCATCTACATTGTTGGTATCATTATACTTTCAACCTTTAGGCCTCTTTTTGGCTTACGTGTTTTATTTTAATTACTTGGGTGCCTGTAGAGACCTCGGGGAACTTTTAGGGAAGTCTTCTGACACTGGCAATTAATAGGACTTTTAACTGGTGCTGGTTACTTTGTCCTTAATGGTCGTTGTGTGTTGTGTTTATTCCCAAGAGTGCTGAGTGTTCCACTAGATTAAAGCTTGAAGAGATCTTGGAACTTACGTTCTTCTATTTCTCCTTCCTCTCATTCTCTTCTTTCTCCTTCATTCCATTTCCCTTACCTATCCTTGCCAGCATGAATGAGAAGATGCGAAGGAGAATACAGACTATCCCCGAGTGATAACAAAGGTTAGACACAACCAATAACTGGACGAGGCAGATAATTCAACCCTGCGGGAATAATATCAGTGATAGGAATAATAATTCGACGAGGAAGGAGGAAGACGAAGAGGAGGAAGGAAAATGAGGAAGCAGGAGAAGGAGGAGAGGACAGCTGCTCTTATTGTTTATTTAGGAAAAGCTTATTGACTATAAACGTATTCTGCATTAGAGGTTTGAAGGACGTGTGTAAATAACTGTTTGAGCTTATTAAGCTCCAACGCTTGGTTGAGCTCCAGCTCCTGCTCTCGCCACTTTCTGCCGACAGACGTGATTTAGACCTGTTTTATTGTTGAATTCGCGTATGGTGTCAATGTCCACTGTACAGAGACCTAAATCATGCATTGTGATTCTTAGACTTTAAATACTTTGTAACCTAACATATGTCTCTCTTAGTTCTGAACTTTAACACATGATGTACATCCCATTTTGGCTTAGTGTTTGTCTATACTACTACTGCTACCACTACCACCACTACTACTACTACTTCTACTACTATTATGTTGTTACTATTACTACTACCACCACCACCACAACCGCTGCTTCTGCTGCTGCTATTACTACCACCACTAATACTACTACTACTACTAATAATAATAATGTTTCTACCACCACTACTACTACCCCTACCAATACTACTACTACTGCTAATAATAATAATAATAATAATAATAATAATAATAATAATAATAATGGACCATTTGCACATTACTCTGCACTTGTCTACATTGTCTGCGTTAATGAATAATGTGAGTAGCTGAACCCGTGTGGGTTATTCAGCGTAAGTATGAAGGCTCGATCCTGTGTCCGCTACACGCAAGACAGAAGTGCTACCCTGAGTGTCCGTATTACCCTCCTAACCTGTGCTCCTCTACTAATGATTTTACATTCATCTATGCTCCTTTACTGATGAAATTACGTATCTCTATGCTCCTTTACTGAGAATACGTTCCTTTACGCTTTCGTGGTTTTGTTTGTGATACCTAATCAGTAGGATGTAAATAATTTCGTAACAGTTTCTTAAGGACAGATCCTGGACTTAAGTCCAGGATCTTTCTTTAAGTCCAGGAAATTTCCTTAAGTCCAGGATCTTTCTTAAAATCCAGGATCTTTCCTTAAGTCCAGGATCTTTCCTTAAGTCCAGGGACTTTCTTTAAGTCCAGGATCTTTCCTTAAGTCCAAGATCTTTCCTTAATGTCTATAAAATGGTTATAATCATAACCATAATTTTTGAAGGGATGGAGGGGTAAGCCAGGGGAAGGCCTCGGTCACATGACCAAAAGCTCCAGCTGCAGGTCATCATATGACTTAGACCAGCGTCAGGAAGCACTTGTTCTGTTTCCTCACTAATTTTGCCTTATCTAACCTAACCTAATTTCTTTATGACTGGTGCCAGTCAGAGATTGTCAGGAGAGCCGGACTTCACCTAAGCACATCCTCCAGAGCTCATTGATCCTACAGTCGTATTATCAAGTGTTACTGTGTGCTGAATCATTGTTGTATTAAATGGCATGCTAAGATCGACCTGGGATAGTCTGGAGGACGGCTAAACGGAGGGGTGATCGTCCTCCCATATCCATGTGATGAACGAGACGATTATCGTCCTCGCATATCCATGTGATGAATGAGACGATCATCGTCCTCGCATATCCATGTGATGAATGAGACGATCATCGTCCTCGTATATCAATGTGATGAACGAGACGATCATCGTCCTCGTATATCCATGTGATGAATGAGACGATCATCGTCCTCACATATCCATGTGATGAGACGATCATCGTCACTCGCATATCCATGTGATGAACGAGACGATCATCGTCCTCGTATATCAATGTGATGAACGAGACGATCATCGTCCTCACATATCCATGTGATGAGACGATCATCGTCCTCGCATATCCATGTGATGAATGAGACGATCATCGTCCTCGTATATCAATGTGATGAACGAGACGATCATCGTCCTCGTATATCCATGTGATGAATGAGACGATCATCGTCCTCGCATATCCATGTGATGAGACGATCATCGTCCTCGCATATCCATGTGATGAACGAGACGATCATCGTCCTCGCATATCCATGTGATAAACGAGACGATCATCGTCCTCGTATATCCATGTGATGAATGAGACGATCATCGTCCTCGCATATCCATGTGATCAACGAGGCGATCATCGTCCTCGTATATCCATGTGATGAATGAGACGATCATCGTCCTCGTATATCCATGTGATGAACGAGACGATCATCGTCCTCGTATATCCATGTGATGAACGAGACGATCATCGTCCTCGTATATCCATGTGATGAATGAGACGATCATCGTCCTCGTATATCCATGTGATGAACGAGACTATCATCGTCCTCGCATATCCATGTGATGAACGAGACGATCATCGTCCTCGCATATCCATGTGATGAACGAGACGATCATCGTCCTCGTATATCCATGTGATGAATGAGACGATCATCGTCCTCGTATATCCATGTGATGAATGAGACCATCATCGTCCTCGTATATCCATGTGATGAACGAGACGATCATCGTCCTCGTATATCCATGTGATGAACGAGACATCATCATCCTCGTATATCCATGTGATGAACGAGACGATCATCGTCCTCGCATATTCATGTGATGAACGAGACGATCATCGTCCTCGTATATCCATGTGATGAACGAGACGATCATCGTCCTCGCATATCCATGTGATGAACGAGACGATCATCGTCCTCGCATATCATGTGATGAACGAGACGATCATCGTCCTCGCATATCCATGTGATGAACGAGACGATCATCGTCCTCGTATATCCATGTGATGAACGAGACGATCATCGTCCTCACATATCCATGTGATGAACGAGACGATCATCGTCCTCGCATATCCATGTGATGAACGAGACGATCATCGTCCTCGTATATCCATGTGATGAATGAGACGATCATCGTCCTCGCATATCCATGTGATGAACGAGACGATCATCGTCCTCGCATATCCATGTGATGAACGAGACGATCATCGTCCTCGTATATCCATGTGATGAACGAGACGATCATCGTCCTCACATATCCATGTGATGAACGAGACGATCATCGTCCTCGCATATCCATGTGATGAACGAGACGATCATCGTCCTCGTATATCCATGTGATGAATGAGACGATCATCGTCCTCGCATATCCATGTGATGAACGAGACGATCATCGTCCTCGCATATCCATGTGATGAACGAGACGATCATCGTCCTCGTATATCCATGTGATGAACGAGACGATCATCGTCCTCGTATATCCATGTGATGAATGAGACGATCATCGTCCTCGTATATCCATGTGATGAACGAGACGATCATCGTCCTCGCATATCCATGTGATGAACGAGACGATCATCGTCCTCGCATATCCATGTGATGAACGAGACGATCATCGTCCTCGCATATCCATGTGATGAACGAGACGATCATTCTCCTCGTATATCCATGTGATGAACGAGACGATCATCGTCTCGCATATCCATGTGATGAGACGATCATCGTCCTCGTATATCCATGTGATGAACGAGGCGATCATCGTCCTCGTATATCCATGTGATGAACGAGACGATCATCGTCCTCGTATATCCATGTGATGAACGAGACGATCATCGTCCTCGCATATCCATGTGATGAGACGATCATCGTCCTCGCATATCCATGTGATGAACGAGACGATCATCGTCCTCGCATATCCATGTGATGAACGAGACGATCATCGTCCCGTATATCCATGTGATGAACGAGACGATCATCGTCCTCGCATATCCATGTGATTGAACGAGACGATCATCGTCCTCGTATATCCATGTGATGAATGAGACGATCATCGTCCTCGCATATCCATGTGATGAACGAGGCGATCATCGTCCTCGTATATCCATGTGATGAATGAGACGATCATCGTCCTCGCATATCCATGTGATGAACGAGACGATCATCGTCCTCGCATATCCATGGATGAACGAGACGATCATCGTCCTCGTATATCCATGTGATGAACGAGACGATCATCGTCCTCGTATATCCATGTGATGAACGAGACGATCATCGTCCTCGTATATCCATGTGAAGAACGAGACGATCATCGTCCTCGTATATCCATGTGATGAACGAGACGATCATCGTCCTGGGTATATCCATGTGATGAACGAGACGATCATCGTCCTCGTATATCCATGTGATGAACGAGACGATCATCGTCCTCGTATATCCATGTGATGAACGAGACGATCCTCGTCCGTATACCCATGTGATGAACCGAGACGATCCTCGTCCTCGTATATCCATGTGATAACGAGACGATCCTCGTCCTCGTATATCCATGTGCTAGACTGAAAAAGAATTCCACACGGGCTAGTAATTTCCAAGTAAAGATTCCCAGGTGTGAAATAGTGGCCGGCGAGGCTGTGGTTTACTGGCTGCATTTTCTAGTCTCTCTTTTGTTTACCTGGTTTACCAGAGCGTCTGGAGGTCTGAGACAGGCGTGTTCAGTCCTGCTAGTTTCAGACTAATTTCCCGTCATTCTGTCTTGTGTAGTCAGGAGAGCCTCTGCTCTCACTTCTCTCTGCGCACACTATTTAGGATATTTAATGAGCAAACTTTTGTGTGCCAGTGATTTCTCCAGTTATACGTTGATAGGTTAGTATTAGTAAGGTTTGTCAGGAAACAGGACAAGTGTTTCCTGAGGCGGGTCTTAGCCATATGATGACCCACAGCTGGAGCTTTTCGTCATCTGACCGAGGCCTTCCGCTGGCTCACCAGACCACCTCGTGTAAAAATTATGACTATAATTAATCGACGACGATAACCCACAGGAGTATGTATTGTGAAGTGGTGCAGGTGAGACGCAGAGACGAGACCATTATGTCTGAGAGGATAAATTAGACACATGTGCAACACTTGGGTATCTTTATTGAGGAAACGTTTCGCCACACAGTGGCTTCATCAGTCGACTGATTACATCGACTCCAGACTGAGGGGACTGATTACCTCAAACTCCTTCTGATCTTCATCATTCGTCTATGTGTAGGACTGATGAAGCCACTGTGTTGCGAAACGTTTCCTCAGTAAAGATACCCAAGTGTTGCATATGTGTTCAATTTATCAACTTATCGGTTCTCTGAACCATTGATCTACACAGCTGTGAGACATAGATGGAATAATGGGACCAGGCTGCAGTGGGCCAATAGGCCTTCTGCGGTGCTCCAAAACTCTAGTTTCTGTTTGGTGGCGGTGTTCTGGTGGTGAAGAATTATTTTTTCTAAGATTTACCTAATCATAAAGTTGCCAGTGTTCTGGGCAACAGTATTGATGGTTGCCATCAAGCACTCTGCAGACATCCTTGTCTGGCTAGTTCTTCTTTCCTAATGATGAGTCTGGTTTCCTCAAATTGCACAAAATGGTTGTATTACGATGGATGACGCATGCATTGCGCATTATATTAGCCATCCCTGTTACATTCGTTCTGCGGCTTTGTTATACGTTTCTCCAAGCTTCTGGATGACGTTTCTCCATCATAATTTGTTGCCTCCTCCTCCTCCTCCGCATGGGATCGTGTACACACCTTCACAATCGGTTGGTCTAACAGTGTTCTGGAGCGAAGTCTTTCATCGTGGTGGATGTCATGGTGACTCCCAGCGGTCTCCCTTTGTTATGTCTTGTAACGTAGCTGTTTTAACATTTAAGGTTTAAATAATAAGATATTACAAGGATCCCAGTGGAAATAAGCACTCCAACTGTTCTATTTCTTTCGTGTTTGTTTACAAATATGGTGTTCCCGGAATGGTGTTCCACGCACACGGAGAACATTGACAAGCTGTCAGTCTCTTTTTCGATATCTGGAATTTGTTATATTTCAGTGTATATTTTATAAGATGCGCCCAACTCACGAAAGAAAAAAATTCTGAGAATTTAACGTGTAGCCTGGACTGATAAACATAGATTCCTCCTGAGAATTTTCTGTTACATTAAAAAAATATGTCGTTTTTGTGTATCTATATTTTGTTTGTGAGTGAATTTGCTCCGATTTTTTTATGGATTTTTGCGAATGGGTCATCGTCCTCGTATATCCATGTAATGAACGGAAAGGTCTTATTCTTCCTGCTGCTTCTCCCTTCTGCGTCTTTTTTTCTTCTACGTCTTCATTTCCTGTTAGGTAAGACACATATGCAACAGTTAGGTATCTTTATTATGAAACGTTTCGCCTACACAGTAGGCTTCTTCAGTCAAGTACAGAAAAGTTGATAGAAGCAGAAGATACTTGAAGACGATGTAATCAGTCCATCACCCTTAAAGTTTTGAGGTGGTCAGTCCCTCAGTCTGGAGAAGAGCATTGTTCCATAGTATGAAACAATATGGAGAAGAAGTGACAGGATGGAGCTTTTATAGCGCCAGGAGGTGAGACGTAGGCCACTAGGAGAGGTAAGAACTCAGATGTTGAAAGGTTAGGTCCCTCTCAAACCCAGCCCCTCTCACTAGTGGAAGTTGTCGAAGTTGATTGCAGGTCTGTACCAAGATACCCTTGTGTTGCAGTGTCTGACAGATTGAACATTAAAATGGTATAAAATACCGACAGGTTGTTAGGTAAGACACATATGCAACAGTTAGGTATCTTTATTATGAAACGTTTCGCCTACACAGTAGGCTTCTTCAGTCAAGTACAGAAAAGTTGATAGAAGCAGAAGATACTTGAAGACGATGTAATCAGTCCATCACCCTTAAAGTTTTGAGGTGGTCAGTCCCTCAGTCTGGAGAAGAGCATTGTTCCATAGTATGAAACAATATGGAGAAGAAGTGACAGGATGGAGCTTTTATAGCGCCAGGAGGTGAGACGTAGGCCATTAGGAGAGGTAAGAACTCAGATGTTGAAAGGTTAGGTCCCTCTCAAACCCAGCCCCTCTCACTAGTGGAAGTTGTCGAAGTTGATTGCAGGTCTGTACCAAGATACCCTTGTGTTGCAGTGTCTGACAGATTGAACATTAAAATGGTATAAAATACCGACAGGTTGTTAGGTAAGACACATATGCAACAGTTAGGTATCTTTATTATGAAACGTTTCGCCTACACAGTAGGCTTCTTCAGTCAAGTACAGAAAAGTTGATAGAAGCAGAAGATACTTGAAGACGATGTAATCAGTCCATCACCCTTAAAGTTAAAAGCTCCATCCTGTCACTTCTTCTCCATATTGTTTCATACTATGGAACAATGGTCTTCTCCAGACTGAGGGACTGACCACCTCAAAACTTTAAGGGTGATGGACTGATTACATCGTAATAAAGTTGGTAGAATTACCGACAATATGTAAAGTAAAAGGACACAAGTGCAACTAATGTGACATTTATTGTGGCAACGTTTCGCTCTCCAGGAGCTTGATAAAGCTCCTGGAGAGCGAAACGTTGCCACAATAAATGTCACATTAGTTGCACTTGTGTCCTTTGATTACATCGTCTTCAAGTATCTTCTGCTTCTATCAACTTTTCTGTACTTGACTGAAGAAGCCTACTGTGTAGGCGAAACGTTTCATAATAAAGATACCTAACTGTTGCATATGTGTCTTACCTAACAACCTGTCGGTATTTTATACCATTTTAATGTTCAATCTGTCAGACACTGCAACACAAGGGTATCTTGGTACAGACCTGCAATCAACTTCGACAACTTCCACTAGTGAGAGGGGCTGGGTTTGAGAGGGACCTAACCTTTCAACATCTGAGTTCTTACCTCTCCTAGTGGCCTACGTCTCACCTCCTGGCGCTATAAAAGCTCCATCCTGTCACTTCTTCTCCATATTGTTTCATACTATGGAACAATGCTCTTCTCCAGACTGAGGGACTGACCACCTCAAAACTTTAAGGGTGATGGACTGATTACATCGTCTTCAAGTATCTTCTGCTTCTATCAACTTTTCTGTACTTGACTGAAGAAGCCTACTGTGTAGGCGAAACGTTTCATAATAAAGATACCTAACTGTTGCATATGTGTCTTACCTAACAACCTGTCGGTATTTTATACCATTTTAATGTTCAATCTGTCAGACACTGCAACACAAGGGTATCTTGGTACAGACCTGCAATCAACTTCGACAACTTCCACTAGTGAGAGGGGCTGGGTTTGAGAGGGACCTAACCTTTCAACATCTGAGTTCTTACCTCTCCTAGTGGCCTACGTCTCACCTCCTGGCGCTATAAAAGCTCCATCCTGTCACTTCTTCTCCATATTGTTTCATACTATGGAACAATGCTCTTCTCCAGACTGAGGGACTGACCACCTCAAAACTTTAAGGGTGATGGACTGATTACATCGTCTTCAAGTATCTTCTGCTTCTATCAACTTTTCTGTACTTGACTGAAGAAGCCTACTGTGTAGGCGAAACGTTTCATAATAAAGATACCTAACTGTTGCATATGTGTCTTACCTAACAACCTGTCGGTATTTTATACCATTTTAATGTTCAGTCTTCATTTCCTAATCTGTTTTCTTCGTTTTCTTTTGCGTCTTCTGCGTTTTCTTCTTCCTTCTCTTCTAATAAAGACCAGTCGTGTCGGGAAGCAACGAGTAAGTCCTGGTCGTTTTCTCTCCTCCCTGGGTCACCGTTCTCTGTGTAATACTCACCACTAACTTGCGGAAACACTAATAAATCCTCTTACGTATTTGCTAATCTACAGTCTGGGTAATCTTCCTGAACGGAGAGTAATGTGCGTTCCAGTTTAAGCACACTCGTTCTGTCCCTGATAATGACGTCTTTCCAAATGTTACCTAATTGGAAATAGTTAACAAGGACCCTCAGTGTAAATACGTCACTTCTGACTTTTCTCGGTTAGCCTATGTAATCTATACATATGTTGTGTATGGTAAGTTATATAACTATTTGTGTGTATCTGTGGAATAAAACTTGGTGGTAGATACCGACAAGTTGGTTTAGAAAGACACGTGATCAAACACTAGAACATATAAAACGTTTCGGTCCTGGGAACTTGATCACTTCTAACATAGAGGTTAAAAAGATAGTGTATATATAGGCGGAGAGTGAGGTGTCAGTGACGTATCGTGACCTGAAGGTGTGAATGACGCATGGTGACCTGAAGGTGTGAATTACGCATGGTGACCTGAAGGTGTGAATGACGCATGGTGACCTGAAGGTGTGAATGACGCATGGTGACCTGAAGGTGTGATTGACGCATGGTGACCTGAAGGTGTGAATGACGCATGGTGACCTGAAGGTGTGAATGACGCATGGTGACCTGAAGGTGTGAATGACGCATGGTGACCTGAAGGTGTGAGTGACGTATGGTGACCTGAAGGTGTGAGTGACGTATGGTGACCTGAAGGTGTGAGTGACATATGGTGACCTGAAGGTGTGAATGACGTATGGTGACCTGAAGGTGTGAGTGACGTACGGTGACCTGAAGGTGAGTGACGCATTGTAACCTGAAAGTGAGTGACGTATGGTGACCTGAAGATGTTTGTGACGCATGGTGATCCGAAGGTGAGTGACGTATGGTGACCTGAAAGTGTGAGTGACGCATAGTAACCTGAAGGTGTGAGTGACGCATCGTGAACTGATGGTGTGAATGATGCATGGTGACCTAGGGTGTGAGTGACGCATTTTGACCTGAAAGTGTGAGTGACGCATGGTGACCTGAAGTTGTGAATGGCGCATGGTGACCTGAAGGTGTGAGTGACACATGGTGACCTGAAGAATGTGTACTTGTACCTGTCTAAACTTAGTTGAACACTCGGAAGAGTGAGAGGAAGTTAAACACCAGAAGAATGATGTAGATACAGGACTGGGACGATATCAGTATCTGTCTTTAAGCCGATACTGGTATCTCAGTATCGGCCGATACTGGTATCTGAGTATCGGCCGATACCTTGACACATCCCTACATGGATATTTGTAAATATTTCTTCAAGAACAAAACAATTAAGTATGTAAAGTAAAAGGACACAAGTGCAACTAATGTGACATTTATTGTGGCAACGTTTCGCTCTCCAGGAGCTTTATCAAGCCATTACGAATGGCTTGATAAAGCTCCTGGAGAGCGAAACGTTGCCACAATAAATGTCACATTAGTTGCACTTGTGTCCTTTTACTTTACATATTGTCGGTAATTCTACCAACTTTATTACAAAACAATTAAGGGTAATTAAACTGGTTGAGGAGGTGGCAGCAACAATCTCAGTGCGGCAACAAGGTCAGTTGCTGCAAGGCGGGGCCAGGAGCCGAGACTTGACCCCCACAAACACAGCGTGGTGAGGACAACATAGCAAAAACACGCGACTGTAGGTAAAACAACGGGGGAAGCCTTTTATTATAGGAGAAAGATACACTGGGTGAGTAATGTGGCGGGTTACAAAGCACTGCCGTTACACTACATGCTACACTGAATACTATGAATTTTACAATAGCGGAGCCGTGATAAATGGCCTCCTGAGGTCAAGTTTGAATACATGACTCGCATACATGTATCTCTGGACTTTAATATATCACAATGAACGTATTGAGAAAAAAATACTGGTGTGATACAAGCATGAAACACTACATACATGTGTCTCTGGACTTTTATGTTTCACAGTCAACATATTGAGAAAAAATAGTTAAGTGAGGCAAGGATGGAACCGAGCATCTCTAGTGTAGCATTCGTGTTTTTATACGCAGAATACAGACGGAATTTGTTCATGATTTAAAATTGCAGTTAAATTTAACGGGTACTCTAAGGCTACGGGACCCTGGTTCGACTCCCAGACAAGGAGAGATCCATGGCCACGTCTCCTTACATCTGCTCTGTTAATCTAGGGTGATCGTCAACCACTCTGGGTAGCATCCTGGGGAGGCAGCATAACCTTAAACAGGACTGAACTTTGGGGACCAACTGAAGTGAGATAAGGCGCCTTAGAATGTAAAAATCACCTACTGAACAAAAATGTTGATTTAAGACGAAAAGCTAAAGGTAGACTCAGTGTGTTTCCTTACAAATAAAATAATTAGAAGACCTCCACAACTGTCAATATTGTATTTCTCCAATGGCATACCAGGCCGAAATACATATATTACAAAATATACATTGTTTTCCTTCACCCACAACATCAATACCAAGTGAAGCCGCCTTTATCTTTGACAGAATGGTGGAGGAGCTTTCTGTTGGCTTTCTGCTGGTTTCTTGCTGGCTTTCTGCTGACATTCGCCTGGCTTTTAGTTTGTTCGCCAGTTTCTCAGAAGGAATATTCGATCACTCTGGACTCGTGAACGTCGAAATATTGCCTGTAGTTCAGTGAACACACACTGGCAGACCAGTGAACACACACTGGCAAACCAGTGAACACACACTGGCAGACCAGTGAACACACACTGGCAAACCAGTGAACACACACTGGCAAACCAGTGAACACACACTGGCAGACCAGTGAACACACACTGGCAGACCAGTGAACACACACTGGCAGACCAGTGAACACACACTGGCAAACCAGTGAACACACACTGGCAAACCAGTGAACACACACTGGCAGACCAGTGAACACACACTGGCAGACCAGTGAACACACACTGGCAGACCAGTGAACACACACTGGCAAACCAGTGAACACACACTGGCAAACCAGTGAACACACACTGGCAAACCAGTGAACACACACTGGCAGACCAGTGAACACACACCGGCAGACCAGTGAACACACACCGGCAGACCAGTGAACACACACTGGCAGACCAGTGAACACACACTGGCAAACCAGTGAACACACTGGCAGACCAGTGAACACACATTGGCAGACCAGTGAACACACACCGGCAGACCAGTGAACACACACCGGCAGACCAGTGAACACACACCGGCAGACCAGTGAACACACACTGGCAAACCAGTGAACACACACTGGCAAACCAGTGAACACACACTGGCAGACCAGTGAACACACACTGGCAGACCAGTGAACACACACTGGCAGACCAGTGAACACACTGGCAGACCAGTGAACACACACCGGCAGACCAGTGAACACACACTGGCAAACCAGTGAACACACACTGGCAAACCAGTGAACACACTGGCAAACCAGTGAACACACACCGGCAGACCAGTGAACACACACCGGCAGACCAGTGAACACACACTGGCAGACCAGTGAACACACACTGGCAAACCAGTGAACACACACTGGCAGACCAGTGAACACACCGGCAGACCAGTGAACACACACCGGCAGACCAGTGAACACACACCGGCAGACCAGTGAACACACACTGGCAAACCAGTGAACACACACTGGCAAACCAGTGAACACACACTGGCAAACCAGTGAACACACTGGCAGACCAGTGAACACACACTGGCAGACCAGTGAACACACTGGCAGACCAGTGAACACACACCGGCAGACCAGTGAACACACAATGGCAAACCAGTGAACACACACTGGCAAACCAGTGAACACACTGGCAAACCAGTGAACACACACCGGCAGACCAGTGAACACACACCGGCAGACCAGTGAACACACACTGGCAGACCAGTGAACACACACTGGCAAACCAGTGAACACACACTGGCAGACCAGTGAACACACACCGGCAGACCAGTGAACACACACCGGCAGACCAGTGAACACACACTGGCAAACCAGTGAACACACACTGGCAAACCAGTGAACACACACTGGCAAACCAGTGAACACACACTGGCAGACCAGTGAACACACACTGGCAGACCAGTGAACACACTGGCAGACCAGTGAACACACACCGGCAGACCAGTGAACACACACTGGCAAACCAGTGAACACACACTGGCAAACCAGTGAACACACTGGCAAACCAGTGAACACACACTGGCAGACCAGTGAACACACTGGCAGACCAGTGAACACACACCGGCAGACCAGTGAACACACACCGGCAGACCAGTGAACACACACTGGCAAACCAGTGAACACACACTGGCAGACCAGTGAACACACACCGGCAGACCAGTGAACACACACTGGCAGACCAGTAAACACACACTGGCAGACCAGTGAACACACACTGGCAGACCAGTGAACACACACTGGCAGACCAGTGAACACACACTGGCAGACCAGTGAACACACACTGGCAGACCAGTAAACACACACTGGCAGACCAGTGAACACACACTGGCAGACCAGTGAACACACACTGGCAGACCAGTGAACACACACTGGCAGACCAGTAAACACACACACTGGCAGACCAGTGAACACACACTGGCAGACCAGTGAACACACACTGGCAGACCAGTGAACACACACTGGCAGACCAGTGAACACACACTGGCAGACCAGTGAACACACACTGGCAGACCAGTGAACACTAAATCACCCATGTCCTGCCACACTAATATCGAAGGCTTAAAAAATAAAAGTCTGGAAGTTTAATATGAGCCTGGCGATTTTTTTTAATATTTCCCAGCGACATATTACTGCTTGTCGGGACAGCTGGCAGCTGCTGGGGTGATGGGTCTCTCTCGCTCTCTCTCTCTCGCTCTCTCTCTCTCTCTCTCTCTCTCTCTCTCTCTCTCTCTCTCTCTCTCTCTCTCTCTCTCTCTCTCTCTCTCTCTCTCGCTCTCTCTCTCTCTCTCTCTTCTCTCTTCTCTCTCTCTCTCTCTCTCTCTCTCTCTCTCTCTCTCTCTCTCTCTCTCTCTCTCTCTCTCTCTCTCTTTACACAATGGTTTTACAGCGTTGAGTTAATTAAGAGTTCCTGCTTTTATTTACAAGTTAAAAGCTGCTACCTACCTCAGCTCATTTGGAAGCCTTTTTCTTTTATGAAACAAACAAATAGGGGGCAAGGTGAAGTTGGAGCCATCTGTGGGCCAGAGATTTCATTTGGTCAACCGACTTTATTTCATCGATGTCGTTATGCTGTACGAACATGTTCCAGACTCGTATCATTCCAGGAATGGATGATCTCTGATGAAGTGATGTTCTGCAGAAGGGTACAGCCAGAGTGTAGTTGCTGTTAGTTGCCCGTCTTGTGGTGTGGAAGCTATCTTCACGGTGTCCGCGAAGTGGAGCCAAGTGTGGTAACTTGACGGTATTGGCCTTCTGTCTCTTTGTCTCGCTCCCTACTTTTGTGTATCTGCATATAAATAGAAAAATGCTCATATATATATATATATATATATATATATATATATATATATATATATATATATATATATATATATATATATATATATATATATATATATATATATATTTGCAGTGTTGTTAATGATTAATGCTACTCGTTCGTCGTTACCGTAATATTTATGTGCTGTTCGTGAGGCGAATACACCAAACGGAAAATAGAATGAAATTAGCTCAATGGCACCCACACCACCGTATGTTCTCGGATGACCGTAAAACACCTAGCTCTGCTGGGTACGTCATTCTTGTGGGATTGCGTGGTCCCGTGGGTTAGAGCGTCATGTGTGATTTTTGCTCATCATGAGGTGGATTCGAATCCTCGGCTAGTCGCAGTGTTGTTATTGATTAATACCACTCGTTCGTGGTTACAGTAATATATATATATATATATATATATATATATATATATATATATATATATATATATATATATATATATATTGTGTGTGTGTGTGTGTGTGTAATATACTAATAGGTGTATGTATCACTGTATACATAGAGCGGTGTATAGTGCATATAAAATAAGTCTGTCACTGCACAGACTTGTGATACTGTGTATATTCCCAGAGAAAATTGTATCTTTCTATTTACACTGCGTGAGTTTAATCTCCATTTTATTCATTAAAGTCGCTTTTATCTTCAGTATGTAGGTGGATTGCGACCTTAATGACCCAGGTACAGCGGAATGCCCTCTAACCACTCTAAATACCAGGCGCTGCATATTAATTAGTTAACACACACTGCTTCTATATTAAGACTTTGTCTATTGTAAGTCTTGAATTGTGTTCCGAATTGAATTTTTTTTTGTGTGGTATTTTTTCATTCGTATAATTGTGCATTTTTTTATATTACTTGTACCAAAATAATATATGTATGTATGTGTGTATATATATATATATATATATATATATATATATATATATATATATATATATATATATATATATATATATATATATATATACGTATATATATTAGGCATACCTTATAGCTTCTCAGAGCTGGGACGTGTACCCAGAATGCAACAAGTATTACCCCCACTCTGAACTGCAGCACTGAGTAGCTGGAGCAGAAAACTAGCCTAGGATGCTTAGTTAACCTACTAAGTCTTTTGGCCATCTCAATATGGAACGTGGATGCGCTCTTCAAAGACCGAGGGTCTCTGAGCTTATGAGAACAAACATGATGAGGAAGGGCACTATATTTTCTACACTTTTGAGACTCCCTGAAGCTGTCAGCTGCCCCTCTTTCCTTTCTGCTGTATTGGAGATAGGTTTTAGCTAGTATAGAGACACGTGTGTAGTCCCACACCACCTTACTGTCTGTCCAGGCTTGTGAGGTGGATGCCTTTGCTTGCCATCGAATCTTGCATAGCAGAGGCGGCTCCCTGATTGCTTGGAATCCGGCTGTTGCAAGGCTCCTCTTGATATTATTAACATCATCAGGCTTCTTAATCTATCCTTCGGATCTGTGGTAAGTAATACCATGGTAGCCGTATCGGTCTGCCGATTTATTTAGAAAGGATATAGGAAAGCAGTGATTTGGTAATAGAGTTGTGGATAAGTGGAACAAACTCCCGAATAGTTATTGAAGCTAAAACGTTGTGTAGTTTTAAAAAAATAGGTTAGACAAATACATAAGTGGGTGCGAGTTGGACATGACTAGCTTTGGCCAGAAGGCCTGCAGCAGTGCTCCTTCCTACTTAAGCAGGTGTGACTTGGACCTGCTTAGCATGAGCCAGTAGGACTGCTGCAGTGCTCCTTCTGTCTTACGATGCATCTCCACAGATTCACCTGTGTTCAACGAGGATAGGGATGGCAAGGTGAAGCACAACGGCATAAACGTCCGTGAATTAATGACACTAAGTTCACTTTTATTGCTGGATGATCTGTTGCGAGTATTACAGTTCTGCATTAACTAAAGTGGAGATTTATTGCAATTACTAAAGGCAGACGTATTTTTAAGGTATTTCATTAATTCTGCTGCGTTCGTTGCTTTAAGTGTCAGAGGTCACGGAATGAATAGAAGTAGGTATTTTAGTGGATAGTGGGTGAAGAATTGAGAGAATGGGTAAAGATTGGAGAAGAGAGGAAGAAACATTGTAATGAAAGAAAATTAGTGGAGGGAGGGAGTGGAATGATGGAGAAAAACTGGGATATAGAGAGAGATAGAGGTAGCGAGAGAGATAGATAGATAGATAGATAGATAAGAGAGAGAGAGGAGAGAGAGGAGAGAGAGAGAGAGAGAGAGAGAGAGAGAGAGAGAGAGAGAGAGAGAGAGAGAGAGAGAGAGAACTTGTTTCGATTATGTGATACACTGTTGTTATATTTAGTGTACCCATAATGATGCCATATGTGGTATGTGGTATAGTGATATTAAGTTAATATATTTGGTATAATGGCGTTTTGTTGGTATAATGACATTGTTGGTATACAGAATGATGGTATAGTCACAGAATGATGACGTACTTACGGACACACTGTTGGTATATATACAGAGGATACCACAGTAATTGTAGTTTTCTTCCTTCAAGATTTTAGTGCGTAACTTTAGAATGCCTCTTCTGCTGGACATCAAACTTTAAGCCCTGGGTTACTATCCCTGGATGAGGATTTAAAGTTTCAAGCATTTCTGAAGAATAGTTCTCAAGTTTTTCGGAAAATAGTACCGCACAATTCTGAATATAAAGACAACAAATTGCCAGTCGGATGAGGCTTTTTCAAGTTATCTTACGGAAGACTTTCTTGATACGATCCAGGATTGTTTTTTAAAACAGTTTGTGACAGAGCCAACTAGGAGAAATAACCTCCTTGACTTAGTTCTTGCCAGTATGGAAACACTAATTAATAATCTTGAGGTTAATGATGAGCTTGGGGAAAGTGATCACAAATCACTCAGTTTTAATATATCAAGGAATTCCCCTAATAATGGCAATCAAGTCTCTGTCCCTGACTTTCGCTTGGCTGATTTCATAGGACTGAAAAATTACTTAGGTGGGCTGAACTGGAATGACCTGACTAAGGGTCAGGTAGGTGGTGATGGATGCCGATATGACGCTTTCCAGGGCATAGTTCTAGCTGCTCAGTCAAATTATTTTCCCAAAATAGGGAAATCAGATCAAACAAAAATGATCCTAAATGGATGAACAATAGATTAAAATATCTAATTGGTCAAAAGAGAGGCATATATAGGCAAATCAAAAGAGGGGAGGGGCAATTAAGAAATCGATATATTCAGTTAAAGAGAGAAATAAAAAAAAGAATTAGAAAAGCAAAAAGAGATTATGAGGTTAAAGTTGGAAGAGATTCGAAGACTAACCCAAAAGGATTCTTTCAGGTATACAGAAGAAGTAAGATCAGGGACAAGATAGGTCCACTCAAAAGTTCCTCGGGTCAGCTCACTGACAGTGATAAGGAAATGTGTAGAAGTTTTAACACATACTTCCTCTCAGTTTTTACACAGGAGGATACCAGCGATATTCCAGAAATGATAAATTATGTGGAACAGGACGATAATAAACTGTGCACGATTAGGGTCACAAGTGACATGGTCCTTAGGCAAATAGATAAATTAAAACCTAACAAATCCCCAGGCCCTGATGAACTGTATGCAAGGGTTCTAAAGGAATGTAAAGAGCTTAGCAAACCTTTGGCTAATCTTTTCAACATATCACTACAAACTGGCATGGTGCCAGATAAGTGGAAAATGGCAAATGTGATACCTATTTTCAAAACAGGTGACAGGTCCTTAGCTTCGAACTATAGACCAATAAGCCTAACCTCCATAGTGGGAAAATTTATGGAATCAATAATTGTCGAGGCAGTTCGTAGCCACCTTGAAAAGCATAAATTAATCAACGAATCTCAGCATGGTTTTACAAAGGGGCTTTCCTGCCTTACGAATTTATTAACTTTTTTCACTAAGGTATTTGAGGAGGTAGATCATGGTAATGAATATGATATTGTGTATATGGACTTCAGTAAGGCTTTTGACAGGGTTCCACATCAGAGACTATTGAGGAAAATTAAGGCACATGGAATAGGAGGAGAAATTTTTTCCTGGGATAGAGGCATGGTTGACAAATAGGCAGCAGAGAGTTTGCATAAATGGGGAGGAAATCAGAGTGGGGAAGCGTCACGAGCGGTGTTCCACAGGGGTCAGTGTTGGGCTCCCTGCTGTTCACAATATAATAAACGACATAGATGAGGGCATAAAGAGCGACATCAGCAAGTTTGCCGATGACACCAAATAGGCCGTCGAATTCATTCTGACGAGGACATTAGAGCACTCCAGGAAGATTTGAATAGACTGATGCAGTGGTCGGAGAGGTGGCAGATGCAGTTTAATATAGACAAATGCAAAGTTCTAAATGTTGGACAGGACAATAACCGTGCCACATATAAACTAAATAATGTAGATCTTAATATTACGGATTGCGAAAAAGATTTAGGAGTTCTGGTTAGCAGTAATCTGAAACCAAGACAACAGTGCATAAGTGTTCGCAATAAAGCTAATAGAATCCTTGGCTTCATATCAAGAAGCATAAATAATAGGAGTCCTCAGGTTGTTCTTCAACTCTATACATCCTTGGTTAGGCCTCATTTAGATTATGCTGCACAGTTTTGGTCACCGTATTACAGAATGGATATAAATGCTCTGGAAAATGTACAAAGGAGGATGACAAAGTTGATCCCATGTATCAGAAACCTTCCCTATGAGGATAGACTAAGGGCCCTGAATCTGCACTCTCTAGAAAGACGTAGAATTAGGGGGGATATGATTGAGGTGTATAAATGGTAGACAGGAATAAATAAAGGGGATGTAAATAGTGTGCTGAAAATATCTAGCCTAGACATGACTCGCAGCAATGGTTTTAAGTTAGAAAAATTCAGATTCTGGAAGGATATAGGAAAGTACTGGTTTGGTAATAGAGTTGTGGATGTGTGGAACAAACTCCCAAGTACGGTCCTAGAGGCCAGAACGTTGTGTAGCTTTAAAAATAGGTTGGATAAATACATGAGTGGGTGTGGGTGGGTGTGAGTTGGACCTGATTAGCTTGTGCTACCAGGACGGTTGCCGTGTTTCTCCCTTAAGTCAAGGTGACCTGACCTGACTAGATTGGGTGCATTGGCTTAAGCCGGTAGGAGACTTGGACCTGCCTCGCATGGTCCAGTAGGCCTGCTGCAGTGTTCCTTCGTTCTTATGTTCTTATGTTAAGTGCAACTAATGTGACATTTTATTGTGGCAACGTTTCGCTCTCCAGGAGCTTTGTCAAGCCGATACAAACAATACATGGACACAGAGGGTATATAAAGGCTCAGAGTGAGGTGCAATACTAGTGAGGTACCATTTCGAAGTTCACTAGTGGTAGTGGTAGTAGTAGTAGTACAATATGGTAGAGCAAATAATTAGTTGCACTTGTGTCCTTTTACTTTACATATTGTCGGTAATTCTACCAACATTATTACAACATGTGAACTGTAGATATAAATCCAGATGTACTCCTGTAAACCTTTTTGGAGCCTAGTTCCTGGGCCTTTTGTTTGGTAATAGAGTTGTGGATGATTGGAACAAACTTCCGTGTACCGTCATAGAAGCTAAGACGTTGTGTGGTTTTAAAAATAGAATGATAAATACATGAGTGGGTGTGGCTGGGTGTGAGTTGGACCTGACTAGCTGGTGCTACTGGGTCAGTTACCGTGCTCCTTCCTTAAGTGGAGGTGACCTGTCTGGGTGGGCCATTGATCTATGCCGGGGGGTTGACATGGACCTGCCCCGCATGGGCCAGTAGGCCTGCTGCAGTGTTCCTTCTCTTGTATGTTTTTATATATCCATATGCTCTTGTGCTATCCTCCACAGGATTTTTATGGGGTGAACAATAAACTAGCCACTTCGGTAGCAAAATCTTATCTCTTGAGGTATGGTATACAAGCGTAGAAAGTTTAAAGCCTAACAGAAGAGGCGTTCCCAAGGTAAAGAAGAAAGCCACGGAGGGAAAAGAAAAAGAAAAAATCCGACGAAACCATTAATTATTCGCATTTAATTTATTTTTATATTTCTAATTATTAAGAACTATATTTTTTGTGGAATACATAAATTGTTTCGTGTATAAAATATAATTAATGATTACGTTAGTGTAACAGTGTATGTGTCCCTCGTGTTCAGTCACATAACCAAAACCACAAAGGAAATAAATTATATTAAAATTTGCGATATCGCTAGTTTTGCAAATTGCTTAAAGGCTAAATCGGTATTAAACGTAAATCGTTCTCACCACATCCCAGATTAAAAAATCCACAGTATAACATAAAGCTATCGAAAAATTGACCCGCTGGGGCAACACTCGTGTCGGATTTTTTTTTTTGTCTGTGAATTCGTGGCAGATATTTTGGCTTGAGCTCATAAAATTGACACTCGACGCCAATAAAGAGATACGCCAATACTCGCGTGTTGGTGGTAGTGGCGCCAGGGTCCTCGGGGGCAGGGGAAAAGAGGACAGAGGGAAGGGAGGGGTGCTTCTGGCTGTTACGTGCTGTGCTAGTAACTGCTCTGACGTCACCGTTCATTTCCTGGCATTGGCGTAATCAATGGCCGTGTTGTGGAATTACACAACCGCATCTTCCTAACCCGGGAACAGAAGAGGACGCAACGAGTCCGCAAGTAGATGGCAAAGACCCGGGGACGGATTTGCTGTGAGACTAATGAGGCTTAAGCTTCAGGGCTCTTAAGGCCGGAGGGGCCCCAGAAACCACTTTAATTCACATTACTTAAAATTTCTGGGTCTACTGTATGAGAAGGGGTTACAAAGAGGCCCCCATAACAGTTCAAGCCTCAGGGAGGGAGCCCAAAAATGTAGGACCGCCACTGCAAGGACATGTGAAGCATCGTTATCATTTACAGTGACAGTGTTTCTCGCAAGGGAAGCTTTGTCAATTTAAGCGAAAAGTTGTGACATAGGTGAAATACAGTAAACAGCTATCTTCCACTCTCATCTAACACATCCAGTGGCACATGCATGATGGATGTCCAAAAATTTTCGTTTTCCAACCATTCCTTTGAGGTTTATTTCACCCCTTCTATATTTAGATGCCCCCTACACCCTTCTACATTTAGATGCCCCTTACACCCCTTCCATAATTAGACGTCTCCTACACCCCTTCCATACTCCTTAGACATCTCCTACACCCCTTCCATACTCATCTTAGACGTCTCCTACACCCCTTCCATACTCATCTTAGACGTCTCCTACACCCCTTCCATACTCGTCTTAGACCTACACCCCATCTATACTCGTCTTAGACGTCTCCTACACCCCTTCCATACTTAGATGTCTCATACATCCCTTTCGAATTTAGACGTCTCCTGCACCCCTTCCATACTCCTCTTAGACGTCTCCTACACCCCTTCCATACTCATCTTAGACGTCTCCTACACCTCTTCCATACTCGTCTTAGACGTCTCCTACACCCCTTACATACTCGTCTTAGACGTCTCCTACTACCCTTACATTCTCGTCTTAGACGTCTCCTACACCCCTTCCATACTTAGATGTCTCATATATCCCTTCCGAGTTTAGACGTCTCCTACACCCCTTACATACTCGTCTTAGACGTCTCCTACACCCCTTGCATACTCGTCTTAGACGTCTCTTACATCCCTTCCATACTCGTCTTAGACGTCTCCTACACCCCTTACATACTCGTCTTAGACGTCTCCTACACCCCTTACATACTCGTCTTAGACGTCTCCTACACCCCTTACATACTCGTCTTAGACGTCTCCTACACCCCTACCATACTCATCTTAGACGTCTCCTACACCCCTTCCATACTTAGATGTCTCCTACACCTTCCATACGTAGACGTCTCCTACACCTTCCATACGTAGACGTCTCCTACACCTTCTATACGTAGACGTCTTCTACACCTTCCATACGTAGACGTCTCCTACACCTTCCATACGTAGACGTCTCCTACACCTTCCATACGTAGACGTCTCCTACACCTTCCATACGTAGACGTCTCCTACACCTTCCATACGTAGACGTCTCCTACACCTTCCATACGTAGACGTCTCCTACACCTTCCATACGTAGACGTCTCCTACACCTTCCATACGTAGACGTCTCCTACACCTTCCATACGTAGACGTCTCCTACACCTTCCATACGTAGACGTCTTCTACACCTTCCATACGTAGACGTCTTCTACACCTTCCATACGTAGACGTCTCCTACACCTTCCATACGTAGACGTCTTCTACACCTTCCATACGTAGACGTCTCCTACACCTTCCATACGTAGACGTCTCCTACACCTTCCATACGTAGACGTCTTCTACACCTTCCATACGTAGACGTCTCCTACACCTTCCATACGTAGACGTCTCCTACACCTTCCATACGTAGACGTCTTCTACACCTTCCATACGTAGACGTCTCCTACACCTTCCATACGTAGACGTCTTCTACACCTTCCATACGTAGACGTCTCCTACACCTTCCATACGTAGACGTCTCCTACACCTTCCATACGTAGACGTCTCCTACACCTTCCATACGTAGACGTCTTCTACACCTTCCATACGTAGACGTCTCCTACACCTTCCATACGTAGACGTCTTCTACACCTTCCATACGTAGACGTCTCCTACACCTTCCATACGTAGACGTCTCCTACACCTTCCATACGTAGACGTCTCCTACACCTTCCATACGTAGACGTCTTCTACACCTTCCATACGTAGACGTCTCCTACACCTTCCATACGTAGACGTCTCCTACACCTTCCATACGTAGACGTCTCCTACACCTTCCATACGTAGACGTCTTCTACACCTTCCATACGTAGACGTCTCCTACACCTTCCATACGTAGACGTCTTCTACACCTTCCATACGTAGACGTCTTCTACACCTTCCATACGTAGACGTCTCCTACACCTTCCATACGTAGACGTCTTCTACACCTTCCATACGTAGACGTCTCCTACACCTTCCATACGTAGACGTCTCCTACACCTTCCATACGTAGACGTCTTCTACACCTTCCATACGTAGACGTCTCCTACACCTTCCATACGTAGACGTCTCCTACACCTTCCATACGTAGACGTCTTCTACACCTTCCATACGTAGACGTCTCCTACACCTTCCATACGTAGACGTCTTCTACACCTTCCATACGTAGACGTCTCCTACACCTTCCATACGTAGACGTCTTCTACACCTTCCATACGTAGACGTCTTCTTACACCTTCCATACGTAGACGTCTTCTACACCTTCCATACGTAGACGTCTTCTACACCTTCCATACGTAGACGTCTCCTACACCTTCCATACGTAGACGTCTTCTACACCTTCCATACGTAGACGTCTCCTACACCTTCCATACGTAGACGTCTCCTACACCTTCCATACGTAGACGTCTTCTACACCTTCCATACGTAGACGTCTTCTACACCTTCCATACGTAGACGTCTCCTACACCTTCCATACGTAGACGTCTCCTACACCTTCCATACGTAGACGTCTCCTACACCTTCCATACGTAGACGTCTTCTACACTCTTCCATAACGTAGACGTCTCCTACACCTTCCATACGTAGACGTCTCCTACACCTTCCATACGTAGACGTCTCCTACACCTTCCATACGTAGACGTCTCCTACACCTTCCATACGTAGACGTCTCCTACACCTTCCATACGTAGACGTCTCCTACACCTTCCATACGTAGACGTCTCCTACACCTTCCATACGTAGACGTCTCCTACACCTTCCATACGTAGACGTCTCCTACACCTTCCATACGTAGACGTCTCCTACACCTTCCATACGTAGACGTCTCCTACACCTTCCATACGTAGACGTTCTCCTACACCTTCCATACGTAGACGTCTCCTACACCTTCCATACGTAGACGTCTCCTACACCTTCCATACGTAGACGTCTCCTACACCTTCCATACGTAGACGTCTCCTACACCTTCCATACGTAGACGTCTCCTACACCTTCCATACGTAGACGTCTCCTACACCTTCCATACGTAGACGTCTCCTACACCTTCCATACGTAGACGTCTCCTACACCTTCCATACGTAGACGTCTCCTACACCTTCCATACGTAGACGTCTCCTACACCTTCCATACGTAGACGTCTCCTACACCTTCCATACGTAGACGTCTCCTACACCTTCCATACGTAGACGTCTCCTACACCTTCCATACGTAGACGTCTCCTACACCTTCCATACGTAGACGTCTCCTACACCTTCCATACGTAGACGTCTCCTACACCTTCCATACGTAGACGTCTCCTACACCTTCCATACGTAGACGTCTCCTACACCTTCCATACGTAGACGTCTCCTACACCTTCCATACGTAGACGTCTCCTACACCTTCCATACGTAGACGTCTCCTACACCTTCCATACGTAGACGTCTCCTACACCTTCCATACGTAGACGTCTCCTACACCTTCCATACGTAGACGTCTCCTACACCTTCCATACGTAGACGTCTCCTACACCTTCCATACGTAGACGTCTCCTACACCTTCCATACGTAGACGTCTCCTACACCTTCCATACGTAGACGTCTCCTACACCTTCCATACGTAGACGTCTCCTACACCTTCCATACGTAGACGTCTCCTACACCTTCCATACGTAGACGTCTCCTACACCTTCCATACGTAGACGTCTCCTACACCTTCCATACGTAGACGTCTCCTACACCTTCCATACGTAGACGTCTCCTACACCTTCCATACGTAGACGTCTCCTACACCTTCCATACGTAGACGTCTCCTACACCTTCCATACGTAGACGTCTCCTACACCTTCCATACGTAGACGTCTCCTACACCTTCCATACGTAGACGTCTCCTACACCTTCCATACGTAGACGTCTCCTACACCTTCCATACGTAGACGTCTCCTACACCTTCCATACGTAGACGTCTTCTACACCTTCCATACGTAGACGTCTCCTACACCTTCCATACGTAGACGTCTCCTACACCTTCCATACGTAGACGTCTCCTACACCTTCCATACGTATACGTCTCCTACACCTTCCATACGTAGACGTCTCCTACACCTTCCATACGTAGACGTCTCCTACACCTTCCATACGTAGACGTCTCCTACACCTTCCATACGTAGACGTCTCCTACACCTTCCATACGTAGACGTCTCCCACACCTTCCATACGTAGACGTCTCCTACACCTTCCATACGTAGACGTCTCCTACACCTTCCATACGTAGACGTCTCCTACACCTTCCATACGTAGACGTCTCCTACACCTTCCATACGTAGACGTCTCCTACACCTTCCATACGTAGACGTCTCCTACACCTTCCATACGTAGACGTCTCCTACACCTTCCATACGTAGACGTCTCCTACACCTTCCATACGTAGACGTCTCCTACACCTTCCATACGTAGACGTCTCCTACACCTTCCATACGTAGACGTCTCCTACACCTTCCATACGTAGACGTCTCCTACACCTTCCATACGTAGACGTCTCCTGCACCTTCCATACGTAGACGTCTCCTACACCTTCCATACGTAGACGTCTCCTACACCTTCCATACGTAGACGTCTCCTACACCTTCCATACGTAGACGTCTTCTACACCTTCCATACGTAGACGTCTCCTACACCTTCCATACGTAGACGTCTCCTACACCTTCCATACGTAGACGTCTCCTACACCTTCCATACGTAGACGTCTTCTACACCTTCCATACGTAGACGTCTCCTACACCTTCCATACGTAGACGTCTCCTACCTTCCTACGTAGACGTCTCTACACCTTCCATACGTAGACGTCTCCTACACCTTCCATACGTAGACGTCTCCTACACCTTCCATACGTAGACGTCTCCTACACCTTCCCTCCGGCCAAAGTTTAACCAACATCTGAAACATCGTATGTGGTTTTATTTTTTCTATATAATAAAACCATCTCCAGCAGCCTTCTTCTGCTTCATAACATGACAGAATCTTCAAGATTTGTCCTCACTCTATGTATAACTTTCTTATCACACACAGATCTCTAGAATGACACTTTTATTGTGTCTGGTCCCCTGTTTACAACATTCAAAATTATGCTTTATGCTCTTACAGCAACATTGGCACCATTACT
The DNA here is from genome assembly GCF_026875155.1 of Cherax quadricarinatus. Lineage (NCBI taxonomy): Eukaryota > Metazoa > Arthropoda > Malacostraca > Decapoda > Parastacidae > Cherax > Cherax quadricarinatus. Next base: position 20,700,148 of record NC_069450.1, read on the forward strand.
CTTGACCCCTTTTTTTTTTTGTATTCGCTGAATAATAGTTTTGTACAGACTCCTCGAAGCTCTTTCTACTTTCTGTCCTATGTCTTCTGAGATTCACCACACTATATAGCCCAGTATGCCTACAAAGTCACTCCCAAATATATGGATACATTTACTTTCTTCGAAATCTTTCCAATCCAATGTTCAATCTTTTGTTTTCAGACTTCCCACTCGCATCACCTTGATCTTCTCTGTGTTCTCTTTCAACCTCTTTCACACTCCCTTGCTTCCTTCTCCACCAACTTTAGTAACTTCTTAATTTAATAATAATAATAATAATAATAATAATAATAATAATAATCTTTATTTCTACAAGTACATGATACATCTTACAGAGACCTAGCTGACATCACTGATATACTATATATAAAGCCTCTGGTTATACCTGGGGTATACCTGGAGAGGGTTTCGGTGGTCAACATCCATGCGGTCCGGTGTGAGATCAGGCTCGTGGTGGATCAGGGTCTGATCAACCAGGCTGTTCTTGCTGGTCGCACGCAAAGTGACGTACGAACCACAGCCCGGCTGGTCAGATACTGACTTTAGGTGCCTGTCCAGTGTCTTTTTGAAGATAGCCAAGGGTCTATTGGTAATCCCCTTTATGTATGCTAGGAGGCAGTTGAACAGTCTTGGGCCCCTGACACTTATTGTGATGTCTCTCATTGTACTGGTGTCGCACCTGCTTTTCATTGGGGGAATGTTGCATCTCCTGCCGAGTCTTTTCCTTTCATAGGGAGTGATTTTCGTATGCAAGTTTTGTACTAATCCCTCTAGGATTTTTCAAGGGTATATTATCATGTATCTCTCTCACCTGCGTTCCAAGGAATACAAATCAAGGAACTTCAACTGTTCCCAGTAATTTAGGTGCCTTATCGTACTTATGTGTGCCGTGAAAATTCTTTGTACACTCTCCAGGTCAGCAATTTCTCCTGCCTTGAAGGGGGCAGTTAGTGTACAGTAGTATTCCAGCCTAGAGAGAACAAGTGATTTGAAGAGAATCATCATGGGCTTGGCGTCGCTAGTTTTGAAGGTTCTCATTATCCATCCTATCATTTTTCTAGCAGATGCGGTAGATACATTGTTGTGGTCTTTGAAGTTAAGATCCTCTATCATTATCATTCCCGGGTCCTTCACATAACTTTTTCGCTCTATTGTATGGTCAGAATTTGTTATATACTCTGATAGTTTTAGTGTCCTCAAGTTTTCCATATCTGAGTCGTTGAAATTTCTCTTCATTGAACTTCATATTGTTTTGGGTGACCCATTTGAAGATTTGGTTGATATCCGCTTGGAGTCTTGCGGTGTCTTCGATGGAGGTCACTGTCATGGCAATTCTGGTGTCATCCGCAAAGGAGGACGCGGAGCTATGGCTTACATCTCTGTCTATGTCGAATATGAAGATGAGGAATAGAATGGGAGCGAGTACTGTGCCTTGTGGAACAGAGCTTTTCACCGTAGCTGCCTTTGACTTTACTCTGTTTACTGTTACTTTTTGTGTTCTATTTGTCAGCAAGTTAAAGATCCATCTTCCAACTTTTCCTGTTATTCCTTTATCACGCATTTTGTGCGCTATTACACCATAGTCGCACTTGTCGAAGGCTTTTGCAAAGTCTGTATATACTACATCTGCCTTTTGTTTATCCTCTATAGTGGCCCAGTAGCTGGGACAGGCAAGAACGACCTGCTCTAAACCCGTGTTGCTCTGGGTTGTGTAACTGATGGGTATCTAGGTGGTTGGCGATTTTGCTTCTTAGAACCCTTTCAAAGATTTTTATGATATGGGATGTTAGTGCTATTGGTCTGTAGTTTTTTTGCAATTACTTTACTGCCACCTTTGTAGAGTGGGGCTATGTCTGTTGTTTTTAGTGAGTGTGGGATGACCCCTGTGTCCATGCTCCCTCTCCATAGAATGCTGAAGGCACGTGACAGGGGCTTCTTGCAGTTCTTGATGAACACGGAGTTCCATGAGTCTGGGCCTGGGGCAGAGTGCATGGGCATGTCATTTATTGTCTTTTCAAAGTCTTGTAGTGTTAGGATAATACAGAGATTTTTTAGATGACCAAATTTTGGGTCTCGTTCATAAAGAATTCATTTAGACTGTCGACCCTTAGTCTGGGTAACGGCTTGCTGAACACTGAGTCATACTACTCAGGGTTCGGGAAGCCGTGTTTCTTTGCTGTCATCTGTGTATGTCCAATCCCGCCTAAACAGGGGCTCAGTACTGGATGTTGTTTTCCCCTTGGATTTAGTTTTCAATCTTTACCGCCAAAACTTTAACTACATCATTTGAGGTGTTTAGTAGTTCTGAGCAAATGAGCGAATCTGACATACAGGCCAACCTCCTTCCCCTCCTTGTTGCCTGTTTAGTCTGTCGCATCCATATTTCGTTGTCAAAATGATCCTTTATGTGGGTATCTGTGAGATCTACAAACATTGCATTTGACTCCATGAGCAGTCCCTTGTAAGGAATTTTGTTGTTGATGGCTTTAGATCCTGTATGTTTGCAAAGATAAATGTCGTGATATTGATGGAATTTAAGGAGGTTTTATTTGCTGGCTTTAATATCTGTTGTTCTGGAGTGGAGGGCAGTGACTGTGCCTTTGGTCCAGAAGTGTTATCAGTTGGTATAAGATTTCTGTCGTTTTTTGCCAGCCCCTTTTTCCTTCTTGGCACTAAAAAAAACCACCTTCTCTGGACAGGTTATGGCTCCCCTTCATTGTTTCCCATAGTCCGGCTGGTCTGTATCTTCTTGTCCCCTTTAGATGATGTGCCTGGCAGTATGCGTTGTAGCATTTTCTTTCATGGAGTGACGAGTGACACATTTTGGGATGAAATAAGTTACAGGAAGGGGAGTTGCCCCCTACTGTTTAGGACAGCTTAGGTTAATTTTGTCCCCATGATGCGACCCACACCAGTAGGCTAACACTCAGACACTAACTTACTGCTAGGTGAACAGGGACAGCAGATGTCTTAGGGAAACACGCCCAATGTTTCCACCCGTACCGGAATCGAACCACTGACCTCATTGTGTGAGCTGAGTGTACTACCAACCGAGCTACGGACACCCGAATTTGCCCACATAATATTGTGGCATAAGCAAAGAGCATCAATTACACCTCCTATGTATTATAGTCATTATCCTTTAACCTGGAGTTTACCTGGAGAGAGTTTCGGGGGTCAACGCCCCCGCGGCCCGGTCTGTGACCAGGCCTCCTGGTGGATCAGCGCCTGATCAACCAGGCTGTTGCTGCTGGCTGCACGCAAACCAACGTACGAGCCACAGCCCGGCTGATCAGGAACTGACTTTAGGTGCTTGTCCAGTGCCAGCTTGAAGACTGCACCTCTTCCACACTTCAGCACTCGTTTTTCTGTATCTCATTTAACACGTTAAACATTAAGTAAACACATTAAACAAACACTTTGACATTGTTTAAACTCCACCTTACGTAACTAATGCAGTGGGTGTCCCATAGCTCGGTTGGTAGCACACTCAGCTCACACATTGAGGTCCGTGGATCGATCCCCGGTACGAGTGGAAACATTAGGATGTATTTCCTTAAGATACCTAATGTCCCTGTTCATCTAGCAGTAAAGAGATACCTGAGTGTTATCTGACTGGTGTGGGCCACATCATAGGGACAAAATTGACCTAATTTGCTCGAAATGCTCTGCATAACAAGGAGCTTTCTATATAATAGTGTCAGCTAGGTCTGTATACCTTGTACATGTACTTGTAGAAAAAAAATATTATGATGATGGTACGGGCTTGCGATAAGACGATACCACAGTTTTTGTCGATACTGATATCGATACCATTAAAATTAGAAGATACCACTGATACTTTTGCTCATCACCAGTACTGATTCAACTGCTTCGATTTCAGAATTTATTTAACTCTCTCTCCTTGTGTGCAGGGGTCGAGCCACAGTTCATGGCCCAGTCTGTGTTGGGTGGGGGGAGAGTAAGTTTATTTAGGTACAGGTACACATTAGTATAATCGTACATAATTAATGTGTAAATTACCCAGGATGATTAAAAAAAAAAAGCCAGACAAAGTGGCATATTTCCCTTGGGGGAGAGAGAAAGAGGGTAGAGGGGAGGAAGATGGGAAGAGGGGAAATAAGAGTGGTAAACAACAATAATAATACAATCATCATCAATCAAATATACAGGGCGTCACTGGAATGTATTTATTGCATAATATATTAGTTCACCCTCTTATTGCCACAGTTTTCTCTGAAGAGTTTGATTGATCACAGAAGACGTAGAGCAGTGTCCAGAGGACTTAACTATATAGTACATTGTTATTGACCTCACTGCTGTCATAATAATTATCATAACTATCATTATATCACTTTAATCATCATCACCAAGTAACATCATAAAGGTAGTTGTGTTAAATTATTATTATTATTATTATTATTATTATCATCATCAGTGCAAATTAACGGGCGTTAAACCCGTGTGTTCAGTGACTCATACTGGTTTAGCGCTTCATATAAATAATAAGAATTTTAGGCTATAGCTGTCGACAGCTACTGGGCGGAACTCTGACATTGTTTTTATGCTTTCAACACATGCAACCTGTGTCTTAATAAAAGGGATATTTCGTACGTAAATTTAGATTTTTTTTTTTGGGGGGGGGAGGGAGGTTGATACTAACGATAATAGGTATTTTAGGTTAGATATCGTCAAGGTTAGGTATCGTTAAGGCTAGGAAAAGTTCCTAGTATCCCTGTGATTCATCTGAGTCTTCAGTTTCCAACAGTGTCCCCTTGTTTTTGTGTCCCATCTCTGGAACATTATGTCTCTGTCCACCTTGTCAATTCCTCTCAGTATTATATATGTCGTTATCATGTACCCCCTATTTCTCCTGTCCTCCATGTATCGTTTAGTTTGTCAGGGTTAGGTTAGATATCGTCTGACTCAAGATATACCAAGGTTTCCAGATATATTTCAAGACATACCGAGCTTTCCAGATCTATTTCAAGATATACCAAGCTTTCCAAATATATTTCAAGATACACCAAGCTTTCCAGATGTATTTCAAGATATAGCAAGCTTTCCAGATGTATTTCAAGATACACCAAGCTTTCCAGATCTATTTCAAGATATAGCAAGCTTTCCAGATGTATGTCAAGATATACCAAGTTTTCCAGATCTGTTTCAAGATATACCAAACTTTCCAGGTCTATTTCAAGATGTACCAAGCTTTCCAGATCTATTTCAAGATATACCAAGTTTTCCAGATCTATTTCAAGATATATCAAGCTTTCTAGGTCTATTTCAAGGTACACCAAGCTTTCCAGATCTATTTCAAGATGTACCAAGCTTTCCAGATCTATTTCAAGATGTACCAAGCTTTCCAGATCTATTTCAAGATGTACCAAGCTTTCCAGATCTATTTCAAGATGTACCAAGCTTTCGAAATCTATTTCAAGATATACCAAGTTTTCCAGATATATTTCAAATTTTTTTTCAAGGTATACCAAACTTTCTAAATCTGTTTTAAGAGATACCAAGCTTTCTAAATCTGTTTCTAGACATACCAAGCTTTCCAAATCTATTTCAAAACACTAAACTGGGGATTGGGAGACAGCTTTCACCAATAAAGGGGAAGGGTAGCTCCAGTTCCTTGAATCAAGAGCCCTTCACTGCCAGTAAGGCACCCCTTTCCCTTGAGAGGCACGAGAAGTAAGCCCTTAGGATGATAATCATGAAGATTAAGCCCTTAGGATGATTATGCTCTTAGGATGAGAAATGGATTAAGTCCCTACGATTATAAGCAAATTAATTATGCCCTTAGGATGATAATTAAATTGATTATGTTCTTAGGATGATAATTAAATAGATTATGTCTTTAGGATGATAAATAGATTATGCTCTTAGGATGATGATTAGATTAAACCCTTAGGATGATAATTAGATTATGTCCCAAGGATGATAATTAAATAGATTAAATCCTTAGCATGATAATTAGATTATGCTTAAGAATGGCAATTAAATAGATTAGGTTCATTCTTAATGGTGTCGGGTCACTGAAAAATGCATCAAGGCATCGAGGATACGAGGGGAGGGGGAAGAGTTGGCGAGGGGGGGAGCGTAAGGAGGGTAGGGAGGGGGGGAAATCGTTATCGATCTACAAATCACGTGAATATTGCAGGCTTTTTTTTGTTGTTTCATCAAGGACACCAGTGTGGTGGGGTTGGGGGGGGATGGTAGTAGTTTTGGAGGTGTGGGGGCGACGGTGATGGGGTGTGGGAGGAAGAGGATTTTTTTTTCTTTCTCTCTTGCTCCCTCATCCTCCTCCTCCTTTTCTTGATTTGATTCTTCTTCTTTTTCCTGACCTTCTGGTTCCTCTTTTTTTTCCTTCCACTTCATCCATCCTTCTTCCCATGACTCGTTTCTTCTCCGTCCTCTACTCCTTCCTGATCCTCCACGTCTTCCTTCCTCATCTTCTACCTCATCTTCCATCCCCATCCTCTACCTCTTCTTCCTTATCCTTCCTCATCCTCCTTCATGTCCCCCTCTTCCTTTCTCCTGATCTTCTTCGTAATGTAATATTTCTCCGTGATTTGCAAGTGTCTTTCCGCTGCGCCAGAATTTGCACTTTGTCCTCTATGTAAAGTGTCTCTTTGTTAACTCTGGTGTTTGTCGTGTTTTAGACTCCATGTTTTGATATATTTTCTCTTTATTTTGGATTGTTCATTTTAAGTTTTTTTTTTTTTTTTTTTTAGATTTGGTTTTAGATTGTATCTTAGGTTATCATTTTTCGAATTTTTTTTATATAATTATGGTAGTTCGTTGTAATTTTTACACAGTCAAATGTATATGAACTCAATCATGGTCGGGATCTTTGCTGTTGATGATGGTTGGACTAAAAACTGGAGACAGGAAGATTATTATTATTATTATTATAATCAAGGGGGAAGCGCTAAACCCGGAGGATTATACAGCGCCTGGGGGCGGGGGAATGTGGAAGGCATTCAGGCTTAATTCGGGGAACTGGAGCACAGATCCAATTCCCTAAATCAAGAGCCCCTCACCAACATCAAGGAACCTTCCTTGAGGGGGAAGACAGGAAGAGAAGTGGGTATCTCAGCCTAACAGCGAAGTCTTCTGCAGCACACTGTTGTAACATGTGCTTGTTTGAGTTCTGTCACCTTCCTGTCAGCTGGAACCAGTCTGGCACTTCAACTCTTGACTTCTCTCATTATCATTTTTTTTTTCCGCCCACAGAACTGCAGTTCACTGGATGTTTTGTGTTTTTCACACTATTCTATGTAAACTCTAGAGACTGTTGTGTGTGAAAATCCAAGGAGATCATCAGTTTCTGAGATACTCAAACCATCTCGTCTATCTGGCGCCAACAATCATTCAACAAAGCTACTTAGATCACAGTTCTTCCCCATTTTGATGTTCAGTCTAAACTACAACCGAACCTCTTGACCTTGTCTGCATCACGTGGCAGCAATTCGCTATTACTTTTCTCTTAGATCGGTCAGTGTGTATATATATGGTACCTCCCTATATATATATATATATATATATATATATATAATATATATATATATATATAATGTCATGCCGAACAGGTAAAACTTGCGATTTTGGCTTAAATAGCAACGCTCATCTTGCCGAATACGGCAAGCGAAAATTTGTGTAGGCAAAATTTAGCAAAAATTATTCTGAGCCTAACGAAGAAAATATATTTCACTGTGTTTGTTTATTATTAAATTACTGTAAACTTATCTAAAATATATTTAGTTGGATTAAGCTAAATTAAATTGTGCTTGTTATAATAAGGTTAGGTAAGTTTTTTAGGGTTCTTTTGATACAAGATTCTTAATTTTTACATTAATATAATTGAAAAAAAATATCTTTAAACGTTTAAGAGAAAATTTTAGAAAGGACTTAATTTTAAACGATTTCTTGCTAATTGACCAATTTTAGTTATTCGGCACGACATATATAATATATATATATATATATATATATATATATATATATATATATATATATATATATATATATATATATATATATATATATATATATATATAATATATATAATATAGTATGTATTTATTTATTTATTTATTTATTTATTTATTATTAACACATCGGCCAAGGCAGGGTGGCTCAAAAAAGAAAAACTTTCACCATCATTCACTCCATCACTGTCTTGCCAGAGGCATGCTTACACTACAGTTATAAAACTGCAACATTAACACCCGCGCCCCTCAGACTGCTGACTCTGTACTTCCCATCTCCTATATATGTATATATATAGCCTGGGATTATCCTTTGTTGGAAATAATATTAAACAAGTGTAATAAATCATGTTTCTCTTTTTATCATTTCGTGTTAATTCTGTGATAGATGATATATAAATGAAGGAGGTAATTAAAATGGCAATGAGCAAAAAACTATGTACATGTTGAGTCAGAAATATTTGCCTCATAGTATTTATGTCTACTCGGAAACATTGTGTTGTTGATACATCAATTTATTAATCATAGTTAATGAATTGATGTATCATCAATGAAAATCTGGTTTGTGGTTCCCAAACGTTTTTCTCTGGGCCGCACTTTCAGAATAAAAATTTGCTCGCGCCACACCGAATATTTTTTCTTGATAAGATATACATTCAAAAATCACTTGTTGGTTCTCTGAACCATTCATCTACGTCACCTGCAGTCAAAAATTATTTTTTTGGACTATTTGGCCAGTAGATCCGGCCATTTTTCTACTTACCCCATAAAAGTGTTTGTGTGATTTGCGTGAAACGTTCGTTGATGTTGTAGATTAATGTTCTGTAATAAGGCCTCTTAACTCTCCTGGCACTGCATCCCCCAGGCACTGGCACACACTCCCCCTCCCCCTCGGCATTACTCTGCTTTCCGCGCAGTAATGAACTGGGTGATATAAAGATCCCACAAGCGCAATTACGCGCCTGTAATAAATACCAAAGCGGAGTAACTTCCGTGAGATGATTCCACTTCACGGATCTTTGTTCAGGGCCACGACTGATTCAAGGTCTGCCTGACCTGATTCCAAGATCGTGAACCCTGATTTTGGTTGCACGGATCCTGATTTCAGGTCCACGGAGGTTGATTTTGGACCCACGGTTTTAGATTCCAGGCTCGTGAACCCTGGTTTCAGTTGCACGGACCCTGATTTCAGGTCCACGGAGGTTGATTTTGGACCCGCGGTGTTAAATTCCATCTAGGCCTACGGACCCTGCTCACAGACACAGGTGACTTGGATCGTGGCTCGCTATTTATGCTGGCCTCCACACTTAAAACCACTTAATATGATAAATATTACCCATCGGTAATATTTACGGATACTGGCCCAAGGACATGGGTTAGCATGCGTGCGAGGTCCCCCTGATCCTCGGAGCTTCTGATCACGAACGCTTTCTCCTGATTAACGAACGACTGTCCACAAACAGTAGCTCCCCCATATACACGGACGCCTGGCTACAAGATCGTGGCTCTTGAATATACGGACGCTTGGCCACGGACGGTAATAACAAACCCACGAACGGCTGGCGAAGACCGTCAGTGCGCTCTCAACACACAACACAACACCTCCTGCTGGAGCAGTCAGCCTCTTGTCATGTAGGCTCCACGTTTACCAGTTGCAGGTGCAACATTTGCACGACAGCTGCTGCAGTGCGGTGGGAGAGGTAGGTACACTGGAGAACGCCAATACGGTGCGGGCATAAGTCCTCCCACGCCTCCTAATGCCCGGATGCTGCCGCTGCGCCATAAATTCGCCACATTATTCGCTGTTTTGGCATCCGTGTGGTATCTGCTCGGCTGCAGGAGTGACGCAGACGGGGTCGAGAGGGACAAAAAATTTTCTTGGTTTCAGGTGGATTTTTACAGGTGTTTTTGGCCTTTGGGAAAGGTAGTCTGTTTATAGGAAGGGTCGTTTGTTGGGAAAAGAAGTCTGTCTTTGGGAAATGTAGTCTGCCTTCAAGAAGAATAGTTTGTTGGGGAAAGAATTCTGTCTTTGGGAAAGGTGCTTTGTCTGTTGTAGATAGTCAGCCATTGAGGGTAGATAGTCTTTGGGGATGGTACTCTGCAATCTGGGAAACTCGGTGATACTCTACACCGGAGGTACTCGATGGTACTCAAAGGTACTCTGCCGTTGGAATCTTCACACGCAATCCATTACCGGGCTGACACTAAACTACAGGAATGTTTTTTTTTTTTAAAGTCTGCCCTGAAAGAATAATATCTGATGGATACACATTTCCTTTGTCAGGTTCTGCCTGGTACTGTGTCAGGTTCTATCTGCTACTGTCAGGTTCTTCCTGCTACTGTGTCAGGTTTTGACTGCTTCTGTGTCAGGTACTAACTGTTACTGTGTCAGGTTCTAGCTGCTACTGTGTCTGGTTCTACCTGCTACTGTGTCAGGTTCTACCTGCTACTGTGTCAGGTTCTGTCTGCCACTACTGCCATTTTGAGAGGAGTGTATTGAATTCCTTCTCCAATTGCCATGCCCTCCTGACTGCCACCAGCCTTCCTAACTGCCACCAGCTTTCCTGACTGCCGCCAGCCTTCCTGACTGCCACCAGCCTTCCTGACTGCCACCAGCCTTCCTGACTGCCGCCAGCCTTCCAGACTGCCACCAGCCTTCCTAACTGCCACCAGCCTTCCTGACTGCCACTAGCCTTCCTGACTGCCGCCAACCTTCCTGACTGCCACCAGCCTTCCTGACTGCCGCCAGCCTTCCTGACTGTCATCAGCCCTACTGACTCCCACCAGCCTTCCTGACTGCCACCAACCTTCCTGACTGCCACCAGCCTTCCTGACTGCCACCAGCCTTTCTGACTGCCACCAGCTCTTCTGACTGTCACCAGCCTTCCTGACTGTCACCAGCCTTTCTGACTGCCACCAGCCTTCCTGACTGCCACCAACCTTCCTGACTGTCACCAACCTTCCTGACTGCCACCAACCTTCCTGACTGCCGCCAGCCTTCCTGACTGCCACCAGCCTTCCTGACTGCCGCCAGCCTTCCTGACTGTCACCAGCCCTACTGACTCCCACCAGCCTTCCTGACTGTCACCATCCTTCCTGACTGCCACCAGCCTTCCTGACTGTCACCAGCCTTTCTGACTGCCACCAGCCTTCCTGACTGCCACCAACCTTCCTGACTGCCACCAGCCTTCCTGACTGTTACCAACCTTCCTGACTGCCACCAACCTTCCTGACTGCCACCAGCCTTCCTGACTGCCACCAACCTTCCTGACTGCCACCAGCCTTCCTGACTGTCACCAACCTTCCTGACTGCCACCAACCTTCCTGACTGCCACCAGTCTTCCTGACTGCCACCAGCCTTCCTGACTGCCATCAGCCTTCCTGACTGTCACCAGCCTTCCTGACTGTCACCAGCCTTCCTGACTGCCACCAGCCTTCCTGGGTGCCACCAACCTTCCTGACTGCCACCAGCCTTCCTGAATGCCACCAGCCTTCCTGACTGCCATCAGCCTTCCTGACTGTCACCAGCCTTCCTGACTGCCATCAGCCTTCCTGACTGCCATTAGCCTTCCTGACTGTCACCAGTCTTCCTGACTGCCACCAGCCTTCCTGACTGCCACCAGCCATCCTGACTGCCATCAGCCTTCCTGACTGCCACCAGCCTTCCTGACTGCCACCAGCCTTCCTGACTGCCACCAGCCTTCCTGACTGCCACCAGCCTTCCTGACTGCCACCAGCCTTCCTGACTGCCATCAGCCTTCCTGACTGTCACCAGTCTTCCTGTCACCAGCCTTCCTCACTGTCACCAGCATTCCTGTATGTCACGTTATTTTCGTTAAGTCGCTTTATTGACGCACGTAGTACGTTCTAATATTTTACGTTGCGTTACTGCGTTACTTTGCGTACTACATTGCGTTCTTTCTCCTCACCTGACTCTCACCTGGATCAATACCTGCTTGGCTGTTGCGGTACTGAACGCTGAGGTGGTGGTGGTGGTAGTGGTACTAGTGGTGGTGGTGGTAGTAGTGGTGGTGGTGGAACTAGTGGTGGTGGTGGTACTAGTGGTGGTTGTGGTGGTGGTACTAGTGGTGGTGGTGGTACTAGTGGTGGTGGTACTAGTGGTGGTGGTGGTATTAGTGGTGTTAGTGGTGGTACTAGTGGTTGTGGTGGTGGTACTAGTGGTGGATGGTGGTACTAGTGGTTTGTGGTGGTTGTACTAGTGGTGGTGGTGGTGATACTAGTGGTGGTGTGGTTGTACTAGTGGTGGTAGTGGTACTAGTGGTGTAGTGGTCTATGGTGGAGGTACTAGTGGTGGTGGTACTAGTGGTGGTGGTAAATATGTGGTGGTACTAGTGGTGGTGGTAATGGTGGTGGTAATAGTGGTGGTAGTGATATTAGTGTGGTGGTGGTACTAGTGGTGGTGTCACTAGTGGTGGTGGTGGTATGGGTGGTGTTGGTACTAGTGGTGGTGGTGGTGATACTAGTGGTGGTGGTGGTGGTGATACTAGTGGTGGTGGTAATAGTGGTGGTGATAGTAGTTTCAGCGGCACCAGTGACGCACTTGTTGCACCACAAAACCCATTAAGATAACTCAGTTATCAAGATAACTAACACTGTTGTGAGGATAGTTAGTAAAGACAGCGTAAAACTTTCAAGTGTTGAAGGTTATCAGACAGACTCGCTAATTACTTGCCAACATAATGGAATGTTCATGGCCCACCCAGCTGTGTAATTACCTTTGTAATTATATATTAGTTTGTCCAGGAATGCTCTTAATATAATTATAAATAATAATAATCAATATTATTATTTTATTCAGAAGCACAGGAATCCCTCACAGCGTCTAGGAATGGGAGGTAAAAAGGTTTGATCCGGGGAAGGTGAGAATACCCCGAATGTCTTGGATCAAGAGCCCCTTTACGGATGTACTTATCACGGGTACATTGGTTGCCTGCTTCCCTCTAGTCGTCACCAACAGTCTGACTGATCACAGATCGGAGTGCAGGTAGCGGACGCAGACTTGAGCCTCCACCAGTCCTTCCTGTTAATGACCCACACGGATTTAGCGTTTCACGAAACGCTTTCGCGTTCCCGTAGTTCATCATTCCAGTAGTTCATCATTCCAGTAGTTCATCATTCCAGTAGTTCATTCCAGTACATTCCAGTACTCCACCATTCCCGTAGTCCATTCTAGTAGTCATTCCAGTAGTCCATTCCAGTCCATCATTCCAGTAGTCATCGTTCCAGTAGTCCATTCCGGTAGTCATCATTCCCTTGAACGCATCTACATGGACTTCCTACTCATTTCTGCAACATTGCAAGCTCCTGATGATGTGTTTATTGTAACACGAAAGGCCTAGAACTATCATTCAATTCCCTCCGTTGTTGTTTTGCATCCTGTATAGCTTGTTCTAGATTTGTTCATATATATATATATATATATATATATATATATATATATAATATATATATATATATAATATATATATATATATATATATATATATATATATATATAGGTCGTGCCGAATAGGCAGAACTTGCGATCTTGGCTTAAATAGCAACGCTCATCTTGCCATATAGGACAAGTGAAAATTTGTGTATGCAATAATTTCGCAAATATCATTCTAAACCTAACGAAAAAAATATATTTGATTGTGCTTGTTTTGTATTAAATTACTGTGAAGGCATTTAAAATATATTTAGTTGGGTTAGGCTAAAATAAATTGCACTTGTTATAATAAGGTTAGGTAAGTTTTCTAAGATTCTTTTGGTGCAAAATTAAAAGTTTTTACATTAACATAAATGAAAAAAATATCTTTAATCGTATAAGAGAAATTTTTAAGGACTTAATTTTAAATGAGTTCTTGCTAATTGACACAGTTTTACATATTCGGCACGAACACACACACAACACACTACACAATATATATATATATATATATATTTATATATATATATTATATATATATATATATATAATATATATATATATTATATATAAATATATATATTATATATATATATATAATATATATGCAAGGAATTCGCGAGAGCATGCGAAATATACACAAACACTGATCTCTGGCTGAAGGAGACTCGAACCTACGAACCTTGGAACAAGGTACGCAGTGCTTTACCAATCTACCCACACTGGACAATACCTTGGAGTCCAGCTTGCGCTAGACGTTGATCCAAGGCAGCCAGCATCAGGGAGAAGCTTCTCCCTGAAAAATGCTGTTGCGGAACATTTGTTAAAGTTTTGAGTGAAAAATGTGTTAACCTATTTGTTTTTACCAGTTTATCACAGCAGCACTGCTATGTTGGTGATGTGTCGTCTACAGTGTTACCACAGCAGCAGAGCTATGCTTGGGTACCGTCTACAGTGTTATCACAGCAGGAGAGCTATGCTGGGGTCTACCGTCTACATGTTACACAGAGTGAACTATGCTGGTACCGTCTACAGTGTTATCACAGCAGGAGAGCTATGCTGGGGTACCGTCTACAGTGTTATCACAGCAGCAGAGCTATGCTGGGGTACCGTCTACAGTGTTATCACATCAGCAGAGCTATGCTGGGGTACCGTCTACAGTGTTATCACATCAGCAGAGCTATGCTGGGGTACCATCTACAGTGTTATCACATCAGCAGAGCTATGCTGGGGTACCGTCTACAGTGTTATCACATCAGCAGAGCTATGCTGGGGTACCGTCTACAGTGTTATCACAGCAGAGCTATGCTGGGGTACCGTCTACAGTGTTATCACAGCAGCAGAGCTATGCTTGGGTACCGTCTACAGTGTTATCACAGCAGAACTATGCTTGGGTACCGTCTACAGTGTTATCACAGCAGCAGAGCTATGCTGGGGTACCGTCTACAGTGTTATCACAGCAGGAGAGCTATGCTGGGGTACCGTCTACAGTGCTATCACAGCAGCAGAGCTATGCTCGGGTACCGTCTACAGTGTTATCACATCAGAGCTATGCTGGGGTACCGTCTACAGTGTTATCACAGCAGGAGAGCTATGCTGGGGTACCGTCTACAGTGTTATCACAGCAGCAGAGCTATGCTTGGGTACCGTCTACAGTGTTATCACAGCAGGAGAGCTATGCTGGGGTACCGTCTACAGTGTTATCACAGCAGCAGAGCTATGCTGGGGTACCGTCTACAGTGTTATCACAGCAGGAGAGCTATGCTGGGGTACCGTCTACAGTGCTATCACAGCAGCAGAGCTATGCTCGGGTACCGTCTACAGTGTTATCACATCAGAGCTATGCTGGGGTACCGTCTACAGTGTTATCACAGCAGGAGAGCTATGCTGGGGTACCGTCTACAGTGTTAACACAGAGCACGTAGCTATGCTGGGGTACCGTCTACAGTGTTATCACAGCAGGAGAGCTATGCTGGGGTACCGTCTACAGTGTTATCACAGCAGCAGAGCTATGCTTGGGTACCGTCTACAGTGTTATCACAGCAGGAGAGCTATGCTGGGGTACCGTCTACAGTGTTATCACAGCAGCAGAGGTATGCTTGGGTACCGTCTACAGTGTTATCACAGCAGCAGAGCTATGCTTGGGTACCGTCTACAGTGTTATCACAGCAGCAGAGCTATGCTTGGGTACCGTCTACAGTGTTATCACAGCAGCAGAGCTATGCTTGGGTACCGTCTACAGTGTTATCACAGCAGCAGAGCTATGCTGGGGTACCGTCTACAGTGTTATCACAGCAGGAGAGCTATGCTGGGGTACCGTCTACAGTGTTATCACAGCAGGAGAGCTATGCTGGGGTACCGTCTACAGTGTTATCACATCAGCAGAGCTATGCTGGGGTACCGTCTACAGTGTTATCACACAGCAGAGCTATGCTGGGTACCGTCTACAGTGTTATCACAGTAGCAGAGCTATGCTGGGGTACCGTCTACAGTGTTATCACATCAGCAGAGCTATACTGGGGTACCGTCTACAGTGTTATCACAGCAGCAGAGCTATGCTGGGGTACCGTCTACAGTGTTATCACATCAGCAGAGCTATGCTGGGGTATCGTCTACAGTGTTATCACAGCAGCAGAGCTATGCTGGGGTACCGTCTACAGTGTTATCACATCAGCAGAGCTATGCTGGGGTACCGTCTACAGTGTTATCACATCAGCAGAGCTATGCTGGGGTACCGTCTACAGTGTTATCACATCAGCAGAGCTATGCTGGGGTACCGTCTACAGTGTTATCACAGCAGCAGAGCTATGCAGGTAAAAACTGGTGTCCAACTCTGATAATTTTGTATATAAAAAAGGAATATATTATACCAAATATTGCTGGCTCAATTTCATATTTTAATTTATCCGAAGGACAACTTAATTTCAAAACTAATTTGCCCCCAAGATCTAATCTTCATTAGGGAATCTGAGTGAAGTAATCTAGCGTGGGAATATACTAGGAGCGAGTGGTTAGATGGTCACACTCTTCGTCTCTCTTCTAGGTGAGCTGCGAGTGGTTAGATGGTCCCACTCATCGTCTCTTCTAGGTGAGCTGCGAGTGGTTAGATGGTCCCACTCATCGTCTCTTCTAGGTGAGCTGTGAGTGGTTAGTTGGTCCCACTCATCGTCTCTCTTCTAGCTGAGCTGCGAGTGGTTAGATGGTTCCACTCATTGTTTCTCTTCTAGGTGAGCTGCGAGTGGTTAGATGGTCCCACTTTTCGTCTCTATTCTAGGTGAGCTGCGAGTGGTTAGATGGTCTCACTCATCGTCTCTCTTCTAGGTGAGCTGCGAGTGGTTAGATGGTCCCACTCATTGTCTCTCTTCTAGGAGAGCTACGAGTGGTTAGATGGTTCCACTCTTGGTCTCTCTTCTAGGAGAGCTGCGAGTGGTTAGATGGTTCCACTCATTGTCTCTCTTCTAGGTGAGCTGCGAGTGGTTAGATGGTTCCACTCATTGTCTCTCTTCTAGGTGAGCTGCGAGTGGTTAGATGGTTCCACTCATTGTCTCTCTTCTAGGTGAGCTACGAGTGGTTAGATGGTTCCACTCATTGTCTCTCTTCTAGGTGAGCTGCGAGTGGTTAGATGGTTCCACTCATTGTCTCTCTTCTAGGTGAGCTACGAGTGGTTAGATGGTTCCACTCATCGTCTCTCTTCTAGGTGAGCTGTGAGTGGTTAGATGGTTCCACTCATTGTCTCTCTTCTAGGTGAGCTGCGAGTGGTTAGATGGTTCCACTCATCGTCTCTCTTCTAGGTGAGCTGCGAGTGGTTAGATGGTTCCACTCATCGTCTCTCTTCTAGGTGAGCTGTGAGTGGTTAGATGGTTCCACTCATTGTCTCTCTTCTAGGTGAGCTGCGAGTGGTTAGATGGTTCCACTCATCGTCTCTCTTCTAGGTGAGCTGCGAGTGGTTAGATGGTTCCACTCATCGTCTCTCTTCTAGGTGAGCTGCGAGTGGTTAGATGGTTCCACTCATCGTCTCTCTTCTAGGTGAGCTGTGAGTGGTTAGATGGTTCCACTCATTGTCTCTCTTCTAGGTGAGCTGGGAGGAAAAAAAGGAAAGGTGGAAAGATCCAGGACAAATCTGGCTACAACAGAGGAAATTATCCCAGCAGTTAGAGTAGACGTAAACACAGGGCGAGGAAAATGAGGCAGGACAAAGAAAATGAGACTTGGCAGGAAAACAGACGATTATGGTAGAACTGCTGTGGATGTTTAGGGAAACTACGATCACATACCACCAAGGTGGAAAGAAGATGCGCAATAAGTATTTTAAGTAAGAACACATTATAAGTATTGTAAGACGGGCCTGAGAGCTGAAGGACGTGGAAAACATACAGAAAAGAAGGACAGCCGAGCTGACGAGCTACAAGCGATCATTTTTCACTAAGAAGAAAGGTCGTGTTACAATAGAAAGCTCTCATAATGTAGGGTCATGCAGCACCTGGGGAATTAGAGGTTATCAGGTTTGATCTGATAAATGGAAACTAGCTTTCAGTTCAAGGCATCTCATTCAGTTCAAGGCATCACTGAATTGAAGAAACCGAAGCATACAAATACGTGAGTACACAACGTCCTGAGCTTAATAGTACCGTCAGTGAAGTCAGTGAAGATGTTGCTATCTTCAGTGGCTTACTGGAAGGTCTGATGTAGTCTCTCAGTCTCCTTCAGTTACCGGGAAGAGAGGGCTGGCTCCCTCCTCCTGCTCTCCCAGCAGCTCTTACAAAGTAGCACTCTGCCAGTGCACAAAGTACCTACCTGCTCCCTGGGCAGTGCCTCGCAGCACCCTAGAGTACCATTACTTGCAAACCATTGAGAAGCGGGAGCATTTGTTACAATGGAGAGAGGAGAGGGGGAGAGTGAGAGAGGGAGACAGGCACAGTGAGAATGTATACTGAGGGATTTGTGGCTGTAGATATAGATTCAACTGAACTTCATTATGTATGTGTGTGTATACAGCGCCGGTCATTGGACTATTAAATTAAAAAAAATATATGCACAGTTATTATTACGGTTTTTGGGTAATTCTATGTGAATACTTCACTTATTTATATTCGGTTCGTTATCCTCTGCCCGCGAGAGCAGTTGTGTTGGGAGTGCGTGGGTGTTGTGGGAATGCGTGGGCATGGATGGGTGTGTGCTATCGTTGCTGGCATGCGTGAGTGTACACAAGGACGAGTGCGTGGGATCCTGGGCGTGCGTGGAAACTAGCTTTCACGACTCGCAACGTCCTTTAGACTGGAACATACGACGTTCAAGCGATTTCTGAACACTCCTTTGGAAGCTGCTGCGATACCTTTAACCATGTTAAGATTTTTCTTCTGGTACACAAGTTAGAATTCTAGCTGGTGTTATCTTAGGCATTTGTTTGCTTAAAGCCATTTCGCAGCTGAATAGACCTTACGCACTCGTGTATATATATGCATATTTGTGTGAATGGGATGAAGCGGTGCATATGCTTGTTCCAAGGCGTATTTTCGTTGTTTGTAGAAGCGTATCTTTTGATGTTAACGTTGGTATAGGAAGATTAATATTGTGTGTGTGTGTGTGTGGTGTGTGTGTGTGTGTGTGTACTCTTATATGTCGTTGCAAGGGTCGAGTCTTGCTTCTGACACAGCCTCTGCGTAGTTAAGTCTCTCTGGCTCCGTCATACTTATTCTTAAAGTTATGGAATGATTCTGCCTGTACCACTTCACTGTCTAGATCACTCCACTTCTTGACCACTCTGATGAGAGAAACCTCCACTACTCCTTGGGCTGAATGACCAGCATGAGTTTAGTGTTTCACATAAACAATATTAATATCGTAATAATGTTGGTAGAATTACCGACAATATTCTCTCCAGGAGAGCGAAACGTTGCCACAACAAAATGTCACATTAGTTACTCGTGTCTTTTTAGCTAAAATATTAATATCTAAGGCTGAATCAGTTTCTCCTAACATTCCTTTTTCGAACAGTCTGTTCCTGTTCGCTCTCTCGGTTCCTCTCAGTATTTTGTGTACGTTATGTTACACCTTGTCCTTCTATCCTAACTTGTCGTAAAGCTTAGCTCCATTAGTTTCTTCTCTTAGCTTATATCTCTTACCTCTAGGACTGTCTCGTTGCAAACCTCTTTCCAGCTTCTCATTGGAAACACGCTAAATACGTGTGGTGAATACCACGCTTGGGGAATGGGCAGTAATCAGACTAGATCCAAGGGAAGGTAAGTTAATTCTGATTCATTGGATTATGAGAACCTTTAAGCATCATAAGCATCAAGGGACTTCCCTAAAAGGACTATCATCCATCGACGTTCGAACTGCCTGAGGGAGCTGGTCCTCCTTCAGGAGGTCGTACTTAAACCGGACGGTGTCGTAAGACTCAGGACCGATGGTCTGAGGGTACAGGTCCTCCTTCAGGAGATCATACTTAGACCTGACGGCGTTATGGACGCCACAAGCCTTTGTTGGAGCTGATCAATACAGTGTCTCCTGCCGGCGAGCCTCCGTGGTGCCTGGCACCTCCTGGCACTCCCTGCGAGGACCTCCCAGCCTCCCTGCAAGGACCTCCCAGCCTCCCTGTAAGGACCTGCTAGCTTCTGTGCAAGGTACTGCCTGGTGTTGCATCTTATGCCCTCCATAGTCTCCACTGTTCCGCGTTAAGGACTTCTTTTGAACTTCAAATAGTATTTAGTGTTTGAGTGTATCAAAATCTTTTGCTGTTTAAAAAATCTGAATGAGATCTCGTAGTCTCCGTGTCCTTAAAGAGAAAAGGTTGAATGCTCCGAGTCTATCCTCGCATGCGAGGATAGACTCGGAGCACTCAAACTTTTCTCTCTAAAGAGACGAAGACTACGAGATCTCCTCCGTAGACGAAGCGAAGAGGTAATTGCTGTAATCAGTCCATCGCTCTTACGCAGTGGAGAAATAAGAGTAGTTACGATAGAAACATTACTTAACTAGAGATAATGGCAGCCTTTGCTCTCCATCTCTCCTGTAAATTTCATGTGGTATGGTATCTTTTTTTACCCTGTTTTCATGCCGGCAGTGATGGAGGAAGTGGAAGGTGGGGAGAGCGCCTTCATCAGACAATTAGATAATGCACAACAGTCCCCAATCCAGATAAAATTAGTCTTTTGAGCAAATAGTCTCGACATGGACTTCAAAATCCTCTGATTTGCTTTTCTTACGTAATCCTCGCTGCCTCCCTGTGAGGACCTCCTCTGCATCCTTTCCTGTATGGACCTCTTTGTGAGGATCGTCTTGTCTCCTTTCTTGTGAGGACTTCCATGCCTCCTTTCCTTTGAGGACCTCCATGCCTCCTTTCCTTTGAGGACCTCCATGCCTCCTTCCCTTTGAGGACCTCCATGCCTCCTTCCCTTTGAGAACCTCCATGCCTCCTTCCCTTTGAGGACCTCCATGCCTCCTTCCCTTTGAGGACCTTCATGCCTCCTTCCCTTTGAGGACCTTCATGCCTCCCTCCCTCTGAGGATGTTCTTGTCTCCCTGACTGGAAGGATCTCTTTACCTGGAAAAAATCTCTTCTGCCTTGCCCGGACTACCAATATTCCTGGCTGAAAGGAACTCTTTATCTGCAAGACTCCCTGGATGGCAAGACCTCCGTTCCTCTTTGTCACTCTCGACAGTTAAAACTATTTGTTTTCTATCTACGTCACTTCAATACCTCGTTATTTACAGACTTTCTTTTAACAGAAAAACCACTGTATGTTTATCGCCGTCCCTACAAGGGATATTTATTATCATTTATTATTATTATTCATTATTATTGTTATGTTGTATTGGGATAAATGCAGCTGCTATTGATTGAATGATGGTGAATGCGTTTTCATTTTTTGGTCACCCTATTTTGATTTTAGTCGCCGGTGTGATAAATAATATTCCATAAACCCAAAATAATTAGTAATAAACTACTGAAATTAGTAAACAGAAGGAACGGATGGAAACCTGAACATGTAGCAGATCCAACTGTGTTACCTCTTAGCCACCGAGCTGTGTGTGTCCTCACCTGTTTGTACTCACCTGTTTGTACTCACCTATTTGTGGTTGCATGGGTCGAGACATAGCTCCTGGCTCCGCCTCTTCACTGATCGCTACTAGGTCCTCTCCCTTATCATACCTCGTCTTAAAACCATGTATTGTTCCTGCCTCCACTACGTCACTTGCCAGACTATTACACTTCCTGACAACTCTATGACTAAAGAAATACTTCCTAACATCACTTTGACTCATCTGAGTCTTCAACTTCCAGTTGTGACCCCTTGTTTCTGTGTCCCATCTCTGGAACATCCTGTCTCTCTCCACCTTGTCAATTCCTCGCAGTATTTTGTATGTCGTTATCATGTCTTCCCTAACCCTCCTGTCCTCCAGTGTTGTCAGACAGGTTTCCCTTAACCTTTCTTCGTAGGACATTCACCTTAGCTCTGGAACTAGTCTTATTGCAAACCTTTGCACTTTCTCTAATTTCTTGACGTGCTTCACCAGGTGTGGGTTCGAAACTAGTGCTGCATACTCCAGTATGGGCCTGACGTACACGATGTACAGTCTTGAACGATTCCTTACTGAGGTATCGGATCGCTATTCTCAGGTTTGGCAGGCGCTCATATGCTGCAGCAGTTATCTGGTTGATGTGTGCCTCAGGAGATATGCTCGGTATTATACTCACCCCAAGATCCTTTACCTTGAGTGAGGTTTGCAGTCTTTGGCCACCTAGCCGATACTCTGTCTACGTTTTTTTTGCCCTTTTTGCATTTGGCTGGGTTAAATTCGAGAAGCCAGTTGCTGGACCAAGCTTCCAGCCTGTCCAGGTCTCTTTGTGGTCTTGCCTGATCCTCATCCGATTTAATTCTCCTCATTAACTTCACATCTGCAAATAGGGACACTTCTGAGTCTATCCCTTCCATTATGTCATTCACATATACCAAAAATAGCACTGGTCCTTGAACTGACCACTGTGGAACCCCGCTCGTCACAGGCGCCCACTGTGATACCTCGTCACGTACCATGACTCGTTGTTGCCTCCCTGTCAGGTATTCTCTGATCCAGTGCTGTGCCCTACTTATGTGTGTGTGTGTGTATGTATGTGTGTGTGTGTGTATGTGTGTGTGTGTACTCACCTAGTTGAGGTTGCGGGGGTCGAGTCCGAGCTCCTGGCCCCGCCTCTTCACTGATCGCTACTAGGTCACTCTCCCTGAGCCGTGAGCTTTATCATACCTCTGCTTAAAGCTATGTATGGATCCTGCCTCCACTACATCGCTTCCCAAACTATTTCACTTACTGACTACTCTGTGGCTGAAGAAATACTTGTGTGTATGTGTGTATGTGTGTATGTGTGTGTGTGTGTGTGTGTGTGTGTGTGTGTGCGTGTGTGTGTGTGTGTGTGTGTGTGTGTGTCTGTGTGTCTGTGTCTGTCTGTCTGTGTCTGTCTGTCTGTGTCTGTCTGTGTGTGAGCGTATAGACATGTATTCTGTTTAGACTGACGTGGAAGTGTTGTGTCTGGAGTGACAAATGTATTCAGATAAACACTGGAGTGTTGTGTATAGTGTAAGAGTTTTATTTGCAGTTATTCATGAGTGTCATGTTGAAGGTATAGAGTGTAAGGTGAGAGTGTGAAGTACGGAGTATAGGCTGACAGTGTGTACACACACAGTGTGGATACACAATGTATACTGTTTGTCTTCCAAGATGAGATTTTTTTTATCTATACTGCCTGAGTCGTGTATGAGCTGCTTCGAGAACACTCCCATTAGCTAGCTCCTTCTTCTTCTCTCAGAAGGACGTTAAGGATCTGGGTTAAAAATGTTGTCGTAACCGGAGATGCCAGACAGATCCATTTACTGGTTCATTATATGTCACACAGAGATGATCACGGATATAGGCATGAGAAGTGGACCCAGTGTGTCATCTCTACTCACCCTAGAAATAGACTGTTTGTAACATCCCTTGTTCCTTCCATCCCTTGTGCCTTCATCCCTGTTCCCTCCATCTCTTTTGTCTTCCAATACCTTCGTTGTCCTTAAATCTTGTTGCCTTCACATCCTTGTTGTCCTTCCAAATCCTTGTTGCCTTTCATCCTTGTTCCTTCACATCCCTGGGTTGCCTTCCATCCCTGTTGTCCTTCCATCCCTGTTGCCTTCCATCCCTTGTTGCCCTTCCATCCCTTGTTGCCCTTCCATCCCTTGTTGCCCTTCCATCTCTTGTTGTCCTTCCATCCCTTGTTGTCCTTCCATCCCTTGTTGTCCTTCCATCCCTTGCTGTCCTTCCATCCCTTGTTGTCCTTCCATCCTTGTTGTCCTTCCATCCCTTGTTGTCCTTCCATCCCTTGTTGTCCTTCCATCCCTTGTTGCCTTCCATCCCTTGTTGTCCTTCCATCCCTTGTTGTCCTTCATCCCTTGTTGTCCTTCCATCCCTTGTTGTCCTTCCATCCCTTGCTGTCCTTCCATCCCTTGTTGTCCTTCCATCCCTTGTTGTCCTTCCATCCCTTGTTGTCCTTCCATCCCTTGTTGTCCTTCCATACCTTGTTGTCCTTCCATCCCTTGTTGTCCTTCCATCCCTTGTTGTCCTTCCATCCTTGTTGTCCTTCCATCCCTTGCTGTCCTTCCATCCCTTGTTGTCCTTCCATCCCTTGTTGTCCTTCCATCCCTTGTTGTCCTTCCATCCCTTGTTGTCCTTCCATCCCTTGTTGTCCTTCCATCCCTTGCTGTCCTTCCATCCCTTTGTTGTCCTTTCCATACCTTGTTGTCCTTCCATCCCTTGCTGTCCTTCCATCCCTTGTTGTCCTTCCATCCCTTGTTGTCCTTCCATCCCTTGCTGTCCTTCCATCCCTTGTTGTCCTTCCATCCCTTGCTGTCCTTCCATCCCTTGTTGTCCTTCCATACCTTGTTGTCCTTCCATCCCTTGTTGTCCTATCCATCCCTTGTTGTCCTTCCATCCCTTGTTGTCCTTCCATCCCTTGTTGTCCTTCCATCCCTTGTTGTCCTTCCATCCCTTGTTGTCCTTCCATCCCTTGTGTCCTTCCATCCCTTGTTGTCCTTCCATCCCTTGTTGTCCTTCATCCCTTGTTGTCCTTCCATCCTTGTTGTCCTTCCATCCTTGTTGTCCTTCCATCCTTGTCTGCCTTCCATCCCTTGCTGTCCTTCCATCCTTGTTGTCCTTCCATCCCTTGTTGCCTTCCATCCCTTGTTGTCCTTCCATCCCTTGCTGTCCTTCCATCCCTTGTGTCCTTCCATCCTTGTTGTCCTTCCATCCCTTGTTGTCCTTCCATCCTTGTTGCCCTTCCATCCTTGTTGTCCTTCCATCCCTTGCTGTCCTTCCATCCTTGTTGTCCTTCCATCCCTTGTTGTCCTTCCATCTCTTGTTGTCCTTCCATCCCTTGTTGTCCTTCCATCCCTTGTTGTCCTTCCATCCTTGTTGTCCTTCCATCCCTTGTTGTCCTTCCATCCTTGTTGTCCTTCCATCTCTTGTTGTCCTTCCATCCCTTGTTGCCTTCCATCCCTTGTTGTCCTTCCATCTCTTGTTGTTTCACCCTGTCTCATCCCTTGTTGTCCTTCCATACCTTGTTGCCTTCCATCCCTTGCTGTCCTTCCATCTCTTGTTGTCCTTCCATCCTTTTGTCCTTCCATCCCTTGTTGTCCTTCCATACCTTGTTGCCTTCCATCCCTTGTTGTCCTTCCATCCCTTGTTGTCCTTCCATCCCTTGTTGTCCTTCCATCCTTGTTGTCCTTCCATACCTTGTTGTCCTTCCATCCCTTGTTGTCCTTCCATCTCTTGTTGTCCTTCCATCTCTTGTTGTCCTTCCATCCCTTGTTGTCCTTCCATACCTTGTTGTCCCTTCCATCCTTGTTGTCCTTCCATCCTTGTTGTCCTTCCATCCCTTGTGTCCTTCCATCCCTTGTTGTCCTTCCATACCTTGTTGTCCTTCCATCCCTTGTTGTCCTTCCATCCCTTGTTGTCCTTCCATCCCTTGTTGTCCTTCCATCCCTTGTTGTCCTTCCATACCTTGTTGCCTTCCATCCCTTGTTGTCCTTCATCTCTTGTTGTCCTTCCATCCCTTGTGTTCCCTTCCATCCCTTGTTGTCCTTCCATCCCTTGTTGCTCCTTTCCATTCATCCTTGTTGTCCCTTCCATCCCTTGTTGTCCTTCCATCCCTTGTTGTCCTTCCATCCTTGGTTGTTTTGTCCTTCCATCCCTTGTTGTCCTTCCATCCTTGTTGCCCTTCCATCCCTTGCTGTCCTTCCATCCTTGTTGTCCTTCCATCCCTTGTTGTCCTTCCATCCCTTGTTGTCCTTCCATCCCTTGTTGTCCTTCCATCCCTTGTTGTCCTTCCTCCATCCCTTGTTTGTCCTTCCATCCCTTGTTGTCCTTCCATCCCTTGCTGTCCTTCCATCCCTTGTTGTCCTTTCCTCCCTTGTTGTCCTTCCATCCCTTGTTGTCCTTCCATCCCTTGTTGTCCTTTCCATCCCTTGCTGTCCTTCCATCCCTTGTTGTCCTTCCATCCCTTGTTGTCCTTCCATCCCTTGCTGTCCTTCCATCCCTTGTTGTCCTTCCATCCCTTGTTGTCCTTCCATCCCTTGCTGTCCTTCCATCCCTTGTTGTCCTTCCATCCCTTGCTGTCCTTCCATCCCTTGTTGTCCTTCCATCCCTTGTTGTCCTTCCATCCCTTGCTGTCCTTCCATCCCTTGTTGTCCTTCCATCCCTTGTTGTCCTTCCATCCCTTGCTGTCCTTCCATCCCTTGTAATTCACTAGTTGGATTATTCCCGTTGTTGCTTTATGTCATCTTTTACTTAGATTCTTTTCATGACTCTCGAAATCGTAATAACACGGAGTTCTATCCCCGCCCGTGGTATTGTTTCTTTTCATGATCTTTAAATCATCTAGTAACAGCGTCACGTATAAGTTAGGTGCTCGGGGCATTTTTTTTTTTACTAATTAAAAAAAATTTACGACTCAGGACTGCACCTTCAGGGACTCCTGTTGCTTGTACCCAGTCTGATGCTTCACCACTCATTGTTACAGTCTTCTCTCTGTTAGGTACTCAGTATTTCACTTCAGTATTCTTTCAGTCACCCCACTGTGTGTGATTCCAGTTTGTCGTAAGGGAAAATTTAGGGGCCAGGAGCTATGAACCGACCCCTGCACACATCTAGGTAAGTACAGCTTTTGAAGTATAGTTTGTTATGCTAGGCACTATGAATTGACCCCTGCACATACAACTAGATGAGTGCAGTTTGTAGTGAAGCACAGTTTGCGGTGACAGGAGCTATATATCGACCCCTGCACACACAACTAGGTGAGCGCACTTTGTTTTGAAGCATACTGTTGAGTGTTTTCTGATAATCATACAAAAACTGTCTACCCATCCCTCTTCATAACGCGTGATAGTTAGTCAGCTCCTCTTTGAATTCCACTTGGCTAGTGGGGTAGCGTTCGCCTTCACTAAATCCGTGTTATTGTTCCGTGAGTGAGCACCATCTGTAAAGATGTTTTGCCAATTTCCTGCATATTATCATTTCCATCAGTTTGCACGGTATGCATGTCAAGGACTGGCTTGTAATTTAGGACCTCCAGTCTGTCACCTCTGTCGAAGAATGCACCACATTAGTGGTCTTCCTACAGACACATGTCTTGAGCGATACTGTATATCCTTGCGGGGAGGTCGCTCGGGACACTGTTCTTTCATCCTCATGGTGATGTCTTGTAAATTTATTTAGGCACAGGTACACTTAAGTACAACTCAGAAAAGTCAAAGTGACTTATTTCCATTTGGATCCTCGATTTTCAATGGGATCCTTGATTTCCTTTGGGGTCATATACATTGGTATGTCAAGCTCTCTAAGGTACTTTAGTACCTCTTTCCTTATCTCATAATCTCCCCCACTGGACTTTGTTCTCTGTGAAAGACCTGTTATCTTCAGTTTAGTTTTTTCCGGATTTCTTCGTCGTTTTCTCTAACTAGTTACCCAGTCCTTTCTCAGTCTTACTATGTGATGTTTTTATGTTATTTTTCTCCTTGTTTTACGGTGGCGAAGATCTGGTCCCGTCTCTTCTTCACTTCTACAGAATGTTGCTACTGAATTGCTTCTCCCTCCATACTCTTACCTGCTAATGCTTCTCTCAGTCTCATCCTCTCACCTCCTCCCTTCACTCTACACCTCTTTCCTGCCTTATCCCTCATCTACCCTCTCTATACCTCTCAAAGCCTTCCGATGTCTTGAATCTCCTTCCACCTCCTCCGTCTCTCCTTCACATTGGTGGGGTAATGGTGGTGGGGAGGGTGATAAGTTGGTGTGTGTGGTGGGGTAGTGGTGATGGTGAATAAGTGTAGTGGTGTACTGGATGGTAGTGGTGGTTGGTGGGAGTGGTAGTGGTAGTGATGATGGTTGAAGGATGTAATAGTATTGTAGTGGACGGTGATGGTGGTTGGTGGTGGTGGTATTGGTGGTGATGGAGTTGGTTGGTGGTGGTGTTGGTTGGTGGTAGTGGTGGTAGTAGTTGTGGGGGCACCATGGCACCGGCGCACCATGGCCACTAAACCAAGGATGCCCGTGGCCTGGTGGCTAAAGCTCTCGCTTCACACGGCGAGTGTCTTGGTTTGAGTCCCAGCGAGGGTAGAAACATTGGGAGTGTTTCTTTACACCGGTTGTCTATGTTCACCCATCAGTAAAATGGGTACATGGGAGTTAGTCGACTGGTGTGAGTCGCATCCTGGGACAAAACTGACCTAATTTGCCTGAAATGCCTCTGCATAACAAGCTTTTTTCTATATAGTAGTATGTCATTGATATCATCTAGGCCTGTATACCTTAAAATTAAAATGGGCTAAAAGTGGGAACCAGTGAACAATGGAAAGTGATGAGAGAAAACGCAGAAAGTAAAAATTTTTGCGGAATAACATTTATGAGAGAGAAAGAGAAAGCGAGAGAGAGAGAGATAGGAATCTTGAAAGGATAATTCTCCTGACTGCTTGCAACAGGTTTTTCTTGGCAATCAGAGGTGGTCGAGTATTTCACCAGACTTTCACTCTCTCTCTCTTTCTCTCTCTCTCTCTCTCTCTCTCTC
>NC_069450.1:20733701-20748701 GCF_026875155.1 Cherax quadricarinatus
TGGGGTGAGGGTGTGTGGGGGGTTGGGGTGAGGCTGTGTGGGGGTTGGGGGTGAGGGTGTGTGGGGG
Source organism: Cherax quadricarinatus (assembly GCF_026875155.1). Classification (NCBI taxonomy): domain Eukaryota; kingdom Metazoa; phylum Arthropoda; class Malacostraca; order Decapoda; family Parastacidae; genus Cherax; species Cherax quadricarinatus. Next base: position 20,733,769 of record NC_069450.1, read on the forward strand.
TTGGGTGTGAGGGCTGTGTGGGGGTTGGGTGAGGGTGTGTGGGGGGTTGGGGTGAGCTGTGTGGGGGTTGGGGGTGTGTGGGTGTGTGGGGGTTGGGGGTTGTGAGGCTGTGTGGGGGTTGGGGGTGAGGGTGTGTGGGGGTTGGGGTGAGGCTGTGGTTGGGGGTTGGGGTGAGGCTGTGTGGGGGTTGGGGTGAGGGTTGTGGGGGTTGGGGTGAGGCTGTGTGGGGGTTGGGGTGAGGGTGTGTGGGGGTTGGGGTGAGGCTGTGTGGGGGTTGGGGTGAGGGTGTGTGGGGGTTGGGGTGAGGGTGTGTCCTGGACTCTACAGATCTTATCAGTCTATCAAGTCAACCTTCAACCTCAACAATCTTTCACTTTTTTCTCCCACTTTAGCATTCATCAGGTGGGTTTTATGTGGGAGTGGTATGTGGGGAAGTGGTAGTGGGCCGTAGTGTGGGTGGTTGGCTGTATGGCTGATGAGGGTGGTTGGCATTGTGTATGGTGGGGGCGTGGGCGTGTGGGAGTATAGTTGTGGGCGTGTGGTAGTATGGTTGATGTGGGCGTGGGAGGTGAAATTGCAGAATAAGGTAAGAGAGAGAGAGAGAGAGAGAGAGAGAGAAAGAGAGTTCTTACGTCATTGCTTCCCACTCATTTTGTCTTACTCCCTCTTTCCTAACCCCCACTCACCTCTCACTCTCTGCCTCCCCGTGTCCTACTTCTCTTCCTCTAACACTAACTTTCCCTCTCTTTTACCCCCCTCACCTCCTCCATCTTTCCTACCTCTCTTCCACTTTCCCTCACTCCCACTTTTTCTGTGTTCCTCTTCTTCCCCCCTCTTCAACTCTCATGTTCCTCTTCCTCACACCCTCCCCTATTCCTCTTATTCACTTTCTCTCCCTCTCATTTTTCCCCTTCTCCTCTATCTATCCTTTCTTTGCGTCGCTTTCTACTTCCCTCTTTATTTTTTTCTGCATCTCTTTTTTCTCAACGTCGCTACTTTCTCCTCTACCTTTCTATTTTCTCTTCCAGCCAGTCCCTCTCTCTCGTCTCCGAATCTCTTCCTCCCTTTTATCTCCCTTTTTCCCCCCCAGTCTCTCCCTCTCTCTGCTAGCATGCCCTCCACTCCCTCCCTATCTCCTAGCATGCCACTTATCTCCCTGCCTTTCTCCTAGCACTCCTCGCCCTTCTTTTCCCTTTGCATGCCCCTTCTCCTCCTCCCTTTCTTCTAGCATTTCATTCCTCTTCTTTCCTTTCTCCTAGCATTCCCCTCCTCTCATTCCCCTTCTCCTAGCATTCCTCTCCTCTCCCTTCCCATCTCCTAGCATTGCCCTCCTCTCCCTCCCTTTCTCACAGTATTCCCCCCTTCCTTTCCCATTGTATGTTATCTTCCCCGTCTCCCTTTCTTCTTTCCCTTCGTCTCACTCCACAATCTCATTCGATAATTGCAAAGCTTGAGCCGACTTCTTAGGTCCGTGTTTGAAGAATGGCCAAGTTACGGCCCTCGCAGGGAACTTTTTCTTCTTCTTCCTCTCTGCTTTGGAACTTTTCTCTTTGTGTCCTGAGCTATGATTGATTTTTTGTTGTTGTTGTTGTTGTCTCTCGTCTGGGTATCGTAATTTTTCTCTTATGTGAAGAGTTAAACCCGCAGGGAAGGCTCGAGTCTCCGTCCGCTAAGAGGGAGGCAGACGCGTTGTCTGGTTGGTGGGTCGATGGGAGGTTTCAACCCTGTCAACCACACTAGAGGTCATTAAGGTTGCATGTCACCTGCTCACCACCAGTCAAGAATAATTTAATCCCTAAATTGGGGATTAGAGTAAACTTTCACCAAGCTGTAAATAAATTCTATACGTCAATGCTATACGTCTATACTCTTTTCTATGGACCGTCAGATCGAGCTTGCAAATGTTCCAGTACAATAAATTCCATGGACTTTTCTGACTTACTCTTGATAAAAGCCATTTTTTTTATGTATAAAGTCGTCGTATTATTCTGGCACGCGTCCGGGGATTTTTCTCTTGACATGTGACTTAACAACGGCATTTAATGGAATCCATTGACTTTTTTCTGTTAGTGAAATTTTCATGTGAAATACCGTAGACTTTATCCAGAAGCTGAACATAGTGTTACTGCTCGGCAGTGTCAAACACGCCTACTGCCCGACAGTGCTACAAATAGGCCTGTTAGGCAGCAGTGTCCAAGATACTGGTGAACAACAAGTTGATATTGTGGTAAAGCTTTGCTCTATTTAGGGATTTATAAAGTTATTAATAGAGCTCTCTATATAGCTAAATGTTTTTTCACCATTAAAGGTTGTTCGGTAACTGTCTTCAGATTCTGTACTCAGAAACTCTTGAATTCTTTGACTGCTTGTCTGCGCTTGGGAGTACTTGTCAATGCTTGTCAGTGCTTGTCAATGCTTGTTAGTGCTTGGGAGTACTTGTCAATGATTGTCAGTGCTTGTCAATGCTTGTTAGTGCTTGTCAATGCTTGTTAGTGCTTGGGAGTACTTGTCAATGCTTGTCAGTGCTTGTCAATGCTTGTCAGTGCTTTGGAGTGCTTGTCAATGCTTGTCAATGCTTGCCAGTGCTTGGGAGTACTTGCCAGTGCTTGGGAGTACTTGTCAATGCTTGTCAGTGCTTGTCAATGCTTTTCAGTGCTTGTAGATGCTTGTCAGTGCTTGGGAGTGCTTGTCAATGCTTGTCAGTGCTTGGGAGTACTTGTCAATGCTTGTCAGTGCTTGGGAGTACTTGTCAATGCTTGTCAGTGCTTGTCAATGCTTGTCAGTGCTTCTCAGTGCTTGTAGATGCTTGTCAGTGCTTGGGAGTGCTTGTCATTGCTTGTCAGTGCTTGTCAATGCTTGTCAATGCTTGTCAGTGCTTGGGAGTACTTGTCAATGCTTATCAGTGCTTGTCAATTCTTGTCAGTTCTTGGGAGTACTTCTCAATGCTTGTCAGTTCTTGGGAGTACTTGTCAATGCTTGTCAGTGCTTGTCAATGCTTGTCAGTGCTTGGCAGTGCTGTTCCATGTCTTCGGTAATAGTCTTTCACTTTTATTAATATTTATTTACTTTTTATTAACACACTGGCCGATTCCCACCAAGGCAGGGTGGCCCGAAAAAGAAAAACTTTCACTCCATCACTGTCTTGCCAGAAGGGTGCTTTACACTACAGTTTTTAAACTGCAATATTAACACCCCTCCTTCAGAGTGCAGGCACTGTACTTCCCATCTCCAGGACTCAAGATCCTTCGATTTACTGCTCCATCTGTAATTTGTGTATAAGTTATTATTTTCCTCTACTGTAGTGTTTCCTTACTGTTGTGTCTCCCATACTGTAGTGTTTCCTTACTGTTGTCTCCCATACTGTAGTGTTTCTCTTTTTTACGTGTTTGTGTGTCTCCCATACTGTAGTGTTTTCCTACTGTTGTGTCTCCCATACTGTAGTGTTTTCCTACTGTTGTGTCTCCCATACTGTAGTGTTTTCCTACTGTTGTGTCTCCCATACTGTAGTGTTTCCTTACTGTTGTGTCTCCCATACTGTAGTGTTTCCTTACTGTTGTGTCTCCCATACTGTAGTGTTTCCTTACTGTTGTGTCTCCCATACTGTAGTGTTTTCCTACTGTTGTCTCCCCCATACTGTAGTGTTTTCCTGTTGTTGTGTCTCCCATACTGTAGTATTTTCCCTACTTTTAAGTGGATGTGTGTATTTCGCAGGATATGTTGTTGACCACTTTTTAGAGAATATATGCTCTTAAGGGTCTACGACTGGGAACTTTCTTTCCCTTTTCCTGCTTTTCCTCCTCTTCCTCTTCTTCTTCGTCTAAGAGACCATCATCAGATATCATCTTTTCTCATGTAAATCATCGCGACTAACAAAAACTGATCATTCGAGAGATTATAATAATCTTAAAAATAAACACTTGTGCAGGGTATACTACGGACCACACTTCAAATATACTTTCAGAGAGACGTACTTCTCTTAGGTTATATCGTCAAGAAAGCTATCGAAACTTTATCTTCAATTTATAAGTTATAAATTTCTCTAAAGTGATGATTTGTACTGGCTTGGTCAGCTGGTTTATTGGGTTTAAAACCGATCGAGTACAAGAGGGTCATTAAATCCTCGTGCGATCTGTACACCATCAGTCAAAGATAATTTGTACCTTGAATAGGGATTGAAGGGGACTTTTGTATATACACTGAGAGATACCTCTCGGGCTATATACACTGAGAGATATCTTTCGGTGTATATATACATATTTACACCTCTCGGTGTACGTACACAGATTCCCATCTCTAAATGTATATACATACTGATGCATACCTTGGTGTACATATATATTAACAGAGACAGTCATAACCACAGAGAGATACACGTCCGCCCTCGATGCATATATTATATATATATAATATATATATATATATATATATATATATATATATATATAATATATATATATATATATATATATATATATATATATATATAATGTCGTGCCGAATAGGCAGAACTTGCAATCTTGGCTTAAATAGCAACGCTCATCTTGCCATATAGTACAAGTGAAAATTTGTGTATGCAATAATTTCGCCAAAATCATTCTGAACCTAACGAAAAAAATATATTTCACTGTGTTTGTTTAGTATTAAATTATTGTAAACAAATCTAAAATATATTTAGTTGGGTTAGGCTAAAATAAATTGTTCTTGTTATAATAAGGTTAGGTAAGTTTTCTAAGATTCTTTTGGAGCAAAATTATAATTTTTAACATCAACATTTATGAAAAAAAATATCTTTAAACGTATAAGAGAAAATTTTAGAAAGAACTTAATTTTAAATGAGTTCTTGCTAATTGACCAGTTTTACCTATTCAGCACGACATATATATATATATGTGTTATATTATATATATATATATATATATATATATATTATATATATATATATATTATATATATATATATATATATATATATATATATAAAATACGCCCCACTTATTGATATTTAAAAATATATAATTTTTTCAAGATTCTTACTCATTTTACTAACAAATATTTGCATATTTTTTCAAAAATTTGCCGGAATTTTTTTTTATTATATTCGGTGACTGAATTTACAGTTTCAATTTCATTCGTTGGGTTCATATATATTTGATTACGTTGAGTATTTTTTTTTAAATTTGTATGTGTTGCATATGTTGTAGTCTATCCTGTAGTGAATTACATGTTGTATTGTATGTAGGTCACGGTATGTTGTATTGTATGTAGGTCATGGTATGTTGTATTGTATGTAGGTCATGGTATCTTGTATTGTATGTAGGTCATGGTATGTTGTATTGTATGTAGGTCATGGTATGTTGTATTGTAAGTAGGTCATGGTATGTTGTATTGTATGTAGGTCATGGTATGTTGTATTGTACGTAGGTCATGGTATGTTGTATTGTATGTAGGTCATGGTATGTTGTATTGTATGTAGGTCATGGTATGTTGTATTGTAAGTAGGTCATGGTATGTTGTATTGTAAGTAGGTCATGGTATGTTGTATTGTATGTAGGACACGGTATGTTGTATTGTATGTAGGTCATGGTATGTTGCATTGTATGTAGGACACGGTATGTTGTATTGTATGTAGGTCATGGTATGTTGTATTGTATGTAGGCAGGTTTTTGTATGTATGTAGGTCATGGTATTTGTAAAGTAAGTAGGCATGGTATTTGTATTGTAAGTAGGTCATGGTATTTGTATTGTATGGGAGGATATGTATATCTTGTTTTGTATTGTAGGACAGGTATGTTGTATTGTATGTAGGTCATGGGATGTTTTATTGTATGTAGGTCATGGTATTTGTATTGTAAGTAGATCATGGTATGTTGTATTGGTAGTAGGTCATGGTATGTTGTATTGTATTAGGTCATGGTATGTTGTATTGTTGTAGGTCATGGTATGTTGTATGTAGGTTGTATTTGTATGTAGGTCATGTAGTTGTATTGTTGTAGGTCATGGTATGTTGTATGTAGTAGGTCATGGTATTGTATTGTGTGTAGGTCATGGTATGTGTATGTGTGTAGGTCTGGTATTGTATGTGGGTCGGTATGTTGTTTATGTGTGTAGGTCATGGTATGTTTGTATTGTGTGTAGGTCATGGTATGTTGTATATAGGTCATGGTATGTTGTATTGTGTGTAGGTCATGGTATTGTATTGTTGTAGGTCATGGTATGTTGTATTGTGTGTAGGTAATGGTATTGTTGTATGTAGTCATGGTACGTTGTATGTATGGTAGAATATGTAGGTCATGTATGTTGTATGTAGGTGACATGGTATTTGTATTGTGTGTAGGTCATGGTATGTTTATGTGTGGGTCATGGTATGTTGTATGTGTAGGTTAGGTAGTATGTATGTGTGTATGTAGGTCATGGTATGTTGTATTGTGTAGGTCATGTATGTTTATTGGTGTAGGTCATGAACGTTGTTTAAATATGTCAGGTCATGTTTTGTATTGTATGTAGTCATGGTAGTTTATGAGGTCTTTTGTTGATGATGTAGGTCACTAGTACGTTGAGTTGTAGTAGGTCATGGTATTTATTAGGTCATGGTAGTATTATGTAGGTCATGGTATGTTTATTGTTGTAGTATGGTATTTATATGTAGTATGGTAACTGATATTATATTGTAATATTAAACTTGTATTATATTAGTATCATGTATGATTGCATGTAGGCAGGTATTTGTATTGAGGGAGGTCATGATGTTTAAATTCAGGCTTCGTTGTATTATATCATATTTTATATGGATATCATGATAATGTTGTAGTAGAGTCATGGTAATTTTATTCTATTAGAGTATGGTATGTTTATTTATCATGATGTTGAAATCACTGTTTATCATGTGATTGTATTGTAGAGTACATGTATATTTATAGTCATTATTTGATGTATTAAATATATTATACGAATATAACTTTTTAAATATTCAGCCATATCATTATGATATGTAATATTATTATTATCTAGATATCATACATTTAATGTACTCTATTTATAATATATATAAATATATATATATACTATATATATATTATATATATATATATATATATATATATATATTATATATATATATATATATATGTATAGTATATAAATCACACTTAAATAAATATATTAATATATATATACTAATTATATATATAGAACTGATAATGTATATAGTATAAATAATTTTATATTATTTCATGGTTTTTTATTTTTAAATATTTACTTATTATTGTATATATTATATATATATATATATATATATATATATATATATATATATATATATATATATATATATATATATATATTATATATATATATTATATTTATTAATGAAATGAATTATGGATGCATTGAAAATGAAATGAGGTATTTATTTTCTGTCCTGTTTTATGGGTGAAAGAAAGAGAAAGGAGAAAGAAGTGAAGGGTGACCAAAAGGGATTTGATAACGGTTGTTTCTCCTCGAGGACTGACTACAGGAGTGATGTGCTTCCCAGCCAACGTTACTTTCTTTTTTTTTACGCATAGGCACAACTGTGACCACAACTGCAAGTTTTGATCACAGTGGTGCCGATGCTAACCTTCCTATGGTGTATAAATATACCTAGCCAGCTAACCCAGTGGCTAGCTGGTCGGTCTGGAGTTTTATGACTCTCTGATCGTGGGCTCTATCCCTGTCCGTGGTATGGTTTAGCTGCTGGAAATATTCCTTAGAGATCCTGGCCCATGTTGACATAACAGCATCACACAGTTGCTGCAGATCTTTCGCCTGCACATTCATGCTGCGAATCTCCCGTTCCACCACATCCCAAAGGTTTACGCCGTATTCTTATTCTGCCATCTGCATGTTGCAACAGATACTGCGATTCGTCAGACTAAGCGACTCTTTTTTCCAATCTTCAACTGAGCCTGTGCTCGCTGTAGCCTCAGTTTTCTGTTCTTATCTGAGAGGAATGGAACCCGGTTTAGTCTTCTGCTGCTGTAACTCATTCACTTGAAGGTTCGAAGTGTTGTGCATTCAGAGATGATCTGCATACTACTGTTGTAACGCGTGGTTATTTGAGTTACTATCATCATCCTTTTAACCTCAATTAGTCTGGCCACTTTCCTCTGACCTCTCTCATTTTCCAGGCGTTTTCATCCACAGAACTGCCCCTCACTGGATGTTGTGTGTTTTTCACATCATTCTCCATAAACTCTTAGAGATTATTGTGCGAAAATCCCAGGAGATCAGCAATTTGAGATACTAAAACCACATCGTGTCTCTGGCACCAACAATCATTCCACAATTAAAATCACTTTGATCACGTTTCTTTCCCCATTCTGATATTCAGTCTGAACAACAAAAGAACCTCTTTATCATGTCTACATGCTTTTAGATAACGAGGTGCTGCCACGTTATTGGCTGGTAAGATATTTGCACTAACGAGCACGTATACAGGTGTACCTAACAGAATGTCCACTGAGTGTATAATATTGGTCAACTTCTAGAATTGGCAGCTTAGATGAGACCACCATGGAATTGCATCATCTGGCCTCGCAATGTTGAATGCTGCAACACAGTTCTCCAGTCGCATAAAAATATTGTCAAGCATTACTCAGTTAAATGGCGAGGGAGGGAAGGGAGTGGGGGGGTATGGGGGGTAAAGGGGGAACACATTTTACTGTCGAAATCGAGTTCAATATTGATGGGGGAGATAAGGGTCAACTTATTGAGCTGTGAATCAGAGGGTTTGTGCTGGGTTGTGTGGGTGGAACTGTGTGTGTGTCTGTGAGAGTGAGAGTGAGAGGGAGAGAGAGAGACAGAGAGAGCAGTTATGCGTTAGTGACCAGTTGTCTACAGTACTGTGTTAGTGTGTGTGTGTGTGTGTGTGTGTGTGTGTGCGTAAGCACTGCTGCTGCTACCTTGTGTACATGGGAGGGTAATCTACCTGTCTATGACTGCTGGCAGAAGCCTCCCTCACCTATGTATGTGCTGAATGTCCTTCCATCTTCAATCTCATCACCATATTTCTTGCAACTGAATCAACGTTTACTTCAACACTCCTAGTATGAGCCTATCAGTCTATTTCTAATATTCACGTGTGAATAAGATGTAGTATGTTTCCTTATGTGAAGCAACTTTAGCGTTTCGAGTCCCTCTTCATAGGGTTGTTTTTTAAATGTAAATATTAGATTTATCTCCCTTCGCTACCCCCTTTCCAATTTGTAATCTCCTTTAATGTTATTTGGGGTTAAAACTGTATAACTTGTTCGAGGTGCGGTATTACCAGTGTATTGTAGTGTTAATGTGTGTTGGAAAGTGCGGGAGTGAGTTGGTGGGGTGTGGAGGAGAGTTGATGGGCTGTGGGAGTGAGCTGTAGTGAGTTGGTGTGTGGGAGTGCGCTGTGAGGGTGTGGGAGTGAGCTGTAGCGAGTTGGTGGGCTGTGAGAGTGAGATGGTGGAGTGTGGCAGTGAGTTGTTGGGCTGTGGGAGTGTGACAGTTGTAGAGAGTCTTTGAAGAATCTTGTGCACCTTGCCACTTCGCTCTACCTAGCTAGGTCAGTGTAGATTATCTGTCGTAAGCTATTGGGAAAGAGGGGAAAAATTACTGCTTCAAAGGGGCATTTAGATGATACTAGGGAAGGGAAGCACATCTGTGCTTTCTTTTTTAATGTCATTTATCGTACCTCTGGGAGGTGGGATTTGTTCACTAATATTACGGAAGATTTATATGTCGTTACTCTTTAAGGTACCTTTGTATGTTACTTTGTACTCAAGTCTTTGTAGGCTTCCTTGTACACGACCTTCGTAAGATACCTTGTACACGACCTTTGTAAGATACCTTGTACACGACCTTTGTAAGATACCTTGTACACGACCTTTGTAAGATACCTTATACACGACCTTTGTAAGATACCTTGTACACGACCTTTGTAAGATACCTTGTACACGACCTTTGTAAGATACCTTGTACACGACCTTTATAAGATACCTTGTACACCACCTTTGTAAGATACCTTGTACACGACCTTTATATGATACCTTGTACACGACCTTTATAAGATACCTTGTACACGACCTTTGTAAGATACCTTGTACACGACCTTTGTAAGATATCTTGTACACGACCTTTATAAGATACCTTGTACACGACCTTTGTAAGATACTTGTACACGACCTTTATAAGATACCTTGTACACGACCTTTTATGAGATACCTTGTACACGACCTTATTAAGATACCTTGTACACGACCTTTGTAAGATACTTGTACACGACCTTTATAAGATACCTTGTACACGACCTTTGTAAGATCCTTGTGTACAACGACCTTTATAAGATACCTTGTACACGACCTTCGTAAGATACCTTGTACACGACCTTTATAAGATACCTTGTACACGACCTTCGTAAGATACCTTGTACACGACTTTTGTAAGATACCTTGTACACGACCTTTATAAGATACCTTGTAACCGACCTTTGTAAGATACCTTGTACACGACCTTTATAAGATACCTTGTACACGACCTTTATAAGATACCTTGTACACGACCTTTGTAAGATACCTTGTACACGACCTTTATAAGATACCTTGTACACGACCTTTATAAGATACCTTGTACACGACCTTTATAAGATACCTTGTACAACGACTTTTGTAGTACTACCTTGTACACGATCCTTTATAAGATACCTTGTACACGACTTTTGTAAGATACCTTGTACACGACCTTTATAAGATTACCTTGTACACGACCTTTATAAGTATACCTTGTACGACCTTCGTAAATCTTGTACACGGACTTTGTAAGTACCTTGTACACGACCTTATAAGATACCTTGTACACGACTTTGTTAAGATACCTTGTAACACGACCTTTATAAGATACCTTGTAGACGGCCTTTGTAAGATACCTTGTACACGACCTTTATAAGATACCTTGTACACGACCTTTATAAGATACCTTGTACACGACCTTTATAAGATACCTTGTACACGACCTTTTATAAGTATACCTTGTACACGACTTTGTAAGATACCTTGTACACGACTTTATAGATACCTTGTACACGACTTTTGTAAGATACCTTGTACACGACCTTTCATAAGATACCTTGTACACGACCTTTATAAGATTACCTTGTACACGACCTATTATAAGATACCTTGTACACGACTTTATAAGATACCTTGTACACGACCTTATAGATTACCTTGTAAACGACCTTTATAAGATACCTTGTACACGACTTTTGTAAGATACCTTGTACACGACGTTTATAAGATACCTTGTACACGACTTTTGTAAGATACCTTGTACACGACCTTTGTAAGATACCTTGTACACGACCTTTATAAGATACCTTGTACACGACCTTTATAAGATACCTTGTACACGACCTTTGTAAGATACCTTGTACACGACCTTTGTAAGATACCTTGTACACGACCTTTATAAGATACCTTGTACACGACCTTTGTAAGATACCTTGTACACGACCTTTGTAAGATACCTTGTACACGACCTTTATAAGATACCTTGTACACGACCTTTATAAGATACCTTGTACACGACCTTTGTAAGATACCTTGTACACGACCTTTGTAAGATACCTTGTACACGACCTTTATAAGATACCTTGTACACGACCTTTATAAGATACCTTGTACACGACCTTTGTAAGATACCTTGTACACGACCTTTGTAAGATACCTTGTACACGACCTTTATAAGATACCTTGTACACGACCTTTGTAAGATACCTTGTACACGACCTTTGTAAGATACCTTGTACACGACCTTTGTTAGCTACTCTGTGTAGTTTGCTTCCTCTTCCATCCCTCTCGCACTTCTTTCTCTTTCTTCTTTACTCTTTTTATTCTCTTCCGCCCCCGTTTTCGTCCTCTTTTTATACCAGTTTTCTTCCTATTTTTTCTTTCTTTCACATCCGTCTTCTTACTCCTCCTCCCTACCTCTTGTTCCTCCCTCCCTCCCTTTGTTCCTTGCTCCTCCTCCCTCTTGCCTGCCTCCCTCCCTCTTGTTCCTGCCTCCCTCCCTCTTGTTCCTGCCTCCCTCCCTCTTGTTCCTGCCTCCCTCCCTCTTGTTCCTGCCTCCCTCCCTCTTGTTCCTGCCTTCCCTCTCCCTTTGTTCCTGCCTTCCTCACCTCTTGTCCTGCCTCCCTCCCTCTTGTTCCTGCCTCTCCACCCTCTTGTTCCTGCCTCCTCCCTCTTGTTCCTGCCTCCCTCCCTTGTGCTCTGTTTTCTGCCTCCCTCCCCTTCTTCCTGATTCCCTCCCTCTTCTTGCCTTCCCTCCCTCTTCTTCCTGCCTCCCTCCCTCTTCCTGCCTCCTCTTCCCCTTTTTCCGCCTCCCTCCCCTTTCCTGCCTCCCTCCCTACTTCTTCCTGCCTCCCTCCCTCTTCTTCTGCCTCCTTCCTCCCTCCCCTTCCCTCCCGCCTCTTCTTTCTGCCTCCCTCCTCTTCTTCCTGCCTCGCTTCCCTTCTTTCTACCTCGCTCCCTCTTCTTCCTCGTCCTCCTTCCCTCTTGTTTCCTGCCTCTCCTCCTCTTCTTCCTCCTTCTCCCTCTCTCTTCTTCCTGCTTCCCTCCCTCTTCCTGCCTCCCTCCCTCCCTCTTCTTCCTGCCTCCCTCCCTCTTCTTCCTGCCTCCCTCCCTCTTCCTCCTCCTCCATCCCTCTTCTTCCTGCCTCCCTCCCTCCTCTTCCTGCCTCCCTCCTCTTCTTCCTGCCTCCCCCTCTTCTTTCTGCCTCCCTCTTTTTTCTGCCTCCCTCCCTCTTTCTGCTTCCCTCCTCGTCTTTCTGCCTCCCTCTTCTTCCTGCCTCCTTCCCTCTTTTTTCTTCCTCTTCTTCCTGCCTCCCTCCCTCTTCTTTCTGCCTCCCTCCCTCTTGTTCCTGCCTCCCTCCCTCTGTTCCTGCCTCCTCCCTCTTGTCCTGCCTCCCTCCCTCTTGTTCCTGCCTCCCTCCCTCTTGTCCTGCCTCCCTCCCTCTTGTTCCTGCCTCCCTCCCTCTTGTTCCTGCCTCCCTCCCTCTTGTTCCTGCCTCCCTCCCTCTCTTGTTCCTGCCTCCCTCCCTCTTGTTCCTGCCTCCCTCCCTCTTGTTTCTGCCTCCCTCCCTCTTCCTGATTCCCTCCCTCTTCCTGCCTCCCTCCCTACTCTTCCTGCTCCCTCCCTCCTTCCTGCCTCCCTCCCTCTTCTTCCTGCCTCCCTCCCTCTTCCTGCCTCCCTCCCTCTTCTTCCTGCCTCCCTCTTCTTCCTGCCTCCTTCCCTCCCTCCCTCCCTCTTCTTTCTGCCCTCCTCCCTCTTCTTCCTGCCTCGCTCCCTCTTCTTTCTACCTCGCTCCCTCTTCTTTCCTCGTCCTCCTTCCCTCTTGTTCCTGCCTCTCTCCCTCTTCTTCCTCCTTCTCCCTCTCTCTTTTCCTGCTTCCCTCCCTCTTCCTGCCTTCCCTCCCTCTTCTTTCCTGCCTCCCTCCCTCTTCTTCCTGCCTCCCTCCCTCTCCTCCTCCCATCCCTCTTCTTCCTGCCTCCCTCCCTCCTCTTCCTGCCTCCCTCCCTCTTCTTTCTGCCTCTCCTCCATCTTCTTTCTGCCTCCCTCTTCTTTCTGCCTCCCTCTTCTTTCTGAATCCTCCCTCTTCTTTCTGCATCCCTCCCTCTTCTTCCTGCCTCCTTCCCTCTTCTTTCTGTCTCCTTCTTCCTGCCTCCCTCTTCTTCTGCCTCCCTCTTCTTCCTGCCTCCCTCTTCTTTCTGCCTCCCCTCTTTTTTCTGCCTCCCTCCCTCTTTCTGCTTCCCTCCTCTCTTTTGCCTCCCTCTTCTTCTGTCTCCCTCCTTCTTCCTGCCTCCTTCCCTCTTTTTTCTTCCTCTTCTTCCTGCCTCCCTCCCTCTCTTTCTGCCTCCCTCCCTCTTGTTCCTGCCTCCCTCCCTCTTCTTCCTGCCTCCCTCCCTCTTGTTCCTGCCTCCCTCCCTCTTTCTTCCGCCTCCCTCCTCCCTCTTCTTTCTGCCTCTTCTTTCTGCCTCCCTCCCTCTTTCTTTCTGCCTCTCCTCTTCTTCCTGCCTCCCTCCCTTCTTCTTCTGCTCCCTCCCTCTTCCTCCTCCCCTCTTCTTCCTCCTCCTCCATCCTGTCTTCCTCTCTTCCATCCCTCTTCTTCCTGCCTCCCTCACCTCTTCTTTTTCTGCCTCCCTCCCTCTTCTTCTGCCTCCTCTTCTTTCTCCCTCCCTCTTCTTCCTGCCTCCCCCTTTCTTTCTCCTCCTCTTCTTCCTGCCTCCCTCCCTCTTCTTCCTGCCTCCCTCCCTCTTATTTCTGCCCCCCTCTTCTTCCTGCCTCCCTCCCTCTTCTTTCCTGCCTCCCTCTTCTTCCTGCCTCCCTCCCTCTTCTTTCTGCCTCCCTCTTCTTCCTGCCTCCCTCCCTCTTCCTTCCTCCTCCATCCCTCGCTTCCCTTCCTTCCCTCTTCTTCTGCCTCCTCCCTCTTCTTCTGCCTCCCTCCCTCTTCTTTCTGCCTCCTCTTCTTTCCTGCCGTCCCTCTTCTTTCTGCCTCCCTCTTCCTGCTTCTCCTCTCTCTCTCTCTCTCTCTGTCCTCCCTCTTCTTTTGCCTCCCTCTTCTTCCTGCCTCCCTCCTCTTCTTTCTGCATCCTCCCTCTTCTTTCTGCCTCCCTCCCTCTTCCTGCCTCCCTCTTCTTCCTTCTCTCTTCTTCCTGCCTCCCTCCCTCTTCTTCTTCTGCCTCCCTCTTCTTTTTCTGCCTCCCTCTTCTTCCTGCCTCCCTCCCTCTTCTTCCTGCCTCTCCCTCCCCTCTTCTTTCTGCCTCCCTCCCTTCTTCGTGCCTCCCTCCCTCTTCTTCTGCCTCTTCTTCTTCCTCCTCCCTCTTTTTCGCTCCTCTTTTCTGCCTCCCTCCCTCTTCTTCTGCCTCCATCC
>NC_069450.1:20753701-20761201 GCF_026875155.1 Cherax quadricarinatus
GGATTGTTTGTGTGTTTGTTGTGTGGATGTTTGTGTGTTTGTTGTGTGGATGTTTGTGTGTTTGGAGTGCTTGCGATTCTTTTCCTTCTCATCTTCTTCCCCATTTTTCTTCTCCTTTGTTCTTTTCCTCTTTTCTTCCCTTTACTTCGCCTTTTTCTTCCCGTCCTCCTCACCTCCTCCTTTGTCTTCGCTGCTTCTTATTTGTCCTCACCCTCACTGTAATTATCATCGTCTCTCTCTCTCTCTCTCTCTCTCTCTCTCTCTCTCTCTTCTTCTCTCCTCTCTCTCCCCCTTTTCTCTTCTCATTTTCTCTCTCCCCCTCCTCTCCTTGTTTTCATTTGCATTAATTATTATTTCTGCCGTCCTGTGTTGCCTGACGCTTTATCTTTCATTTTCTCTTACCTCGTCTCTTTTATTTTCTCTTACACTGAGACACTGAAACACTGAGACACTGAAACACTGAGATAATGAAACACTGAAACACTGAGACACTGACACACTGAGACACTGAAACACTGAGACACTGAGACACTGAGACACTGAAACACTGAGACATGAAACCCCTGAGACACTGAACACTGAAACACTGAACACTGAGACACTGAAACACTGAGACACTTAAAACACTGAGACATGGGAAAACACTGAGACACTGAAACACTGGGAATCACTGGACACTGAACCACTGAGACACTGAGACACTGGAAGAAACACTGAGACACTGAAACACTGAGACACTGAAACACTGAGACACTGAAACACTGAGACACTGAAACACTGAGACACTGAACACTGAGACACTGAACACTGAGACACTGAACACTGAGACACTGACACACTGAAACACTGAGACACTGAGACACTGAGACACTGAAACACTGACACTGAGACACTGAAACACTGAGACACTGAAACACTGAGACACTGAAACACTGAGACACTGAAACACTGAGACACTGAGACACTGAAAAGACACTGAACACTGAAACACTGAGACACTGAAACACTGAGACACTGAGACACTGAACACTGAAACCTGAGAAATGGGAAAAACTGAGACACTGAAACACTGAGAACTGAGAAACACTGAGACACTGAAACACTGAGACACTGAAAACACTGAGAAAACTGAAACACTAAGACACTGAAAACACTGAAACTGAAACACCTGAGACACTGAACACTGAGAACTGAACACTTGAGGACACTGGAAAACACTGAGACACTGAGACACTGAAACACTGAGACACTGAGACACTGAGACACTGAAACACTGAGACACTGAGACACTGAAACACTGAGAACATGAAACACTGAGACACTGAACACTGAACACTGAAACCCCTGAAACACTGAGACACTGAAAAACACTGAAACACTGAGACACTGAGACACTGAAACACTGGGACACTGAAACACTGAACACTGAGACATGGGAAACACTGAAACACTGAGACACTGAAACACTGAAACACTGAAACACTGAGACACTGAGACACTGAAACACTGAGACACTGAAACACTGAGACACTGAAACACTGAAACACTGAGACACTGAGGCACTGAAACCCCTGAGAACTGAAACACTGAAAACACTGACACACTGAGGACTGAAACACTGAGAACTGGACACACTGAACAACTGAACACTGAGACACTGAGACCGACACACTGACACAACTGAGACACTGAATAAAAATGAGACACTGGAACACTGAACACTGGAAAAACTGGGGGACACTGAAACACTGAAACTGAACACTGGGAAAAACTGAGACACTGAACACTGAACAATGAACACTGAGACACTGAAAACTGAACACTGAACACTGAAACATGAGACAAAATGAGACACTGAAAACATGAGACACTGAGACACTGAAACACTGAGACACTGAGACACTGAAACACTGAACACTGAGACACTGAGACACTGAAACACTGAAACACTGAAACACTGAGACACTGAGACACTGAAACACTGAAACACTGAAACACTGAGACACTGAAAAAACTGAGACACTGAGACACTGAACACTGAACACTGAGGCACTGAAACACTGAAAACATGAGACACTGAAACACTGAAAAACCACTGAGACCTGAAACACTGAAACACTGAGACACTGAAACACTGAGACACTGAAACACTGAGACACTGAGACACTGAAACACTGAAACACTGAGACACTGAGGGGAAATGAACACTGAAACACTGAAACACTGAGACACTTTAACACTGAGAGGACACTGAACACTGAAAACACTGAAAACTGAACACTGAGACACTGAACACTGAGACACTGGGAAAACCCCTGAAACACTGAGACACTGAAACCACTGAAACTGAAACACTGAGAAATGAACACTGAAACACTGAAAACACTGAACACTGAGACCATGAGACACTGAACCCCTGAAACACTGAACACTGAGACACTGAAACATAAGAACTGGGCATGGAACTGAAACATGGAATGAAAAAATGAGAAAATTTAAAACATGAAAATGAAACATTGAGAATGACACCCGAGGACACTGAGAAGGACACTGAAAACACTGAGGGGCACTGAGAACACTAGAGAAGGGACACTGAAAACCTGAAGAGGCACTAAAGAGGAGACTGGGAACACTGGAGACCTGAAACCCCTGAGAATGGGGCCCCTGAGAGAGCACACTGAGACCTGACACACTAGAGTGAACACTGAGAGAGACACACTGAGGACACTGAAACACTGAGAGAGGGGAAAAGAGACACTGAAACACTGGGGAACATGGGGGAAAACTGAGAGAGACACATGGGGGGACACTGAAACAACTGAGAGCCACTGAGGGAAGGGGCACTGGGGAGGGGCCCGAAATGGGACATTGGAACACTGAAACATTTAAGGGAATGTGGGCATCGGGGGAAATGGAGTATAGAGGAAGGGAATAGAAAATACGGAAAAAAGTTTAAGGGGCATAGAAAGGGGAAGAAATTGAAAAGGGCATTAGAGGTGGGGACTAGAGGGACACTAGAGAGAGGGACACTAGAGAGAGGGACACTAGAGAGGGGGACACTAGAGAGAGGGGCACTAGAGAGAGGGACACTAGAGAGGACACTAGAGAGAGGGGCACTAGAGAGAGGGACACTTAGAGAGGGACACTAGAGAGAGGGGCATAGAGAAGGGGGCACTAGAGGAGGCACTAGAGAGAGGGACACTAGAGAGAGGGACACTAAAAAAGGGGGACACTAGAAGAGGGGCACTAGGAGAGAGGGAACACTAGAGAGAGGGGACACTAAAAGAGGGACACTAGAGGGGGGGCACTAAGAGAGAGGGGCACTAGAAGAGAGGGACACTAGAAAAGAGGGACATAAGAGAGAGGGAAATTTGAGAGAGGGAACTTTGAGAGGGGCATAGAGAGAGGGGACTGAGGGAACACTTTGAGAGGGACACTAGAGAGGGGGCTAGAGAGGGGACCTAGGGGAAGGACACTAGAGAGAGGGGCACTAAAAGAGAGGGACACAGAGAGAGGGACATTTGAGAGAGGGACACTAGAGAGATGACACTAAAAGAGGGACTTTGAGAGAGGGACTTTGAGGAAGGACATAGAGAGAGGGGCTTGATGAGAGGGACAAAAAGAGAGGGACACTAAGAGAGAGGGATACTAGAGAATGGGACACTAGAGAGAGGCATAGAGAGAGGGACACTAGAGAGAGGGCACTAAAGAGAGGGGGGACACTAGAGAGATGGGACACTAGAGAGGGACCTTTAAAAGAGGGACATAGAGAGGGACACTAGAGAGAGGGCATTAAAAAGAGGGGACACTAAGGAAAGGGCCAGGAGGGACACTAGAAGAGGGGGCACTGAGAGAGAGGGACCGAGAGAGAGGGACACTAAGAGAGGGACTTGAGAGAGGGACTTAGAGAGGAAAACTAAAGAGAGGGACACTAGGGGAGGGACTGTATGAGGAGGGACCTAGGGAGAGGGACTTTGAGAAGAGGGACACTAGAGGAGAGGGGCCTGAGAGGGACACCAGAGAGAGGGCTTAGAAGAGAGGGACACTAGAGAGGGACACTAGGAGAGGGACCTTAGAGAGAGGGCACTGGAAAAGGGAAAGGGGACACTAGAGAGGGACACTAGAGAGAGGGACCTTTGAGAGAGGGAAATACAGAGAGGGACTCTAAGAGAGAGGGGGCACTAGAGAGAGGGGCGGGACACTAGAGAGAAGGACACTAGAGAGAGGGACACTAGAGAGAGGACTTTGAGAGAGAGGGACACTAGAGAGAGGACACTAGGAGAGGGACGTAGAGAGAGGGGACCGAGAGAGGGACCTAGAGGAGGGACACTTTGAGAGAGGGACTGAGAGAGAGGGACACTAAAAGAGAGGGACCTAGGAGAGAGGGACATTAGAAGAGGGGACCTGAGACGGACACTAGAGAAGGGACCTAGAGAGAGAGGGACACTAGAGAGAGGGGACCAGAGAGAGGGACACTTAGAGAGGGACGTTTGAGAGAGGGACCTTTGAGAGAGGGGACACTAGAGAGAGAGGGACGCTAGAGAGAGGGAAAACTAAAAAATGGGCACTAGAGAGAGGGACACTAGGGGAGGGACTAGAGAGAGAGGGAAAACTAGAGAGAGGGGAAAACCCAGAAGAGAGGGACACGGAAAAGGGGACACTAGAGAGAGGGGCCTTTGAGAGAGGGACAAATAGAGAGGGGACACTAGAGAGAGGGGACATAGAGAGAGGGACACTAGAGAGAGGGACACTAGAATGACACTAGAGAGAGGGGACACTAGAGAGGGGGGACCTTAGAGGGGAGGGACACTAGAGAGAGGGACCTTAAAAGAGAGGGACACTAGAGAGAGGGACACTAGAGAGAGGGACACTGGAGGGGCCAAAAAAACTAGAGAGAGGGCATAAGAAAAAGGGACACTAGGGGGGAAAAAGGGAAGGGAAATAGAGAGAGGGACACTAGAGAGAGGGACACTAGAGGGGGGAAAAGAGGGGACACAGAGAGAGGGACACTAGAGAGAGGGACACAAAGAGGGGAAAAGGGGGGCCTAGAGAGGGGGGACACAAAGGGGAGGGACCTAGAGGAGGGGACACTAGAGAGAGGGACACAAAGGAGGGGGCCTGGGAAAAAACACTAGAGAGGGGACACTAGAGGAGGGGAAACACTAGAGAGTGTCATTTGGGGGGGGTGAGAGTTATGCATGACTTTGCTGATCATATTACAGAACTGCCTTTAGTTTTCACATTTCTGTTCCCTGCTGCTTTACATTTCTGCTCCCCTGCTGCTCTTCACTTTTCGTCACCTGCTTTCTTACCTCTACTCCTAGTTATATCTTCTTTTTTTTCTTTTCCCCCTCTTCCCCCCTTCATCCTTCCTTTTTCCCATCATCTCTCCTTTTTCCTTCTTCCTTTCCTCCCCTTCCTTGCTCTTTCTTTCCACCTTTTCCACTTCCCTTTTGTACCTTTTCCCCCCTCCTTTCTCTTCCCTCCTAACCCTTCCCCTTACTCTTTTTCTTTTTTCTTCTGTTTTCTTCCCCTCATTATTCCCTTTTTTCTAAACGATTTTATTTTCTTTCCCTCCCATCTTTCTCACCTTTTCCATTCACCTTCCCGTACCCCTACCCTCCCATAACCCCCCCACCCCTCCCCCAACCCCTCCCCCCCCCTAACCCCCCTGCCCCCTACCCCCCCCTAACCCCCCACCCTCCCCCTAACCCCCCCTGCCCCCCACCCCCCCTAACCCACCTGCCCCCAACCCTCCTCAAAACCCCTACCCTTTCCCCCCAGATCGAAAAAATGTTCAAAAAGTTATTTTATGAGTCGTTTTCCCGGGTGGCAGCGCGGCTGAGTTCCACGGGCCGACCCAAACAAAGCCCGAGCATTTGCTGCCTCGTGTTGGAAATTCGTACTAGAGAATACAGGTATTAATCTACCGAAGCATAATGGGGTCCTCTCACTCCTTTTCTCTTATCTCTTAGTAATGTTTTTTATAATGGGTTCTCTCTTCTTTTAATCTTCTTTAAAGGGTTCCCCACATAATGGGTCTTAAGCCTTTTTATTGAGTCTTCTTTTAGGTCTTATATAATGGGTACTCTCTATTAGGTGTATTATAATGGGTCCCTTATTTGGTTGTATAGAGTTTTCTCCATTGTCTTATTCAGTGAGTCTTTTATTGGGTCTTTTCTGATGGGGCTTTCCTAATGGGTCCTCACTAATGGGTCCTCACTAATGGGTCCTCACTAATGGGTCCTCACTAATGGGTCCTCACTAATGGGTTCTGTGTGTTGTGACTTCTCTTATGGACGTCTTCAGTGTTTGTAGTGAGAACAGCAGAGTTATGTTGGTGGTGTTCAGTGTTCAGTGTTAGAACTAGCATGTTCTTTTTAAAGTTCTAGTAACATTTGCTACCTCTTCTAGTCTGTATGTGCCTAGTGCTATTTGTAGGGGTCGATTTATACCCTGTAAAGAGAAGAGATCATGCAGGACTTAATGGAGGAAGAGGAGAAGGAGGAGGAGAAGAAGGAGGAGGAGGAGAAGGAGGAAAGAGGAGGAGAAGAGAAGGAGGAGAAGAGGAGAAGGAGGAGAGGAGGAGAAGGAGGAGAAGGAGAGGAGAGGAGAAGGAAGGAGAAGGGGAGGAGGAGGAGAGAAGGAGGAGAAGGAGAAGGAGGAAGGAGGAGGAGGAGAGAGGGAGGGGGGAGAAAGAAGGAGGAGGAGAAGGAGGAGGAGAAGGAGGAGGAGAAGAGAGAAGGAGGAGAAGGGAGAGAGAGGAGAAGGAGGAGGAGGAGAAGGAGGAGGAGGAGATAGGAGGAGGAGAAGGAGGAAGGAGGAAGGAGGAGAAGGAAGGAGGAGGAGGAGGAGGAAGGAGGAGGAGAAAGGAGGAGGAAAGGAGGAGGAAGGAGGAGGAGGAGGAGAAGGAGGAGAAGGAGAGAGGAGGAGGAGAAGGGAAGAGGAGAAGGAGGAGGAGGAGGAGAAAGGAGAAGGAGAGAGGAGGAGGAGAAGGAGGAGAGAGGAGGAGGAGGAGAAGGAGAGAGGAGAAGAAAGGAGGAGGAAGGAGAGGAGGGAGGAAGGAGGAGAAGAGAATGAGGAGAAGGAGAAGGAGGAGGAGGAAGAAGGAGGAGAGAGGAGGAGAAGGAGGAGGAGAAGGAGAAGGAGAGGAGGAGAAGGAGGAGGAGGAGGAGAAGGAGGAGAAGGGAGAAGGAGGGAGGAGGAGGGAGAAGGAGGAGAAGGAGGAGAGAGGAAGGAGGAGAAGGAGAAGGAGGAGGAAAGAGGAGGAGGAGAAGGAGGAGAGGAGGAGAAGGAGAAGGAGAGGAGGAGAAGGAGGAGAAGGAGAGAGGAGAGGAGAAGGGAGAGGAGGAGAGGAGAAGGAGGAGGAGAAGGAGAGGAGGGGAGAGGAGAAGGAAGGAGAAGGAGGAGGAGGAGAAGGAGAGGAGGAGAGGAGGAGGAGGAGAAGGAGGAGAGGAGAAGGAGGGAGGAGGAGGAGAGGAGGAGAAGGAGGGAAGAGGA
>NC_069450.1:20763701-20768701 GCF_026875155.1 Cherax quadricarinatus
TATTTATTTATTTATTTATTTATTTATTAATAATATAGGGAGGTACCACCTCTAGAACTTTGCTGGGGACCCTCATCCTCAGAGAAGACAATAAACGTACCTCACGGAAAACTCAAGGTTCTCCCCGGAGCTGTTTGAATATTTTCTCCTACCACCCAATATAATTTATATGTTATATATGTACTTTATTAATAGAATAAATACATTGATAGAAAACACAAACATGAATACATTGTTGCAATATATCAAAGGTTATGAATCTCCTCCAGCTCCTCCGAAGCCGGACGCGAGCCCAGTATGCAGCAAGCATTTCCCCTTTGGATGGCCATGCTGAGGCGCTGGAATATGAAAGTGGCTGCCCTTGGGTCACTGTTGGTGTCAATGGGTCTGCAACCCAGTTCTTTAAGGAAACGTGTGGCATTTTTTCCCCATGATCCCAAGGTTTCTGATCCCACTGGGACAAATTGATACTGTTGGCTTATATATATATATATATATATATATATATTATATATATATATATATATATATATATATATATATATATATATATAATGTATGGTAGCTTTTCCTGACTTGTGATTTCCAGAATAAAACAGTAGAAACAACATTGGCTGTCTCTTACACGTTAGAGGGAGAGAGAGAGAGAGGGGGGGGGAAAGAGACAGGGAGGGGAGGGAGGAGAGAGAGAGGTTTCTCATCTGCTTCCTGTGTGGTGCATTAACTATGCCCACTGTCTCTTTGTTCTGCTCTTATTCTGTCTCGTGTATCAGTTCTCTTTCTCTCTTTCTCTCTCTCTCTCCCTCTCTCTCTCTCTCTCTCTCTCTCTCTCTCTCTCTCTCTCTCTCTCTCTCTCTCTCTCTCTCTCTCTCTCTCTCTCTCTCTCTCTCTGCATAGGGCCTTACAAGGTTTCTAAGTTTATTTACACGCTAAGAGCTGTTACCTACATCAGCTCATTTAGAAGCCTCTTATTGTTATAAGACAAACAAATAGGGAGCAGGGTGAAGTTGGAGCCATCTGTGGGTCAGAGATTTCAATTGGTCAACTGACTTTATATCATCGATGTCGTTATGCTGTACGAACATGTTCCAGACTCGTGTCATCCTGGGAATGATGAAATAATGTTCTTGAGAAGGGTACCCTCTCTCTCTCTCTCTCTCTCTCTCTCTCTCTCTCTCCTCTCTCTCTCTCTCTCTCTCTCTCTCTCTCTCTCTCGCTCTCTCTAATATCCTGACACACGCCATTAAAAGTTTAACAATGTCTTCAAGGCGTCGGAGTCTTCCAAGACACAGTATCTTACTTCTTTATTGTGTCACTTTGGCTCCTCTTGCTCCAAGGCAGTGAAGCTGACCTAACCTAACTGCCATTCCCCAGGCGCTGTGAGAGTTCTGCGGGCTTAGCGCTTTCCACCTAGATATGTGAGGTGCGTTATCAATGGAAGAGAAGCGCTAGACCCGTATGGATAAGACAGCGCATGTCCCAGGAGTTGAGCATTAGCTCCTGCGCCCAGCTGCTACGTCTGGCAGTCAAGACTTAGCACAATGGCCGCTCTAACGTCGAGAATACTACGTACAGAAGGGCAATTCTTCATTCCAGAACGTTTCGCTCAAAGGTAAGCTTGGAAAAAAAGCTTATCGTTTAGGGTAAGGTTTGTCTAGGTCAGTCTTTGTCTAAGTCAAACTTTGCCTAAGTCAGCCTTTGTCTAAGCCAGTCTTTGTCTAAGTCAGTCTTTGTCTAAGTCAGTCTTTGTCTAAGTCAAACTTTGTCTAAATCAGTCTTTGTCTAAGTCAAACTTTGTCTAAGTCAGTCTTTGTCTAAGTCAGTCTTTGTCTAAGTCAAACTTTGTCTAAGTCAGTCTTTGTCTAAGTCAAACTTTGTCAAAGTCAGTCAAGCTTTGTCTAAGTCGCTTTGTACTCTTCTACAATCCTGTTTACGCACTCTCCACTTCAAGTATGATCTAAACATATTGTTGTTGGTTATCTCTCTCTCTCTCTCTCTCTCTCTCTCTCTCTCTCTCTCTCTCTCTCTCTCTCTCTCTCTCTCTCTCTCTCTCTCTCTCTCTCTCTCTCACTCTCTCTCTCACTCTCTCTCTGGTAGTTTCTATTCAACTAGACTCATATGTAGATATTATGCAGGTGCAGTAAAGGAGACCTTCATTAACGACAACGTTTCGCCCACACAGTGGACTTTTATCAAATTAGATTAACTTGGTAAAGCTCAGTTTGTGGGGTAAACTCTGTTGCTAATACGGAGTATTTTGTAGGTAGTGGTTATGTTTCCTTTTTACCTTGCTCCGGGGTTACTGACCGCTCCTTGTAGTCTCATCTCGTACGCTACGTCTCACTAGAGCTTAGTCAACGGAGGATCGAGCCTTAACAGCTATCTAGCACCGAATGATCCACAGGGGTTTAGCGCTTTGCGTGATTAATAATTCTGGTGTATCATGTGTCGTACATACAGCAGACAGACAGACAGACAGACAGGGAGGTATATAGGGCGTTAGAATGGCAGACAGGAAGGTAGTATACAGGAGGCTAGGAAAGCAGACAGGAAGGAATGCAGGGGGTTAAAAAGGCAGACAGGAAGGTATGTAGGAGGTTAGTATGGCAGACAGGCGCCGCAGCAGAGCACGCAGAGCCCACGGTATAACAGAAGCCTCTAAGCTCTTTATTGGAATATTTGTGCTGGCTCTGACGTCAGAGGCAGGCAAGCAGGCAGCAGACTCGAAGCAGAACAAAGATACATACAAGCAGCAGAAACAAGGACAAGCAAGGAAGAAAAATATGCAGCAGACATAAATGCAAATTTTGGGAAAATGCGCAACAGAAACGGTGATAAACGGGGAAATAAGACAGCAGAGACAAGGATAACCTCTCAGATGGGCAGCAGACAGGAAATCAGACGAGAGTAGACATATAGCAAACACAAACAGACAAGCAAAGGTCAGGAGGCTACGACAAACATGCAGGAAAAGCAAAGATATTTGTATAGAATACTAAGAATTAGAGTCAACCAGGTGGTCACCGACACACACACTTGACAAGCGGTCGAGCACCTTTGAAATCCAGCAAACAATCAGAGGAGAAAGTGAAGAGGCAAACAGACAAGCGCACATGCAACTAAGAGAAGGGACAGGCAGACAGGCAACTAAGAGAGAGAAACTACGCAGGTTGACAGATAAGAAGACTTGAACAGAGAGAGAGAGAGAGAGATGAACTCAGTGGACATGACGGATGAAATGTTACGTTACAGCCCAACGTGATTGCAGACACACAGGTTGCAGAACCGGCGATTATTGAGATGACGTTTTGCTCATTGCAGAGCTCTGCCGAGATACTTTTGCCTTTATGAAGCTCTACACTGAGCGAAACGTTGCCTGTGTCTTTGTCTCCACAAGCAGCTGATAATCTTCAGAAACAAAAACAGCAACGCAAGACGGAAACAACGCAAGACGGAAACAACTCAACAGTAAGGAGCAACTCAAGAGGTGAGTACATCAAGAAGTGAGTACATCAAGAGGTGAGTACATCAAGAGGTGAGTACATCAAGATAGAGATCAAGAGGAGAGCAACTGAAGAGGTGAGCAATTCAAGAGGTGAGGTAAAGGCAGCAAGAGCGACCCCCACAACGCTAAATGGAAGAGTTAAGCTCTTGGCTTATGTGGTGAATGTAACGAATTTACTGCACGGGAGGGTACAAGCTGGCAGACAGAGAGGGAGGCAGGCGAGCAGGTAGGCAGGCAGACAGACGAGCAGGTAGGCAGGCAGACAGGCGAGCATGTAGGCAGGCAGACAGACGAGCAGGTAGGCAGGCAGACAGGCGAGCATGTAGGTAGGCAGACAGGCGAGCATGTAGGCAGGCAGACAGGCGAGCAGGTAGGCAGGCAGACAGGCGAGCATGTAGGTAGGCAGACAGGCGAGCATGTAGGCAGGCAGACAGACGAGCAGGTAGGCAGGCAGACAGGCGAGCATGTAGGCAGGCAGACAGACGAGCAGGTAGGCAGGCAGACAGACGAGCATGTAGGTAGGCAGACAGGCGAGCATGTAGGCAGGCAGACAGGCGAGCAGGTAGGCAGGCAGACAGGCGAGCATGTAGGTAGGCAGACAGGCGAGCATGTAGGCAGGCAGACAGGCGAGCAGGTAGGCAGGCAGACAGGCGAGGATGTAGGCAGGCAGACAGGCGAGCAGGTAGGCAGGCAGACAGGCGAGCAGGTAGGCAGGCAGACAGGCGAGCAGGTAGGCAGGCAGACAGGCGAGCAGGTAGGCAGGCAGACAGGCGAGCATGTAGGCAGGCAGACAGGCGAGGATGTAGGCAGGCAGACAGGCCGAGCAAGACGGCGAGAGGAGACAGGCGAGGATGTAGGCAGGCAGACAGGCGAGCAGGTAGGCAGGCAGACAGGCGAACAGGTAGGCAGGCAGACAGGCGAGCAGGTAGGCAGGCAGACAGGCGAGCAGGTAGGCAGGCAGACAGGCGAGCATGTAGGCAGGCAGACAGGCGAGCAGGTAGGCAGGCAGACAGGCGAGGATGTAGGCAGGCAGACAGGCGAGCAGGTAGGCAGGCAGACAGGCGAGCAGGTAGGCAGGCAGACAGGCGAGCAGGTAGGCAGGCAGACAGGCGAGCAAGTAGGCAGGCAGACAGGCGAGCAGGTAGGCAGGCAGACAGGCCAGCAGGTAGGCAGGCAGACAGGCGAGCAGGTAGGCAGGCAGACAGACAGGCAGACACACAGACGAAAAGGCGCCGGGCAGGATATATGGAGAGTGTCACCGTCTCTATCACGACACTCAAAGTTCCACCCACTGAACCCACCCACCTACAACTTACCACCCACCTAGTAAACCTACGCAACACACCCACCCGTCCACCCACACATGCTATGGTTGTGGAGGAACATTCATCACAGCTATTATAAATGACGACTCTACCTGTCTACAGTAAAAGAAGTGGAGTAACATGAGTGAGTCGAGACTAAAAATATGCGGAGGGAAAAAAAGGACAAAAAA
>NC_069450.1:20776201-20958627 GCF_026875155.1 Cherax quadricarinatus
CCTTGTATTGTGCTGGAGTTGAAATCAATAACCACACATTCGGTAGTCACTGAACCTGTCAAAGTTTTCTTTCCATTCCGTGTGTGTGTGTGTGTGTGTGTGTGTGTGTGTGTGTGTGTGTGTGTGTGTGTGTGTGTGTGTGTGTGTGTGTGTGTGTGTGTGTGTGTAACCTAGCGCAGGTCTGCAGTGGTATAAATCGGGTGGTCGCCTCGTTTTTTCCCAGACGAGTAATAATGTTACGGACGCTGGTCTTGAAACCCGAGTCGTTACTGGAAGGAATTACGACCGTAGGAGTGTGCGCGTGCGTGCGTGCGTGTGTGCGCGTGTGTGTGTGTGTGTGTGTGTGTGTGTGTGTGTGTGTGTGTGTGTGTGTGTGTGGTGTGTGTGTGTGTGTGTGTGTTTAGAGGAGAACATTAAAACTGCGTTGCTTGTAATTACCGATATCTTGGCATATTAAAGTAAAATAAAATTTTAAACAGCCGGCAAATCCAATAACGATTAGTAATAGACACATTTAAGATGCAAAATAAACGCAGGCAAACATTACCTTAAAAATTATTAATAATGTTTTGAAGACTTACAAAACGTAGTAAAAAGTCAAGAAAAGTTGAAAGCGTCCCAAGATTACCAGCAAAACACTAATGAGCAATCAAGAAAGACGAGGACCAGAAACACACGAAAGGCGAATGGGGACACAGAATTAAGGCAGAAATATTTGTTGCTGGTTTATTCGTCTGTACACAGAACAAGTCTTTCTTGACACGGGTCTTGATCATGTAAATGACACGTTTTTTCATTCTTTTTAAAGCCGCAAAATTAAATCTGTGGCTTAAAGTAGAATGTTGATTTACCGACACTGGTAAATGTAATGTGGACAGAATTTGCAGACTCACGCAAGGCGCTAGGTGAAATACAAGACAAAACGAGGACGTAATTAGAACACAAGGAACTAATTGAAACACAACGGGAAGTGTTAAGACGAGGACAGATCTGGAGGAAGTACATGGTGATCTAATTGACGCTCAACAGGAAGTGATGAAAACCAGGTAAACCGGACAGTATGAAGTACAGTAATAGAGACTGACTAGTGGGAATCTAAAATGAGAGCTGTGCAAACATAGTTAAAGAACATAAAGTCCTGTTACGAAACAGATGAGATACAGCAAAAGGTCGTCCTCAGCTGCCATAAACAAAGATTAGGAAGAGAAATTATTCTCAGCTGTTGAAGGTAAGAGAGAAGCTGTTCAAGTTTACGTCAGTAATGTGTGAAGACATCGAAAACGGTTCAGGATAAAAGAGGATTATCTTACGTGGAGTGTTAAACCCTCGTGGGTTTAACACTCCACGTGGTGGAAGCTCGATTCTCCGACCACTAATCGCGAAACGATCTATACTCTCGCGGCCAAATTTACCCTGAGGAAGATCAGATGTTTAAGTGATCTCAGCAGCGGAAGAAGACATACAATACAGACGTTTTGCATTTTGTCTTAAATATTTGTCTTATTTTTTTTATAACTTTGAATGGATGGTTTCTTTCTTCCTTCTTAAATTGATATTTGTCAAGTGAAGGAAATATATTTGAAAATTCAAAGAAGACAGAAGAGGCACTTGGAATAAGTTCCTCAAGTTCTGCTAGAGAAAGAGTGAGTGAGAGAGAGAGAGAGAGAGAAACAGACAGACAGACAGACAGACAAGGTAGAAATTTAAGGTTACAGTCACGAGCTAAATTAAACAGGAATTTTCTGCCCTGCCCTCAGTGAAAAGATTTATTTTATCCATTGTATGGTTCCATCAACGGAAGTAGCTTAGTGCTGGTGAGGGGCTCGTGATGTAAGAAAATAAGTTACCCCTGACCTCACGTAATCGTAATAACACGTTCTGTGATACGTTACCCCTCCTCTTCCTCAGATCAAACCTGATTAACTCCCCCAATACCCTTTCCCTCTTCCCCCGGGTTTACCACTTCAGCAGAAATCCAATAATTAATATATCTGTTGAAGGAAGGACACACACACACACACACACACACACACACACACACACACACGCACACACACACACACACACGCACACACTTTTCTTGGACTGTAAGAAGGCGTTTGACACAGTTCCACACAAGAGATTAGTGCAAAAACTGGAGGACCAAGCAGGGGTAACAGGGAAGGCACTACAATGGATCAGGGAATACTTGTCAGGAAGACAGCATCGAGTCATGGTACGTGGCGAGGTGTCAGAGTGGGCACCTGTGACCAGCGGGGTCACACAGGGGTCAGTCCTAGGACCAGTGCTGTTTCTGGTATTTGTGAACGACATGACGGAAGGAATAGACTCCGAAGTGTCCCTGTTTGCAGATGACGTGAAGTTGATGAGAAGAATTCATTCGATAGAAGACCAGGCAGAACTACAAAGGGATCTGGACAGGCTGCAGACCTGGTCCAGCAATTGGCTCCTGGAATTCAACCCCACCAAGTTCAAAGATATGAAGATTGGGAAAGGGCAAAGAAGACCGCAGACGGAGTACAGTCTAGGGGGCCAGAGACTACAAACCTCACTCATGGAAAAAGATCTTGGGGTGAGTATAACACCAGGCACATCTCCTGAGGCGCACATCAACCAAATAACTGCTGCAGCATATGGGCGCCTAGCAAACCTCAGAACATCATTCCGACATCTTAATAAGGAATCGTTCAGGACCCTGTACACCGTGTACGTTAGGCCCATATTGGAGTATGCGGCACCAGTTTGGAACCCACACCTAGCCAAGCACGTAAAGAAACTAGAGAAAGTGCAAAGGTTTGCAACAAGACTAGTCCCAGAGCTAAGAGGTATGTCCTACGAGGAGAGGTTAAGGGAAATCAACCTGACGAAACTGGAGGACAGGAGAGAGAGGGGGGACATGATAACGACTTACAAAATACTGAGAGGAATTGACAAGGTGGACAAAGACAGGATGTTCCAGAGACTGGACACAGCAACAAGGGGACACAGTTGGAAGTTGAAGACACAGATGAATCACAGGGATGTTAGGAAGTATTTCTTCAGCCACGGAGTAGTCAGTAAGTGGAATAGTTTGGGAAGCGATGTAGTGGAGGCAGGATCTATACATAGTAAACTTTAAGCAGAGGTATGATAAAGCTCACGGCTCAGGGTGAGTGACCTAGTAGCGATCAGTGAAGAGGCGGGGCCAGGAGCTTGGACTCGACCCCCGCAACCTCAACTAGGTGAGTATACCACACACACCACCACACCAAACACACACCACACACACACACACCACACACACACACACACACACACACAC
This sequence comes from Cherax quadricarinatus, assembly GCF_026875155.1. NCBI lineage: Eukaryota > Metazoa > Arthropoda > Malacostraca > Decapoda > Parastacidae > Cherax > Cherax quadricarinatus. The sequence goes on from NC_069450.1 coordinate 20,779,503, forward strand.
ACACACACACACATCGCAGCGTGACATACAACAATACAAGATAGACCTTTCTAGTTCTTAGCTCACAAGAACACGATTCAACTGACTACATCTGATTTATATGAGTCTGCCCTCTTATTTTTGACCTTAAGGTACACTCTGGGTAGAAGGAATTATATAAAAAAATATACGTATAACATTCGTCATACTAATTAAATCAAATTATCTTAAATTATTTTGAATCAAATTGTATCAGTTTAAAAAATAATTTTCGTTTTGATGCAAAGGTAATCATGATCGCATCGATTATAATTGTTTGTTACCAGTGTTGTTGAAGTTTTAGTGACTATCCCTGTCATAGTGGAGGTACCTTGATGCAGGTGAAGGGCTCTTGATTCAAGGAATTAAGCTAAGCTCTCCTTCCTTGGCTCATACTTTATTATCCTGCACTTTTCTTAATAATAATAATAATTATAATTATAATAACTCTTAGGAGCTATTATTATGTACAGTACATGGAAATACCTTAAGAATAATAATAAAATATAATAATTAATAATTGTGAAAATCAGGAAGAGGAGAAGAAAAAAGAGAATGAGGAGGAGGAATGAGATTCAAAGAAGACACAGACAATCCACATGGGTTACAATGCACAAAACAGGTAAACAGTTTCAGCTCTGACTACATGTAAGTCAAATTCCCGACAGCAACAGCTTGTTTGGTCAGTCAACACTGAGGTCTGGTTAAGACCGGTGTAAGGCCCGCTCAGGTCTGTAGGCCAAAGAACAGGTCAGTGGGTAATCCTTCCTTCTTTCATGCCCCAGTGGGGAACCCTTCCTTACCCAGTGGGTAATCTTTCCCTCTTTCATGCCCCAGTGGGGAATCCTTCCTTGCCCAGTGGGGACCCTTCCTTTCCCAGTGGGGAACCCTTCCTTGCCCAGTGGGGAACCCTTACTTGCCCAGTGGGGAACCCTCCCTTCTTTGACCAATGGGGAACCCTTTTTTCCTACCCAAGTGGGTAACGAGGCATGAAATTAGTGGGGTTTCCTTAGGAGCACCATTTAGGCCACACTGAGGGCTTTCTTGGACATACAGTCTGTCTTCACTTAAACCACTCCTCACCTGGAGCGATACAATCTCCCAGGCTGACCGTCTTCCAGGCAGGAAGTGTCTCCTAGGGAGACAGTCTGAGAGGCAGACATTGAGACATTCAGTTGGGCCAGAAGGGAGGGAGGGGGTAAGAGACGACCCGGGGTAAAAGGAGGAAATTAACCATTTGGCTAATCGAGAATACATCACGTTTACTGGATCGATAGACATGCTGACCAGCTACTCGATTTAGTGGTTAGGCGTTATATTGTGTTTCACCAGACAGGCAGGTAGGCGTGCAAGCAGGCATGCTGGAGCATGCAAGTATACAGGCAGCGTACCTCCAGGAAGCTACCATTAACGCCTTCCTTGCCTCACTTTGGATTAAGTTTATATTTAGTGCTGGTGGTGGTACTAGTTGTGGTGCTAGGGTGGTGCTGCTACTTAGGGTGCTAATAGCCCTGGTGGTGCTTGTTGGGGTTCTGGGTGGCAGTGGGGATGGTGCTGCTTTTTGTCTTGCTAGTGGTTGTGCAGATTTTGGTGACAAGAGTCGTAGTTGTGATGGTGTTATCAGTGGTGCTGGGTGATATGAGGGGTGCTATTGATAGTGGTGGTGCTACTGGCGGTGTTGGTGGTGCTGTTGCAAGCGGTGGTAGGACTGTTGACTGTTGTGGCACTGGTGTTATTTGCAACGATAGTGGTGGCGTTTTCGTTGTGGTGGTGCTATAATGGTGATGGTGGTAGTGGTACTATTGGCATTGGTAAAGGGACTATTGATGGTGCTTTTACTGCTGTTATTGGCAGTTGTAGTGGTGAGAATGGTGCTGCTGGCGCTGTTACTGCTGTTTCCACCGCTGTTGCTGGAGTCTTATACAACTTCTACCTCTGGTGTTTGCCAACCTAACTATATATTAAACGCAATTAAAGACCACAAAGCATCATTAACACTAATAGCATCAATTAAGCAATTAGAGACGTCTCTCGTCTTGTGTGACGCAGTTAAACGGCAACTTTGTTCTGTTGGGTGCCGTTGTTCTCGCTTCTCTTGCTTTATTTTATGTTGTTTGCCGCGGTGGCGCTGCTCTCCTGTTTACCTAAGTTCTTATAGCGACTGTAAATCCTGTTATTGCAAGTCTCTAGGCGTTTTAATTAATCTGTGACGTCTTGCGTGTCTTTAGTACTAGAGTAAGATGGAATGAATGTTGTTGTTGGTGGTAGTGGTGGTGGTTGTGGCGGTGGTGGTGCTAGTAATGTCAGTTGGGGGTGCTAGTGCTGGAGTTTGTGTTGCTGCTGTTGAGTTTTATGAGATGGTGCTGACCGTGCTATTGGCTCCTATGTGATGGTAGTGGTGGTAATGCTGGTGCTGTGGTTCCTGTGTGATGATGGTGATGCTGCTGGTGTCGCTATTGCCTCTTGTGTTATGGCGGTGCTGTTGATGCTGCTGGTGGTGCTAGAGGCTCTTGTGTTGTTGTGGTGGTGGTGATGGTGGGAGAGCTGGTGCACCAACAGATGTTTTAATTTATCTCTGAACTGCTTAATGACTCCAGTACCAGACCAGGACCATGGTCGTCAAACTCCAAGCTGTCAGAGCTGTTTCAATTTGTGGCCTTAATTCGCGCGCGCGCGCGCGTGTGTGTGTGTGTGTGGTGTGTGTGTGTGTGTGTGTGTGTGTGTGTGTGTTTGTATACTTGTTATAACTCCTAGTTTATCAGCTATACTCTCCCTCTTGTTAGCGTGAAACATTTAAAAAAGCTAATCACTAACAGGTTTAGATGCCTCACTCTAGCTTAACAAGACATTTACATACGTAGTCATTGGGTGTAAATTCATCACTGACATTTTGTAAACGATATATATCACCTTTATTTGATGAACTAATTTATCCAGCTTGATTGGTACAGTGACACGATACTGTTGTTTACAATACACTTCATTGACACAGTAACTGCATAAACCGCATTATACATTGATCCCGTGGCGTTACCTGGGGCGCTGTGAGAGTCATGGAAGCTTAACATGGGATAGTTGACCTCTGTATTAACTGGGATATAAAGCTTTAACATATTGTACTTGTGAAAGAATTTACTGACATGAGGAAGATGGATGGATGTTGTTGGCAGCCTTACCTTGTCTGCTGAGAATCTCAGATGGATTTCAGAATATGCAGCAGCAGCAACACCAGCAGCAGCAGTAGCAGTAGCGGCAGCAGTAGCAACAACAACACAGCAGCAGCAGCAGCAGCAGCACCAGCAGCACCAGCACCAGCACCAGCAGTAGCAGTAGCGGCAGCAGTAGCAACAACAACAACAGCAGCAGCAGCAGCAGCAGCAGCAGCACCAGCAGAGGCACCAGCAGCACCAGCAGCAGCAGTAGCAGTAGCGGCAGCAGTAGCAACAACAGCAGCAGCAGCAGCAGCACCAGCAGCAGCAGCACCAGCAGCACCAGCAGCACCAGCACCAGCAGTAGCAGTAGCGGCAGCAGTAGCAACAACAGCAGCAGCAGCAGAGCACCAGCACCAGCAGCAGCACCAGCAGCACCAGCACCAGCAGGGGTACCAGCAAACACACAGCAGCACAGCAAGCACCAGCAGCACCAGCAGCAGCACCAGCAGCACCAGCACCAGCAGCACCAGCACCAGCAGCAGCAGCACCAGCAGCAACAGCACCAGCACCAGCAGCACCAGCAGCAGCACCAGCAGCACCAGCACCAGCAGCACCAGCACCAGCAGCACCAGCACCAGCAGCACCAGCACCAGCACCAGCCAGCACCAGCACCAGCAGCACCAGCACCAGCAGCACCAGCACCAGCAGCACCAGCACCAGCAGCACCAGCACCAGCGCACCAGCAGCACCAGCACCAGCACCAGCAGCAGCAGCCAGCACCAGCAGCACCAGCACCAGCACACAGCAGCACCAGCACGCAGCAGCACCAGCCAGCACCAGCACCAGCAGCAGCAGCAGCAGCGCACCAGCACCAGCAGCCCAGCACCAGCACCAGCAGCACCAGCACCAGCCACCCAGCAGCACCAGCAGCACCAGCAGCACACAGCACCAGCAGCAGCAGCAGCCAGCCAGCCCGCACCAGCAAACACCAGCACCCAGCACACAGCACCAGCAGCACCAAGCACCAGCAGCACCAGCACCAGCAGGGACCAGCAGCACCAGCAGCAGCACAGCCAGCAGCACCAGCACCAGCAGCAGCAGCACCAGCACCAGCAGCACCAGCACCAGCACCAGCAGCAGCCAGCACCAGCACCAGCAGCAGCAGCAGCAGCAGCACCAGCACCAGCAGCACCAGCACCAGCAGCACCAGCACCAGCACCAGCAGCACCAGCAGCACCAGCAGCACCAGCACCAGCAGCAGCAGCAGCAGCAGCACAGCACCAGCAGCACCAGCACCAGCACCAGCACCAGCAGCACCAGCACCAGCAGCACCAGCACCAGCAGCACCAGCAGCACCAGCAGCAGCAGCAGCAGCAGCACCAGCACCAGCAGCACCAGCACCAGCACCAGCAGCAACATGATGCTGTTGACAGTGATGAGGGGAACAAGACAAGCACAGCGCAAGATTTTGTGAAAATGTTTTGCTCTGTTGAAAGCTTGATAAATCTGTATATAGAGCGAAACGTCGTCTTTAAAAAGTTTGCTCAGCACCTCTCTCTCTCTCTCTCTCTCTACACACACACACACACACACACACACACACACAATACGTAACTGTACAAAAGTTCCTCCAAAAACAACTTTTCGCAGAATAAAATAACAATACAGCGTCGTTTCAAACAACCCAGTGAAGTCCCGGTAGAGAAGGAGCTGTTCCAACAATACCGGGAGGGATGAAGGAAAGGAAGGAAGGAAAGGGATGAATTTCTTTAACAAAATTGGATATATCAGCATTGTGCTGCTACCGTATTCTAGATGATGGTAACACAGTGCAAGCAGAAGGATGAGGCTCATAGAAGGAAGGAAGGGAAGAAGGGAGGGAGACAGGGAGGCAAGGAGGGAACAGAGAGAGGAAGTTGGGGGATTGAGAGGCAATGAATGTTGGGTATATCCAAGGAAGAGGAATATGCCTCACAAAACTCTGTAAATAGGAACCTTTGAACAGTGGTAACTCAGTGGTGGAATCTCTTCGCAGTGGTAGCTCAGTGGTGGAACCTTTCCACAGTGGTAGCTCAGTGGTGGAACCTTTCCACAGTGGTAGCTCAGTGGTGGTCGCATTTGGGTGGCATCTCGGGCTACGACATAAGGACTCCAGCGGAAATTGGCTACAGTGCTTGGCTTTCGTGGGCTGTCTTGTCGGACGGAGAATCGAACCTCCGCCACTCTACGATAACCAATCACGCACGAATTTACCCGTAAAAAACAAATGCTAACTCTCTAGGTTCACGAATCACAAGAAATTCTTCATTTCCCCCTAGTTTAACGAATCTTGCTCCTCCCTATACAACCCTAGTTTAGTGTCTTAGCGTTGGTGCTTCAGGTCCTGGGAAGTTTCTTTTGTGTGTGTCGGGGGGGGGAGAGAGGAACACGAACAGCCTCTTTGATTATAATTTTAGGTTGGTTTAGAAAGACACGTAAGCAAACACTATAACATATTTATTAGAAAACGTTTCGGTCCTGGGACCTTGATCACTTCTAACATACAGAGGTAGAAAGACCTTATGTATATAGGCGGAGAGTGAGATGTGACGCACGTGACCTGAGGAATGTCATAAGAACATAAGAATGGAGGAACACTGTAGAAGGCCTACTGGCCCATGCGAGGCAGGTCCTTATCAAAACAACCTCTACCTATGATGAGGACGGGTAGACGATGAAATCATGTGACTCCTGTGTTGTTGGGTTGGTGCTGCTTAAGTATCATGTATGCCAATGTTTTTGAAATTTTGTAGTTTCCAGTGTTGCGTTCTATAGTGTCGGTGACGGCGATTAGTGAGGCTTCTAGGCACCGTCGGCGTCTGAGGTCTGGTTCGGTGAGAACGAGTTGTGCCTCATTCCAGTTCATCAAATGCCCCGTGGAGTCCTGTGGAGGACACAGACGTACCTTACATCGTCTCTGTTAGAGTCATTTCGATGCTCATTCAGGCGGAATGCAAGATCTCTGCAAAAAGAAGAACCTTGCGAAACTTACCTAACCTTATTATATCAAGCGCAATTTAATTTACCTTACTCCAATTAGATATATTTTATATAAGTTTACAGTAATTTAATAATAAACAAGCACAATGAAATATATATTTTTTCGTTAGGTTCAGAATGGTTTTTGCGAAATTATTGCATACACAAATTTTCCCAAGTTTTACTTATTTGGACCACATTATGTTATATATATATATATATTATATATTATATATTATATATATATATATATATTATATATATATATATATATATATATATATATAATATATATATATATATATATATATATATATACATAATGTGGTCCAAATATGTAGACTTGGGTAAATTTGTGTATGCAATAATGTTCGCAAAAAATACCAATTTGAAACACACGAAAAAAATATAATATCATTGTGCTTGTTTATTATTAAATACTGTAAACTTTATAAATATATCATAATTGGAGTAGGGTAAATTAAATGCGCTGATATAATAGGTTAGTAAGTTTCGCAAGGTTTTTTTGGTTATAAAATCATTAATTTTATATAAATAAATTGAAAAAAAATCTTTAAATGTATATAAGTAGATATATTTTAGAAAGGTCATATAATTTTAAATGAGTTCTTGGTGATTGACCGTACCTTGTTCTAATTTCGTAGGTCGAATCCTTCGGCCAAGAGAATAGTGTGTATATTTCGCGTTCTTTGCTAATTCCTTGCAACTTATATATATATATTATATTAATTAGTATATTAAATTCTTATATATATAATATATATTATTATTAGTATATATATATATAATTTAAATTTTCAAGTTTAAATAAAACAAAACTCTGTATAAGAAAATTATGAAATTAAAATGACCAGGGAAAATTTTTCAGTAGTTAGAAACTTGGCCAAGCAATACCTTAAAATAAAGTACATATAATATGACTTAATGTGAAAATATCAAGAATGATACGTATATATTATATGAATTTTAGTTACAGCCAAGTGGCATCTTACATGTACCGGCCTTCTCGTTGTAACCTGATACCGGAGTGGGGGTATATCTTTACATGATAAACCCCTCAAGGGAGGTTCTTGACGCTATTGTGTACGGGGTTTTTGATCTAGGGAATGGATCTGTGCTCGGGTCCTTGAACTGAGCCTGATACTTCATCCCCCCCCTCGACGAGCCTGTATGATACTACGGGTTTAGGCGCATCCCATGATTTATAATTTGTAATTTACAATAATAGTTTACAATAAATATTTAATGATGACTAAGACACAGGTACATAACCTGGGTATCCTTGACCTGGAAGGTTTTTAACACGCCCAGGTCTTGTACATGTCTGATTCATCAACTTGTGGAGGTGTGTCAACTTCTCTTCCAGAGAAAGAGGGTTTCTGTAGGTGACCATCGTCTGTAACTGAGAAGCCTAGTCAGTCTGTGACTGAGAAGCCTCGTTAGTCTGTAACTGAGAAGCCTCGTTAGTCTGTGACTGAGAAGCCTCGTTAGTCTGTAACTGAGAAGCCTCGTTAGTCTGTAACTGAGAAGCCTAGTCAGTCTGTGACTGAGAAGCCTCGTCAGTCTGTGACTGAGAAGCCTAGTCAGTCTGTGACTGAGAAGCCTCGTTAGTCTGTAACTGAGAAGCCTAGTTAGTCTGTAACTGAGAAGCCTCGTTTAGTTGTGACTGAGAAGCCTCGTTAGTCTGTACTGAGAAGCCTAGTCAGTCTGTGACTGAGAAGCCTCGTTAGTCTGTAACTGAGAAGTCTAGTCAGTCTGTAACTGAGAAGCCTAGTCAGTCTGTAACTGAGAAGCCTCGTTAGTCTGTAACTGAGAAGCCTCGTTAGTCTGTGACTGAGAAGCCTCGTTAGTCTGTAACTGAGAAGTCTAGTCAGTCTGTGACTGAGAAGCCTAGTCAGTCTGTGACTGAGAAGCCTCGTCAGTATGTGACTGAGAAGCCTCGTCAGTCTGTGACTGAGAAGCCTAGTCAGTCTGTAACTGAGAAGCCTAGTCAGTCTGTGACTGAGAAGCCTCGTTAGTCTGTAACTGAGAAGTCTGTAGTCTGTGACTGAGAAGCCTAGTTCAGTCTGTGACTGAGAAAGCCTCGTTCAGTATGTGACTGAGAAGCCTCGTCAGTCTGTGACTGAGAAGCCTCGTCAGTCTGTAACTGAGAAGCCTAGTCAGTCTGTGACTGAGAAGCCTCGTCAGTCTGTGACTGAGAAGCCTAGTCAGTCTGTGACTGAGAAGCCTCGTTAGTCTGTGACTGAGAAGCCTCGTTAGTCTGTGACTGAGAAGCCTCGTCAGTCTGTCATGAGAAGCCTCAGTCAGTCTGTGACTGAGAAGCCTCGTCAGTCTGTCGACTGAGAAGCCTAGTCAGTCTGTGACTGAGAAGCCAGTTAGTCTGTGACTGAGAAGCCCGTTAGTCTGTGACTGAGAAGCCTAGTCAGTCTGTGACTGAGAAGCCTCGTCAGTCTGTCACTGAGAAGCCTAGTCAGTCTGTGACTGAGAAGCCTAGTCAGTCTGTGACTGAAAGCCGCGTTAGTCTGTGACTGAGAAGCCGCGTTAGTCTGTGACTGAGAAGCCTAGTCAGTCTGTGACTGAGAAGCCTCGTCAGTCTGTCACTGAGAAGCCTAGTCAGTCTGTCACTGAGAAGCCTAGTCAGTCTGTGACTGAGAAGCCTCGTCAGTCTGTCACTGAGAAGCCTCGTCAGTCTGTCACTGAGAAGCCTCGTCAGTCTGTCACTGAGAAGCCTAGTCAGTCTGTCACTGAGAAGCCTAGTCAGTCTGTGACTGAGAAGCCTTGTCAGTCTGTCACTGAGAAGCCTAGTCAGTCTGTCACTGAGAAGCCTAGTCAGTCTGTGACTGAGAAGTCTAGTCAGTCTGTGACTGAGAAACTTCGTCAGTCTGTCACTGAGAAGCCTAGTCAGTCTGTCACTGAGAAGCCTAGTCAGTCTGTGACTGAGAAGTTTAGTCAGTTTGTGACTGAGAAACTTCGTCAGTCTGTCACTGAGAAGCCTAGTCAGTCTGTCACTGAGAAGTCTAGTCAGTCTGTCACTGAGAAGCTTAGTCAGTCTGTGAGTCGAAGAGTCATCGTCTCTTCGATAGAAAAAAAAACTTACTGAAGAACGATTGTTAAAAAAATCCATTTGCTTATTAAAGTCAAGAATTTAATCTGGTCCGCCATTTTTTGCCAGTTCGATAATGTCCCTTCACGACAGGGAACCCTCGAAGGTTATCCTGTAAGCTTTTCAAACAAGCTTCTTCTCCTTCTACTCCTTTTTCTCTTCCTCTTCCTCCTCTTCCCCCCTCCCTCCTCCTCTTCCTCCCTTTCCCTCACGGGGATTTCAGTGTGTCGTCTTTAAGGATTAAAGTCTTTATCAACCCCGTAAATCCTGACGGGTTAATACACTGGCTCAGGTCACACACACACAAACACAGGTATAATGACCGTCTCTCTGGTCCCTGTCTCACCGCTCGTTCCTGTCTCACCGTTGGTTCCTGTCTTACCGATGGTCCCTGTCTCACCGATGGTCCCTGTTTCACCGATGGTCCCTGTCTCACCGATGGTCCCTGTTTCACCGATGGTCCCTGTCTCACCGATGGTCCCTGTCTCACCGATGGTCCCTGTCTGACCCGCTGCAGAGGAGACTCTTCGGGCATGTTTCAGGCTGCCTGCCAAAACTAAATCCGGAGCCGTTCAGAGAGGGATCGACCCTCCGTTCGCTAATCGCGACCTAGTCAGGCTGGACTACGTGGAGTGTTGACTCTTAGGAACTACATGGGGTCAACAGGAGTTGACCCCATGTAGTCCCTAATGTCTCCTCTTTCTCTCTCTCTCTCTCTCTCTCTCTCTCTCTCTCTCTCTCTCTCTCTCTCTCTCTCTCTCTCTCTCTCTCTCTCTCTCTCTCTCTCTCTCTCTTTCTCACTCTTACTCCAGAATCACTTACACAGGTCCCACCTCACCACACAAGCTCCTCGGGGGTTACTTACCCACATAAAACACCTCTTGCAGCATCTTCACACTCAGAACACGTAGCTACTTGCCATGGAACAAGAGCTGCCAGCCACAAGATAATAACCCCGTGTGTTGCAGCTGACCACCACGAACAAGTACGCGTATCTACGCTCTTCCCACACCTACAAGTATTTGTGTTGGTTTAAAGGTGTTGAAAACGCAGTGTGGAGGATGGGTACGATAAGCTGTTAGTGTGTGTGTGTGTGTGTACTCACCTAATTGTACTCACCTAATTGTGGTTGCAGGGGTCGAGACTCAGCTCCTGGCCCTGCCTCTTCACCGAGTGCTACTAGGTCCTCTCTCTCCCTGCTCCATGAGCTTTATCATACCTCATCTTAAAGCTACGTATGGTTCCTGCCTCCACTACCTCACTTGCTAGGCTATTCCACTTCCTGACTACTATATGACTGAAGAAATACTTCCTAACATCCCTTTGACTCATCTGGGTCTTCAACTTCCAATTGTGACTCCTTCTTTCTGTGTCCCCTCTTTGGAACATCCTATCTCTGTCCACCTTGTCTATTCCACGCAGTATTTTGTATGTCGTTATCATGTCTCCCCTAACCCTCCTGTCCTCCAGTGCCGTCAGTCCGATTTCCCTTAACCTTTCTTCATAGGACATTCCCCTTAGCTCTGGAACTAACCTCGTCGCAAACCTTTGTACTTTCTCAAACTTCTTGACGTGCTTGATCAAGTGTGGGTTCCAAACAGGTGCTGCATACTTCAGTATGGGCCTGGCATACACAGTGTACAGTGTCTTGAACGATTCCTTACTAAGGTATCGGAACGCTGTTCTCAGGTTTGCCAGGCGCCCATATGATGCAGCAGTTATCTGGTTGACGTGCTCAGTGTTATACTCACCCCAAGATCTTTCTCCTTGAGCGAGGTTTGCAGTCTTCGGCCATCTAGCGTATACTCCGTCTACGGCCTTCTGTGCCCTTTCCCGATCTTCATGACTTTGCATTTGGCGGGGCTAAATTCGAGAAGCCAGTTGCTGGACCAGGTTTCCAGTCTGTCCATTTCTCTTTGAAGTCTTGCCTGATCCTCATCTGATTTAATTCTCCTCATTAACTTCACTTCATCTGCGAACAGGGACACTTCTGAGTCTAACCCTTCCATCATGTCATTCACATATACCAAAAATATCATTGATCCTAGGACCGACCCCTGTGGGACCCTGCTCGTCACAGGTGCTCACTGTGATACCTCATCACATACCATGACTCGTTGTTGCCTCCCTGTCAGGTATTCTCTGATCCACTGCAGTGCCCTTCCTGTTGTACGCGCCTGATCCTCTAGCTTCTGCACTAATCTCTTGTGATGAACTGTGTCAAAGGCCTTCTTGCAGTCCAAGAAGATGCAATCAATCCACCCCTCTCTCTTGTGTCTTCTGTTTCTTCATCATAAAACTCCAGAAGGTTTGTAACACAGGATTTTCCTTCCATAAATCTGTGCTGGTTGGCGTTTTTACTCTTGTTCCGTTTCAGGTGCTCCACCACTCTCCTCCTGATAATCTCCATGACTTTGCACACTATACACGTCAGTGACACTGGTCTGTAGTTTAGTGCCTCTTTTCTGTTTCCTAGTTTAAAAATAGGAACTACATTTGCCGTCTTCCATACCTCAGGTAGTTGCCCAGTTTCAAGGGATGTGTTGAAGATTGTGGTTTGTGGCACACACAGCATATCCACTCCTTCTCTAGGGACCCATGGGTAGATGTTGTCTGGTCCCATTGCCTTTGAGGTATCAATGTCCCTTAGCAGCTTCTTCACCTCCTCCTCAGTTGTATGTATGTCATCCAACACTTGTTGGTATATTCGTTGCTGGTGTCCCCCTCTGTTCTGTCCTTCCAGAGGCCTTCCTGTCTCCATTGTAAATACTTTCTTCAATCTCATGTTGAGCTTCTCGCATACCTCTTGATCGCTTCTTGTGAGTTCCCCACCTTCTTTCCTCAGCCTGATCACCTAGTCTTTGACTGTTGTCTTCCTCCTAATGTGGCTATACAGCAGTTTCGGGTCAGACTTAACTTTCGAAGCTATGTCGTTTTCGTACTGTCGCTGGGCCTCCCTCCTTACCTGTGCATACTTGTTTCTGGCTCTTCGACTATTCTCCTTATTTTTTAGGTCCTTTGCCTCTTGTACCTTTTCTATTCTCTGGTGCACTTTGTTTTTGCCTCCCTACACCTTCGGTTAAACCAAGGACTCGCTTTGATCTTCCCATTATTTCTCTTGCCCTTGGGAACAAACCTTTCCTCTGCCTCCTTGCATTTTGTTGTTACATATTCCATCATCTCGTTTACTGACTTTCCTACCAGTTCTCTGTCCCACTGAACCTCCTGAAGGAAGTTCCTCATACCTGTGCAGAGTCCCCTTTTATAGTTTGGCTTTTCCCATTCAATTCCTGTTACCCTCTCCACTTGTAACTCTACTATATATTCAAACCTCAGAACCACGTGATTACTAGCTCCAAGGGGCCTCTCGTAAGTGATGTCCTCAATGTCTGAACTGCTCGGGATGAGCACAAGGTCAAGTCTTGCTGGCTCATCCTCCCCAGCCTGTGTGTGTGTGTGTGTGTGTGTGTGTGTGTGTGTGTGTGTGTGTGTGTGTGTGTGTGTGTGTGTGTGTGTGTGTGTGTGTGTGTGTGTGTGTACTCGCCTATTTGTGGTTGCAGGAGTCGAGTCTTAGCTTCTGACCCTACCTCTACGATAGTCGCTACAAGGTCCACTCTCTCCCTGCTCCAAGAGCCCCATCGTAATTTTTCTTAAAGCTATGGATCCCTCCTCCATTACTTCACTCTCCAGATTGTTTCACTTCTTGACACTTCTAAGGCTGAAGAAATACTTCCAAGCATCCCTATGGCTATACTGAGTTGTATATATGTATCTCTCTTTCTCTCTCTCTCTCTGGCGTCTTGAGCGCTATCATACCTATTCTTGAAGATGTGTATCGTTCTTGCCCCTACTACAAAGTTGTCTAAGTCTTTCTACTTCTCAGTTCCTCTGAGACTGAAGAAATAGTTCCTGACGTCGCTGTGACTCGTTTGTGTTTTTAACTTCCAGCTGCGCCCTCAAGTACTTGTTTCCTGCTTCTCGATGAACTGTTTATCCTTGTCCACTCTGTCGATTCCTCGGAGCATTTGGTATCTCCTCTGTTATCACACTTAATTAACTCCTGCAGTTTCCCGTATCTCTTGTCACTTAATACACAAATTACCCGCACATAAGAGAGAGAAGCTTAAGACGACGTTTTGGTCCGACTTGGACCATTTACAAAGTTACACTGTGACTTTGTAAATGGTCCAAATCGGACCGAAACGTCGTCATAAGCTTCTCTCTCTTCTATATGCGGGTTATTTGTGTATTGTTCCAGTCACGGTATTGTGTCTTTTTTTTCTTTCTTATCACTTAAGTCTGGACTAGTATTATTGCAAACCTTCGCACTTTCTCGACATCATTGATTATCAAATCACAGAACGGGTGGGACCTGAACCCATGGTTACCCTTGATTATGTGAGAAGTCCCATGCTGGTGCTGCAAACTTCAAGATGGACATGACTTATGTCGTTAATAGTACCGTTATTAACTTACTGTTGAGATTCCTAAAAAGTGAATCTTAAGAGTTGATAAACGTTTATACGTTGCCTATGTTGCTCTGTGTGTCTCAGGTGATGTTCTCGTTGCTATGGTTACCCCTAGGTCCTCTATGAGTGAGGTTTTCGGCCATTGTCCCGCAAGCCTGTACTCTATTTCTGGTGTTTTTTTTTTAACCGTTCCCAATTTTCATGACCTTGTTCTTGCTGTAGTTGAAGTCCAGTAACTTCTTTTCATGCCAATACTGCACCTTGTGCAGGTCCATGTTTCTCAATAGTTCCACGTCAGTACTATGCCTTGTGGAACCCCACTTCTCACATGTGCCCATTCCAATGCCTCTTCCAGGAAAATCACTGTTTGTTTCCTTCCTTTTAGGTATTCTTTGATGCATTTCTGTGTTTCCCTATTTCCGCCTGCTCCTCCAGGTTTCGTTCCAGTCTCTCGTGTTGTGCCGTGCCAGATGCCGCCTTACAGTCCAAGAATATGCAGTTCACCTATCCCTCGCTTTGCCTCTCTTGCGTTACCTTGTTATAGAACTTCATTAGGACGTTTGTGAAATTGATTCCAAATGCTCCATTACTCTTCTGATTACACACACACACACACACACACACACACACACACACACACACACACACACACACACACCACACACACACACACACATATATATATATATATATTATATATATATATATTATATATATATATATATATATATATTATATATATTATATATATATATTTATATCAACAACACTGCGACTAGCCAAGGACTCGAACCCATGCTGCCTTGGCCTGCCTCATGGTGGGCGAAAACTCATGGTCCCGTGGATTAAGGCGTCGTGAGTTTTTGCCCTCCATGAGGCAGGCCAAAGCAGCATGGGTTCGAGTCCTTGGCTAGTCGCAGTGTTGTTATCGATCAATACCACTTGTTCGTGGGCACAATAATATATATATATATAACACACACACACACACACACACACACATATATATATATATATATATATATATATATATATATATATATATATATATATATATATATATATATACATATACATACGTATTTGCTTCTTCACAGCCTAATCTCATTGGGTATTGTTCTGACTGTAGGGTACATAAGTATTTAAAAAATTAATTCAGTTAGAACTAGAAGCATAAAGTTATTGAAAGGATTAAGTACCACCAGTTTTAATCATTGGAATCCTATCTGAAGAGGCTTTCTCAAGTTATAGCAAGGAATCTAAAATCGGGAATGGTCTGTGTCAGTCTACATAGCAAGGGTTCGTGGTTCGATCACCGGCACTGTTGGAAACTTTTGCCATATTTCCTTACACTTGTTGCCCGTGTTCACCTAGCAATAAGTGGGTACCTGAGTGTTGACTGTTGTGGGTGGCAGCCCAGGGAGTAGTAGGATACCTTAGACAGGGCTGGGCTATGAAATGAGAGGAGGTAGGATAACACCTCTTAGCTTGTAAAGTTGACCAGTGTACAAAAAAAGCTGACCAGAGAGAACTTTCTTGGGGGTCAACGCCCCCGGTCAGATCAAGCATTCTTATGTTATAAACAAATTTTTTGGGGAGAAAAAAAGAAATTCTGTTCATCGATTAAATTACGACTCTTGGGATACCTAAATATGCGTGTGAAACACCAACAACAAAACCGTTCGTGCCACTTATAAAGGCCTTTTACGGGGATACCTAAATGTGTGTGGAACACAAACAAGACGTTCGTGATATATAGAGACAAGAACGCCGTCCGTGACGGAGCCCAACTCGTACTGCGCAAAGAGAATAACGTGAGGAGAAAAATATAGAGAATCCGCATTTACGAAAACTTACGACACTCTTGAGTCATCTTACTCACCATCTAAAGAAGGAATCTAATGGTTGTAATCATAACTATAATTTTTAAAAACGTGGACGGGTAAGCCAATGGAAGGCCTCGGTCAGATGACCAGAAGCTCCAGCTGCAGGTCATCGTCATGACTAAGACCCGCGTCGGGAAATACTTGTCCTGTTTCCTGACAAACCTAACCTAACCTATCACCATTCAAGTTGAGCTCAAAGTAAGAGTTTGTATTCTTGGTTAGACTATGCAAATTAAGAAAATATTCTTAGCTAGGCTGTGTTAATTCTTAGCTAGGCTATGCAAAGTAAGACATTAGGTATTTTTTATTAGACTATGCTAGGTAAGAGAGTGGGTATTCTTAGTTAGGCTAAGCGAGGCTATTTTAAGTTACGCTAGGCAAAGCTAGGCTTGGTTAGAGTAAGTTAGACTTTCACGCTAGCAAAACCTTTCGCCCAAATTCTCCTTGGTCACCCCGACTCGCTGTTCACTTAACCGGACTGACATAAGGGTTGTACACTGTGCCGTTATTTAGACTGGCTTGATAACGTTCCTGAAGAGCGAAACTTTGCGGCGGTAAAATGTCTCAAGTAAATTACGTGTTTTCTGTACATGATGAAGCCTATGATAATTATACCTTCCCTGAGTGAAACGTCGTTATAGTAAAAGTTTACGTTTTCTCCTGCCACGTTTCGCCTCGTTACATCTTACGTCAGCAAGGCTGCTACGCTAGGCTGCGAGATCATACCTGTGGGATGCTGCTTTACGTAAGATGGAGAGTCCTTCGTAGGACTCCAGGATGAAGGAGTGTGGTAGGATATCCTTACTTTCAGAGAGTCCTAAAATAGTGTTGGTATTATTGGTGTGGTATTAAGCTGGTACATGTAGTATTCTTGGTGTGGTATTAAGGTGGTACATGTAGTATTCTTGGTGTGGTATTAAGCTGGTACCGTAGAGGATGGCTACAACTTTCCTGGTTAAAATGATTGCAGAGTATTTAAATTTGGGGGTATAATATATGAGTCGTTTAGCGAAAATGATGGGCTATTTTATCATTAATGAGTCTCTCTCTCTCTCTCTCTCTCTCTCTCTCTCTCTCTCTCTCTCTCTCTCTCTCTCTCTCTCTCTCTCTCTCTCTCTCTCTGTCTCTCTCTCTCTCTCGTCATATACATAATTTCAGATAAATTAATACACACACGCAATCACAAATGTTTGTAGGACGAGAGAGAGAGAGAGAGAGAGAGAGAGAGAGAGAGAGAGAGAGAGAGAGAGAGAGGAGAGAGAGCAGTGTGGTATCCAACCTCTTCACGTGGGCACATAAAGTGTATCTGATCCCTCAGACTCGGCTGACTAGGGAATTCCAGCCTTTTATACCCACTAAAAATAAAGTCGCTTTTTTTTACTTATAAGTATAGAGACATTGATCACAGTGTGTGTTTGTGTATATTCACCTAAATGTACTAACCTAGTTGTGGTTGCAATGAACGAGTCATAGCTCCTGGCCCAGCCTCTCCGCTGGACTATTGTGCTGATTCTTCTGGTTTGGTGATCGCTGTCGTACCTGTTCTTACAGCTGTGTAAACATATAGTTTTTAATATATCGTGGGTATAACAAGGTGTTTGTATAATATCGTGGGTATAAAAAGGAGTTTGTATAATATCGTGGGTATAACAAGGTGTTTAATATATCGTGGGTATAACAAGGTGTTTAATATATCGTGGGTATAACAAGGTGTTTAATATATCGTGGGTATAACAAGGTGTTTAATATATCGTGGGGTTAAGGTATTAAATATTTTATCCCAGTAAAACGTTTTACGTTTAATCCTTTCAGATTCAGTAATTTTTAAAACGTCAAACATACCAGTTTCCCACTAAGACAAACGTGTGTGTGTGTGTGTGTGTGTGTGTGTGTGTGTGTGTGTGTGTGTGTGTGTGTGTGTGTGTGTGTGTGTGTGTGTGTGTGTGTGTGTGTGTGTGTTTGCACTCACCTATTTGTTTCCCCGGGGCGGGGGGGGGGAGGAATGTCAGTGGACGGTACCTATTCACGTATATTGGCGGGCTCTGTCGTACCTACTCCTGAAGCTGTGAATGCATTGATCCTTCACCACCACCTCGTCTAGCTCGTTCCTAAAAGAAATACTTCGCGATATTCACACGAGAGGTAGACCAGTGTAGCACACATGTGTGACACATATGTATCTTTGTTGCATCTAAGCTACCCAGGTGTTGCACATGTCTTGTTCAAGCACTTACATATGTCTCGAGCTTCCATCTATGGCCTTAAATATATATTTTTACGTTCTTTTCATGCGATTTTTTAAATATTTTTAATATTTAAAAATATAGAAATGTGCTAAAGCGTTCTTTTATTGCAAATTTCGACGTTTCGGTGCTGTTTGAGCATTTTCTGATGAGCCTCAGCTATTTAGCTGTGTGATCATTTTCCTGCTTTCCTTTCAAATTAAGGTCTTGGCGTTGCTTTCAGCGCCAGGACTAGTTTGATTGCGAATCTTTGGATCCTCTTAGGTCTCTGTGCAGCTTTCTTCAGGGAGGAATCAGAGGAAAGAGTTTGAACCTGCTGCCTACATCATGGTGGCTTAGATATGGTGTATGATATGAGGACCCGCTCCGTGAACACTCGACTGACGAAGCCACTGTGTGGCTCAACGTTTCCTCAATAAATATACCCAAGTGTTGCACATGTGTCTAATTTAACTTGTCGGTTCTCTGAACCATTCATCTACATTCCTGTCTGACACAGCAACATCCTGGGATCTTAATACAGGTAATTCTTCACTTGCCTAACCCTTGGACATGACCTACTTCCACACTGGACAAATGCGACACCACCTACGACTGCTGTACCTCTCCTGCCTACAGTATATAACCTACTTCTTCACACATATGCTGTATTCTTTTCAAGATTGATGGACTGACTTCGTCGACTCAAGGCTGAGGGACTGATTACCTCAAACTACTCCTGTTCTTCCCCATTTTCCTTTGTATGAACTGATGAAGCCAATGTCTGGCGAAACGTTTCCTCATTCATCATGATGGCTTAGACACGGTGCACCGTGAAGACCCGCTCCGTGAAGACCCGCTCCGTGAAGTCCCACTCCTTGAAGACCCGCTCCTTGAAGACCCGCTCCTTGAAGACCCGCTCCGTGAAGACCCGCTCTGTGAAGTCCCACTCCTTAAAGACCAGCTCCGTGAAGACCCGCTCTGTGAAGTCCCACTCCTTAAAGACCCGCTCCGTGAAGACCCGCTCTGTGAAGTCCCACTCCTTGAAGACCCACTCCATAAAGACCCACTCCGTGAAGACCCGCTCCCTGAGGTCCCACACCTTGAAGACCCACTCCATAAAGACCCACTCCGTGAAGACCCGCTCCGTGAAGACCCGCTCTGTGAAGTCCCACTCCTTGAAGACCCGCTCCGTGAAGACCCACTCCGTGAAGACCCACTCCATGAAGACCCACTCCATGAAGACCCACTCCATGAAGACCCACTCCATGAAGACCCACTCCATGAAGACCCACTCCATGAAGACCCACTCCATGAAACCCGCTCCATGAAGACCCACTCCATGAAGACCCACTCCATGAAGACCCACTCCATGAAACCCGCTCCATGAAGACCCACTCCATGAAGACCCACTCCATGAAGACCCACTCCATGAAGACCCACTCCATGAAGACCCGAACCCTCCATGAAGACCCACTCCATGAAGACCCGCTCCATGAAGACCATCATGAAGACCCACTCCATAAACCCTCCATGAAGACCCGCTCCATGAAGACCCGCTCCATGAAGACCCACTCCATGAAGACCCGCTCCATGAAACCCGCTCCATGAAGACCCGCTCCATGAAGACCCACTCCATGAAGACCCACTCCACGAAGACCCGCTCCATGAAACCCGCTCCACGAAGACCCGCTCCATGAAACCCGCTCCATGAAACCCGCTCCATGAAGACCCACTCCATGAAACCCGCTCCATGAAACCCGCTCCACGAAGACCCGCTCCATGAAACCCGCTCCATGAAACCCGCTCCATGAAGACCCACTCCATGAAGACCCACTCCATGAAGACCCACTCCACGAAGACCCGCTCCATGAAACCCGCTCCACGAAGACCCGCTCCATGAAACCCGCTCCATGAAACCCGCTCCATGAAACCCGCTCCATGAAGACCCACTCCACGAAGACCCGCTCCATGAAACCCGCTCCACGAAGACCCGCTCCATGAAACCCGCTCCATGAAACCCGCTCCATGAAACCCGCTCCATGAAGACCCACTCCACGAAGACCGCTCCTGAAACCGCTCCACGAAGACCCGCTCCATGAAACCCGCTCCATGAAACCCGCTCAGAAACCCTCCATGAAACCCGCTCCATGAAACCCGCTCCATGAAACCCACTCCATGAAACCCGCTCCATGAAACCCGCTCCCTGGGTCTCCAACCTGTCGGAAATAATCGCATTGTAATATGTGATATTAAACTTTTACCGGCTCTTTAAAAACAAAAGATGTGTCATGCGGTTTGCATCGAAGTATCTTGCACGTCGTGATTAAATCTCCCCCCGCTCCTTCACTTTTCCAGTGATGAGAAATGCAGTTTCTTCGTCCTTTCCAAGCAGCTAATTCCCTCAACAACAGAACTAATCCGATGTTAAATGTTTGGGTTTGCCACAGCATCATGTATTTAAGCGGAGGCTGCACACTACTGCAGCATACTCGAGGGAATAACTACTTGTTCAAGTTCGCAAGGCCCTGCCTGTATGGGCCAGTAGGCCTGTTGCAGTGTTCCTGTATTCTTATGATTAGGAAAATTTTTTTTTTCCGACGCTGCTGTTAGGTAATGATGCACTCACTGGAGTTTGTAGTCACGTGACCGACTAGTTGTGCTAATTTGCCCCTAAAAATTATATAGATCACATCATAAGATGACATGGTAGGGTTTACACATCTTAAAAAATCGAAGGTCGGGCACCGGTCAGTGTCGTGGCATCCGGTCCTGACAGGTAGGGCACCGGTCAGTGTCGTGGCATCCGGTCCTGACAGGTAGGGCACCGGTCAGTGTCGTGGCATCCGGTCCTGACAGGTAGGGCACCGGTCAGTGTCGTGGCATCCGGTCCTGACAGGTCAGAGCACCGGTCAGTGTCGTGGCATCCGGTCCTGACAGGTAGGGCACCGGTCAGTGTCGTGGCATCCGGTCCTGACAGTTCAGGCACCGGTCAGTGTCGTGGCATCCGGTCCTGACAGGTCAGGCACCGGTCAGTGTCGTGGCATCCGGTCCTGACAGGTAGGGCACCGGTCAGTGTCGTGGCATCCGGTCCTGACAGGTAGGGCACCGGTCAGTGTCGTGGCATCCGGTCCTGACAGTTCAGGCACCGGTCAGTGTCGTGGCATCCGGTCCTGACTGGTAGGGCACCGGTCAGTGTCGTGGCATCCGGTCCTGACTGGTAGGGCACCGGTCAGTGTCGTGGCATCCGGTCCTGACAGGTAGGGCACCGGTCAGTGTCGTGGCATCCGGTCCTGACAGGTAGGGCACCGGTCAGTTTCGTGGCATCCGGCCCTGACAGTTCGGGCACCGGTCAGTGTCGTGGCATCCGGTCCTGACAGGTAGGGCACCTGTCAGTGTCGTGGCATCCGGAAGACAGGCGTAGATCAGGCTGTGGTTGTGGGTCACTCTATGTAGAGCTGTGTACCTGTGTACTTCATCACAGTGAGCAGTACACCTCTGCATTACACCAGCCTCGCCTACCCCGCTGCTGTAACGCCCTCTAGACGAGTCTCCTGGGAGACATTTAGTGTGATATATACCCTCGGTGATTTTATTTTCTGTCAAGTTATCAAGAGTTACTACCTGCCAATTAGTGGAGTGTGTGTGGTCACCCCCCCCCACCATCATCAATACTGCAGGTGTTAGTGATAAGATACACCAACCAACTTGTTGCACCATCCTTGCACGCTGTCCATATATTTTTGAAGTTAAGGGTCATTTTTCGTTCGTGTTCCACTCTTGTTTTGCCAGCGTCGCCGAAGAGCTGTGGCCAGACGCTTGTTTTCTCTAGTACGTGGTGTTTGTTTCTTAAAAAAAAATATATATATTAAATCCTAGAAAAAAAAACATTAATCCTCGTAAAAAATATGTATATTTGTCTGGGAAAATCTTTGTATAGTCAGATAAAATTGGATAAATTTTTCAGATTTTAAGATTTGGAAAAAGATTTGATAGAAGGGATGAGTTTACCATACTGGTGCTGCATACTCCAGTATGGGCCTGACGTACACAGTGTACAGAGACTTGAACGATTCCTTACCGAGATGTGCGCATGCCTGAGTATATGTTTATGTACATGTATATTCATACTGGCGCTGCTAGGAAGTACTTGGTGTGTTACGTTACAAGGGTCTCAAGCTTGCTTCCTGTGACTTTTATTATTATTATTATTATTATTATTATTATTATTATTATTATTATTATTATTATTATTATTATTAATTATTAATTTTATTCTTTGTCATATAATAGAAATAGTATAAGAATATAAAGAATATAATAATTATGAAAATTGAAATGACGAAAACGTAAATAATAATAATAATAATAATAATAATAAATTCATTCCTTACCGTTTTAATAATATTACTAATAAAACAGAAAAAAACAGAGACGATTAAAGCACAACAAGGGAAGCTGTTGTTTTATTCCCATTGTTTTAGGTTACGTTCAATATCTTATTTCTATTACGTTTATTATGCTGTTTCATTCCGTTCAGTGTCCCTTCATCCTTGTGTGCAGTGTTGGTCCCCTTACGTTTACTCTCGGTGATGTTGCCGTGATTACTGTCAGAAATATTCGGTCATTTTTTTCATCTCCTCTTCAGAAACTGGAATAATTAAATACTTTGTGAGAGAGCAAAGAATTAGTAATTAAATACCGGTGTTCGAAGTCCCGGAATATTTCGGTCGAAAATGCGGAACTGAAAGGGAATTTGCCGGGGGGTTTAGGGTTCAGATTGAGGGTTCTGTTGAACGTGGTGTGTTGTGGTTGTTTCTCTTAGTGCTGTCTGATCCACTTGCTGACTCCACAGATCTGAACTTCACAGACACTTCCAGTGTTCAGGGTTCAGAATAAGGGTTCTGTCTGATCCACATGCTATTCCAGGGTAGATCTGCATCACACACGCATCTCCAGGGAGATGCTCAGATACCTGTGTACTTCACATTTCTCTCTCTCTCTCTCTCTCTCTCTCTCTCTCTCTCTCTCTCTCTCTCTCTCTCTCTCTCTCTCTCTCTCTATCTCTCTTTCTCCAGCTTAAACTCTTAAATCTGTGGCGACTGATTACCATATCATCTCCTTATGGCATGAGGCACTAAACCTGTATGGGTCATTCAGTGCAGTGTTAGCGGGTTTAAAACGTAACGACGAGAGCACGAGGGTCATTAAGACTGTATGTCGCCTGGTATACACCTTGGTAAGAAATATGACAGATTGATTTAGAAAGTCACGTCAGTAAACACTAGGACATATTGGAAAACGATTCGGTCCTGGGGCCTTGATCATTTCTGAAGTGATCAACGTGTTTTTCTGTATATAACTTGTTTTTCTGTATAAAACGTGCCTTTCTGTATAAAACGTGTCTTTCTGTATTAAACGTGTCTTTCTGTATAAAACGTGTCTTTCTGTATTAAACGTGTCTTTCTGTATAAAACGTGTCTTTCTGTATTAAACGTGTCTTTCTGTATTAAACGTGTCTTTCTGTATTAAACGTGTCTTTCTGTATAAAACGTGTCTTTCTGTATTAAACGTGTCTTTCTGTATAAAACGTGTCTTTCTGTATTAAACGTGTCTTTCTGTATAAAACGTGTCTTTCTGTATAAAACGTGTCTTTCTGTATAAAACGTGTCTTTCTGTATAAAACGTGTCTTTCTGTATTAAATGTGTCTTTCTGTATATAAACTGTTCACCACTAAGAATTAACGTAAACTATCTGTGTATATGTTCTACAAGTTACACTCCTCTCGGTGTATATGGTCTTGGAGGCTCGATCCTCCGTCTGTCCACACCAAGATGTCATTGAAAATGGTTTATTTATTAATTAGCAGAAATCTTTAGATTGCCATATGCCTTCAGGGTATGGATGCGAGTAAGGGCTCTTGATCCAGAGAATTGGAGCTGTCCTTTTATGAATCGAATCTGATTGCCTGTCATTCGCTAGGCCGGGGCGGACCAGCATCCCTTGTAAACTGGCATCCAAATGGATAATTTTCTGAATTAGACACAGAATTTTTTTTCCCTATTTCATTGAGCAATCTGAAAAAAAGTCAAGACATTATTTTCCACTTAGATGAAGCTTTCAAACTTTCGTTATTATTTTAAGTTCAATTTTATCTCGATGTTCATCTTTCAGTGGTGAAATTTCTTCGCGAGTTTCCGTTGGCGCGACGGAGTTCAGATCATCAGCCTTTCAGAGGGTGGGTCAGGGAGGCAGGGGAGGGCTCTTGATCCAGAAGGGGAAATACAGCTGTCCCCCTTGCGTCAGATGTGATTACCTCCCATTCCCCTCCCCTGCAGTGACTTTATGGTCCATGTGGGTTTAGCGCTTTTGAAAAATTGGTTGGCGTGTTTGAAAGCGCATCGACCACACGAGGGTCATTAAGACTGCACTTCACCTGTACCTCGATAACCAAGACTATTCTGATCACAAAAAAATAAGATTAAACTCAGTGTATATATGCAATGAGATATACACACCTCAGTGTGTATATATATATTAAACAAACCGGCTGTATCCCACCAAGGCAGGGTGGCCCAAAAAGAAAACGAAAGTTTCTCTTTTTAAATTTAGTAATTTATACAGGAGAAGGGGTTACTAGCCTCTTGCTTCCGGCATTTTAGTGGCCTCTTACAACACGCATGGCTTACGAAGGAAGAATTCTGTTCCACATCCCCATGGAGATAAGAGGAAATAAACAAGAACAAGAACTAGTAAGAAAATAGAAGAAAACCCAGAGGGGTGTGTATATATGTGCTTGTACATGTATGTGTAGTGTGACCTAAGTGTAAGTAGAAGTAGCAAGATGTACCTGAAATCTTGCATGTTTACGAGACAGAAAAAAGGACACCAGCAATCCTACCATCATGTAAAACAATTACAGGCTTTCGTTTTACACTCACTTGGCAGGACGGTAGTACCTCCCTGGGTGGTTGCTGTCTACCAACCTGCTACCTATATATATATATATATATATATATATATATATATATATATATATATATATATATATATAATATATGTAGCATTAAACAGAAGTGTATATACACCACTCAGTGCATATACATAATATACACACGCCGCCAGTGTATATACAATACCACCGCTCAGTGTATATACACTAATATACACACCCCTCAGTGCATATACACTAATATACACTCACCGCTCAGTGTTTATACATTAATATACACACCGCTCAGTGTATATACACTAATATACACACCCCTCAGTGCATATACACTAATATACACACGCCGCTCAGTGTATATACATTAATATACACACCGCTCAGTGTATATACAATATACACACCGCTCAGTGTATATACACTAATATACACACCCCTCAGTGCATATACACTAATATACACACGCCGCTCAGTGTATATACATTAATATACACACCGCTCAGTGTATATACACTGGCTTGCAGTGTTAGCGTGTTGCCAGCAGTGCATAATTTATATTTTCATTGCTGGTTGTTCACTTGTGGTATTTTCAAAGTTAAAAAGACGAAATTCACAATGTAACGTTCAGAGTGGGAGTCTTGGCATTCACACCTAGATTACTATTCCATTAGTACCAGTTATATGCACGGAGTTAAGAGCCCGCAGTTAACAGTCCGGAATGCCACAGCCTAGTGTATAGCTTGCCGGTCAGCGCCCTGAATAAAAAATGAGTCTCTTGATCCAAGGAAGTGGGGTTATCCCTCCTTTCCCGGGACTGGAAATGAAGGGTTTCATTCCTTGGATCAAAGTTGATTGCCTCCTCTAACCGCTAAACCCTCCGGGTTTAGCGCCATGTTGTGAAATTCACTGATCATATAATAATTAAAATGGAATTAACAGCGAAAGTTTGTGAATTAGAAATGAAAATTGGAAAACGTTTGGCATTGGTCCAGGAGAATAGTAGAACTTTTCTCCCACTTGTGAGCGAAACCTGCAAGTGAAACCTTGTCTAAATAAGGACGTACACTGCTTTTATCATCTTTGTTCTACCATACTTGTAGCATCTTTCTATGTTTAGAAGCAGTAGTGCAGGATGAAGGTGTGTGTGTGTGTGTGTGTGTGTGTGTGTGTGTGTGTGTGTACTCACCTAATTGTACTCACCTAATTGTGGTTGCAGGGGTCGATACTCAGCTCCTGGCCCCGCCTCTTCACTGATCGCTACTGGATCCTCTCTCTCTCTGCTTCCTGAGCTTTGTCATATCTTTTCTTAAAACATGATGGTATCCTCCTCCCTACTTCACTTGCTGAAGGTATTCACTTGCTGACAACTAGTGAGTATGACTCCTAACGTACCCTGGACGTCGAGTCTTCAGCTTCCAGTTGTGAACCCTTCACTTGTCCTCTCTGAACATCTAATCTGTCCACCTTGTCATTCCAGCGATAGTTTGTGATTGATCATGAAATCCCTGAACCTTCTGCTCCATGTGTCAGTCCGATTACCTTAACCTTTCTCCACTGTACGAATTCCTGAGCCTGTGACTAGCCTTGTTGCAAAACTGTATGACTTTTCAATTCTTGACTGCTTGACCAGTGTGGTTTCATGGTGCTGCATACTCAGATGAGTGTGTGTGTGTGTGTGTGTGTGTGTGTGTGTGTGTGTGTGTGTGTGTACTCGCCTAGTTGCACTCAGTTGTGGTTGCAGGGGTCGAGAGTCAGCTCCTGGCTCCGCCTTTTCACTGACCGCTACTGTTTCCTCCCTCTCCCTGTTCCATGAGCTTTATCATACCTCGTCTTAAAACTATGTATGGTTCCTGCCTCCACTACATCGTTTGCCAGACTATTCCACTTCCTGATAACTCTGTGGCTGAAGAAATACTTCCTAACATCCCTTTGACTCATCTGAGTCTTCAGCTTCCAATTATGACCCCTTGTTTCTGTGTCCCATCTCTGGAACATCCTGTCTCTGTCCACCTTGTCTGTTCCACTCAGTATTTTATATGTCGTTATCATGTCTCCCCTGACCCTCCTGTCCTCCAGGCCGATTTCAGTTAACCTCTCTTCGTAGGACATTCCCCTTAGCTCTGGAATCAGCCTTGTTGCAAACCTTTGGACTTTCTCTAATTTCTTGACGCGTTTGACCAGGTGTGGGTTCCAAACTGGTGTTGCGTACTCCAGTATGGGCCTGGCGTACACAGTGTATAAATTCTTCAGTGATTCCTAGGAGCCAGTTGCTGGACCACGCGTCCAGCCTCCAGGTCTCTTTGTCTACCTGTCTGGTCCGCATCTGATTTAATTCGCCTCATTAACTCCACATCATCTTCAAACAGGGACACTTCTGAGTCTATCCCTTACGTCATGTCGTTCACATTTACCAAGAACAGCACTGGTCCCAGGACTGACCCCTGTGGGACCCCACTCGTCACAGGCACTCACTGTGATACCTCATCATGGACCATGACTCGATGTTGCCTCCCTGTTAGGTATTCTCTGATACATTACACTGCCTTTCCTGTCCTACCTTCTGTACTAATCTCCTCTGTGAAATTGTGTCGAAGGCCTTCTTGCAGTCCAAGAAAATGCAATCAACTCACCCATCCCTCTCATTTCTTACTTCGGTTACCTTGTCATAAAACTCTAGTAGGTTTGTGACACAGGACTTGCCTTCAATGAATCCGTGCTGGCTGTCGTTTATAACCTTGTTCTGCTCTAGGTGCTCCACCACTCTCCTCCTGATAATCTTCTCCATGACTTTGCATACTATACATGTCAGTGACACTGGTCTATAGTTTAGCGCTTCATTTCTGTCTCCTTAAAGATGGGGACTACATACCTCAGGTTGTTGCCCAGTTTCAGGGAATGTGTTGAAGATTGTGGTTAGTGGCACACACTGTGTCTGCTCCCTCTCTAAGGACCTACGGAGAGATGTTTTCGGTCCCACCGACTTTGAGGTATCAAGGTCACTTAGGAGCTTCACCTCTTCCTCAGTTGTGTGTATTTCATCCAACACTTGATGGTATATCCCTTGTTGCTGTACTCCACTGTTTTGTCTTCCCAGTGTCCTTTCAGCCTCCACTGTAAACACTTCCTGAAATCTCATGTTGAGCTCCTCACATACTTCTTGGTGATTTCTTTTGAGCTCCCCACCTTCTTTTCTAAGTCTGATTACCTGGTCCTTGACTGTTGTCTTCCTCCTGATGTAGCTGTAAAGCAGTTTCGGGCCAGATTTGACTTTCGATGCTATGTCGTTTTCATGCTGCCGCTGCCCCTCCCTCCTTATCTGTGCATACTCGTTTCTGGCTCGTCGACTAATCTCTTTATTTTCCTGAGTCCTTTGCCTTCTGCACTTTTTCTATTCTCTAGCGCACTTAGTTTTTGCCTCCCTACACCTTCGGGTAAACCAAGGGCTTGTTCTGTTCTTCCCATTATTTCTGTTACCCTTGAAAACAAACCTTTCCTCTGCCTCCTTGCATTTTGTTGTTACGTGTGTGTGTGTGTGTGTGTGTGTGTGTGGTTGGTAGAAGTGAAACAGAGATCTGGTTTCCATTCATCTTAATTCCAGCAACCAACCAAACGAACACTAGCAACCAGACACACGAACACTAGCAACCAGTCACACGAACGCTAGCAACCAGTCACACGAACGCTAGCAACCAGTCACACGAACTCTAGCAGTCAGTCACACGAACACTAGCAACCAGTCACACGAACACTAGCAGCCATTCACACGAACACTAGCGACCAGTCACACGAACACTTGCAACCAGTCACACAAGCACTAACATCCAGTCACACGAACACTAGCAACCAGCCACAGTATGGCAAGGTTTCAATACCTTCTTTTGTGTCTGGGGTTTCAGGAAGCTAGCGTAATGAAACCTCCCATGGCGTGGAGGGTTTTCAAGTGTAACAGCCATTACTAACCTCTTGTAAAGATCTCCAGTTTTCCGCCGTATCTCAGAGCTGCTGGCTGGAGCACGTTCTTAAGAGGTAAATAATCGCACAGTTCCTCGCCAAAACTGAATAACGTATCGAGACTTTCTACCCTGGACAGGCAGGATAGAAACTTTTCTCCAACTTGGAGAAGTACAGGACTTGGATGCTGGGAAAGGGTGTTCTTGATTCGAGAGACGGGAGTTACCTTTTCCCTTTCTCAGATCGGATCTGATTGCCTCCCATTTCCTCAGGCGTAGTATCACCCCTGTGGGGTTACCCATTTCCTCACGAATCAAACCTGATTGCCTCCCTTTTCCTCAGGCGTAGTATCACCCCTGTGGGCTTACCCATTTCCTCACGAATCAAACCTGATTGCCTCCCATTCCCTAGGCATAGTATCACCCCTGTGGGCTTACCCATTTCCTCACGAATCAAACCTGATTGCTTCCCATTCCCCAGGCGCTGCACCACCCCGGTGGGCTTAACCCTTCCCCACGAATCAAACCTGATTGCCTCCCATTCCCTAGGCATAGTATCACCCCTGTGGGGTTACCCATTTCCTCACGAATCAAACCTGATTGCCTCCCA
Organism: Cherax quadricarinatus; assembly: GCF_026875155.1. Taxonomy (NCBI): domain Eukaryota; kingdom Metazoa; phylum Arthropoda; class Malacostraca; order Decapoda; family Parastacidae; genus Cherax; species Cherax quadricarinatus. The sequence continues at coordinate 20,808,902 of NC_069450.1, forward strand.
TTCCCTAGGCATAGTATCACCCCTGTGGGCTTACCCATTTCCTCACGAATCAAACCTGATTGCTTCCCATTCCCAGGCATAGCATCACCCCTGTGGGCGTTACCTTTTTCCTCACGAATCAAACCTGATTGCTTCCCATTCCCTAGGCATAGTATCACCCCTGTTGGGTTACCCATTTCCTCACGAATCAAACCTGATTGCTTCCCATTCCCTAGGCATAGTATCACCCCTGTGGGGTTACCCATTTCCTCACGAATCAAACCTGATTGCTTCCCATTCCCCAGGCGCTGCACCACCCCGGTGGGCTTAACCCTTCCCCACGAATCAAACCTGATTCCCTCCATTCCCCAGGCGTTGTATCACCCCTGTGGCTGACCCCATGGCGTTTACGAACATATTTAAAATTTATTTACAGCCTGCATATAAATAAATTAATTGATATTATCGCATAGTAACACAAATCATTATAATTTTAAGTCAAACTTCCTCTGTAAACTCTATTTTAAAGGGGCAATTTAAATGAAATCTTTAAATTTGATAAAGAATGCAAAAAACTTCATAATTGTAATGTAAGGGAAATACAAGTTATGGCGGGTGTGTTTCAAGTTTGTACATAAACTCCATTAAGTTTACACACCCCTGGGTGAGCCGCTATGGTAGTCTCGGTGCGGGGTAATGGCGCAGCTGGTTACACACCGATGCTTGAATATATCTCAGAGTCGAGGCAAATTCTTAGGAGTTATGTGGGTGGAGTCAGCTTGTGTGTGTGTGTGTGTGTGTGTGTGTGTGTGTGTGTGTGTGTGTTGCAGCGGTTGATCCTTACGTGTGGGTGTTGCTGTGTTGCTCTGCGTTAATGAAGTGTTGTTTGTGGTGTTATTTTTTGTATGATTGTTTTATATGATTATGTATTCTGTATGTTATACTGGTGTTGTCTTATTACTGTTATTTATTCCTATTATTATTATTATTATTATTATTATTATTATTATTATTACACTCGTCTGCATGATTTTTTTAATTGACTCTATGGTACCTTTTTCGGTATATATATGGAAAATAGTGATTCATTGTGTTTTTATTCGTCTCTATCACATCAGGTTGTCAAGTTATACGGAAACGTTACTTTTCTATTTTCGTATAACATAAGTAAATGAGAAAGTGGTATATTACCAATTAAAATGCTTTCCTTATATTGACTTAAATGTTAAATCTAATATATTTTTCTTTATTTTCAGATTATTAATATGTCTAGAGGCTGCATAAATTCACCAGACATATTTTGCTATGTCTGCGGGCAATTCACACCTTCAGATTCCCGGAGCAACATTACTCCTTTATTGAAGCGCTGCTACTTTGCTTATTTTGGCTGCAAACTTGGAGACCAGAACAAACCACTTGCACCACACAAAGCTTGCAAGAGTTGCATCAGTAAGATCCAAATGTGGAGTACCGGCGGGAGTAGATGAACCACCATGTTGACTGCTACTTTTGTATGACTAAAATAGTTGGATTCAATAAGACTAAAGATTGCATAATATACCCGAATACTCCTTCAGTAATAAGGCCTGTTCCACACTGAATATATTCCTGTACCTGTGCCACCTGAGACATGGCAAATTTCATCAGAGTCTGATACCAGTGATTCTAAGGAGATGGAAGTAGACTATGAACTCTCCAAAAAATGACGATCCCAAACCCTTCAACCAAGTTGAGCTCAATGATCTTGGTGAGAGACCTTAACCCTCCAAAAGAAAGTGCACATTTACTTGGCTCTAGATTGAAGGAACATAGGCTTCTAGTTCCTGGAACATTCGCTTGGTACCGTGATAGCGAAGCGGAATTCTGTTCAAATACTTCTGGCCTTATTGAACATTTGGGGATGTCTTACAAAGCAGTTGAATGGAGACTTCATTGATTCTTCTAAAAGAGGTTTAAAGGCTGTACTTCTCTACAATGGCAACACAGCTGCATCTGTGCCAGTTGGCCATAGTTTCCAAATATCATAAACTTAGGCAAATATGAAGGCACAAATATCTGTAATCAAGTACCAGAATCACAATTTTTTCATTTGTGGTGATTTAGAAGTTATTTCTCTCCTACTAGGTCTTCAAGGCTGATAAACCAATTATCCCTGTTTTCTGTGTCTTTGAGATAGTAGTGTAGGCAGTCAGCACTATGAACAAAAAGACTGGCCACCAAGAACCAGCTTCTTACCCGGAAATCACAACGTGAAAACCGTGCCACTAGACCCCAAGAAAATTCTGCTGCCACCACTCCACATCAAATTAGGGCTTATGAAAAATTTGCGAAGGCCTTGAACAAGAATGGAACTGTTTTCAAGTACCTGGAGTCAAAGTTTCCTCGTATAAGTGAAGGCAAGCTAAAGGCAGGAATCTTTGTTAGCCCTCAGGTTCGGAAATTTATGAAGGACAAGCATTTTGATGAAGCATTAGCAGGTGTCGAGGTGAATGTCTGGTTTTCATTCAAGCAGATTGTCCACAACTTCCTGGGAAACAGGCGCTCCTCCGAATATGAAAAAAATGATCCAAGACCTGATTTCAAGTTTCCTACAACTTGTGTCTAGAATGAGTGTGAAAATGCACTTTTTGCACTCACATCTTGATTATTTTCCCAACAATTGTGGGGACTACAGTGAGGAACAAGGAGAGCGGTTCCATCAGGATATTTGCACCATGGAAACTCGATATTAGGGCAAACGGAATGTCAGCATGATGGCGGATTACTGCTGGTCATTGAAACGTAATGGTCTCGATGCACAGCACAAGCGAAAATCAAAGAGGTCCTCCTTTGATTCAGTATGTAGGCTAACCATTAGTAGCATATTTTTTTAATAAAATCATTTGATTTGATTCATGTTGATTTGGAATTCATATGTTCTTAAAACTATCAGAATGTGCTTTTCCATGAATACTTGCCTAATTTTAATAAATTAACAAGTTATTAAAAATTCACATTTTTTATCATTAATTTGTATTTTATTCAAAATCCTTACGTGATAGAGCAAAATAGTTTAGATATTTACAATCAGCAGCCCAAAAATATGTAAGATTGCAACCATGAATAAAAATAAAAATAAGCATTCCAAATGCAGACCATTATTATTATTATTATTATTCATTTATTATTATTATATTTTTATTTCAAAGAATATAGTTTCATTTATTTATTTTTAGAGTAATTAGGTGAGAAATTTTGTGTTAAATTCACATTTACGGTTGAACAAAATAAGCTTATCGGAGTAATTGGTGTTTAATGTTGAACATATTGAATCTGTCGGAGTATGTCAGGTATATTGTTGAACAGGATGAACCTAGTCACAGTAAATTACGTACAGAGTTGAGCAGGATGAACTTAGTCATTAAATTACGTACACAGTTGAACAGGATGAACCTAGTCACAGTAAATTACGTACACAGTTGAACAGGATGAACCTAGTCACAGTAAATTACGTACACAGTTGAACAGGATGAACCTTGTCACAGTAAATTACGTACACAGTTGAACAGGATGAACCTTGTCACAGTAAATTACGTACACAGTTGAACAGGATGAACCTAGTCACAGTAAATTACGTACACAGTTGAACAGGATGAACCTAGTCACAGTAAATTACGTACACAGTTGAACAGGATGAACCTAGTCACAGTAAATTACGTACACTACAATACATCACGTAAATTACGTACACAGTTGAACAGGATGAACCTTGTCACAGTAAATTACGTACACAGTTGAACAGGATGAACCTTGAGGTATTAAGCTGTGTGTTTGGAAGGTGAGTGCATAACCTTGCGGCAGACTTAAGCTGCAGCAGATTATTACACTGCTTGGCGCCGTATAAATATCTGCAGAGGCGTTGTCTTCTTCCCGCCGTGTACAGCAGTGCTGTAAAAAAAAAAACAACCTTAACACCGTCTCAGCAGGAGACGATACACGGCTCCGTGTGCTTGAGGACGGTACACGGCACCGTGTGCCCGAGGTCTTTATGAGGCGCCGTGAGTGAGGATGTTATTTTTAAGGACGGTACAGGGTGTCGTGTATCTGAGAGGTGGTACACGGCACCGTGTGCTTGAGGACGATACACGGTGTCATGTATCTGAGGGGGGTTACACGGCACCGTGTGCTTGAGGACGGTACACGGCCTCAAGCACTTGACTTGTACTCACTGGAGCGCTAGCGAGAGAGAGATATCATAAACTACACCTGGAAGATTCTGGAGGGACTGGTCCGTAATATGCACACAGAAATCACTCCATACGAAAGCAAAAGACTTGGCAGGCGATGCAACATACCCCCAGTGAAAAGTAGGGGCATCACTGGTACACTAAGAGAAAGCGCAATAAGTGTCCGGGGCCCAAGACAGTTCAACAGCCTCCCACCAGCAATAAGTAGACCCCTGGTTGTCTTCAAGAGGGAGCTGGACAGATACCTAAAGTCGGTGCCGGATCAGCCGGGCTGTGGTTCGTACGTTGGACTGCGTGCGGCCAGCAGTAACAGCCTCGTTGATCAGGCCCTGATCCACCGGGAGGCCTGGTCATGGACCGGGCCGCGGGGACGTTGATCCCCGGAATACCCTCTAGGCAGACTCATGGTAGACGGCACCGTGACAGCATCAACTTTATCACTATTGATAATGAACGTCAAAAAGTGAGCGTACGTAGCCATCATATAGGTCAAAAAACGCTGCTGTAATCGGTGAAAGAGATCAACTTATACGAAATAAGTAAATACGCTGAAAAAATAACTTTCTAAAGAGTAATTTAAAGATTCATAGATGTTTAAAACAAATTACGTTACAATATAACGTTCTAGACTGTGGTGTGTAAAGAATACGTCAGCATATTACGTTCTAGACTGTGGTATGTAAAGAATACGTCAGCATATTACGTTCTAGACTGTGGTATGTAAAGAATACGTCAGCATATATTAGATTGTAGTAAGATCATTACTCTGTGTGTATGTAAAGAATACGTCAGCATATTACGTTCTAGACTGTGGTATGTAAAGAATACGTCAGCATATTACGTTCTAGACTGTGGTGTGTAAAGAATACGTCAGCATATTACGTTCTAGACTGTGGTATGTAAAGAATACGTCAATATATAACGTCCTAGACTGTATTATATAAAGAACGTCAATATATTACATTGTAGACTGTTGTATACATAGAATACATCAATATATAACGTTTCTAAACAGGGTGCTTAGGAGCACACAAGCTGTGTCACTGCAAATGAGCTATAGACATAATATTCGTGGGGAAGCGCTAAGCCCGTAGGTCACACAGTGCCGGGGGAATGAAAGGTAATGAGATTTGATACAGAGGAGGAGAGGGTTAGCTCCGAATACTTCGATCAAGAGCCCTTCAGCTGTAACATTTTAATCCGTAGACAGGCTTGGTGACGTTCAAAATGTGAACGTGACAACGTCACTTTAACAGATAAACTTAACGTTCAAGAGGTGAACGTCATATCAGCATTAACATATGTGAAGAAGCTTAACATAGAACGAGAGGTGGAAGTATTAGTGTGATGCTGGAGGGCTGTGGTAGCGCTGGAGCGGAGATCAGGGGACAGTGTAGGGTCAGGGCGAGGTGTGGGGGCAAGGGTCAATGGTCAGTATACCCGGAAGGGTAGGAATGGAGATTAAGGCCGGGGTTCAGTGTATATGGAAGGTTAAGCCTGGGTCAGGGGGGCAGCAGTGTATGGGGTATAGACTTGAAGCTGTGGGGAAGCTTGTCTTCTCAGTTAGACACTAACACCATCACCTAAGCTAGACACCAACACTGTCTGTGTACGAATGGTATACAATACCGACAAAATGAGATTAAGACACATGTGCAACATCTGGGTATCTTTATTGTAGACGTTTCGCCATCCAGTGGCTTTATCAATCTTTATCTTCGCACCTACTCCTAGGTTGAGGGACTGATTACCTCATCTTCTGTACATAGTTCTACTGTCTTCAAGTTATGTCCTAGAATTTGTATTGATAAAGCCACTGGATGGCGAAACGTCTACAATAAAGATACCCAGATGTTGCACATGTGTCTTAATCTCACCAACACTGTCTACTCAGCTAGACACCAACACTGTCTACTAAGCTAGACACCAACACTGTCTACTCAGATAGACAACAACACTGTCTACTCAGCTAGACACCAACACTGTCTACTCAGCTAGACACCAACACTGTCTACTAAGCCTATAAAGACACGTAGGAGAAAGGAAGTTTTAGTAAACAGATCTCTCAAGACTAAGATTCATCAGATCTGCGGGAGTTCTTAGCATTTATTCAGATATCCACTACAACAGTTGTTGGGTTAACCTGTAGAGAATACAACACAAAAAAAATACTTCGAACTTTTTTAATGAGGAAAGTTTTCGGCTCTAGGACCTTGATCACCCCTGCTATGGGGGTGAGTAAGGTCCAGGGACCTTTTTGGTATTGTATAGGTGGTTTCGACTCTGTATCTGTACTTTAGAAATATGTGAAGTCCTGGGGCCCTTTCGCTATTGTATAGGGGATTTCGACCATTTATCTGAGACAGACATGGTCGGTAAGTTTAGCTCTGTGTTACGTGTTTTTTTACACGCTTGTCTGCTTCTTGTCTCAGTTCACATACAAAGACGTCACGACCATCAGATATGACACTACTCATACTAGTAAATATTCGCTACTCTAACTCCTAATATCTTTGGATATTTATATCACCAACTATTATTAGCTTTAAATGTTGATATTATACCTACCTACACAACAATGATATTACTGCCAGTGAATATACGTGTCAGTAACTACGTATGACACTAATATACGTGTCAATAACTACGTATGACACTAATATAAGTGTCAGTATTTACATATATCACTGATAAAATACCACTTAATACAAATCCCACTGATTATTGTTGCCACTAACTCCTTATGCCACTGAATATTATGCTGCTGCATATATTCACGCTATGTATATCCTACTGAATATTCTTATACGTTACTGATGCTACTCAAATATTCATACAACTAATGCAACCAAGCAAACCGCTGGCATCTGCGGGAAGCCATTAAGACTCAACAATACGGGCTGGCTTGGTTAAAAAATGAGCCTAATTGAGACTGACGGTTGGCACACTCTTTCCCCCAACACTCGTTAGACTCAATTTATAGCACTCATATTAACCAGGGATCCTCGCCATGACGGCTGAGACGGGATTCGTTCGAATTCGTTCGTAATAATGACCTTAAGCATGCGAATTCATTGGTAATGATGGACTCAGGAGTGCCACTTCGTTCGTGATAATGGTGGATCTGTATGACGTTGCAAAACAAGGCTTTATTTAGAGCACGTTTCGCTCAATGTAGTTTTATCAAGCATGCCATGATTAAACTATACACAGAGTGTAACTTTGTCTTAATAAAATAAGTATCAACAGGAGGATGAAGGCCAATAGAGGAGAAGAAAGATGAGAGAAAGAGACGAGTGGAAGAAAGGAAAGAAAGGGAGAAAAAAGAGAGAGGTGGAGGCTGGTGTGGACATGACAGTCTGGGGAGACCTTCAGGCACTGTCCTCCTCCCCTCTCATCTTCCCTCTTCTCCCCTTATCTATACCTTCTCGTCCCTCCTCTCCCCTTATCTCTACATTCTCTTCCCTCGTTTCTATCTTCCTTCCTTCATCTCTGTCTCTTATATCCTGTCCTCTCTTCCCGCCTTTCCTTTCCCTCCTCTCTCATCTACTCTGCTTCCTCTATTTTCACCACTTCTCTCTGCCTTCTTCCTCTTTATCTTCCTTTCTCCTCTTAGATCAACACCTACAAGAGACCCAAGAGCTGAAACCTAACCCAGTCAAACAGTATAATTTATAAACCAGTGTTTACAATATAGGGCGGTTTGTAGGCAGGAAGATGTGATAGTTCCCAGGGAGATGGTGATAGTTCCAGGGAGATGGTGATAATTCTCAGGGAGATGGTGATAGTTCTCAGGGAGATGGTGATAGTTTCCTGGGAGATGGTGAGTTCTGGAGATGGTGATAGTTCTCAGGGAGATGGTGATAGTTCTCAGGGAGATGGTGATAGTTCTCAGGGAGATGGTGATAGTTCTCAGGGAGATGGTGATAGTTCTCAGGGAGATGGTGATAGTTCCCTGGGAGATGGTGATAGTTCTCAGGGAGATGGTGATAGTTCCCTGGGAGATGGTGATAGTTCTCAGGGAGATGGTGATAGTTCCCTGGGAGATGGTGATATTCTCAGGGAGATGGTGATAGTTCCCTGGGAGATGGTGATAGTTCTCAGGGAGATGGTGATAGTTCTCAGGGAGATGGTGATAGTTCCCTGAGAGATAGTGATAGTTATCAGGGAGATGGTGATAGTTCTCAGGGAGATGGTGATAGTTCTCAGGGAGATGGTGATAGTTCCCTGGGAGATGGTGATAGTTCCCTGGGAGATGGTGATAGTTCTCAGTTAGATGGTGATAGTTCTCAGGGAGATGGTGATAGTTCCAGGGAGATGGTGATAGTTCCCGGAGATGGTGATAGTTCCCTGGGAGATGGTGTATAGTTCTCAGGTGAGATGGTGATAGTTCTCAGGAGATGGTGATAGTTCTCCGGGAGATGGTGATAGTTCCAGGGAGATGGTGATAGTTCCCTGGAGATGGTGATAGTTCCATGGGAGATGGTTGATAGTTCTCAGGAGATGGTGATAGTTCTCAGGTAGATGGTGATAGTTTCCCAGGGAGATGTGTATTCCTGGAGATGGTGATATTCTCAGGGAGATGGTGATAGTTCTCAGGTGAGATGGTGATAGTTCCCTGGGAGATGGTGATAGTTCTCAGGGAGATGGTGATAGTTCCCTGGGAGATGGTGATAGTTCTCAGGTAGATGGTGATAGTTCTCAGGGAGATGGTGATAGTTCTCAGGTAGATGGTGATAGTTCTCAGGGAGATGGTGATAGTTCCCTGGAGATGGTGATAGTTCTCAGGGAGATGGTGATAGTTCTCAGGTAGATGGTGATAGTTCTCAGGTAGATGGTGATAGTTCTCAGGTAGATGGTGATAGTTCTCAGGTAGATGGTGATAGTTCTCAGGTAGATGGTGAGTAGTTCTCAGGTAAAGGTATAGTTCTCAGTTAGATGGGATATTTTCAGGTATATGTGATAGTTCAGGAATATGGTGAACAGTTCTCATGTAATGGAAATATGTTCTCAGAGCATGGTATAGTTCTCAGGTAGAGTGATAGTTCTCAGTAGATGTGATGTTTCAGGAAAGGTGATAGTTCTCGGAGATGGTGATAGTTCCAGGAGATGTGAAAATTCAACAGTATGTCTGGAAACCCATATGCTAGATCTGTTTGTATCTCTCACAAGGTATTTTCCTATGTTAGGGAATATTTTAGAGCATAGTTATGTCAGGGATATATTGCAACAGTTATGTATGGAAACATGCTAGAACATAGTTATGTCAGAGATATATTAAAGCATAGCATTTTAAAGTAAAAAAAAATAAATATGGATGAGCATCATTATCTTAATTTGTTGTGGGGCGTAAGATGGAAATTTATTTCTCTTAAAGGAATATTACATCCATATTTTCTTTAGTTTGACGCTCCAGTTATAGAGGAATCCGTAATTATTTTTTTTTTTAGTTCTATAAATGACACTTAAAAGAAAAACTTTTCCTTTGATAAGCAATCAGTGAAAGTTTGTAATCGATATAAAGAGGCATTCTTATGACACAAAAAAATCGCACCAGAGTTTTTAAAAAATAACTGACGAATTGAACCCCTTCGTAATCCATTAGCAAATCTAATAATTTCTCTAAGATATACCAGCAGAAAGAGTTTGAAGTCTATCAGAAGAGGCGTTCTCAAGTTATCCCATGGATACCTTGAGGTAAAATCTAAAAGAAAATGGCGGATCTTTCTAGCCGAAGGGACCACACCATCATCTCGTTGTTTGTGAAGACATAGTTAAAATTAGAGGTCCTACTAGGCCTAGCCAGGCCTTGCGTGTTCCTCTACATTTTGTAAGTGGGAGAAATGATGGGCGGTGGGTGGGAAGGGCCATTCTGTTCAGGAAAGTGGTACTTTAGAAGAGAATGACATAGTACTCTTCTGTACTCTCCCTGCTACCGGGCTTCTTGTTAATGTTTCTGGGTATCTGATGTTGGTGTATATGGGAGATTAGAAATAAAACAACGGGAAGGGCGTGGAGGAGGAGGAGTAGCGGGAGGAAGAAAGAGAGGAGGATGGAGTGGGCAATTCAGCCTCAATAATGATACCTCTCAACTCTCCTTTCATCCTTTCCTCCTCTCTATACTTCAGCTGTTGCTCTTTCGTCTCTGTCTCTCTGTGTCAGTCTCTCTCTCTCCGTCTCTGTCTCTCTGTCCCTGTCTCCTGTCTCTCACTCTACGTCATTTGTTGCTCTCTTACCTTTCCTCTCTTCCCTTCCTGTCCATCTCTTCCACACCAGATGTTAGTGACCTGGGGGGAGGAGTAGGTTCCTTGATGCTTATGGTGGGCTCTTCATCCAAGGCATTAAGCTGCCCGCCTTTTCCTAGAATCAAACGTGAATACCCTCACATATGTTTCATCTGTTTTCAACAATATATTTTCTTTTCTCTCTCTCTCTCCTCCACCCACTTTCCCTCTCCCAATCCACTTCCTTCTCCTCTCTCCTCCCACTTCCTCCCCCTCTCTCCCCACTTCTTCCCCTCTCTCTTCACCCACTTTCTTCCCCTCTCTCTCCCCACTTTCCATTTCCTCCCCCCCCCTCTCCACAGTTCCACACCCTTCCACATCCTCCCCTCTCCCCACTCACTTCATCCCCCTCTTCCCACCCATTTCCTCTCCCCATACGCTACCTCACCCTCTCCCCACCCACTTCCTCTCCTCACACACTACCTCACCCTCTCCCCACCCACTTCCTCCCCCTCTCCCCTCATCTTCCCCATCTCTCCACCCACATCCTCCCCTTCCCACCCACATCCTCTCTCCCCGCCCACATCCTTTCCCTACCCACATCCTCCCCCTTTTCCCACCCACATCATCCCCCTCTATCCACTCACTTCCTCTCTCCCCACCGACTTCCTTTCCCTCTCCCACCCACGTCCTCCCTCTCTCCCCACCCACATCCTCCCCCTCTCCCCACCCACTTCCTCCTCCCTCTCTCCCCACTTCCTCCTCCCTCTCTCCCCACTTCCTCCCTTCCTACATAAATAACATACACAGACCTCAGACAAAACATTAAGATGAAAGTTAGTGATGGAGGTTGTGTCATTGTCTTGGCAGGAGTGCCAACGGTGTCAGCACCAGTGCCTCGTAAAACAGCGCCTGAATTTTCAAAGGCGAGGACATCCGGCTGTGACGTCACCAGTTGGCTGCCCTGTCATGACAAGGGTCTAGATGATGACGTCACCGGTTGGCTGCCCTGGCTTGATAAGGGTCTGCGTACTGATGTCATCGGTTGGCTGCCCTGCTGTGCGTGTTCAGCAAATCTGAATGACGTCCTGTAGTGCTGATTGGCAGTACGATAGTTCTGAGTGACAGTACCATAGTTTTGAGTGGCAGTACGGAAGTTTTAATTGGCTGTACGATAGATGTGATTGGCAGTACGATAGTTTTAATATCTTGTACCATAGTACGATAGTTTTAATTGGAAGAACGACAGTTTAAATTTCTTATACGATAGTACAATTAGTTTCTAATTGGCAGCGTAGGAGCGATAGTAGTACATAATGTAACAACAATGGTAGCACATATAACACCGTAGGTAGCACATGTAACAACGTGAGTAGCACGTGTAACAACGTAAGTAGCACGTGTAACAACGTGGGTAGCACGTGTAACAACGTGAGTAGCACGTGTAACAACGTAAGTAGCACGTGTAACAACGTGGGTAGCACGTGTAACAACGTAAGTAGCACATGTAACAACGTAGTAGCACGTGTAACACGTGTAGCACGTGTAACAACGTAAGTAGCACGTGTAACAACGTAAGTAGCACGTGTAACAACGTAAGTAGCACGTGTAACAACGTAAGTAGCACGTGTAACAACGTAAGTAGCACGTGTAACAACGTAAGTGCACTGTAACAACGTAATGCACGTGTAACAACGTAAGTAGCACGTGTAACAACGTAAGTAGCACATGTAACAACGTAAGTAGCACGTGTAACAACGTAAGTAGCACGTGTAACAACGATGGTAGTACATTGTGTAGCAACATAGGTAGCACACTATGTAGCAACATAGGTAGCACATATAACAACGTACATAGCACATGTAGGAACGTTGGTAGCACACTGTAGTAAGGTTGATAGCACATTGTATTAGCATTGGTAGTACAAGAGGATGCACCAGGTGACATAAGGTCCATTATTACAGGCTTGCTGGGTGTAACATGGGCCTAACTGTCCTTTAACTGAAGCGGGCTGGTTTTATGAGGTTTTAGGTTTATTAACTGAAGTGAACTGGTTTTAAGAGGTTTCGGAGGTTTATTAACCGCAGCGGACTGGTTTTATGAGGTTCCAGAGGTTTAACTGAAGCGGGATTGTTTAGTAGGCATTACAGGTCAGTTTAATGAACTAGCTTTTAATTGATTAATTAAAAGCTTTTAAGTGAAGCCACATGAGACATGTTGCAGAAAATTATTATATAATTATTATATAAAATTATATAATTATAAAATTATATAATTATAATTGTATATATAATTATATAATTATATGATTATTTATAATTATATTTTTTATTATTATTATTATTACTTTTTACTTTATTTTTAATATGTTAAAAGTTAAAACTCTCTAGAGTCATTCATCTCTGTTAGGTGTGGTGGAGGCTCGAACCTCCGTCCGCTAATCCGGTTTCGGTCTCTGACTCATTAAGACTGTTTGTGGTAGCTTTAAAATCAGAAAAGTGTGTGTGTGTTTGTTACTGTGGGGAAGCGGGGTGGGGGGGGGGTCGAGGCCACTGACTGGTGCGTGTCTGAGAGCATCTCTTGTGTGCTCTTGCAAGAGTTTGATCCTGCCTGCATTGCCTAAGTTTTTTTTCTTTCTGATTTAAAATTTTTTAAATGTGCTTACCTCGATTTACAAACATCTGACTTGTATTTCATAAACATCTGACATATTTACAAACATTTTGCTTGAATTTACAAACGTGATTGATTTCATATTGAGCGGATTTACAAATTTGAAAGCGAATAGTTTATTAGTATTTGCACAAAACCAGAACTAGATTTATCGCTAGATGCTTGCATTGTGACCAGCTGCTCAAGGAAATCCAAGCCTATCTTAAGTTTGAGGATCACCACGCCTAGATCGCCTGTGACTGTGTATGTGTACTGTGTGTGTTCATAGTCTGTTTCTCAAAGGAGAGTTCGATAACGGTCGTATTGGTTAAACCTACACAGAGGCTATTTTGAAGAACTCAAACTAACGCGGCGTATAAATTACCAGATGTAAACTAGGGCTGTGATAAATTTGTGAGTTACCGGGTTATAAATTAAGAGTTTAGTGAGTTGATAAAAATTATGGAAGATATAAACTAACGAGAGGTTGATAAAAATTATGGAAGATATAAACTAACGAGAGGTTGATAAAAATTAGACACGTGTGCAACATTTATTGCTTAAGGAACTGATCACCTGTGATATAATATTAGTTAACAATCAATTAAGTTTAAATACTAGTTAACTAAGAATCGTCTGTCATCAATTTTCTAGAGAGAATCTTAATTGAAAAAAAAAACCGATCCTATCTAGAATGAGTTAAAACTTGTTGATAGTTCCTGTTTCATCTAGAAATATATATATATATATATATATATATATATATATATATATATATATATATATATATATATATAATATATATATATTGCAAGGAATTCGCAAGAGCAGGCGAAATATACACACTGATCTCTGGTTGAAGGAGACTCGAACCTACGAATCAGGTACGCAGTGCTATACCATTCTCACCACACTGGACCAATACCTTGGCGTCCAGCTTGCGCTAGACGTTTTGATCCAAGGCAGCCAGCTTTCAGGGAGAAGGCTTACAGCTTTTCATCTCATCCCCTGCATGCATCAGCCTTACTAGAGATTTTAACAATGCAAGGAATTCGCAAGAGCAGGCGAAATATACACAAACACTGAAGTGGTGAAAGTTGGGTGTGGTAGTGGTAGTAGACAGAGGTGGTGGTAGTAGACAGAGGAAGTGGTAGATGTAAACAGGCCGATAGTAGTAATAGTAGTAGACAGAGGATGTTATAATAGACTTAAGGGGGGGGTAGTAGACAAAGGTGGTGATGGTAGTAGACTGGAGTGGTAGTAGACAGGGGTGGTAGTAGACGGGGTGGTGGGGCTAGGTTGCCTCAGTGGTCGTAGTAGACGGGGGTGGTAGTAGACGAGGGGTGGTAGACGGGGTGGTAGAGTGGGGAAAGGGGCTAGGTTGCCACATAGTGTCGTCGACATACATGACTTTACACCCAAGGTAAACAGAGTTGAGGTCGCGTGCCTGGTTACTGTGATGGTATTGGATTGTGGTGGGGGTGACGGTGGGGTGGTGGGGATGATGGGGGGGTGGGGGTGACGGTAGGGAATAGGAGTGACAGTTGGGTGGTGGGGGTGACGGTGGTGGGGGACAATGGTGGTGAAGGTTGGGGTAATTTGATCTGGGGGATAGTGGTGATAATGGTGGGAAGTTGGGATTAGTAGTGGTGATAGTAGTGGTGGCCACACCACTGGTTTACGTAGGTGGTTATGGTTTTGTTGAATTCTTGTAGCGATGGTGGTAGCTAGGAGTGGTGGTGGTGGTGGTTGTAACTGCTATTGTTGGTGGTAGTGTATGTGAGAGATACGTTTATTACAGAACGTATTGATGATTTTCTCTTGTATCAATCCACTTGTTAGTCAACATATTAATAATTATAATTATTATAATTTATTATTATTATTATTATTATTATTATTATTATTATATTATTATACAAACTAAGCTCTTAACCCACAAGGGTCATACAGCTAAATAGGCTACAGAGGTCACATAAATTGGAAGAAATGAAAATGGGTATGATTTCACAGGAGGGGTCCCGCATGGACCAGTGTTGGGATCTTGTTAGTCTGTTAATATAAATAAAAGATATGTAGAGGAGAATAACACAGGTGGCCACTTGTATTAGAATGTTTCTCTCAGAAGTGCTCACGAAATTGTCTATATGTACGGAAGGACGGAAGGTTAGTCATTCTTTCCAAGAGTGAAACCGTCACTTGCAGGACAAGAGCCGTGTGACCACCTGGCTGCGGCAGCCGTGAGTGTGACCGCCTGACTGTGGCAGCCATGAGTGTGACCGCCTGACTGTGGCAGCCATGTGAGCACCTGGCTTCGGCAGCCATGAGTGTGACCGCCTGACTGTGGCAGCCATGTGACCATCTGGCTGCGGCAGCCTTGAGTGTGACCACCTGACTGTAGCAGCAGTGAGTGTGACCACCTGGCTGCGGCAGCCATGAGTGTGACCGCCTGACTGTGGCAGCCATGTGACCACCTGGCTGCGGCAGCCATGAGTGTGACCACCTGACGGCGGCAGTCGCGAATGTAATCACCTGGAGGCGGCAACGACAAAACAATGATGAAAACATCCACCTGTATGAAACCACCTTTGTAATACGAGAGTGAGCATTCTTGGACATATTTTTGTTAGTGGGTTTAGGTTTGAGAAGGACTAGCCTAGCAAGGGCCAGTAAGCCTGCTGCCGTGCACCTCCGGATATTCTTATGACCTACAAACATTAAACCTCTTTTAATAAAAGCAATTTCCTACCAAAACAATAGATTAAGAGAACTAACTTTAAACACTAGATAAAGCTTGGAAACAGAGGAGGTATGACTAAAGCAGGTGAAGGAAAGATTGAAATAAATGCAGGGAATAAACTAAGAGGATAGAAGCGGAAGATATTCGGAATTAGAAAGAATTTGTAAAAACACATGTACTCACCTGTATGTGGTTGCAAGGGTCGAGTCACGGCTCCTGTAGCGATGCAGTTGTAGAAGCGTACAGCCTATGTAATGGAAAAAAATACATTAACGTAATAGGATAGAAAGAGACAAGAGCTGTGATTAGGAACTGTCAGGCGAGAGCCAGTAGGCCTTCTGCAGGCCTGCTATAGTCAGGGTCGGATTTAGACGGACGCTAAACGCGCTGAAACCTAAGCGTCGTAATTTGAAGGGGCCTTTCTCAAAATTTCAGAATTTATTTTTCATTTGCTTCTGCCTAAATCCGGCTCGGAAGCCATACTTCATACACTTTTTACATTAATTAAAAGTTTACAACAACATTTTACTGTTAGGAATTAAATACATTCAGTGGCTGGAAATGAAGTTATATTATTATTTTACTGTTAATAAATGTCTTTAAACTGGACATTAAAGGTATTGTTTTAAAGTTGTAATGACGTAGCCTGTCATCCGCCCCCCACACGGGTCTGTTATGACGCTTCCTGGCGTCATTCTTGTCACGTTCCGTTGTTACACAGACTTATTCTCTGTTTACACTTGCTAAGTAGAGCCACTGCAGGTTCCCATTAAGCCTTGCCATGTCTAAATCAGTCCCTGCAACAGTGTGTGTAGCAGCTTTTTCCTGTTGGATAATAGAGAATTTTTTCTGCAGGTGTTACTGCATGTGTTGTAGGTGGCGTGAGGTGGCGTAGGTGCTAGGTGAACTGGAGGCCGATCTGGAGTACTGCAAATTGTACATTTAGATATAACGTTCGGGGCTCAGTTTTTTCTTAAGGTATCTGTCTCGTAAGCGAGTATATTGTCCTCGTATCTTTATAGGAACCAGAACAGTAAAATAGAACTGTTTCACTGATCTGTTACTTAACTCAATTCTCTCAGGCAGCAGTCGTTGTGCCTTGGTCCACCAGGACGTCAATAGCTACCAAATTAGCATTTTTAATACACATCACACTTATAGCAGTGCTCTCCTGCAGGTGCTTTTCACGACGACCCCGCTATAGGCCAGACAACACTATTGAATCTAAACGCATAAGAATACGGAACATTCATTGGGTCTCCTGTCTCATGCAAAGACGTATCTCCATTTTTCAAATGAAATACTGTCGGATATTGTATCTGTTTGGTTTTATTTATACCTGATTAATCTTAACTCGTTTGTTCATAGCTCCTCGCTAGTTTATCTTGTTGCTAGCTCCACTCTAGTTTATCTTGTTGCTAGCTCCACGCTAGTTTATCTTGTTGCTAGCTCCACGCTAGTTTATCTTGTTGCTAGCTCCACTCTAGTTTATCTTGTTGCTAGCTCCACGCTAGTTTATCTTGTTGCTAGCTCCACGCTAGTTTATCTTGTTGCTAGCTCCACGCTAGTTTATCTTGTTGGTGGCTCCACGCTAGTTTATCTTGTTGCTAGCTCCACGGTAGTTTATCTTGTTGCTAGCTCCACGGTAGTTTATCTTGTTGCTAGCTCCACGCTAGTTGATATTGTTGCTAGCTCCACGCTAGTTTATCTTGTTGGTGGCTCCACGCTAGTTTATCTTGTTGCTAGCTCCACACTAGTTTATCTTGTTGCTAGCTCCACGGTAGTTTATCTTGTTGCTAGCTCCTCTCTAGTTTATCTTGTTGCTAGCTCCACGCTATTTTATCTTGTTGCTGGCTCCACGCTAGTTTATCTTGTTGCTAGCTCCTCGCTAGTTTATCTTGTTGCTAGCTCCACGCTAGTTTATCTTGTTGCTAGCTCCACGCTAGTTTATCTTGTTGGTTGCTCCACACTAGTTTATCTTGTTGCTGCTCCACGCTAGTTTATCTTGTTGCTAGCTCCACGCTAGTTTATATTGTTGCTAGCTCCACGGTAGTTTATCTTGCTAGCTCCTCGCTAGTTTATCTTGTTGCTAGCTCCACGCTAGTTTATCTTGTTGCTAGCTCCACGCTAGTTTATCTTGTTGCTAGCTCCACGCTAGTTTATCTTGTTGGTAGCTCCACGCTAGTTTACTCTTGTTGCTGGCTCCACGCTAGTTTATCTTGTTGCTAGCTCCACGCTAGTTTATCTTGTTGCTAGCTCCACGCTAGTTTATCTTGTTGCTAGCTCCACGCTAGTTTGTCTTGTTGCTGGCTCTACGCTAGTTTATCTTGTTGCTAGCTCCACGCTAGTTTATCTTGTTGCTAGCTCCACGCTAGTTTATCTTGTTGCTAGCTCCACGCTAGTTTATCTTGCTGCTAGCTCCACGCTAGTTTATATTGTTGCTGGCTCCACGCTAGTTTATCTTGTTGCTGGCTCCACGCTAGTTTATCTTGTTGCTAGCTCGCTAGTTTATCTTGTTGCTAGCTCGCTAGTTTATCTTGTTGCTAGCTCCACGCTAGTTTATCTTGTTGCTAGCTCCACACTAGTTTATCTTGTTGCTAGCTCCACGCTAGTTTATCTTGCTGCTAGCTCCACGCTAGTTTATCTTGTTGCTAGCTCCACGCTAGTTTATCTTGTTGCTAGCTCCACGCTAGTTTATCTTGTTGGTAGCTCCACGCTAGTTTATCTTGTTGGTAGCTCCACGCTAGTTTATCTTGTTGCTAGCTCCACGCTAGTTTATCTTGCTCCACGCTAGTTTATCTTGTTGCTGGCTCCACGCTAGTTTATCTTGTTGCTAGCTCCTCGCTAGTTTATCTTGTTGGTAGCTCCACGCTAGTTTATCTTGTTGCTAGCTCCACACTAGTTTATCTTGTTGCTATCTCCACGCTAGTTTATCTTGCTGCTAGCTCCACGCTAGTTTATCTTGCTGCTAGCTCCACGCTAGTTTATCTTGTTGCTAGCTCCACGCTAGTTTATCTTGTTGCTAGCTCCACGCTAGTTTATCTTGTTGTAGCTCCACGCTAGTTTATCTTGTTGGTAGCTCCACGCTAGTTTATCTTGTTGCTAGCTCCACGCTAGTTTATCTTGTTGCTGGCTCCACGCTAGTTTATCTTGTTGCTAGCTCCACGCTAGTTTATCTTGTTGCTAGCTCCACGCTAGTTTATCTTGTTGCTAGCTCCACGCAGTTATCTTGTTCTAGCTCCACGCTAGTTTATCTTGTTGCTAGCTCCCGCTAGTTTATCTTGTTGCTAGCTCCACGCTAGTTTATCTTGTTGGTAGCTCCACGCTAGTTTATCTTGTTGGTAGCTCCACGCTAGTTTATCTTGTTGGTAGCTCCACGCTAGTTTATATTAACGTGTTCTAAGAACACTTTTAATTTGTATATTTTTTCTCTGACTCGTTTTTTTTTTTCATTTTGTTTTTATTTTTGCCCACCGAACACACATTTCACTTGGTTCAGAATGTTTATCTCTTACACCTTTATAACGCTGTCCTTTTCCAGGTCCACATATTTTCGGTCCCAGGGAGGCTTCACCTGCCATACATAAGTTTTCACAAAAACCTCTGCATGTGTGTGTGTGCTTTATTCCCTTTCAAAGTTTCCAGTGGATTGAAATTTTCCAGGCCATTGCAAAATTAATTTACCCCCCCCCTCAAACAGCTCTCTGACTGCCCACTCCACCCAATCCGCTAAAACTTGCAAGATGTATATATGTGCACCTTCCCTTGCATACATGACAGCTTTATCAGGTTAGATATACCGGTTGTCTGTGGCTTTATCGAGCCGACAATTAACTCCAGTGACCCTGAATAGCCAGTCGTTTCCCACCTTCATCTTAGGCAGAATGGCACATCTTAGATGGTTCCTCTTTTGACCTTCCTGGCATTGTTGTCACGGGATCAGTCCCGTTGGCAGACCGGATACCACTCGTCTTGGCCACAAAATCCCCCATCCCAATTTCAGGATGAGAGACTAATCCTATTCTGCCTATACCTCTCATAAAATGCAGTATCCATACACCTCGTCTGAGAATCTTCAACAATAGGAATGTTCTTAACTCTTTGGTTTTGTTTTTTTATCCTCTGGTATCCCTCACCATCGTCGTCGTTCGTTGCTGCGTTGTCTCTCTCACAACCGTCTGAATCACGACGGGATACTTACAACTTTATAGCTCATGCTCACTCCTCTCATTATTTAACTTGGATATTTTCAGTTTTAGCTTGGATCCTTTCGGTCTTAGCTTGATACCCCTCAGTTTTTAGCTTGATAATTTTAGTCTTTAGCTTGATACTCTCAGCCTTTAGCTTAGATCTTATAGTCTTAGCGTGAACCTTTCCACCATTGGAATATATATATTATATATATATAATATACATATATATATATATATATATATTTATATATATATATATATATATATATAAAATATATATATATATATAATATATATATATATATATATATATATATATAAAGTTTCGTATCTTCGAGTCTACGAACTGATTCTCGTGCATCACCTAATGTCTCCCCGCCTTATTGATACTGTATTTCTTCAAATATCAGATTGCAATTGTAGAAGAACAGAGCATAATTATGGCAGATCTGAGGTGCAAGTTACGATGTAACATACCAAGAACGAGAAAATGTAATAGCGTGCCAAGGGCCGCTGTAACCCTTAACCCAACAAGAGCATTTTTTCCGATTTTCTTAATTTTTGGATTTTGTTTTTAAATGGGGGTCATACATTGACGGGTTTAACAGCAGTCAGTTTTTGGGTCGACTTATGGCTGAAGAACAAGTGGGTGAAATGTATTAAGAGACTTGTATTAATTGTTACTGGAAAAGTGGAATTGGTATAGGTTAATTATACTTTTAAAACATCTACTGTTGGTTATGCTGTTGTTACTGTCTCTGCTGTTGTTGCCACTACTACCACCACCACCACCGCTGATGATGCTGTTATTACCGTTGGTTCTACTGCTATTACTTGTTCTGCTGCTGGTTCTGTTGCAACTACTGCTACTACAACAACAAACAACTTCAGAAGTTAGTCTGTTACAGTGCTCAGTGACTGATAACAAGAATGTTTATCCCTTTTGTGTTTTTTAATCTTATTTCTGAGTTTCAAGCTATCACTTTGTACTGCTGGATCACTTTGTGCTGCTGGATCACTTTGTACTGCTGGATCACTTTGTACTGATGGATCACTTTGTGCTGCTGGATCACTTTGTACTGCTGGATCACTTTGTACTGCTGGATCACTTTGTACTGCTGGATCACTTTGTACTGCTGGATCACTTTGTACTGCTGGATCACTTTGTACTGCTGGATCACTTTGTGCTGCTGGATCACTTTGTACTGCTGGATCACTTTGTACTGCTGGATCACTTTGTACTGCTGGATCACTTTGTACTGCTGGATCACTTTGTACTGCTGGATCACTTTGTGCTGCTGGATCACTTTGTACTGCTGGATCACTTTGTACTGCTGGATCACTTTGTACTGCTGGATCACTTTGTACTGCTGGGTCACTTTGTGCTGCTGGATCACTTTGTACTGCTGGATCACTTTGTACTGCTGGATCACTTTGTACTGCTGGATCACTTTGTACTGCTGGATCACTTTGTACTGCTGGATCACTTTGTGCTGCTGGATCACTTTGTACTGCTGGATCACTTTGTGCTGCTGGATCACTTTGTACTGCTGGATCACTTTGTACTGCTGGATCACTTTGTGCTGCTGGATCACTTTGTACTGCTGGATCACTTTGTACTGCTGGATCACTTTGTACTGCTGGATCACTTTGTACTGCTGGATTACTTTGTACTGCTGGATCACTTTGTGCTGCTGGATCACTTTGTACTGCTGGATCACTTTGTACTGATGGATCACTTTGTGCTGCTGGATCACTTTGTACTGCTGGATCACTTTGTACTGCTGGATCACTTTGTACTGCTGGATCACTTTGTACTGCTGGATCACTTTGTACTGCTGGATCACTTTGTACTGCTGGATCACTTTGTCTGCTGGATCACTTTGTACTGCTGGATCACTTTGTGCTGCTGGATCACTTTGTACTGCTGGATCACTTTGTACTGCTGGATCACTTTGTACTGCTGGATCACTTTGTGCTGCTGGATCACTTTGTACTGCTGGATCACTTTGTACTGCTGGATCACTTTGTACTGCTGGATCACTTTGTACTGCTGGATCACTTTGTGCTGCTGGATCACTTTGTACTGCTGGATCACTTTGTACTGCTGGATCACTTTGTACTGCTGGATCACTTTGTACTGCTGGATCACTTTGTACTGCTGGATCACTTTGTACTTTCCCGGATCACTTTGTGCTGCTGGATCACTTTGTACTGCTGGGTCACTTTGTACTGCTGGATCACTTTGTACTGCTGGATCACTTTGTACTGCTGGATCACTTTGTCTGCTGGATCACTTTGTACTGCTGGATCACTTTGTACTGCTGGATCACTTTGTACTGCTGGATCACTTTGTACTGCTGGATCACTTTGTACTGCTGGATCACTTTGTACTGCTGGATCACTTTGTGCTGCTGGATCACTTTGTACTGCTGGATCACTTTGTACTGCTGGATCACTTTGTACTGCTGGATCACTTTGTACTGCTGGATCACTGTCTGCTGGGCACTTGTGCTGTGATCACTTTGTACTGCTGGATCACTTTGTACTGCTGGATCACTTTGTACTGCTGGATCACTTTGTACTGCTGGATCACTTGTATGCTGACACTTGTGCTGGATCACTTTGTACTGCTGGATCACTTTGTACTGCTGGATCACTTTGTACTGCTGGATCACTTTGTACTGCTGGATCACTTTGTACTGCTGGATCACTTTGTACTGCTGGATCACTTTGTACTGCTGGATCACTTTGTGCTGCTGGATCACTTTGTACTGCTGGATCACTTTGTGCTGCTGGATCACTTTGTACTGCTGGATCACTTTGTGCTGCTGGATCACTTTGTACTGCTGGATCACTTTGTACTGCTGGATCACTTTGTACTGCTGGATCACTTTGTACTGCTGGATCACTTTGTGCTGCTGGATCACTTTGTACTGCTGGATCACTTTGTGCTGCTGGATCACTTTGTACTGCTGGATCACTTTGTACTGCTGGATCACTTTGTACTGCTGGATCACTTTGTACTGCTGGATCACTTTGTACTGCTGGATCACTTTGTACTGCTGGATCACTTTGTACTGCTGGATCACTTTGTACTGCTGGATCACTTTGTACTGCTGGATCACTTTGTGCTGCTGGATCACTTTGTGCTGCTGGATCACTTTGTACTGCTGGATCACTTTGTACTGCTGGATCACTTTGTGCTGCTGGATCACTTTGTGCTGCTGGATCACTTTGTACTGCTGGATCACTTTGTACTGCTGGATCACTTTGTGCTGCTGGATCACTTTGTACTGCTGGATCACTTTGTACTGCTGGATCACTTTGTACTGCTGGATCACTTTGTACTGCTGGATCACTTTGTCTGCTGGATCACTTTGTACTGCTGGATCACTTTGTGACTGCTGGATCACTTTGTACTGCTGGATCACTTTGTACTGCTGGATCACTTTGTACTGCTGGATCACTTTGTGCTGCTGGATCACTTTGTGCTGCTGGATCACTTTGTACTGCTGGACTCACTTTGTACTGCTGGATCACTTTGTGCTGCTGGATCACTTTGTACTGCTGGATCACTTTGACTGCTGGATCACTTTGTACTGCTGGGTCACTTTGTACTGCTGGATCACTTTGTACTGCTGGATCACTTTGTGCTGCTGGATCACTTTGTACTGCTGGATCACTTTGTTTTACTTTTGCTGGATCACTTTGTACTGCTGGATCACTTTGTACTGCTGGATCACTTTGTGCTGCTGGATCACTTTGTACTGCTGGATCACTTTGTACTGCTGGATCACTTTGTGCTGCTGGATCACTTTGTCTGCTGGATCACTTTGTACTGCTGGATCACTTTGTACTGCTGGATCACTTTGTGCTTGCTGGATCACTTTGTACTGCTGGATCACTTTGGTCACTTTGCTGGATCACTTTGTGCTGCTGGATCACTTTGTACTGCTGGATCACTTTGTACTGCTGGATCACTTTGTACTGCTGGATCACTTTGTGCTGCTGGATCACTTTGTACTGCTGGATCACTTTGTACTGCTGGATCACTTTGTCTGCTGGATCACTTTGTACTGCTGGATCACTTTGTACTGCTGGATCACTTTTGTACTGCTGGATCACTTTGTACTGCTGGATCACTTTGTACTGCTGGATCACTTTGTACTGCTGGATCACTTTGTACGTGCTGGATCACTTTGTACTGCTGGATCACTTTGTGCTGCTGGATCACTTTGTCGGCTGGATCACTTTGTTGCTGATTCACTTAACTGCTATCCTTGTACTGCTGGTCACTTTGCAGCTTCAATTGTAATAGTAATAGACTGATATAATATAAAATATTATAGTATTACTCTGATAACTCGCTATCCTTGTTCTGAATGTTACCGACAATAGTTACACTTCAGGGTATTGAATGGAATACTCATATCATGGAAAGTATAGTTGAATCTTAAATCTAATTATGTGGTTCTCGTATAACTTTGTGTTAAATGCAGTTGAAAATTTAAGCATCTTTCGGGTAAATGAGATTTAGATGGATAATAGTATGGATGGAAGATGTTGATCTGATAAGCTATGGAGGTGAGTGATTAGATAGAGTTTGAAGATAAGGTTGATGGAAAGAAATGCGGTTGAGGGGAATGTAAGTTGTGCGGGAATGTAGGGTGAAAGATTAAGTTGGTGAGTGAAGTGTAGGGTGGAGGGAGGGTAGTTGGCGATGGAGAGTGAAGGAAGGCTGAGGTGAGATGGTGAGATAACTGAGTTTGAAGATGAAAAGGTGATGGGAAACGAAAAGTTTAAGGGTAAGTAAGTACGAGGAAGGTAAGGTGGACGGGAATGAAGGTAAGTGTAAGGTGACGGGAGTGTACGGGTGACGGGAATGTGAAGGGCCGTGACGGGAATGTAAGGGTGACGGAAGAAGTGAAGGGTGTGTTGAATGGTTTGAAAAACCGACAAGTTGAAGATTGAGACACTTATGCAGCATATGGGAATCTTTATTCAGGAAACGTTTCGCCACACAGTGGCTTCATCAGTCCAATACAAAGAGGAAGGCGTAAGGAGAGGAGGAGAATGAGGTAATCAGTCCCTCAACCTGGAGTCGTCGATGTGTTCAGTCCATCAATCTTGTAGAATGTACAGCATAGGGCCGTAGACGTGGCTTATATACTGTAGTGAGGTGACGTGAAGCAGATGGAGGCGGGGTCATAGTGGTACCATCCACTAGTCGAAGTAGGTCTTCGTCCAAAGGTTGAACAAGTGTTGAAGAATTCTACAGTATATAAGCCACGTCTACGGCCCTATGCTGTACATTCTAAAGATTGATGGACTGAACACATCGACTCCAGGTTGAGGGACTGATTACCTCATTCTCCTCCTCTCCTTACGCCTTCCTCTTTGTATTGGACTGATGAAGCCACTGTGTGGCGAAACGTTTCCTGAATAAAGATTCCCATATGCTGCATAAGTGTCTCAATCTTCAACTTGTCGGTTTTTCAAACCATTCATCACAACTGTCAGACACGGCAGCATCATGGGGTCTTGTTACAAAGAATTCTTCAACACTTGTTCAACCTTTGGACGAAGACCTACTTCGACTAGTGGATGGTTCCACTATGACCCCGCCTCCATCTGCTTCACGTCACCTCACTACAGTATATAAGCCACGTCTACGGCCCTATGCTGTACATTCTACAAGATTGATGGACTGAACACATCGACTCCAGGTTGAGGGACTGATTACCTCATTCTCCTCCTCTCCTTACGCCTTCCTCTTTGTATTGGACTGATGAAGCCACTGTGTGGCGAAACGTTTCCTGAATAAAGATTCCCATATGCTGCATAAGTGTCTCAATCTTCAAGTGTAAGGGTGACCGGGAAGTGTAAGGGTGACCGGGAAGTGTAAGGGCGAAGGGGAAAATGGAGTTTACACTGCACCTCACACTCTTGCAACTGGACCGAAGCTTGAACTTGGCCTTCCCAGCTCCTGCAGCTGGTGGCAGCCATTGTATCGCTGTGGCAGGCTAGCTCGCAGTCAGGCAGGCCGTCAGACAGACAGACGGGCAGGCTGGCAGGTTGGTGGGTGCGTGTTGGCAACCCAACAGCAGCAGCAGCAGCAGAGAATTACCTCGTGCCGAAGACTAGTTGGCAACCCAACAGCAGGGTGGTGGAACTATCTGCTTTAGTGGCGGCAACCTGGCAAGCTGCTGCTGCTGCTGCTGCTGCTGCTGCTGCTGCTGCTGCTGCTCTTACTTGGCGGCTCTGCTCAAACCTGCCCTAGTAGTGGTGTCCGGACGAGCAGGTGGTGCTGGTGTGTGCACTCTACCTCTCCAACACTTCTCTGTCTCTCCAACACTCCCCTCGCCAACACTTAACACTCCTCCCCTCCCATCACCACCAACACCACCACATCTTCAGTACCACTAATTGGGGAAAACGGCAATTGCGATTGGTGGTAGTGGTGGTAGTTGAACCATCTGGAAGTGAACTTGTGTCCTAGTGAATTAAGTGTGACTTCATATGTGCTGTGACCTCCCTCCCGTGTGTGTGTGTGTGTGTGTGTGTATTTGGCACTCTTGACCCTGGTCATATGTGCTATGACCGTCCCTTTACCCACCTCAGTGTGTCTTTGGCAATCATGGCCCTAGTCAAGTACCTGGTTCAGGGTGCCAGGTGGTGCCAGGAGGGCCACCAGCCTTGTACCTCTTTGTTCGTCACCTGTACGTTTATTGTGACTAGTAGTTATCCCTGCCTGCCTGGCTGGCTAGTTGCCTTCCAGGCTAGTTCCTAACTGCCTCAATAGTAAGCTGACTAGTTGTCAAGTTTGTTGACTGACTACCTGCATAATTAGCTGACTGCATGGCAAGTTAGCTGAATACATTTCTGGCTAGCTGGCAGACTAACTGGCTAATTAGCTATCTAGCTTACTAGCTGGTTGGTTGGCTGGTTGGTTAGCTGGCTACCTATTTGGCTAGCTGCCTAGCTGGCTGACCCGTTGGCTAGCTGCCTGGGTAGATGGTTTGCTAGCTGCATAGTTGACTGGCTAGTTGTGTTAGACTGGCTAGTTGGCTAGCTATCTACATGGATGGCTAGTTAGCTAACTACCTGGCTTGCTGGCTACCTAGTTGGCTAGCTACCTAGCTGGCTGTCTAGTTGGCTAGTCAACTAGCTGGCTGGCTTGGTTGTTGGGTAGCTACTTAGCTGCATGACTAGTTGGCTAGTTATTGAGCTGAATGGCTAGTTGGCACGCTACCTAGCTGGACAGCTAGTTGAATAGCTTCCTAGCTATATAGCTAGTTCAATAGCTTCCTAGCTGTATAGCTAATTGACTAGCTTCCTAGCTGGATGACTAGTTGGCTAGTTGGAAAGCCGCCTAGCTGCTTGGTTAGCTGGCTAGCCAGTTGGCTTTCTAACTGCCTAGGTGTGGCATCTTAGCTAGCTTCCAATATGGCTGGCTAGTTGACAAGCTGACTGGCTAGTTGTCTAGCCACCTAGCTATCTGGCTAATGAGATGCCTAACTTAGCCTACTGATTAGTTGGTTAACTTTCCTAGCAGGCTGGTTAGTTGGCTAGCTGTCTACCTGGATGGCTTGTTAGCTAGCTGCCTAGTTGCTAGGCTAGTTGGCTAGCTGTGTAATTGGTTGGCTAGTTGGCAAGTTGGATAACTGCTGGCTAGTTTGTTGGTTAGCTGCCGTGATGGCTAACTAGTGACCTAGATGGCATGTTGGCTTAGGTGGATGACTAGCTAATTGCCTAGCTGGCTAGCTAGTTGTTAGCTGGCTAGTTAATTGGCTGGATAATTAGGTAGCTTGATGGCTGTTTCGTAGGCTACCTAGATGGCTAATTTGCAGACTAGTTGGCTGGCTTTCTAGCTGGCTAGTTGGGTGACTTTCTTGCTGGATAGTTTGCTGGCTGTTTAGCTGGCTAGTTGGCAAGCTACCTAGTTGGCTCCATAGGTGGCTAGATGACTGGATTCCTGGCTAACTGGTTGGCCAGATGGCTGACTGGCTGGTTGGCTCCCCGGATACCTGGCTGGCCAGATACTCTATTGGCTAGTTGGCCAGATTCCTGACTAGCTAAGTTGGCCGGATACTTGGCTAGCTGAGCTGCATGACCATTGTCAGTTTAGCGGTTTATTTGATTATCTGACTTGGCTAGCTGGTTGGCCGAATACTTGGTTCATTGGTTGGCCGGATACCTGGCTGGTTAGCCGGATACTTGGCTGGCTGGTTGGACGGATACTTGGCTGGCTGGTTGGACGGATACCTGGCCAGCTGGTTGGTGGAGTACCTGACTGGTTGGCCGGATACCTGGCAGCCTTGTAGAGCGGGTACCTAAGTGATTGGCGAGATACCTGGCTGACTACCTGGCAGGTAGCGCTGCTGTGACCTAGTGAGACATAGCTGGCGGGGGGGGACCCCCTACAGTTCTCCCCTTTCCCTTTACACCCCTCGCATGACCTTATTAAACACCCCACTCCCTCCCCACCATCCCCTCCATCTACTAGTCCCCCTCCCCTCCATCTACTAGTCCCCCCTCCCCTCCATCTACTAGTCCCCCCTCCCCTCCTCTACTAGTCCCCCTCCCCTCCATCTACTAGTCTCCCCTCCATCTACTCCAGACCCTCTCTCCCTTCTGTTCCCTCGCTGCACCAGTTCCTTTGTAGTACAATGAATACTTCTCTTCACCTTCTCCACCCCCTCACTCCTCCCCTTCCCATTTTTGTGTCTTCCCCCCTCCTGTGTTTACTCCATCCCTCCCTCTTCTTGCTACCTTTCCCTCTTTTTGTTCCTTCTCCATACTGTACCTTCTTCATTAGTGGTCTACATGTATTCCCTCCCCCCCCATAAAGTCTCCTCTCTTCTCTCTCTCTCTCTTCCTCCTCTCTCTCCTCTCTCTCTCTTCTCTCTCTCTCCTCTCGCATGTATCACTACATTCTTCAACACCTTCCACAGCATCTTCATTCGTCCTTTTCTGCCTAGTCCTCTTTCATTCTTCATACCCCTGCTTCAGCCTCTTCTTTATCCTCTTTCACTCTCCCCTTCACCTTCTCCTCTCTCTGTCCTCTCCTTCACGTCCTGTCTTTATCCTCTCTCTCTCATGCTTTCCTCTCTTTATCTTGTTTTCTACTCAATCCTCTCCTCCTCCTGTTTCCTCTGCTTTCTTTTTCTCTATTCTGCCCTGTTATGTTTATCTCTCTCACTTTACCCTCCCTCACATTCTCACCCTACTTTTCCTATATTTTCACTCGGCCTACTCTTTCTCAGCCTGCTCTTTCCTCAGCCTGCTCTCCCTCAGCCTGCTCTTTCCTCAGCCTACTCTTTCCTCAGCCTGCTCCTTCCTCAGCCTACTCTTTCCTCAGCCTGCTCTCCCCTCAGCCTGCTCTCCCGTCAGCCTACTCTCACTCATCCTACATTTCCTGACTTTATTTCCTCTTACCTTCCACATCTTACCGTACTTCATCTATATTTCTCTTGCTTTCTTACCTTTCTCTTCTTCCTTCTAGTTTTCTCCTCTCGCCCAATATCATACTGTTTCCCTTATTTCTACTTCTCATACTCTTGCTCGTCTCATTTCCACCTGTCTTTTTCCTTTTCTCAGAACCATCTGCTTTTTCTCCTTTCCTTTTTGCTTGTCTCCTCCTCGCATAATTCTCTGGTCCTCCCTCTTCTCGATAATCTCTCGTTTCTTCACTCTTCCACTCTTTACTATCTACCAAAACTGCCTCTTTTCTTATCCTCTTTGTTTTTTTTTTACCTTTCCTCTCTTTGCTTTTCTCTGTAGCTCCGCCCCTTCTTCCCCCTCGTACCTGGGAGCCCCCACCAGTGCCTGATTGAGGAGACCTGGCCCTCCATTCATTCGGAGACTCACCGCGTCACTGTGTGAGGGCGCCAGTAGTAGTGCCAAGCTCTGCGCCTCCTGGGCCACCTTCACCACGGCCTCAGCCCTTAACCAAACCTTTGTTGATGTAGCTGAATTAGTGTACACTGCGGAGAGGTTCAGTACCTTGTTGGTGGGAGACCACAACGGTCTGAAGACCGGTGAGAGGGAGGGGGGAGTGTAAGGGATCAGGTGTGTGTGTGTGTTTGGCCAGTACTCTTCAGAAACCATCACCATCCTGACGGCTGGACACCATCGCCCAACAGGAAGAAGAACCAGCGTAGCAACGTTCAAGCAATATTGACTCTAACAGTGTGTAAAAATGGCCGTCAGGTCGATGTGAGAGTGAACAAGGTGTAGTGCGAGGTAGCAGGATAAAGAGAGGGAGAGAGAGAGAGGGGAGAGAGAGAGAGAGAGAGAGAGAGAGAGAGAGAGAGAGAGAGAGACCAGGAAGGTGGACGGCCACCCAGGCAAGGCAAGGCCTCGCCCTCCTGTATTGACTAAGAGTGCTGCCTCGCCTCTGCACGACCCACTACCAAACTCTCTTAAGTGAATCCAATCAGCCAACACCAGTGCTTAACCAGCAAGTTAAAAGTTCCCGGATTGTCCCTTTCCAGTGACTAGCTCCGATATACACGACTCGGAACCAAATTATTTAAACTTAGACGTGATAAAAACATGTTTAATACGATTGCGAAATGTGTTCCCCGTTAGTTTTTTTGTGGTTTATTGATAGTGGGGAAAGTGTGTTTCTGGCGGTGCTAGCCATGTTCTTGGCGTTGTCTAACAAACATAACAGTTGTGGAACTACTGAATTCCGTCATCTACTGTGTCCTGACTACAAATTACCCGTCAAAAAACTATTTGAGGCTGAAGAGGAATATTAAGTGGAGAGAAACTGGACAGCTAAGTGACCAGAAATGAACTGCTTCATACTGATGTCGTTTTTCATAGACACACATTCAAGTTTTGTACAAAACTGTACTTTTGTGCCAGAGTTCACCTAGTGAAGTGACGGAAATTTCTGTATCTTTAAGACCTGGTGTATTAGTTTTTTTTTTTTTGTCCAATTATCGAGCCATTCTTTGGATACCATTCTATAAGACCCATAAGCTTTTTAATTTTTGTATATATATAAAAATAATTGGACACTGTATTGAAAACCGTGTTCTTGACCTTTTTTTTTTCTCTGGACTATGACAAGTGGTGAAGTTACACTCTTTTTACTGGAACGAAATGCGTGTATGTACCTCTTCTGACGTTACTGAACATTTAGAGTACTGAAAGAAATGTATCAGAGATGTACTGCCGACAGTGTTGAAGACAATACACAAGTCAATGAAAGTTTCTTGACTTGTTATTGACTTTATAAAGCTCTACACAGAGCGAAATGTTGTCGCAATTTAAGCCTTGCCCACTACCTGTGCGTTTACTTCGCTTTGAAAGAAACAGTGAAACGTGTTATTAAACGCAATAGTTTTTCGTGGCCCTAACTCTGGACAAGTAGTGACAGGGTGCCAACTTGTAAATACCATCTGCTAACTTTTAAAACACCTTTGTATGTGATTATCTGAAAATAATATGTTTTGTAAATTTTAGAAGACACAACCGACTACTGCTACAAATTATATATATATATAATATATATATATATATATATATATATATATATATATATATATATATATATATATATATATCTTTCAACAAACCGGCCGTATCCCACCGAGGCAGGGTGGCCCACAAAGAAAAACAAAAGTTTCTCTTTTTAACTTTAGTAATGTAAACAGGATAAGGAGTTACTAGCCTCTTGCCCCCGATATGTTTGTCGTCTCTTACAACACGCATGGCTTACGGAGGAAGAATCCCGTTTCACTTCCCCATGGAGATAACAAGATAAACAAAACCTAGTAAGAAAATAGAAAAAAACCCCAGAGGGGTGTGTGTATATATATGCTTGTAAATGCATGTGTAGTGTGACCTAAGTGTAAGTAGAAGTAGCAAGACATTCTAGAAATCTTGCGTGTTTGAGACAAAAAAAAAAAAAGACACCAGCAATCCTGCTATTATGTAAAACAATTACAAGCTTTCGTTTCATATTCACTTGGCAGGACGGTAGTACCTCCCTGGGCGGTTGCTGTCTACCAGCATATAAATATTATATATAAATTATATATATATAATATATATATATATATATATATATATATATATATATATATATATATAATCTTTCAACACACTGGCCGTATCTCACCGAGGCGGGGTGGCCCAAAACGAAAAACGAAAGTTTCTCCTTTTACACTTAGTAATATATACAGGAGAAGGGGTTACTAGCCCCTTGCTCCCGGCATTTTAGTCGCCTCTTACAACACGCATGGCTTGCGGAGGAAGAATTCTTTTCCACTTCCCCATGGAGATACGAGGAAATAAACAAGAACAAAAACTAGAAAGAAAATAGC
The DNA here is from genome assembly GCF_026875155.1 of Cherax quadricarinatus. NCBI lineage: Eukaryota > Metazoa > Arthropoda > Malacostraca > Decapoda > Parastacidae > Cherax > Cherax quadricarinatus. Next base: position 20,841,260 of record NC_069450.1, read on the forward strand.
AGAAACCCCAGAGGGGTGTGTATATATATGCTTGTATATGTATGTGTAGTGTGACCTAAGTGTAAGTAGAAGTAGCAAGATGTACCTGAAATCTTGCATGTTTATAAGACAGACAAAAGACACCATCAATCCTACCATCATGTAAAACAATTACAGGCTTTCGTTTTACACTCACTTGGCAGGACGGTAGTACCTCCCTGGGCGGTTGCTGTCTACCAACCTACTACTATATATGCGCAATAAGATGACAGTAAACAGGTGATATCAGAATATGCAAAACAACTACTGTGAAAGAATAGTGAAATTCCAAGCGCTTTCGTGACTTCTCACATTATCAAAGAACTATAAACACAATACAACAAAGGAAGGCATATAAAGGGTCAAGACTGCACATCACCATCACATCCCACAACAAAGACACACCCGACGCATGACGAAACCCGACTCGTAAGAAAGGAGGAACACTGCAGCAGGCCTGTTGGCCCATACTAGGCAGGTCCTTTGAAATCCATCTCACTAACAAAATATTTGCCCAGTCCTAGTACTCTACCCAAGAATTTAGATTTATTTGTTTAATGTATTATTATTAAATTCTAACCCAAATTTTACTAATTATAAATGAAAATAATTTATATAAACCAAAGAAAATATTCATATTATTCATTAAAAGCAGTTTTGAATTTAATATGAATGTTTCCTTTGGTTTATATAAATTAGTTTCATTTATAATTAATAAAATTTGGGTTAGAATTTAATAATATATTAAACAAATAAATCTAAATTCTTGGGTAGAGTACTAGGGTTGGGCAAATATTTTGTTAGTGGGATGGATTGCGAAGGACCTGCCTAGTATGGGCCAACAGGCCTGCTGCCATGTTAATCCTTTCTTATGAATCGGGTTTCATCACGCGTCAGGTGTGTCTTTGTTGTGGGATGTGATGGTGAGGTGCAGTCTTGACCCTTTATATGCCTTCCTTTGATGTATTGTGTTTATAGTTCTTTGATAATGTAAGAAGTCACGAAAGCGCTTGGAATTTCAGTATTATAATATATATATATATATATATATATATATATATATATATATATATATATATATATATATATATATATATAATGGGTAGAATAAATCACTGTGACACATCATGGACCCTCCCTTCATCTGACACAGGATGGGTGATAATGGTTCATTTGTCTATAGGACTTGATAAATGAACTAACCGAAGGTTGAATCGTCATGTGTGGTTGCATTAATGTACCTTAGGAGAGTTATGTCTTCCGTAGCATTATATGAAAGTGTCCAGGAAGGTTCACTCGTCCATACTGTTATGAATATATCCCAGGAGAGTTCAGTCGTCCACACTTATGTGACTGTGACCTGAGGGTTCCAGTCACAGAGTTACCTGTGTTGCTGAAATGTTCTGCCGTACTACTTGTAGTACTGGTGCATCGCTCGTACAGATTCCATTTCCAGTATCGCGATGGAAAATTGTTGTAACTCGTCTGGAATTTAAAAGTGTTGGACAGGTAGAGCGTACGTTTTGTGACGAATTACCGATCGTTAATCTCTTCACGATCTAAAATTTTACGGAAATTCAGTATTTGTTAATCTCGATTGGGTTACGTCACGTTAACATTCATTAATCTATATTTGACTAATTTAACGACAATAACGAAATACAAAGAAACGACTGGGTTACGTCTGGCAGCACGTGGCTTATCGAAAAAAAAAAACTTAGAACGTGCGTTTTCCTTCGAACGCTAAGACAGTTTCATGTACAAGATTTGTCTAATATATATATATATATATATATATATATATATATATATATATATATATATATATATATATATATATATATATAAAATGATATTTTGATGTGTAAATCATTATGAATATATATATATATATTATATATATATATATATATATATATATATATTATATAAAATATATATAATGATATTTTGATGTGTAAATCATTATGAAAAAATGAACTGTTCCTCATAAACAAAAATCGTCACACACACACAATAGGCCTAGGGTCTAATGGACCTGTGTCTAGAACAGAATGGTAACTAACCCACAATGGACGTAGAACGTTGAGTATAATATCGACCTTTATAAAAATTAATGTAAAGTCACTGTATAACCTTTGTGGTTTAGCGCTTCTTTCTGATTATAATAATAATGTCAAGTCATTTTTTTTATTAATTCTCGACTACCTGATAAGTGGAAATAACTATCATCAATATTATATAATGAAAGGATCCAATCCCTTTCTAGACGTACAAGTAAAGGATCCAGTTCCTTTCTAGACGCACAAGTAGAGGATCCAGTTCCTTTATAGATGTATAAGTAGAAGATCCATTTCCTTTATAGATGTACAAGTAGAGGATCCAGTTCCTTTCTAGACGTACAAGTAGAGGATCCAGTTCCTTTCTAGACGTACAAGTAGAGGATCCAGTTCCTTTATAGATGTACAATTAGAGGATCCATTTCCTTTATAGATGTACAAGTAGAGGATCCAGTCCCTTTCTAGACGTACAGGTAGAGGATCCAGTTCCTTTATAAGTGTACAAGTAGAGGATCTAGTCCCTTTCTAGACGTACAGGTAGAGGATCTCATCCCTTTATAGACGTACAAATAGAGGATCCAGTTCCTTTATAGACGTACAAGTAGAGGATCCAGTTCCTTTATAAGTGCACAAGTAGAGGATCTAGTCCCTTTCTAGACGTACAGGTAGAGGATCTCGTCCCTTTATAGATGTACAAATAGAGGATCCAGTTCCTTTATAGACGTACAAGTAGAGAATCCAGTTCCTTTATAGATGTACAAGTAGAGGATCCAGTCCCTTTCTAGATGTACGAGTAGAGGATCCCGTCCCTTTATAGATGTACAAAGAGAGGATCGTGTACCTTTCCAGGCATACAAGAAGAGTATTCCGTCTCTTTCCAGACGTATCAGAAGAGGAATCCGTCCCTTTCCAGACTTACAAGAAGAGGATCCAATCCTTTTTTAGACGTACAAGGGGAGGTTCCCCCTCTCTTTCCAAACGTGCGAGAAGATTCAGTTCCTTTCTAGAGGTATGAAAAGAGGATCCAGACAAAAGAAAATAGGGTTCAGTATTCCAGATTTATAAGGGGACAGTTCGACCCCTCTCCGGGTGATAAATAGAAGATAAAATCTTTCGTTAACCAATAAAGAGAGGATCTAATCCTATCTAGAAAGTAGGAGAGGATCCAATCCGTCTCTGTGAGCATATGAGAAGCTTTCGACCTACAGAATTAGATCTGTTCTCTTTTTCAGATCAAACTTGATTACATTTTGTTTCTCAAAGGCAATCTGACCCCTGCGGATTTAACGGCTCTCCAGGAATTTAATTATACTGTTAAGGTTGTGCTAAAGTATCGGTGGTATCGGTATCGTATTAAGTATCCGCATTAACCTTAAATTGTGTATCGGTATTAGCCTGAAATTGAGTATCGGTATCAGCCTGAAATTGAGAATCGTTATCTGCCTAAAATTGAGTATCGGTATCAGCCTAAAATTGAGTATCGGTATCAGCCTAAAATTGAGTATCGGTATCAGCCTAAAATTGAGAATCGTTATCAGCCTAAAACTGAGTATTGGTATCAGCCTAAAACTGAATATCGGTATCAGCCTAAAACTGAATATCGGTATCAGCCTAAAACTGAATATCGGTATCAGCCTAAAACTGAATATCGTTATCGGCCTAAAATTGGGTATATGTATTGGCAAAATTCGGGTATAACCCCATCAATAATCCTTAACTCTAATCACTTTGGATTAGAGTTTAGAATTTGAAGTTTTTAAGGCATATAAGAGGAAAGATCAACTCCCCCGTGTGATTGGTCGCCAGGAACACCTACCGTAGTGTTGCGCATTTATTTACGGTTAAACGAGGCAATTTGGACGGTTGTTAACGAGGGTTGTAATTCTCTAACGAGGGGTTGAAGACTTGTGCTTCAGCTGTGGATAGTGATTAAGATGTCAGCTGGTGTTAGAGAGAGAAAGAAAGAGAGAGAGAGAGAGAGAGAGAGAGAAGGGGTAATAGAAGAATAGGTTCAACATGAGACTGGTACTGGCAGTTAGTCCTTGATTAGAGGGCCACTTACTCGTTAAAAAGATTGTCTCTTGGAAGTCCAGGTGTTTTATTTACAAAAGATTACTCAGTTTGTGATGAATAAATAAATACTTTGAAGTTGGTACTAGCAAGCTATAAGTACTAGCTATTAGTTGAGGTGCCACTAACAAGCCCTAAGTGCTAACCACTATCTGAGGTGCCACTAATAAGCCCTAAGTACTAACCATTATCTGAGGTGCTACTAATAAGCCCTAAGTAGTAACCACTATCTGAGGTGCCACTAATAAGCCCTAAGTGCTAACCACTATCTGAGGTGCCACTAATAAGCCCTAAGTACTAACCACTATCTGAGGTGCCACTAACAAACCCTGAGTACTAACCACTATCTGAGGTGCCACTAACAAGCCCTAAGTGCTAACCACTATCTGAGGTGCCACTAACAAACCCTGAGTACTAACCACTATCTGAGGTGCCACTAACAAGCCCTAAGTGCTAACCACTATCTGAGGTGCCACTAATAAGCCCTAAGTACTAACCACTATCTGAGGTGCCACTAACAAACCCTGAGTACTAACCACTATCTGAGGTGCCACTAACAAGCCCTAAGTGCTAACCACTATCTGAGGTGCCACTAACAAGCCCTAAGTACTAACCACCATCTGAGGTGCCACTAACAAGCCCTAAGTACTAACCACCATCTAGTGCCACTAACAAGCCCTAAGTGCTAACCACTATCTGGTGCCACTAACAAGCCCTAAGTACTAACCACTATCTGAGGTGCCACTAACAAGCCCTAAGTGCTAACCACTATCTGAGGTGCCACTAACAAGCCCTAAGTGCTAACCACTATCTGAGGTGCCACTGACGAACTATACATCAGGTGTTTATGTGACACTAGCCATAACGATCTACTCAGGGTATAGCTTACTAGCCAAAACTACTACACGTTGCATCGTGAAAGGGGAAGGGGGAGGGGAAAGGGAAGAGAAACGGGATAGGAGGTTATCCCTTAGTCATGTACTGTCTAGGTAGCAGCCATTTTAAGGAATAAGTCTTAATATACAGTTTATTTTTGTCTTCAAATAGCTACACGTCTGCTCCAGGTAGACACATCTGCTGAGTGGGCAATCCCATTAACACCTCAGACATATGCTTGTTCATTTAACTACTTATCCTGCCCAATTTAGCAGCTTCTCTTGCCCCAATTTAGCCACGTATTCTCCCCTACTTAGCCACATATTCTCCCCAATTTAGCCACGTATTCTCCCCAATTTAGCCACGTATTCTCCCCAATTTAGCCACGTATTCTCCCTAATTTAGCCACGTATTCTCCCTAATTTAGCCACTCCCCAATTTAGCCACATATTCTCCCCACTTTAGCCACATATTCTCCCTAATTTAGCCACGTATTCTCCCCAATTTAGCCACGTATTCTCCCCAATTTAGCCACATATTCTCCCCAATTTAGCCACGTATTTCTCCCTACTTAGCCACATATTCTCCCCAATTTAGCCACGTATTCTCCCCTACTTAGCCACATATTCTCCCCAATTTAGCCACGTATTCTCCCCAATTTAGCCACATATTCTCCCCAATTTAGCCACGTATTCTCCCCTACTTAGCCACATATTCTCCCCAATTTAGCCACGTATTCTCCCCAATTTAGCCACATATTCTCCCCAATTTAGCCACGTATTCTCCCCTACTTAGCCACATATTCTCCCCAATTTAGCCACGTATTCTCCCCAATTTAGCCACGTATTCTCCCCAATTTAGCCACGTATTCTCCCCAATTTAGCCACGTATTCTCCCTAATTTAGCCATGTATTCTCCCCAATTTAGCCATGTGTTCTCCCCAATTTAGCCACGTAGTCTCCCCAATTTAGCCATGTATTCTCCCCAACTTAGCCACGTATTCTCCCCAACTTAGCAACGTATTCTCCCCAATTTGGCCACGTATTCTCCCCAATTTAGCCATGTATTCTCCCCAATTAGCCACGTATTCTCCCTAATTTAGCCACGTATTCTCCCCAATTTAGCCACGTATTCTCCCCAATTTAGCCACATATTCTCCCCAATTTAGCCACGTATTCTCCCCAATTTAGCCACGTATTCTCCCCAATTTAGCCACGTATTCTCCCCAATTTAGCCACATATTCTCCCCAATTTAGCCACGTATTCTCCCCAATTTAGCCACATATTCTCCCCAGTTTAGCCACATATTCTCCCCAATTTAGCCACGTATTCTCCCCCAATTTAGCCACATATTCTCCCCAATTTAGCCACGTATTCTCCCCAATTTAGCCACGTATTCTTCCCAATTTAGCCACATATTCTCCCCAATTTAGCCACGTATTCTCCCCCAATTTAGCCACATATTCTCCCCAACTTAGCAACGTATTCTCCCCAATTTGGCCACGTGTTCTCCCCAATTTAGCCATGTATTCTCCCCAATTAGCCACGTATTCTCCCCAATTTAGCCACGTATTCTCCCCAATTTAGCCACGTATTCTCCCCAATTTAGCCACATATTCTCCCCAATTTAGCCACGTATTCTCCCCAATTTAGCCACGTATTCTCCCCAATTTAGCCACGTATTCTCCCCAATTTAGCCACATATTCTCCCCAATTTAGCCACGTATTCTCCCCAATTTAGCCACATATTCTCCCCAGTTTAGCCACATATTCTCCCCAATTTAGCCACGTATTCTCCCCCAATTTAGCCACATATTCTCCCCAATTTAGCCACGTATTCTCCCCAATTTAGCCACGTATTCTTCCCAATTTAGCCACATATTCTCCCCAATTTAGCCACGTATTCTCCCCAATTTAGCCACGTATTCTTCCCAATTTAGCCACATATTCTCCCCACTTTAGCCACGTATTCTCCCCACTTTATCCACTTATCTTTCCTCAGTTTAGCCACTGATACTCACCCAGTTAAACCATTACTCACAGTTTCGTCACTTTCCCTTCCCAGTTTAGAAACTTCCCTAAATGTAGCCACTTTCCTGAACTTAGCCACTTTCCCTCCTCAGTTTCATCGCTTTCGCTCCTCAGTTTCGCCACTTTCCCTTCTCAGTTTCGTCACTTTCGCTCCTCAGTTTCGCCACTTTCGCATGTTTCACAATTTACCATAGACTGGAACAGACTTAAGCAGTTTGTTAACAGTTCTGGGCAAGACATTGTGGGACGCTTGGTGCTGGCGAAGGTCTCTTGATCCAAGGAATTGGAACCGCCCCTCCCTTTCCTCGGATCACACCTGCTTAGTCTCCCCATTCCTCTGCCCCTGTATGACCCCTTACGGGTGCACCGCTTCCTGGTGAATCGTGATTCCTAATGATTCTTATCTTCGTACGGGGTCATGTGGCCATCAGGTTTGATCCAATTCCTTGGATCAGAAGCCGTCCTACCTCCCTCCGCGTTGAAGGTCGAAGAGAAACAGGGAAAAAAGTCAATAGATTTGTTGTTGTTGACGTCATCGTGGAGGCCGGTTGTGACGTCAGTGTTGATGACGTCATCGTGGAGGCCGGTTGTGACGTCAGTGTTTATGACGTCATCGTGGAGGCCGGTTGTGACGTCACAGTGTTGACGTCACAGAGGAGACCTTGCATGACGTCACAGCCTTGATGTCACCCTTGGCAGTGACGTCACGAGTGAGGATTTTTACGTGAAAATTATAAATTTACACGGAGAATGACAGCACTCGTATTTACACCAGGAATGCTTTTCTCCGTTTACAATTTACAAGAGAGTTTCCCCGAATTGTAAATTACTTATACGAATTTATGCTAATTAATCAACTTATGGGGATTATATTGTTAGTGGTTAGTGAAGCGAATATTAGTGGATTATTGTAAGCTGTGTGTGTGTGTGTTGTGTGTGTGTGTGTGTGTGTGTGTGTGTGTGTGTACTCGCTTATTTGGGGTTGCAGGGGTCAGTTCGTGGCTCTTGGCCCCGCTTCTTTGCTGGTTGTTACTAGAAGCGTATACTCAGTTATGGTTGCAGGGATCAAGTCATAGCTCCTGGCCCCTATGTGTGTGTGTGTGAGACTTGTAGCTACAACAGCAGAGTTGTGCTCGTAGTGTCTCGTGTTTAATAGCTTGTTCATTTGTTAATAACATTGACTGTAGCAGTTACTGCTTTCCTCTTAAATCTTGACACTACCTGCACAACACTTTTTATACACCTGATACACTTTTTATACAACTTCTGATACACTTTTTATACAACTTCTGATACACTTTTTATACAACTTCTGATACACTTTTTATACAACTTCTGATACACTTTTTATACAACTTCTGATACACTTTTTATACAACTTCTGATACACTTTTTATACAACTTCTGATACACTTTTTATACACCATCTGATACACTTTTTATACAACTTCTGATACACTTTTTTATACACCTGATACACTTTTTATACACCTTCTGATACACTTTTTCTCAAGTTACAACTATGGTTTTGTCACTGTTGTGGTTATTAAAAAGCAGCTGTGGTCTTTTCTTGTCACTGTTGTGGATATTAGAAAAAACTAGTTTTTTCTTGTCACTGTTGTATCAAGAAGCAAGTGAGGTGTCTTGTCACTGTTACAGATGCTAAGAAGTCTGATTTAATCTTTCATGGCGTTATATAGCCGTAGATGTGGTCATCATGTCTTCCCTGATGTCACTCAACCTGGACAGCGTTAGTTTGACTTTAATCATAACTTATATATTTAACCTCTGGTAGCCATCTTACGTCCTTATATTTTGTGAAGACATTTACTGCACGAGGCTTGTTAAGGTCTGGCCACCTCCACGCTGTAATTATTCCAGTTTTCTCTAACATAAGTCGTAAATAACGTATTTTTCCACATTTCTACATCCACGTGTTTGAAAATTGTGTAAAAGTCTGCCAGTGCTGCAGCTTACAGTTTCTTACAGTTTTTTACAGTTTCTTATACAGTTTCTTACAGTTTTTTACAGTTTTTTTTACAGTTTCTTACAGTTTCTTAGTTTTACAGTTTCTTACAGTTTCTTACAGTTTCTTACAGTTTCTTACAGTTTCTTACAGTTTCTTACAGTTTTTACAGTTTCTTACAGTTTTTTACAGTTTCTTACAGTTCTTACAGTTTCTTACAGTTTCTTACAGTTTCTTACAGTTTTTACAGTTTTTTACAGTTTTTTACAGTTTTTACAGTTTCTTACAGTTTCTTACAGTTTCGGTTAATAAATCCTAGATTCCTCTCTCCGATACTTTTAGTATTTTCTTACACAATCTTTATCCTTTATGTGATCTGTTGTTGTTTTTCTCCCGTTTTCATTGCGTGATATTTATCGGTTTTAAATCTGATTATCCGTTTATCGCTCGATTTTCTCAATTCATCCTTTCGCGATTTACGATCGTTTGTACCCGCAGACATATTCATATGATTTTCTGTTCCTTCTGGGAAGTCTTTTATATAATTTTTAAAAATTATGGAAATAAGTGGAGATCATTGCGGCACACTACTGGTGGGCAGGACAGGACAGGGTTTAGCAGGCAGGCAGGCAGGCAGATTTAGGCAGACAAGCAGGCAGACACAGGGAGATTCAGGCAGACAAATAGGCAAACACAGGGAGATTCAGGCAGACAAATAGGCAAACACAGGGAGATTCAGGCAGACAAATAGGCAAACACAGGGAGATTCAGACAGACAAGCAGGCAGGTAGGCAGGCAAGCAGGTACAGGCAGATTCAGGCAGACAAGCAGGCAAACACAGGGAGATTCAGACAGACAAGCAGGAGATTGGCAGCAGGCAGACAGGCAGATTCAGGCAGACAAGCAGGCAAACACAGGGAGATTCAGGCAGGCAAAGGAAACACAGGGAGATTCAGGCAGACAAGCAGGCAAACACAGGGAGATTCAGGCAGACAAGCAGGCAAACACAGGGAGATTCAGGCAGGCAAGCAGGCAAACACAGGGAGATTCAGGCAGGCAAGCAGGCAAACACAGGGAGATTCAGGCAAACAAGCAGGCAAACACGGGGAGATTTAGGCAGATTCAAGCAGGCAAACACATGGAGATTCAGGCAGGCAAGCAGGCAGACACAGGCAGATTCAGGCAGACAAGCAGGCAAACACAGGGAGATTCAGGCAGTCAAGCAGGCAAACACAGGGAGATTCAGGCAGGCAAACACAGGGAGATTCAGGCAGGCAAGCAGGCAAACACAGGGAGATTCAGGCAGGCAAGCAGGCAAACACAGGGAGATTCAGGCAGGCAAGCAGGCAAACACAGGGAGATTCAGGCAGGCAAGCAGGCAAACACAGGGAGATTCAGGCAGGCAAGCAGGCAAACACAGGGAGATTCAGGCAGGCAAGCAGGCAAACACAGGGAGATTCAGGCAGGCAAACAGGCAAGCAGGCAAACACGGGGAGATTCAGGCAGGCAAGCAGGCAGACACAGGCAGATTCAGGCAGACAAGCAGGCAAACACAGGGAGATTCAGGCAGGCAAGCAGGCAAACACAGGGAGATTCAGGCAGACAAGCAGGCAGACACAGAGAGATTCAGGCAGACAAGCAGGCAAACACAGGGAGATTCAGGCAGGCAAGCAGGCAGGCACAGGCAGACACAGACAGGCAGGCAAGCAGGCAGACACAGACAGGTTCAGACAGGCAGGCAAGCAGGCAAGCAGGCAGACACAGACAGGTTCAGACAGGCAGGCAGGCAGACACAGACAGGTTCAGACAGGCAGGCAAGCAGGCAGACACAGACAGGTTCAGACAGGCAGGCAAGCAGGCAAGCAGGCAGACACAGACAGGTTCAGACAGGCAGGCAAGCAGGCAGACACAGACAGGTTCAGACAGGCAGGCAAGCAGGCAGACACAGACAGGTTCAGACAGGCAGGCAAGCAGGCAGACACAGACAGGTTCAGACAGGCAGGCAGACACAGACAGGTTCAGACAGGCAGGCAAGCAGGCAGACACAGACAGGTTCAGACAGGCAGGCAGACACAGACAGGTTCAGACAGGCAGGGAAACAGGCAGAAAGCCAACTGTTCGCAGTTTTCTCAGACAGGTCTCTCATCTTTTTCAATACTTTGCCTATTATTCCTCCTATATTTTGCTGCTTCCAAATTAGTCTTTTATGGAGAAACTCTGTTATCAGAACCTTCATTAAAGTCTAGATGATTACAATCAGTATATTTATTTCTTGAACAATTTCCAAGACCCATTCAAAATAGCTTCATAGATCTGATATTCGTGAATTTGCTGACCGGAAACCATAATATTTACTGGGTAGTGAGTTTTTAGACTTAAGATGGTTTATCAACTTTCCTCTTAATGTTTTTACTAATATTTTTTTACAATGGTCACCTATGGTTTAAAGGGTCTTCCCTGTCTGCCTGTTTACACTGGTACAGTGTGTGTCATCTTCCAGCAGTCTGCCAATTGACTCTTCCTTTCTTAGAGTGAAATCGTAAATAAATTCTAAGAGATAGTATGATTGTTCGGGAGATGATTGTTTTGAAACCTATGGTGATATCCAGTCTGGTTCTCTCTTTTTATCAGTATCTAGAATTTATCTGCTTCCTCTTTTATTCATTTCAATTTTCTGTTTGGGATTCAGATCCTTTAAATTCATATTACGTTTTGTAAATACACTTTCCATTTAATGCCTCTCATATTTCTTCATCAACTTCAGTGAATTTATTGTTTCCCATTATTCTTTGATAAATGAGACACTTGTGCAACATTTGGGTATCTCTATTCTGGAAACGTTGCACAAATGTCTCATTTATCAACTTCTTGGTTTTCAAAACCATTTATTCTCATCATCATTCTCCGTATTTCCTTTCTAATATTTAATTTTACAAACTTGAACAAGAGATTCGGTTCTACCTTCGTCTTGTCCACTGTTTCTTTTACAAAGTTGGTATCTCTGCTAATATATATATATATATATATATATATATATATATATATATATATATATATATATATATATATATATTATTGTAACCACGAATTAGTGGTATTTAATCAATAATAACACTGCGACTAGCCGAGGACTCGAACCCTTGTAGTATTTGGTGGTCCTGTGGTTTTGAGCGTCATGTGATTTTCGTTACCATGAGGCTGGCATAAACGACATGGGTTCGAGTCCTCGGCTAGTCGCAGTGTTGTTATTGATATATATATACACATGTATATAGTGCGGAGGAGCGAGTTGTGAGTGTGGGGGAAGTTCGTGAGGCAGTAGGTAGAATGAAAGGGGGTAAGACAGCCGGGATTGATGGGATTAAGATAGAAATGTTAAAAGCAGGTGGGGATGTAGTTCTGGAGTGGTTGGTGTTTTTATTTAATAAATGTATGGAAGAGGGTAAGGTACCTTGGGATTGGCGGAGAACGTGCATAGTTCCTTTGTATAAAGGCAAAGGGGATAAAAGAGAGTGCAAAAATTATAGGGGAATAAATCTGTTGAGTATACCTGGTAAAGTGTATGGTAGAGTTATTATTGAAAGAATTAAGAGTAAGACGGAGAGTAGGATAGCAGATGAACAAGGAGGCTTTAGGAAAGGTAGGGGGTGTGTGGACCAGGTGTTTACAGTGAAACATATAAGTGAACAGTATTTAGATAAGGGTTAAGAGGTTTTTGTGGCATTTATGGATTTGGAAAAGGCATATGATAGGGTGGATAGGGGGGCAATGTGGCAGATGTTGCAGGTGTATGGAATATGAGGTAGGTTATTGAAAGCGGTGAAAAGTTTGTACTAGGATAGTGAAGCTCAGGTTAGAGTATGTAGGAGAGAGGGAGATTATTTCCCGGTAAAAGTAGGCCTTAGACAAGGATGTGTGATGTCACCTTGGTTGTTCAATATATTTATAGATGGGATTGTAAGAAAAGTGAATGCTCGGGTGTTGGCAAGAGGTGTGGAGTTAAAAGATAAAGAATCTAACACAAAGTGGGAGTTGTCACAGTTGCTCTTTCCTGATGACACTGTACTTTTGGGAGATTCTGAAGAGAGGCTGCAGAGGTTTATGGATGAATTTGGTAGGGTATGTAAAAGAAGAAAATTTAAATTAAATATAGGAAAGAGTAAAGTGATGATAAAAAAATAGGTAACGGAAGATTGGATATCAGGTTGGAGGGAGAGAGTATGAAGGAGGTGAATGTATTCAGATATTTAGGAGTGGACGTGTCAGCAGATGGGTCTGTGAAAGATGAGGTGAATCATAGAACTGACGAGGGGAAAAAGGTGATTGGTGCACAGAAGAATCTGTGGAGACAAAGAGCTTTGTCCATGGAAGCAAAGAGGGGAATGTATGAGAGTATACTTATACCAAAACTCTTATATGGATGTGAAACATGGGTGGTGAATGTTGCAACGAGGAGAAGGCTGGAGGCAGTGGAGGTGTCATGCCTGAGGGCAATGTGTGGTGTGAATATAATGCAGAGAATTCGTAGTTTGGAAATTAGGAGGAGGTGTAGGATTACGAAAACTATTATCCAGAGGGCTGAGGAGGGGTTGTTGAGGTGGTTCGGTTATGTAGAGAGGATGAAGCAAAGTATTATTTTGAGTGTTTAAATCTGTAGTGGAGGGAAGATGGGGTAGAGGTCGGCCTAGGAAAGGGTGGAGGAAGTGGATAAAGGAGGTTTTGTGTGCGAGGGGCTTGGACTTCCAGTAAGCATGCGTGAGCGTGTTCGATAGGAGCGAATGGAGACAAATGGTTTTCTGGACATGACGTGCTGTTAAAGTGTAAACAGGGTAATATTTATGAAGGGTGTGAGGGAAACCGGCAGACCGGACTTGAGTCCTGGAGACGGATTGTACAGTGTCTCCATTCCGAAGGAGGGGTGTTACTGTTGCAGTTTTATGACACACACACACACACACACACACACACACACACACACACACACACACACACACACACACACACACACACACACACACACACAACACACACACACACACACACACACACACACACACACACACACACACACATATATATATATATATATATATATATATATATATATATATATATATATATATGTGAACAGGGTAGGTTGACTGGAATAATTCTTGTAATTTTAACAATCAGTTTCATTAAGATTGCTGTTGTGTGTGATAAGCGAGGTCGGTGTCGCCCGGTGTTGTGTGTGATAAGCGAGGTCGGTGTCGCCCGGTGTTGTGTGTGATAAGCGAGGTCGGTGTCGCCCGGTGTTGCGTGTGATAAGCGAGGTCGGTGTCGCCCGGTGTTGTGTGTGATAAGCGAGGTCGGTGTCCCCGGTGTTGTGTGTGATGAGCGAGGGCGGTGTCGCCCGGTGTTGTGTGTGATAAGCGAGGTCGGTGTCGCCCGGTGTTGTGTGTGATAAGCGAGGGCGGTGTCGCCCGGTGTTGTGTGTGATAAGCGAGGTCGGTGTCGCCCGGTGTTGTGTGTGATAAGCGAGGTCGGTGTCGCCCGGTGTTGTGTGTGATAAGCGAGGTCGGTGTCGCCCGGTGTTGTGTGTGATAAGCGAGGTCGGTGTCGCCCGGTGTTGTGTGTGATAAGCGAGGTCGGTGTCGCCCGGTGTTGTGTGTGATAAGCGAGGTCGGTGTCGCCCGGTGTTGTGTGTGATAAGCGAGGTCGGTGTCGCCCGGTGTTGTGTGTGATAAGCGAGGTCGGTGTCGCCCGGTGTTGTGTGTGATAAGCGAGGTCGGTGTCGCCCGGTGTTGTGTGTGATAAGCGAGGTCGGTGTCGCCCGGTGTTGTGTGTGATAAGCGAGGTCGGTGTCGCCCGGTGTTGTGTGTGATAAGCGAGGTCGGTGTCGCCCGGTGTTGTGTGTGATAAGCGAGGTCGGTGTCGCCCGGTGTTGTGTGTGATAAGCGAGGTCGGTGTCGCCCGGTGTTGTGTGTGATAAGCGAGGTCGGTGTCGCCCGGTGTTGTGTGTGATAAGCGAGGTCGGTGTCGCCCGTGTTGTGTGTGATAAGCGAGGTCGGTGTCGCCCGGTGTTGTGTGTGATAAGCGAGGTCGGTGTCGCCCGGTGTTGTGTGTGATAAGCGAGGTCGGTGTTGCCTGGTGTTGTGTGCGATAAGCGAGGTCGGTGTCGCCCGGTGTTGTGTGTGATAAGCGAGGTCGGTGTCGCCCGGTGTTGTGTGTGATAAGCGAGGTCGGTGTCGCCTGGTGATGTGTGTGATAAGCGAGGTCGGTGTCGCCCGGTGTTGTGTGTGATAAGCGAGGTCGGTGTCGCCCGGTGTTGTGTGTGATAAGCGAGGTCTGTGTCGCCCGGTGTTGTGTGTGATAAGCGAGGTCGGTGTCGCCCCGTGTTGTGTGTGATAAGCGAGGTCGGTGTCGCCCGGTGTTGTGTGTGATAAGCGAGGTCGGTGTCGCCCGGTGTTGTGTGTGATAAGCGAGGTCGGTGTCGCCCGGTGTTGCGTGTGATAAGCGAGGTCGGTGTCGCCCGGTGTTGTGTGTGATAAGCGTGGTCGGTGTCGCCCGGTGTTGTGTGTGATAAGCGAGGTCGGTGTCGCCCGGTGTTGTGTGTGATAAGCGAGGTCTGTGTCGCCCGGTGTTGTGTGTGATAAGCGAGGTCGGTGTCGCCCGGTGTTGTGTGTGATAAGCGAGGTCTGTGTCGCCCGGTGTTGTGTGTGATAAGCGAGGTCGGTGTCGCCCCGTGTTGTGTGTGATAAGCGAGGTCGGTGTCGCCCGGTGTTGTGTGTGATAAGCGAGGTCGGTGTCGCCCGGTGTTGTGTGTGATAAGCGAGGTCGGTGTCGCCCGGTGTTATGTGTGATAAGCGAGGTCGGTGTCGCCCGGTGTTGTGTGTGATAAGCGAGGTCGGTGTCGCCCGGTGTTATGTGTGATAAGCGAGGTCGGTGTCGCCCGGTGTTGTGTGTCAGAAAATTAATGATATTTTAGAATTTTTTGTGTATAACAAAGTAAAAGGATTTGTTCCCCCATTAATTACACAAATCAGATTATAACACAAATGAACGTGAGAGATGATGAAAGGAAGCAGAACGTGGGTATGTAGAACGTGGGTATGTAGAACGTGGATGTATAGAACGTGGATGTATAGAACGAGGGTGTATTGAACGTATGCGTATAGAACGTTGGTGTAGAAGGTGGGTGTATAAAACGTGTGTGCGTGTACATGACACACCTATCTACATAAGCATACAGGACATGTATACGGAACGTACGTATGCAGGACGTGCATGCATGTACAGGACGTGTTCCTAGAGGACCTTTTATATACGTAAATGGCATGCAGATGCATGCAGTGGGTGACCTGTTTACAGTCGAAATGTAAACTAATAGGCCTTAGGCGTGTTGTGTTGTAAAGTCAGTATACTCGTACCCAGCTACATTAAGACAGGCCCAAGAACTAGAGTTCAACGCAAGAACACTCACCTACGTCCAGACGGGGAGTGGAGATTGAGAAAAACCTAGTGAGGAAAGAAGCCATCTGGACATGGGTGTTAACTGGTTGGGAATAGGGAATGTGTCGCTAAGAGGTAAATGGTTAGGTAGATGTGGGGGTACTATAGCCTGCCCTTACTGGGTAGTTTGTCTGCCCTTACTAGGTAGTTTGTCTGCCCTTACTGGGTAGTTTGTCTGCCCTTTCTGGGTAGTTTGTCTGCCCTTACTGGGTAGTTTGTCTGCCCTTACTGGGTAGTTTGTCTGCCCTTACTGGGTAGGTTGTCTGCCCTTACTGGGTAGTTTGTCTGCCCTTACTGGGTAGTTTGCCCTTACTAGGTAGTTTGTCTGCCCTTTCTGGGTAGTTTGTCTGCCCTTACTGGATAGTATGTCTGCCCTTACTGGGTAGGTTATCTGCCCTTACTGGGTAGGTTGTCTGCCCTTACTGGGTAGTTTGCCCTTACTAGGTAGTTTGTCTGCCCTTTCTGGGTAGTTTGTCTGCCCTTACTGGATAGTATGTCTGCCCTTACTGGGTAGGTTCTCTGCCCTTACTGGGTAGGTTCTCTGCCCTTACTGGGTAGGTTGTCTGCCCTTACTGGGTAGTTTGTCTGCCCTTACTGGGTAGTTTGTCTGCCCTTACTGGGTAGTTTGTCTGCCCTTACTGGGTAGTTTGTCTGCCCTTACTGGGTAGTTTGTCTGCTTTTTCTGGATAGTTTATCTGCCCTTATTGGGTAGTTTGTTTGCCCTTACTGGGTAGTGTGTCAGCCCTTACTGGGTAGTTTGTCTGCCCTTACTGGGTAGTTTGTCTTCCCTTTCTGGGTAGTTTGTCTGCTTTTACTGGGTAGTTTGTCTGCCCTTACTGGGTAGTTTGTCTGCCCTTACTGGGTAGTTTGTCTGCTCTTGCTGGGTAGGTTGTCTGTCCTTACTGGGTAGTTTGCCCTTACTGGGTAGCTTGCCCTTACTGGGTAGTTTGTCTGCCCTTAATGGGTAGTTTGTCTGCCCTTACTGGGTAGTTTGTATGCCTTTACTGGGTAGTTTGTCTCCCTTACTGGGTAGTTTGTATGCCTTTACTGGGTAGTTTGTCTCCCTTACTGGGTAGGTTGTCTGCCCTTACTGGGTAGTTTGCCCTTACTGGGTAGTTTGCCCTTAATGGGTAGTTTGTCTGCCCTTACTGGGTAGTTTGTATGCCTTTACTGGGTAGGTTTGTCTCCTTACTGGGTAGGTTGTCTGCCCTTACTGGGTAGTTTGCCCTTACTGGGTAGTTTGCCCTTAATGGGTAGTTTGTCTGCCCTTACTGGGTAGTTTGTATGCCTTTACTGGGTAGTTTGTCTCCCTTACTGGGTAGGTTGTCTGCCCTTACTGGGTAGTTTGCCCTTACTGGGTAGTTTGCCCTTAATGGGTAGTTTGCCTGCCTGCCATTTTTAGGTTGTCTACGTGCCTGCCCTTTATGGGTATGTTGCCTGCCATTTATGGGTAGGTTGTCTGCCTTCACACCAACACTACTCCCCCATTGCTACCACTACAACCAGACCACCATTTTCCTCCACTACCCTCAACCCCTTGAACCATTACCCTTACCCCTTGTACCATTACTCCTACTCCTTGTACCACCACCCCTTTCCACCTCGCTACGTGCGAGGTCACTAGCGTATGAAGTCATGTCAGAAATTGCTTATTCATGATATGACGCCTGTCTCTTTCACCCTTCCCCCTTCCGCTCTCCCCTCTCTCCTCCCGCCTCCACCCGTGCCAGCCAGGAGTGCCGCTCACATGATAATTGCCTGTCGCTAATGGTGCCACCTTATAGCTGACACTCATACCGTCTGACACAAGGGACCAGTGTGCCACCTTATAGCTGACACTTATACCGTCTGGCACAAGAGCCAAGGGTGTTACACTATAGCTGACACTCATACCGTCTGACACAAGGGACCAGTGTGCCACCTTATAGCTGACACTTATACCGTCTGGCACAAGAGCCAAGGGTGTTACACTATAGCTGACACTCATACCGTCTGACACAAGGGACCAGTGTGCCACCTTATAGATGACACACCGTCTGACACAAGGGAGCAAGGTACCACCTTATAGATGACACACCATCTGACACAAGAGACAAGGGTGCCACATTTTAGCTGATTTGGACACAAGACAATGGTGCCGCATTTGATCGCTTTTCTCTGATCAAACCTAAACGACCCTTGCGATTTTAGGGCATCCCCTTGAATATGAAAAACCATAGAGGGGAAAAAAGAGAGGATAAACGAATGTGATAGTGTGAAAGGGAGGAAGGGAAAGACTAGGAGGAAGGAAGAGAAAATCAGTAAGAAATGGAAGGAGACAGAACGTGAGGATAATAAACAGAGGAATAGAAAGCGTAAATAAAAAAAGGAATGACATTGGCGTAGAGAAAGGGTCGAACTGACAAGAGGACATGGATAAAAAATGGAGAAAGAGAGGAAAATCAGTGCTCGACACCCCTCCCCTTCCTTCCTAGTGGACAGGGATAAGTGCCTACCCCAGGGAAAGACTGGGATGGGTAGGGCAGGCGAGGGCACTGCCGACACTAGGACAGTGATGGCAGGGCAGGCTAGTGCACTGCCGTCACTACAGCTGTGATAGCAGCTCAGGATAGTGCACTGTCGTCATTGCAACAGTGATGGCAGAGCAGGCTAGTTCACTGCCGTCACTACAACAGTGATGACAGCGCAGGCTAGTGCACTGCCGCCACTGCAACAGTGATGTACTCACTGAGTGACTGTCATTTCACAATGATACTCACTTCTAAGTCTGTATGTACTCAGCGAGGTGTACTCTAGTACCATGTTCCAGCTCCTGACCCCGCTTCTTCACATTCAGTTAACTGTAACGTTTAATTGTCTGGGATATTCTACTTCCTGGCTGCTCTGAGTCTGAAAAAAAATACTTCCTGACGTCCCTGTAACGCCAGGAAATGTCTCTGTCTTTCATATTAATTCCTCTGAGTATTTTTTACGTCGTTCTCATGTCTCCTCCCAGGCCCTTCTCTAGTGTCATCATGTTCAAATTGTTAATCTCTCGCTCTTATCTTGTACTCCTTGTTGATGCTGGTGAAGAGTCCTTGATCCAAGAAGGTTGGGGGGAAGTGCAAGCCACTTCCTTCTTCTGTTACACATCTTAAACGCTTAACCAGCACTAACAGCCTTGCTGGTCAGAGACCGCGGCACAGTTGCCAGACGGAGGCTCGAGCCTTCGGCAGTCTGCCGTGAATAGCGAGTAAAAAGTGAGTTTCACATTTATTCACTAATCGTCAGCGGTTTATGACCTTTATGGGGTTAGCACTTAAATTTATAATAATAATAATAATAATAATAATAATAATAATAATAATAATAATAATAATAATAATAATAATAATAATTGATCAGTCATTGTGCTTAGTGACATTTGCGGATTTAGCGGTTAAATTGATTATTTTTTGGTCAAAAAAAAAAAATCGTTGTCAAAGATATTTGAACATAATTAGGTTATTTTGGGGGGTTACTCATCTCGAAAATGTTAGTAAGTTTTTCAAATTGTTTCTAGTTTGTGAGATATTGTAGACGTATCCTCAGTTAACAGGGAACTTAGTCATAACGTGTGTATATAAGTGACAATTCGTATATACAGATATACAATTCGCATATATATTCGTATATAATAAAGATTATAATTTTATTTTTATTTTCTTTAATTAACGAAAAGAGTTGAATCGACAACGACCACCTGATGATATTGAAGCCTTTGGTTTGTTATTTTTTCCAAATAAACTTGATTTCTTCACGAAGAATTTGCTTAAACAATCCCAGTGCATTTTGATACATTTATGGCGAATATTCTTTGCAAAAACAACGAGAAAACATCGCAGATTTTGTAAAACAAGATTATCTTGCTTGTTTTGGAGTGTTGCTTGGAGAAGACAAGTCTTGGGCTCCCCATGTGGTGTGCTAAACCTGTGTAGAATGCTTATGACAGTGGAAAAATAGACAAAGGAAAAGTTTAAACTTGGGTGTACTCATGATGGGGAGAGAACCGTAGAACCACCACGATGATTGTTGCTTCTGTATGGTGAATGTGAATGGTTTCATTCGATACTGGAAAGTCAAGTGGAAATATCCTGATTTGGAGTCAGCAAGGAGACCTGTGCCACACAGTGAAGACGTTCCTATACCATTGTTTATAACACTGCCTGACGTCCTCTTGTTAGATGCTGAAGAATCTCAGGGTTTAGGATGTAAGTCAGGTGGTGGTAGTGGAAGCGAATATGAAGAAAGTATTTCAACACCACAGCAGTTCTCCCAAGAAGAACTCAGTGATCTGATACGTGACCTCAGTCTGTCACAGCAAGCATCTGAACTTTTAGCATCCAGACTAAAAGAAAAGAACTGTCTGCAACAAGAAATTAAAATAACAGCTTATCGGACAAGAGAGGTTGAACTCCTTCCTTACTTCAGCCAAGATGAAGAACTTATATACTACAATAACATCCCTGGACTTCTTCGAATGTCTGTTGAATATCGACCAGGAGACTGGCGATCGTTTATAGATAGCTCCATTACAAGCTTAATGTGTCATATTGCACAGTGGTAACCAATATACGTCTCTTCCAGTTGTTCACTCAGCAAAACTGCTGATGACCAACATAGAAGAAAATCGTATAACGTTTTCATATGCAGTAATTATTGGTATCCGAATTATGTTACGATGTTCATCTGTTATTATATAGAATGAAGAGCTAATATGTATTACGTGATTTGACTTTTGTATTATCTAAAAAAATAATTTCAGTGCGATTTGTAAGTTAGCCGCGCCTGATCAATATATTTTTCATATATTGTATGTTTTTCAGTGGGGTACCAAATTTATCAAAAACTAGAGCCAATCAAGCAATCAGTGTCATTGACCAGAAAATTAGTGTTGACCAGTGAGTTGACCAGTCGTTGTGCTTAGTGATCCTTACGGGTTTAGCGCTTTATTATCTGTTATACGTAACAAATTAATCTATTTTCTCCTGGCTATCTGAGGGACCCAGTCTGCTCAGTATAATTTTCGTGTATTAAATATTGGCAATATTAATCGTCTTAACTAATTACTTTCCACCGTCTGTCGTGTCTATGTTAGTTGGATTTGTTGAAATTTACAGTTGGCACTGCTCTTGTGAGTGCCTCAGGGCACTGTCTTACTAAAGGAATTAGAGGTACCCTTGCCATCCTTGGAGTGCCTAATGGGACAACTTAGCATCCGAATGCTCGCAGAAAAAGGTCACCAGGACGGTTCATAGTGGAGTCACGGAAAAGCTCCAGAAGAGGTCAAAGAGGTGAAATACAGTGTTGGCACTGCTGTCAGGAGCGCAGTTGGCACTGCCCTTGAGAGTGCCTTAACACATTATTGCATAATGTTTCGTGAATGTCAACACAGAGACTCGAGATAATTCTTCTCCCATTATTATTTATATATAAAGAATAACTCGTTATAATTAACTTGTCGTTTAAGACGGGCGGAGGAGACAGTGGCCGTTATTAACCCTGATGAAATGCAACTTAACGTAGTACCTGTTTTAACGGATGACAGAATGCCCTGTTATTACCGTTAAAGTCACGCAACTGGACATAGAACCTGTTTTAACTGTTAAAAACGAGGACAGATGGAGGGCAGTTTGCGCGTCATTACTGTTTAAAACACGCAACAGGGCAAACATGTAACAGAGTTCCTGTTATTACTGTTTAAGACGCGCAACAGGAAAGAGAATAGAGTGACTGTTTCAACTAATGAGAAGCGAATAGACTAAAGATAGTTCCTAAATTAGTGTTTGAGACATGTAACAGTACAGAGAGAGGATAGATTGCCTGTTATTTCTGTTTAGGACACACAAAGGGAAGAGTGACCTACTACCGTTGAAAACAGGACAAACATCAAAGTAATTCTTTTAACTTTTCAAGTCACGAAGATGTTCAGCTGACACCATGAAAGCGTGTGCCATAATTACCATAAATTTCTTAGTCGGATAAGGGTTATGGTTGTGGGTAATTGTATGTTGGTTCTGGGTTTTTGGTTGTGTACAATGTATATTTTGTGGTTTTTCCGGGGAGTTTTTTGCTTGTAATTTTCATTCTCGTGGGGTCGACCGTGAGGTTACCAGCCCTCTCCTTGATTGTGGTTATTGCTGTGGGTTGTGGTTGAGTGACGTGCGTTACTCTAATATAGGTCATCCTTCGACACACTGAAGCGTGACGGACCTGTGACGTGACCATTGATGCGGGTCACGCTATATTCCTATCTTTCACATGCAGCCCTCGCAATAGGTCACAATCTGTTCCGAATATATGACCCTCTCCCCCGCCTTCCTTCCTTTATCAGGTAGTAGGTCACAGACCATCTTCAGTGCATGACCTACCTTTCACGAGGTAATAAGCCACACACTGTCCTCAGTGCATGACGTATTACGAGGCAGTAGGTCACACTCCATCCTTAGTACATGACCTACCTATTAGAGGTAACAGATGGCACTCTGTTCTCTGTAATGAAAGAGCGGGATCCAGGGTGCCATTCTATCTGCTTAGTATCTTTCCAAGGCACCACGGTGACCCATTTGGCACGCTTATGGCTGCTCGGAAGGCAGAATACCAGGATAATACACGTCGAACAGAGTTTCGCTCCAGAGATGGAAACGTTTTCTTAAAACACTGTTTCTCTGCACTGTCTTGATTCGTCTTATGGCTACTCTGGGGTTTGTAAGGAAGGTCTGTGTCTGTTTGATGCGTGATCAAGTGATAAGGCATTGTGGGTACGTTTCGAACACCATGATCCTGGTATTTTGTCGGTAGTCTTAGCAGAAATAAATAAATTTCATGGATATCATGAGCCTGGGTCGTGGCAGGATTCAGGATTTCCCCATGTGTTTAACATCTTGGCGACTTAAGGAAAAAGTCACAGTACCGTAGCTGGAACAATTTATAACACACACACACACACACACACACACACACACACACACACACACACACACACACACACACACACACACACACACACACACACGCACACACACACGCACATGCAAAAATCGCGAAAAGGTGACACAAGACGCAACACAACCACGTGGGGAGTTGAAAGATTGCTCTACGCCTTTATTGCTAATTGACCAGTTTTACCTATTCGGTACGAATATATTCGTGTACATGTGTGATGATTTGTAAATTATTTAGAGGCAACATTGTGAAATAATTGGTTGTATATTTTTAGATTCTGACGTGTATGATTCCAGGTGACCTGCGTGTGGTCACGTGATGGGTCAGGTCACCATGCATTACGCAGCTCAGTAGAAACATCTGTCACGAAGCTCTGCTGCAAGTTTATCCAAGACATGCCATTCAAAACACAAGTCACAGGGACACACACACACACACACACATATATATATATATATATATATATATATATATATATATATATATATATATAATATATATATATATATATATATATATAATAATCTCCTTGTTTGATATTAGTTAAGACGCTTATCTGTAAAACAGACATTCATACCGACTGTATTAAACAATAAGAAGGAAAAAAATCATCGTGTCTCGAAGTGCCGGACCGCGGTGGTGTGATGCCCTACACACTGCACAAAAACTATACCACGAATGCTAAAAATAAAAACTTGTATTAGCCCAACATGTAGCTCCTTAAGTGCACTGATATTAATATTCGCTTACATTGAAACACGTTTTACCAAATCTTAACAGGTTGAGAAGGTCTCTCCGATTTTAGCAAGTAATAATAATAAAATAACTGAAACTTATTGTAGAAGGCACGATAGATATCCGGAAATCACTTTATCAGAGGCTGAGAAAGGATACCTCGAACTCGCGTTTTACAAGGTACAAAAAAATATACCTGGAACCGACGTTTTACAAAGAGCAAAAAATATACCTAGAATTCGCGTTTTACACATAGTAAACAACTACACATGGAATTACCGTTTTATAAGGCAGAAAAAAATATACCTGGAACTCGCGTTTTACAAAGAGAAAAGACTATACCTGGAACTCGCGTTTTACAAGTCACAAAAAATATATACCTGGAACCCACGTTTTACAAGGCACGAAAAAAACTATACCTGGAACCCACGTTGGAAAATGCAGACAAAATCTAGAAAGGAAATGATGGAGTGAGAGATGTTCCGTGTTGCCATCATCAGGCAGAATAAATGATGAGGAATTCTTGAGAAAATACTCACGCAAGACAGGAAGTTAATGGTGACTTAGATAATATTGTGGTGGTAGCGTTATCTAAGCTAACATAGTGGTTAAACTATCCGTGCTAACACTGTCAAGGCTGACATAATCTAAGATTATGTTATTTTAGAGGACAGCGTTGTCTGACCCTTACGGGTTTAGCGCTTGGTTACAATTATAATAATCTGCCCTGGACTACTAGACTGTTAGGTAATTTATCATTATCTAACATTCTCGTGTCTAAACTAACATTATTTAAGGTGAGGTAATGTTAGTTAATATTGTACTAGATTTAATTAATGTTATCTCTGTTTACAATCTCTGTTAGCTAAGATAATGATGACTTTCTTGGTAGCCAGGGCATTAAGATATAACCTGTGATATACCCGTGTGTAGTTTCAAGTGTTTTAGTATCTCCTAGCCCGGTCGGAGGCCAGGCTTCCTTGTTGATTCGTATTCACTCAGGTTGTTGCAGCTGGCCGCCTGCAGACATACTTGGCCATCATGACCAGGCTGATAGAAAGAGTGGGAAGAAGAGGTTGAGGAAGTTGTCAGCAGCTGACCATAAACCATTATAAAACTATACCCTAGTGGGTTTAGCACTTGGTTTTGATTATAATAGTATAAAACTACAAATCATAAAATTTTCTTTCTGAAAGAAAATGGGAATCCGTCGTTAAACTATAATAGATCATAAAGGAAAAACGGTAACTCGTCATGAACGAAAACGCGAACGTGACAAAAGAAAACTTCAATCTGTCATTAGAGAAAACGTTAATTAACCCGTCGTAATGGTAAATAATAACCCGTCATAAAAGAAATCTTTAATCCGTCATAAACAACAACAAGAAACCATCATGGAAACTGTAACGTATCATAACAGTAATAATCAATCCTTGTAAGAAAAACAATGTGCATCATTAATGAACGATAATCCATTAAAAGAACACTATATTGCGTCATAAAATACCGATAAACCACATATAAGAAAAGGCAACATTGGAAAATTGTATATAGATAGTTGTCACAGCAGCGATGTATATATATATATATATATATAATATATAATATTATAAAATTATATATATTATATATATATTTATATTTATATTTATATATATTATTTATATATATATAATTATATATATATATTATATATATTATATATATATTATATATATATATATTTATTATATTAAAATATATTATATTTTTTATATATATATATATAATATATATTATATATTTTTATAATATATATTTATATATATTATTATGTATATATTATATATTATATATATATATATATATATATTATTAATATATTTTATATATATATATATATAATATATATATATATATTTTAATATATATATGTATATAATATATACTATATTATTATTATATATATATATATATATTTTATATTATTTATTTTATATATATATTATATATTTTATATATATATATATTATATTGTATATATATATATATAATTTTTTTTTTTTTTTTTTTTTTTTTTTTTTTTTTATCACACCGGCCGATTCCCACCAAGGCAGGGTGGCCGGAAAAAGAAAAACTTTCACCATCATTAAATCCATACTGTCTTCCCAGAAGGGTGCTTTACACTACAGTTTTAAACTGCAACATTAACACCCCTCCTTCAGAGTGCAGGCACTGTACTTCCCATCTCCAGGACTCAAGTCCGGCCTGCCGGGTTTCCCCGAATCCCTTCATAAATGTTACTTTGCTCACACTCCAACAGCACGTCAAGTATTAAAAACCATTTGTCTCCATCACTCCTATCAAACACGCTCAAGCATGCCTGCTGGAGTCCAAGCCCCTCGCACACAAAACCCCCTTTACCCCTCCCTCCAACCCTTCCTTGGCCGACCCCTACCCGCCTTCCTTCCATACAGACTGATACACTCTTGAAGTCATTCTGTTTCGCTCCATTCCTCTACATGTCCAAAACCCCCTCAACAACCCTTCCTCACCCCTCTGGACAACAGTTTTGGTAATCCCGCACCCCTCCTAACTTCCAAATACGATTCTCTGCATTATATTTTACCCACACATTGCCTCAGACATGACATCTCCACTGCCTCCAGCCTTCTCCTCGCTGCAACATTCCTCACCCACGCTTCACACCCTATAAGAGCGTTGGTTAAAACTATACTCTCATACATTCCCTCTTGCCCCCAAGGACAAAGTTCTTTGTCTCCCCAGATCCTAAGTGCACCCCTCACTCTTTTTCCTCATCAATTCTAGATTCACCTCATCTTTCATAGGGCCCATCCGCTGACACGTCCATCCCAAATATTGATACGTTCAACCCCCTCCATACTCTCCCTCCAAACTGATTTCATTTTCATCACCCAATCTTTTGTTTCCTCTAACCTTTCTTTTTGTATTACTTTAATTTTCTTCTTTTGCCCCCTACCCAAAATTTATCCACAATCTTGCAACTTTCTTTAGAATCTCCGAGCACGTGTCATCAGCAAGAGAGCTGTGCAACTCCCCCTTTGTGGTGATTCTTTATCTTTTAAAATCCACCCTTTGCAAGACCCCCGCTTTTTTCTCTTACAAACCCTTATAAAAATATAAAAACCCCGGGGGGCCCCCCCCCCACCCCCCCCCCCCCCCCCCTTTTTTTCCCCCCGGGGCATCAACACCCTTTTTTAAGGCCTACTTTTATGGGAAAAAATTTCCCCTCTTTCCTACATCTCAACTTAGCCTCATTTCTTTAAAAATCTTCATTTTTTCAGAACCTCCTCCTACACATACACTTGAACATCTGCCCCATTGCCCCTATCCCCCCTGTTACGTTTTTCCAAAATCCTAAATGCCAAAAAGCTCTTTAGCCTTATCAAAATATGTTCATTTAAATTTGTTTCCTGTAAACACCTGGTCACAACCCCCCCTTTCCCTAAAGCCTCCTTTTTTCTTGCTACCCTTTCCCGTTTACTTTTAATTCTTTCAATTAAAAACTCTCCCATACACTTTACCAGGTACATCAACAGACTTTTTCCCTTTAAAATTTTTGACTCTTTTTATCCCCCTTTTCCTTTTTCAAAAGGGAAAATGCTGCTCTCTGCAATCCCCAGGTACCTTTCCCCCCTTTCTAATTTATTTAAAAAATTTAACCCTCCCAAAACTTTCCCCACCGCTTTTAACTTTTATCTTTATCCCCTCAATCCGGGTGCCTTACCCTTTCATTTTACCCTGCCTCACGAAATTCCCCCACACTCACAATGGTTTCCCCCTCCCACAGATGTTATTTTCCTTGCCCCATCACGAAATCACAGTTCCCCATTTTTCAAATTTAAATTCCTCAAATATTCCTTCCCCTTTTCCCCAAAACCCCTTAACTCTCCTTTAATAATTCCCCTCCTATTTTTTTAAATGACAAATCCCTTTGTTCTTAGGCTTTCTTAATTGTTAATCTCACTCCAAACTTTTTCTTATTTTCAACAAAATTTGGATAACATCTCACCCCCCTCTATTTTCTCTCTTTTTACTTCTTCACACTCTTTAATCTCTCTTTTTCTCCCTTATCTTCCCCCCTTGCATCACTTCTACTTTGTAAAAAAATTCTTTTTGCTAACTTTTTTTCCCTTTCTACTCTTTACTCATATTCCCCCTAAACGTCCCCTTTTCCCCCTCACCACTTTCCCGTAACCACAAAATTGGGTGAAAACTTAAACTACATTTTTAAACCCCACCCATACCTCTTCGCCCCTTTGCCTATGCTCTCTTTTGCCCCTCTTTTCCCAAAAGTGTTTATTTCTTACCTACTGCCCCCTCTTTTAGTTTAAAACCTTTACCTCTCTCTTCCCTGATGCTTCTATTCTCCTTGTATCCCATTCCCTTTACTCTCAGTGTAGCTACAACTAGAAAGTGTTTCTGATATATCTGTGGCCCCTCTATAAACATGTACATCCTGAAGTCTACTCAACAGTCTTTTATCTCCCAATACATAATCCAACAAACTACTGTCTTTTCGCCCACATCATATCGTGTATACTTATTTATCCTCTTTTTTTTAAAATATGTATTACCTATAACTAAACCCTTTCTATACAAAGTTCAATCAAAGGGCTCCATTATCATTTACACCTGGCACCCCAAACTTACCCACCACACCCTCTCTAAAAGTTTCTCTACTTTAGCATTCAGGTCCCTACCACAATTACTCTCTCACTTGGGTTCAAAGCCTCTATACATTCACTTAACATTTTCCCCAAAAACTCTCTCTCTCCTCTGCATTCCTTCTTCTCCAGGTGATACACGCTTATTATGACCCACTTCTCGCATCCAACCTTTACTTTAATCCACATAATTCTTGAATTTACACATTCATATTCTCTTTTCTCCTTCCATTTAAATGATCATTTAACATTACTGCTACCCCTTCCTTTGCTCTAACTCTCTCAGATCTCCGATTTAATCCCATTTATTTCCCCCCACTGAAACTCTCCTACCCCCTTCAGCTTTGTTTCGCTTAGGCCAGGACATCCAACTCTTTTCATTCATAACATCAGCAATCATTTTGTTTCATTGTCATCCGCACTAACCACGCACATTTAAGCAACCAGTTTTATAAAGTTTTTCTATCTTCTCTTTTTTAGTAATTGTATACAGGAGAAGGGGTTACTAGCCCATTGCTCCCCGCATTTTAGTCGCCTCATACGACACGCATGGCTTACGGAGGAAAGATTCTTTTCACTTCCCCATGGACAATAGAAGAAATAAAAAAGAACAAGAGCTATTTAGAAAAAGGAGAAAAACCTAGATGTATGTATATATATATATGCATGTAGTGTCTGTGAAGTGTGACCAAAGTGTTAGTAGAAGTAGCAAGATATCCCTGTTATCTTAGCGTGTTTATGAGACAGAAAAAGAAAAAAAACCAGCAATTACATCATGCAAAATACATATTACAGGTTTTTGTTTTCACAGTTCATCTGGCAGGACGGTTTTAGTACTTCCTGGGTAGTTGCTGTTACCAACCTACTACCTAGTATATATTATAAATATTATATATATATATATATTTATATATATATATATATAATATATATATATATATATTATATATATATATTATATATATTATATATATAATATATATATATATATTTTATATATATTTTATAGGCTGCTGTTTCAATACCACTTGTTTCGTGGTTTCGTTACTTTATATATTTAGTAGCCACGAACAAGTTGTATTTAATTATTAAAAAACACTGTGACTAGCCGGAGAATCAAACCCGTGTTGTTTTAGCCCACCTCATGGTGAGCGAAATTCACTACGCTCTGACTCACTGGACCATACAATCCTGTCCTAGGATCGGATGGCCCAGTGAGTTAGAGCGTAGTGAATTTTCGCTCACCATGAGGTGGGCTAAAACAACACGGGTTTGATTCTCCGGCTAGTCACAGTGTTGTTACACACACACACACACTCATATTATATATATATATATATATATATATATATATATATATATATATATAATATATATATAATATATATATATATACGGGAAATTTTTTATTAAAGTTAATCGTTTCAGTGATCTTTCGCCGTCATTAGGATCTGTCAGATATTACATAGATGTACACATCAAGGAACAGCTTTCCTCAAGATCATAACAGTAGAGAAAGTTAAAACATATACAGACTGCAATAAATAGGTGAGGAGAGTATGTTAGAACAGGTGAAGACAGTCAGATGCTACATTACGTTCACTGCAGCCATTGAGGTCAACTAAATAAGAAAACGTAAAGGGGAAGAATAATAATCCCGTGACAGATACATTGTCAGTAAGTTGCCATTGTTTCACTGCAAATAATTCAGTGGCAAATACGTTGTCTATCAGTTCAGACTGCTTCCTTGTAAATAATCCAGTAGCAGAGATACATTGTCAGGAAGTTTAGGTCTGAACTAATATACAAACTTTAAAATTCTTACATTTAACTTATGTTTTGACACTGATGTAATATTAGCCATTTGCACATAATATATGATCTTTAGTCTCAAAATATAGTCTTAGGGTTGAAAAAGGTTGATTTAATCGCTTTAGTAAGTGCCCTTTATGACTTACTGTACCTCGGTGTTGACACTCGAGTTTGGATGTGTCCAAAAAGTGTTACCAATATATTTTGTACTAAAGCTAGAATAAAATGATGAACATCAATGTACTTGTTTTAACTGTAATATTAGAGATATCGCTTGTACTTCCAAACTAGAATGTGAACATAGAGATATGCCGTACAGGGCTCTAGCTAAATAAAATAGCTGAACCTCCATTTTCAACCATAAGACTACATTCTGAGACTAATGTAATATTCCTTGGGCTAATTGCTTCAGAATTACAGTAAAGACACAAAATAGGCTAAGCTTTAAGAACGGTAGAAAGTCTGTTAATTAAGCACTTCAAACTTATACTCACAATATAGCTGCAGTTGAATTGTTTATGCTGAAATAGTCGAGTGTCCCTTGTTAAAGTTTCTTATCAAGTTGACCTTGAAGAGTGCAGTGTGTGGATGTAGTCAGGTCCTGTCTTCTTACCTGCCTGCCTACCTGCCTGCCTACCTGTCTGCCTACCTGTCTGTCTTCCTGTCTGCCTACCTCCACCTGAGGTAACATACTCTCCCCAGTATGTTGTTTTAGTCTGTACTGGTTTGACTTACTCTACTACTGCGTAATAAATCTGTTCCTTGAGTTTACGTGTAGTTGAGTAATATTTTACAGATTTTAATGGGGAATGATTAGCTAAACATCTAAATTTAATATGCTGACCTTAGAGACAAATCTGGTCGTTTCATTTACTTCATACATGATGTTGAAGTTTGTATATGTATATATAATCATACATTTATCCTTCGTCGTGTAATTAAAGCACACATACTAGTGCATTACTCCGTAAATAACCAAAACTCTCAGCCCATCCAGTAAATTTCTTATAGTCATATTAATTCAAAGCTTATTAGATACGTATTCCTTATCCTAGAATAAAACGTAATTTAATCTACACCTTAAAAAATAAGACATTTTTTGGATTCCTTCTCTTGATTGTTATTTTTTAAATACCTATTTTTTTTTACTTTTACACCTTTTTTTTTTTATACTTAAACACCCTATATATAAACATTTTCCTGTTACACTGTTAAAACCCTGAAATATAACTCCTCACTCTTACGTATTTTGCGTTTTTTTTTTAACGAACCTTTAAAATCTAAACACTTCTTTTAAAACCTTGGAATATAACACTTAAAATATAACCTTAAAATATTCGTATTCTATTACGAGATTGTTTCTTGGAGAACTACGAAGATTTCCTTCTGAATTCTCACAAACTTGTTTCTGGTGACTTTATATAAAAACTTATAAACTTTTCTCTCATCTTCTTAAATCCTGATAATTTAAATATGATTTTCCACTTTGTTTCACCACTTCTTCTCCTTACTAAATAATTGAGGTACCTAATATAAATTCTCTTTCCTTTCCTTTATTTTCCTATTCCTCAATGGAAGAAACTTCAAATGTCTAATACAGTCGACTATAGACTCCGAAGTTTTGTCTATCTCCTCAGTTTAAAAAACTTTTGTACAGGTCATTTTTCTTTCCCTGACCTTATCATCCGCAACTTCTCTTTTTAAATGGTGAGCAGCTTTGCAATTACCCATTTTAAACTTATTTTACACATTTTCCATTGCTTGTCCTCTTTGCCTTCTCCCCCTTTGATACTCTTCCTGTCTCCTCGCCATCTTCTTGTATCCTTGTCAGTGAGAGCTGTTAACGCAGGCACTTTGAGGAAATCTGGTGTCCTCCTGGGAGGATTGAGATAGGCGTTGGCCCACCTGGGGAAAATTCAGTTGTCGTTTGCAGGTTAAGGTAGTCAGAGGCCCACCGGGGGATGATAATGTTAGCTCCAGAAGTTTTTGGGAATGATAGGGTTAATGCGTAGAATGTGTATGGAAGTCGTTAGTCCTTCAGGGTTGAGAGAATCTAAGGTCCACCTTGGAATAATAACATTAGCGCTGATAGGGTGAGGCAGCCGTAGATCCACCTGTCAAAATTAGTTATCATTGACAGGGTGAGGCAGATGGAGACTACCTTGCAAGTGACAACTGAGGAGGGAATAATAGTGTTAGCACTAGATATTTCAGATAGTCGGAGGCATACCTGGGAATAATATTGCTATGAGAGGGTGAGGTAGTCGGAGGCTCACCTGGGAATAATGATGTTAGCACAGGCATGATGGGGCAGTAGAGCAGCCCACTTGGAAATAAAAATAGCAATAATGGTCATCGGTGGAACACGGTTGGTGGGGCGCTGTCTCGGGGACCCTGGTGAATAAGCAATGAAAAAGATGCGTACGCAGGCAAAGAGTGGCCGGTGGGCCATGGGGGGAAGGGGTGCCACCTTAATGCCTCCAGTAGTGTGCTGGATTTGTCCACCCTCCCCCCTCGTCCTGGGTCTCCCCCACCCATTTCTAACACATGCCCTCCATGTTAGGTCCTTCCCTCCCTCCCACTCTTCCCACCTCACCCCCTCTCTCCTTGTCTACTAACCCCCCCCTTCCTTTCCCCTCCCATTGGTCGAAGTCATGGCGTGTTTAGTTAGTGTAGCGTTGAACACCCAGGTGAGTGTACCTCAGTGCCTGTCTCCGTCCTGCTCTATACTACACTGCACACTAAGTCAGGCAACCACAGCTTCTGCACTCGTAACTCTACCTGCAGCAGCCTTCAACACTTACAACACTTCTTGATGATAACTTCGACATTCACAACACTACCTGCTGCTGCCTTCAATACCCAAGCCACTACCCGATGCTAACCTCTACACTCTTGATAGTGTAGCAGCCCTCAACACTCAACACTACCTCATGGCAACCTCGACACTCATAACACTATACTACCTGCAGCAGCCTTCAACGCTTACAACACTACCTGATGCTTCAATCAACACTACCAGTCGTTTCCCTCAATACCTTCAGCACCCCTGTCATTACTTCGTGTTACCAGAAGTACAGCGAACACTGTCGAACGCTCACTTTGTGCCTCTGAAGGTGACATGGATATTACCAATCTTCATTGAACGTCTTTACTGAACCTTCCTCAGAGTCCTTACTTGAGTGAGGGTGGAGGATCTTGGCCTCTGTGTACCGAGCACGTCCACAGTATCCTCAGACTAGTGTTGGAATTACATGTATGTTCAGTAAATTGCGGGCCATTTAATGATTCATGGTAAAGTAACCCTTTCCTTTCCCCTTCTGATCCTCTTTGACATCATAGAACGCCCCTTCTCCCCCTGCTACTCACTCCTACGCCTGTAATAAAACGCCACTAGTGACGTACTATTAATTCCGGGTATTCTTTGTGCTATTTTGTTGCAAAGATTAGCGTATAG
Source organism: Cherax quadricarinatus (assembly GCF_026875155.1). Lineage (NCBI taxonomy): Eukaryota > Metazoa > Arthropoda > Malacostraca > Decapoda > Parastacidae > Cherax > Cherax quadricarinatus. The sequence goes on from NC_069450.1 coordinate 20,875,427, forward strand.
CGTGAGGGGGGGGGGGCCGTGGGTCAGGGTGCTCCATAGCGTGTCCCACACTTGCCCTGCCTGACTACCTGGCCTCCGGAAGGGTGCGAGAGGGTCCCCTTGGAGGGTCTCCTTGAAGGGGCCCCAGCACCCCCTCCCCTCACACGCTTCTTGTGCTAGTATGTAGTGTAGTGTTGCCATCGCTTCCGTCCACCGTGCTATTGATCGACGGTGCTTTCAAATGGCTGTTGTGAACATTTTATTGTGAGACCCCCCAACCCTCCCTCTCTCCCCCCCCACACACATCAACGGCTGTGCTAACATAATATTTCTGTTGAGTTGCAGGTTCTACCCCTCCCCCATTTTCGGTGGAGTGAGCCACGAAGGAACATCTGAGACAGTGTTTGAGAGTGAACAGTAACTGTTAAGTGCAGCATGTGGCACTGGTGTGTGTAATTTAGTGCAGGTGTTAGTGGCCGTGCGAGGGAGCAATGGCCATGCGGAGGTCGCCATGTACCATCGGCGGAGCAGCAGCCTGACGGGCAGTGCCAAGGTGTCTGAAAACCCGGTGTCCGCCGCCCAGGCCAGGCCCAGGCCCCGTCCGCCCCAGAGGGCCTCGAGTCTCGACGTGGGAGACCATGGCGTGGCCGGCGGTGGCAGCCTCGATGAGGGAGAAGCCTCACGGCGGGGGCGACCGGAAAATTTGGCACAGGCCGCCATATCGGCGGCTCACAGCGCCTATGAAGTCCTGGAAAACCGCAGCGAGGCCATCTTCCAGCGATTCGACCACTCGATGGACGAGCTGGAGAATGGCCCGCTGGTGCAGACGGCGAAGGCGACTGTCCAGCGAGCCGCCATCGTCATTGAGAAGCCAGTGGGGAAGATAAAGCAGAGTCGCTTCGTGGAAGAGGTGAGCGGCGTCATCACTGAGATCGAGAACACTGAAGTAGTGCAGGCGGCAAAGGGCAGGGCCCGCCAGGCCTACATGTACGTTGAACCCATCAGCGAGAAGATCCTGAGTCGTGTAGGGAGCCTTGACGCAGACGACGAGGAAGTACAGTTCGTGATTCCCCCCTCGATGCAGAGGTCTTCAGGCAGGACTGTAGACGCCACGGCCAAGTGTAGACCTATATCAAGGCTGTACGAGCAAGATAGTAAACTAATTAAGATAGACCCTACTCAGTATGTTGCTATACAAGAGGAAGTTCCTGAAATTCATGTGTCGGGTGAAGATGGAAGGTGTTCCGTCCTCTCTCAAGGTAGTGATAATTTGCTCAAGGTCAAAGCTCCTGACCAAATCAGTATAGTGTCTGCCACTGATTCAGAGAGACAATACGAGATCGTTCGTCCTTATAAACTGTATCGGACTCCTCCTCTTTCACCTCCGAGACATAAAGAACACAGACATTCCTTGCAAGTGAAATTGTTTAATAGTGGTGTGAAAACTTCCCTCGTAGACGAGAACTCTGAAAAGCGTAGGTTACTAGACGATAAATCAGAGTCGTGTCACTGTAGTAATGGCTCGAGGTCGGTTCGCTTTTCTGACGACGACCCGACGTCAGGAGCGGGGAGCAAGACGGAGAGCAGCTTGGTTCCTAACACGGCGGATAAGCAAACTTCTGCCACCTTGGGGGTCAAGAGGATGGTGGATGTATGTGAGAGAAGACCGGCACTGAAGGACTCCAAGTCTCCTCAGGCGATAGACAAGAGGAACTCAATGCTAGACGAGTGTGGAGAGGACGAACCTTTAGTCCCCATAGAGTGCGTGCAAGGCTCCAGCATCGCTAAGATCAGAGAGAAGATGCGAGAATTCAACTACAACATCGTCTGCATCAACGGCAAGACTTTCTATGTGCCTAAGTCCGTCGTGAAGGAGCCGGAGGGAAAGGAAGTGTATGGAGGAGCCTCGGCTTTCTTCGAGTCTTCTGAGACCATAGACTGGAAAACTGTTAAAGGTATACATTTAAGAAGTTTACTGATAAACTCCCATACGAAAAATAATAATTGAAGGATGATATATATATATATATATATATATATATATATATATATATATATATATATATATATATATATATATATATTGTATTTTATATAAACATTTTACTGAGAGCAATAGTTAAGCATAATATATATAATAGGCTACCCCATTTCCCTGTTCTCCTATTCACTTTAATAGTTTGCTAGTTGCATGTTAGTCAGGGCGATCGTGCACTAGTTGCATGCTAGTCAGGGTGACTATGCGTGCTTCTTTTTTTTCTTGGCCTATCTAAACTTTAGCTTTTAAGTTAAAACACAAAATCCATCCAAAACTGCAAAGTTCGCTTGCTCTTTTTTTCCGCTTCAAACTTTAAAAGTCATTAACCTTTTTTTTTTATTAACAAAAGCTTGTAATTCAATAATGCAGATTGATAAAGTTAATCAGGAATCAAAAACTGAGCAGAGGGATTAACGAGGGATAACATAGACTTGTACTTCATCAACTAAGCCAGCAGAACTGCACTTACACCTGTAACCCAACAAAAGAAAATATTAAAACTAAACTTAAGCCAGCCACTAAAGATTTTTTTTATTGCCCGCTGGAAAGCTTGGGTCAGTACTCCTTATTGTGCTGGAATATAGAATGTTCCTTGACGTAACAGAGTGACAGAGAGAGAGAGAGAGAGAGAGGAAAGAATGAAGGAAGGAAAGGAACGATGGAGGGAGATAATCTCACAAACTTTGACAAATTACGAAAGAAGTATAGGTGGTGGAGGAGGGCCAGGCCTTCCAAGTTAGGTTATCAGCGCACGCACACACACACACACACACACACACACACACACACACACACACACACACACACACACACACACACACACACACACACACACAGGAGCTTGGACTCCACCCCTGCAACTCAACTAGGTGAGTACACACACACACACACACACACACACACACACACACACACACACGGGAGCTTGGACTCGACCCCTGCAACCTCATCAACTAGGTGAGTACACACACACACACACACACACACACACACACACACACACACACACACACACACACACACACGTATGTTTCCCCATTGTCTAGAGATTTATCAAGTCATTATTAAGCTCTGCTCAGAGCGATGGGTTACCTTCAGTAAATGCTTTCTCTGTATTAAATGTGCTTCTGACAGATTAACTGCGTAGAACACAGCTGCGGCTAGGATGAAAGAAGTGAACACTGTAACATTGTATAACACAGCCGAGGCTAGGATGAAAGAAGTGAACACTGTAACATTGTATAACACAGCCGAGGCTAGGATGAAAGAAGTGAACACTAACATTGTATAACACAGCCGAGGCTAGGATGAAAGAAGTGAACACTGTAATATTGTATAACACAGCCGAGGCTAGGATGAAAGAAGTGAACACTGTAACATTGTATAACACAGCCGAGGCTAGGATGAAAGAAGTGAACACTGTAACATTGTATAACACAGCCGAGGCTAGGATGAAAGAAGTGAACACTGTAACATTGTATAACACAGCCGAGGCTAGGATGAAAGAAGTGAACACTGTAACATTGTATAACACAGCCGAGGCTAGGATGAAAGAAGTGAACACTGTAATATTGTATAACACAGCCGAGGCTAGGATGAAAGAAGTGAACACTGTAACATTGTATAACACAGCCGAGGCTAGGATGAAAGAAGTGAACACTGTAACATTGTATAACACAGCCGAGGCTAGGATGAAAGAAGTGAACACTGTAACATTGTATAACACAGCCGAGGCTAGGATGAAAGAAGTGAACACTGTAACATTGTATAACACAGCCGAGGCTAGGATGAAAGAAGTGAACACTGTAACATTGTATAACACAGCCGAGGCTAGGATGAAAGAAGTGAACACTGTAATATTGTATAACTCAGCCGAGGCTAGGATGAAAGAAGTGAACACTGTAACATTGTATAACACAGCCGAGGCTAGGATGAAAGAAGTGAACACTGTAACATTGTATAACACAGCCGAGGCTAGGATGAAAGAAGTGAACACTGTAACATTGTATAACACAGCCGAGGCTAGGATGAAATAAGTGAACACTGTAATATTGTATAACTCAGCCGAGGCTAGGATGAAAGAAGTGAACACTGTAATATTGTATAACTCAGCCGAGGCTAGGATGAAAGAAGTTAACACAATAACATTGTATAACAGCCGAGGCTAGGATGAAAGAAGTGAACACTATAACACTGTATAACACAGCCGAGGCTAGGATGAAAGAAATGAAGGAACACTGAAATCAGTTACGTGAACTTATAAACCGTAATGAACTACCTCATCAAACTGAAATTTCCAGGTATAGAGGTGAGGAGAGTGGGAGGAGGGGAGGGGTGAGTGGGAAGAATGGAGAGGGGAGGGGTGAGAGGGAAGGGGGAGGTGGTAGGTGTGTGGTGGTTGTCAGGTATGTGGTGGTTGTCAAGCGTGTGGTGGTTGCAAGGTGTATGGTGGTTGTCAGGTGTGTGGTGGTTGTCAGGTGTGTGGTAGTTGTCAGGTGTGTGGTGGTTGTCAGGTGTTTGGTGGTTGTCAAGTGTGTGGTGGTTGTCAGGTGTGTGGTGGTTGTCAGATGTGTGGTGGTTGTCAGGTGTGTGGTGGTTGTCAGGTGTGTGGTAGTTGTCAGGTGTGTGGTGGTTGTCAGGTGTGTGGTAGTTGTCAGGTGTGTGGTGGTTGTCAGGTGTGTGGTGGTTGTCAGGTGTGTGGTAGTTGTCAGGTGTGTGGTGGTTGTCAGGTGTTTGGTGGTTGTCAAGTGTGTGGTGGTTGTCAGGTGTGTGGTGGTTGTCAGATGTGTGGTGGTTGTCAGGTGTGTGGGTGGTTGTCAGGTGTGTGGTAGTTGTCAGGTGTGTGGTGGTTGTCAGGTGTGTGGTGGTCAGATGTGTGATGGTTGTCAGGTGTGTGGTGGTTGTCAGATGTGTGGTGGTTGTCAGGTGTGTGGTGGTTGTCAGGTGTGTGGTGGTTGTCAGGTGTGTGGTAGTTGTCAGGTGTGTGGTGGTTGTTAGGTGTGTGGTGGTTTTCAGGTGTGTGGTTGTTGTCAGGTGTGTGGTAGTTGTCAGGTGTGTGGTGGTTGTCAGGTGTGTGGTGGTTGTCAAGTGTGTGGTGGTTGTCAGGTGTGTGGTGGTTGTCAGATGTGTGTGGTGGTTGTCAGGTGTGTGGTGGTTGTCAGGTGTGTGGTGGTTTCCAGTGTGTGGTGTGGTTGTCAGATGTGTGGTGGTTGTCAGGTGTGTGGTGGTTGTCAGGTGTGTGGTAGTTGTCAGGTGTGGTGGTTGTCAGGTGTGTGGTGGTCAGGTGTGTGGTGGTTATCAGATGTGTGGTGGTTGTCAGGTGTGTGGTGGTTGTCAGGTGTGTGGTGGTTGTCAGGTGTGTGGTGGTTGTCAGGTGTGTGTTGGTTGTCAGGTGTGGTGGTTGTCAGGTGTGTGGTGGTTGTCAGGTGTGGTGGTTGTCAGGTGTGGAGGTTGTTAGGTGTGTGGTGGTTGTCAGGTGTGGTGGTTGTCAGGTGTGTGGTGGTTGTCAGGTGTGTGGTGGTTGTCAGGTGTGGTGGTTGTCAGGTGTGTGGTGGTTGTCAAGTGTGGTGGTTGTCAGGTGTGTGGTGGTTGTCAAGTGTGGTGGTTGTCACGTGTGTGGTGGTTGTCACGTGTGTGGTGGTTGTCAGGTGTGTGGTGGTTGTCAGGTGTGTGGTGATTGTCAGGTGTGTGGTGATTGTCAGGTGTGTGGTGGTTGTCAGGTGTATGGTGGTTGTCAGGTGTGGTGGTTGTCAGGTGTGGTGGTTGTCAGGTGTGGTGGTTGTCAGGTGTGGTGGTTGTCAGGTGTGTGGTGGTTGTCAGGTGTGTGGTGGTTGTCAGGTGTGGTGGTTGTCAGGTGTGTGGTGGTTGTCAGGTGTGTGGTGGTTGTCAGGTGTGTGGTGGTCAGGTGTGTGGTGGTTGTCAGGTGTGGTTGTCAGGTGTGGTTGTCAGGTGTGGTTGTCAGGTGTGTGCTGCTAGAGAGACTTGGGTCTCAGGTTTTAACAAATACTTCAATATATTCTTGTTGATATTTGATATAATGAAACTGATCTTCAAAATCGTTTTATTTCTAATTAGGCCAGAGCTTAATAAACCTGAGGTTCATTAAACCTGAGCTTAAGTAAACCTGATTTCCATTTAAAACGAGCTTCATTAAACCTAATCTCCATTAAACATGAGCTCCATTAATTCTGGTCTTCATTAAACCTGATCTCCATTTAAAGCGAGCTCCCTTAAACCTAAGCTCCAAAGCTCCATTAACCCGGAGCTCTAATTAATTTGAGCATCGCTAAATCAATGTTTTAAGAGCTAACAGTAAATTTGAAGACAGTCTAATTGTTCTTGACTATTTCTCTAAGACTGTGTTGTTGTATGTCTCTACCGCTCTATTACTCTATAACTTCGCGTTCCTTCTCTTTATATTTCATCATTTCTCTTCCATTAAACACAAATACATAAATTGTTGTCATTTTCAATTCTGTTTTTGAATGTTGCAAACTTGGGACGCACCTGCATAATGTTTCCGGGTTTATTGGTATTAATATTTTTGATCCTGCATGTGCTTGGTTTATAAAAATATATTACATGAATGAATGATTATATATATATATATATATATATATATATATATATATATATATATATATATATATATATATATATATATATATATATATATATATATTATATATATATATATATATATATATATATATATATATATATATATATATATATATATATATATATATATATATATATATATATATATATAATGGTGTACCGAATAGGTAAAACTCGTCAATTAGCAAGAACTTATTTAAAATTAAGCTCTTTCTAAATTTTTCTCTTATACGTTTAAATATATATTTTTTCATTTATGTTAATGTAAAAGTTAGTAATTTTGTATCAAAAGAACCTTAGGAAACTCACCTAACCTTATTATAACAAGCGCAATTTAATTTAACCTAGTTCATATAAATATACTTTAGATAAGTTTTCAGTAATTTAATAATAATATTGTTAAGTTCAGAATGATTTTTGGGAGAGTATTGCATACGCAAATTTTCGCTTGCATTATTCGGCAAGAAGAGAGTTGTTTTTTAAGCCAAAATCACAAGTTTTACCTATTCGGAACGACATTATTATATATATATATATATATATATATATATATATATATATATATATATATATATATATATATATATATATATATACACGCACTCATTGGCCACTTTATTAGGTACACCTTTCTAGTACTAGGCATGATTCTCCTTTGCCCTAAGAAGAGCCTGAATTCTTGGTGTTATGGATTTGACAGGGCGATGGAAATATTCCTTAGAGATCCTGGTCCATGCTGACATGATAGCATTACACAGTTGCTGCAGATTTGTCGGCTGAACATTCCTGCTACGAATCTCCCGTTTCGCAATATCCCAGAAGGTTTACGCCGTATTCTGACCCTACCATCTACATGTCGTAGCAGTAATCGTGATACACCAGAGCAGGCGACTCTTTTCCAATCTTCATCCGTCCAGTTTTTGGTGAGCCTGTGCCCATTGTAACCTCAGTTTCCTGCTCCTAGCTGAATGGAATGGAACCTAGTGTTGTTTTTCTGCTGCTGTAAACCATCCACTTCAACTTTCGACATCTTGTGCGCTCACAGATGCTTTTCTGCACTACGGTTGTAACGCGTGGTTATTTCGGGTACTGTCACCTTCCTGTCAGCTTGAGCCAGTCGAGCCATTCTCCTCGAACCTCTCTCATTAACCAGGCGTTTTTGCCCACAGAACTCCCCCTCACTGGATGTTTCGTGTTTTTTCACACCATTCTCTGTTAAGTCTAGAGGCTGTGTGTGAAAATCCCAGGAGATCAACAGTTTCTGAGATACTCAACCAGCCCGTCTGTCTGGCACCTCTTGACCATGTGTGCATACTTTTAGGCATTGAGGTGCTGCTACCTGATTCCCTGATTAGATATTTGCATTAACAAGCAGGTGTACTTAATAAAGTGACTATTGTATATATATATATATATATATATATATATATATATATATATATATATATATTATATATATATATATATATATATATATATATATTATGAATGGAACCCTTTGGAAAAGGCAACCTACACTGCCTTGTTCTTGATTGGTTGTTTACCCCAGAGTCTCTGTTCGTACTGAGAAGCTGGAAGAAGACAAAGCGATTATTGATGAAGACAAAGCGGATATTAACTTGCATAGAATTGCACACAGAAGTTGGTAGCGTCTGGAGGAAGGAGCGGTGGCTGCTGCACAAGATTTTTCTCCCAACTAATGTTAGAATTTTCTCATAGTTCTCCTCACTCTTATTCCGATTTGTTAAAATCTAATTTAAGAGTTTTGTTTACATATTTTTTATGGAACTGAGAATCGAAAGGCAATTTTAATATAATATGCAAAACAACCACGTGGGGGAGTTGAATGATAGTTGTAGGCCTTTTGTGTTGCAGTTAACACATCAGGAGATTGCTCTTGATGTGTTGATCTGTTGCAGTTAACACATCAGGAGATTGCTCTTGATGTGTTGATCTGTTGCAGTTAACACATCAGGAGATTGCTCTTGATGTGTTGATCTGTTGCAGTTAACACATCAGGAGATTGCTCTTGATGTGTTGATCACAATACGGAAGACCTAGAGCTACCATTTAGCTCCCCCTGTGGTTGTTTTGCATCTTGTATCGCTTGTTCGCGATTATTGATTTATTATAATATAATTTTTTCGTAATAAAATTACTTTCCCTTCTTAGGAGTACACTCTGTCCATCATGTCTCAATACGCCGTGAAAAATTCGTCGTCTTGGTAGATGTCACTAACTCATCCTGGTGAGTGACTCGTGAAATGTAGAAGTGGATCCTTGTTTCCCAGGAGCTGTATAATCCCTACAGCTACAGGGGCGCCTCTACTGTGAGACTAATGAAACGTAATCTTCAGGGCCCCTAATCTCGGAGGGGCCCCAGAAGCCCAGAAGTTTTTTTTTTAAATAATAATAATAATAATAATAGTAATATACATACATAGTGTAATTCAGTACACAATAATAGTTGAAATGAAAGTTGAAAGTGTATTAAAGCGTCATGTATGCCAGTCAATGGTGGTTGCCAAGGTTGCCCTATAACAGTTGAAAACTTCAGGGTCCCAAAAAATGTAAGTCCCCGACTGCCTACGGGTTTAGCGCTTTCCTGTAAATCTAATCGTAACTAATTATCATGGCAATTCGAGTTCTTTGGTCATTCATTTTCTCTTTTTTTAGGAGGCGACGTAAATTATTCTCGTAACATTACGCTTCTCTCTGCGTCTCGTTTGCATAAATTGCCTGTCGTAAATAATTTTTTAAAAAGTTTTTTTAATGGCCCTAATTTTCATAGTATTTTTTTATGCAGTAGTGTTAAAAAAATCGAAAAGTGCCAGTGTTTCGTCTATTCATGTACGGGACGAATGCAGTTATGTGCACACATGTGGAAGCGACGTACACATATGTGTACCAGTTACAACTAACAGTTTGGCGGTGATATAGATTTTGAAGATATTGTAGACCGTAAGTAAGTACAAATGACTATGTAGCAATTAGTACGCCATGATATTAAGGAGAGGTCACTCTGTTATAGTGACCATCACTTAAGTTGTGCGCGGCATTTCAGTGCCAGTTACGCATCCAGGGTGGCGCTCATCTTAGAGGGAATACTGGTGCCAAATATTCCTGAGTTGTGAATTCTCAGTCCCTGAATCAGCAACACCTAGCACAGTACCTGGCTTACGTTTTTAAGGTTCAGGTCAGGAATGGACAAAGTTCCTGGAGAGCGAAACGTTGCCACAATAAAATGTCACATTAGTTGCATTTGTGTCCTTTTACTTAATATATTGTCGGTAATTCAACCAATTTTAATACAGTGTTTAAGTGGATGGTACAAGGATGAGGCAGCTCCTGGATGGATAGATAGCTGAATAAATGATTGCACTGAATCTTGTACTGTGTTCACCTCAAGGTAGTTCCTCACCTTATGGCTATAATTCAGTCACCTTACAGCTGTAATCCACTCACCTTACTGCTATAATTCGGCCGCTTTTCAGCTATAATTTATTTATCTTCCTTCCAGGAACTACTCCCCAACTATAAAATACCTCAACCCCTATCATTATATCACCCCCTCCCTCTATCATCAATCAGTTCATCAGCTCTCTCAGCCATGAAAAGGATCATTGCCTCCCCCTACTCACCTTCTTTCCCTCTCCTCTTCTTTCCCCTCTCCTTTCCGATCTCCTCTTCTCCTCACCTCTTCTCCTTTCCTCTGGTTGTTAAAGACCAGTATTATACCTGGAGTATACCTGGAGAGAGCTTCGGGGGTCACCGCCCCCGCGGGCCGGTCTGAGACCAGGCTTCGTGGTGGATCAGGGTCTCATCAACCAGGCTGTTATTCTTGTTGTAAAGAGTCATTTTTGAAGAGCTGTTATTAGAGAGAGAGAGAGTCGTTTTCGGAGAGAGCTATTGTTGGAGAGAGTAATTTTTGCAGAGCTGTTGTTGGAGAGCTTAATTTCTTGAGAGAGCTATTGTTGAAGATATTCATTTCTGGGAGAGCTATTGTTGAAGGGATTGATTTCTGAAGACAGATATTGTTACCCGGAGATACCTGGAGAGAGTTTCGGGGGTCAACGCCCCCGTGGCCCGGTCTGAGACCAGACGAGATTCATTTCTGAACACAGCTGTTGTTGAAGAGATTCATTTCTGGAGAGAGCTATTGTTGGAGGGCTGTCTGAAGAGACCCAGTGTTCGAGAGAGAGGTACTGTTGTTGAAGAACATTGAGAATACAACTTTTGGAGGGCCACTTGTTGGTGAGTGCCAGTGCCGAAGTGTTGCAGCTTCTGAAAGTTTTCCAGTGTTGGAAAGTCGTTAGTGGAGAGTGCCATTGTTCAGTGGCGGCACTGCGGTGAGTATTAACGTGGGAGATTGCTGTGTTATAATGCCAGTCGTGGTGAATGTTAGTGTGAGAGGGCCACTTTCGCAGTGGGTAAATTTGGCACCATTCCTACACACACACACACGCGCGCACAACACACACACACACACACACACACACACACACACACAACACACACACACACACACACACACACACACACACATATATATATATATATATATTATATATATATATATATATATATATATATAATATATATTTATATATATATATATATTATATATATATTATATATATATATATATTATATATATATATATATATATATATATATATATATATATATATATATATATATATATATATATATATATATATATATATATATGTTTATATATATATTTATATATATATATATATATATATATATATATATATATATATATATATATATGTTTATATATATATTTATATATATATATATATATATATATATATATATATATATATATATATATATATATATATATATATATATATATATATATATATATATATATATATATATATATATTTATATATACTTGTCCTTGAGCTACGGATCACGGATCGTGTGTACGAAATCCTATCATGTAAATAAATTGATTATCACTAAATATCTGTTGTATTATTCTTTTCGAGGTACGTAGTCAGTCTAGTAACCTCCAGCGACTCCTTCCGTCCTCCGTGTGAGGCGGAGATTAACAACGGCCTTAGTCTGTGGGGGTAAAGGATCCATTCGGGTCACCCCTCTTGTCTGCCGGCTCACCTCTGATGCCACGGGTTCCTATCATATTCGCTGTCACTGGATGCTATAGAGAAATGAGCTATTTTGTCAGTCATTTCCCCCCCCATATATATATAATCTATAATATATATATATATATATATATATATATATATATTATATATATATATATATATATATATATATATATATATATATATATATATATATAGTTTGTATGCGTATTGAGTGTTGTGGTCCATGATTTGTAATATTGGAGATCTGTAATTATATTTTCGTATAATCACGTGGATTCTTGCCACTGCTTTTGGTGTCATGCGTCACGCTGTAGATAGTCGCTTTGCATCGTTTATGTTGCTAACCAGCCTGTAGGTCGCCCTGAGCTACCTAACTACATTAAATTATGCTTCAGGTATCTATTGAGGCTGTTTCTTGTGTTCCACCCTGTTCCTCCTCTCACTTGTTTTCCCAGAATCATTCATTCACTTCCTCTTCTCCCTCCTCTCCTCTTCCCTCTTCCCTTTCCTCACTTCCTATTTCTCTTTCACTCTATATTTGAGCACTGTGCTTACTTTTCCTCGCTTTTATGTGGGTGAAAGTGTAAGCCTTTTTCATCTCTCTTTTTTCTGGGCAGAATGAGGACCCCTTACTACCGCCTGACTCGTGTCTGACAACCAGGATAACCTTCGTTGTCAGTCACTCCCATGTTACCCTTCTGTTGTCAGTCACATCCACGTCACCCTTGTGTTGTCAGTCACACCCATGTTACCCTTCTGTTGTCAGACATACCTATGTCACCCTTCTGTTGTCAGTCATTCCCGTGTCACCCCTCTGTTTTCAGTCACACTCATGTCACCCTTGTGTTGTCAGTCACATCCACGTCATCCTTGTGTTGTCAGTCACACCCATGTTGCCTCTCTATTGTCAGTCACACCATGCCACCTTTCTGTTGTCAGTAACACCATGTTACCTTTCTGTTGTCAGTAACACCATGTCACCTTTCTGTTGTCAGTAACACCATGTCACCTTTCTGTTGTCAGTAACACCATGTCACCTTTCTGTTGTTAGTAACACCATGTCACCTTCTGTTGCCAGTCACAATCACCTCAATCCTCTGTTACTCTAGTATATCATAAACAACAGACTTAGTGTTGATGTTAGTGTTCCCAGTGTTCCGTATGGCTAAACAGAAGCATGTTTGTGTTGTCTGTGTTATGTGTATGTAACAGACACATGCTCGTCTTATATATACTTCACCGTTCTGTTGTAAAGTGCATGCATTATCCTGTTAGCGTATAGTTATTGGCCTTCAAATAAAAAAAATCACATCTGCTTATTCACTGCCCTACACTGTTGTTATTTCTGCCCTTATATATATATATATATATATATATATATATATATATATATATATATATATATATATATATATATATATATATATATATATATATATATATATATATTCTCATTCTGAGAAAATTTCTACATGACATGCTATTTTGTTTCTGCTTTAGTTTAGATTATGTCAGGGCAAAAGATATTTTAGATCTGTACGCTGTGAGATATTAAAAGAAAATAAAAATTATGCTTAAAATTATTGAATGAACGTTTATTTTTTTTTCCTGTGAATTGTTGTGTTAGAAGCAAAGAATGTTGTTAGGTACTTAGAAAGAACGAATATTGTATGTTAGACACTCAGAAGCAAAGGAATATTGTATGTTAGACACTCAGAAGCAAAGGAATATTGTATGTTAGACACTCAGAAACAAAGGAATATTGTATGTTAGACACTCTGAAGCAGAGTATTATGTAATAGTTACTCAGAGGCACGGGGTATTGTGTGTGTTAATGTATATATTGTAGAGAGAAAACATGAATTATTTATATAAACGTGAAGCACCAAACCCGTGTGCATCATTAAGCACAAGGATTGGTGGAGGCTCGATTCTCTGTCCACTCAGCATACATTAGAGTTAAGCTCTCGAGCAAGAAGGAATTGACAGTGAATTCTTAAGCGTATACTCTATTCTTCTTGAAGAAAGGAAGTCAGTGAGAATAGCATCTCTCTCTCTCTCTCTCTCTCTCTCTCTCTCTCTCTCTCTCTCTCTCTCTCTCTCTCTCTCTCTCTCTCTCTCTCTCTCTCTCTCTCTCTCACTCTTGATTATTTGACGGAGGATCGAGCCACCAGAGCTCCTTGCATTGAATGACACACACACACACTCACACACACACACACACACACACACACACACACACACACACACACACACACAACACACACACACACACACACACACACACACACACACAGGCTTGTCACTTTTCACGAATTACAAAGATTTGTTCTCCTAGTGAGAGATTTGTAATAACAATGAGTAAACTATTTTCAGCAGGATTTGTTTCGAAAAAAAAAAAATTGCCCCAGGCTGAGCAGTCATGTTCTGTACCAGTGGTTCCCAACGTGTGGGTGGCAGACCCCTGGGGATGGCAGACCCCTGGGGGTGGCGGGCTTCCGGGGGTGGCTGCTAAGCTCAAGTATTACTCTAGCCAGCACTTGATTTCCTCTATTAATCAATGATATTTTTCTCATGGGAGATGACATGATGCTCGTGAGGGGCTCTTTAAGAAGTTGGACCTATCCTCCGTTTCCTTCGATCGACCCTGATTGTCTCCCGTTTCCCAGGTGCTGTATTACACGTAAGAATTTAGCGCTCCCTTCCGGGTGATTTTAATATAGAAAGTGAAGTTGATTCTTACGACGTAAGAGGGATTTTTAATGTTTTTAACATATGAGGTTCATTAATGTCAGTGGGGAGTCCGCAGTTATTATTTTTTTTTTTTTTGGTAAGGAAGGGGTGTTTGCACTCTGTAAGGTTGGGAACCACTGGTCTACACTGTAGGCAGAGTTTGAGTTTGTACTGGAGAAATGTTAATGCGAATTGGTCCTTGTGCAGGCCAGGCAGGCTGTGTAGAGTGAGCAGACCAGCAGCCACACTCACATCACGGTAACATGCTTTACTATCATCCTGCCTGCTTTTAACCCTCAGGATTTTCAAGTTTAGACCTAGGATTTATTTTAGATCAAAGTCTCTAGGAGCTTTGATAGATTTTGATGAAGTTTCTCACAGGGGCAGTTTATTTTACTCTTCATTCCCCCCCCCCTCCTGATACTTTAATGTCTAGTCTGGTACTTTTCAGTAGATGTCGCCTCAGTGACTTCTTTCTCAAGTGTGTTATCTTCAGTACTGTT
Source organism: Cherax quadricarinatus (assembly GCF_026875155.1). Lineage (NCBI taxonomy): Eukaryota > Metazoa > Arthropoda > Malacostraca > Decapoda > Parastacidae > Cherax > Cherax quadricarinatus. The sequence goes on from NC_069450.1 coordinate 20,890,447, forward strand.
TTCCTTAGTCTCAGTCCATATTACTCTTTTCTCAGAGAAAGGTTATGACACTTTTCTCTGGGGATGACTTTTTCTATCCTCTATAACCTCTTGTAAGGCCCCTTTACAATTTTTTATGTAACCTGAGACTTGACCTCATGTGTGTGACCTCTTACTAACCTGTGGCTTCCCCCGCTGCTCCTCCCCGCACCTCCTGCCCGCACATGGTTGGCCGCGGTAGACGCTAGCGGCCATGACCCGCCGGTCAAGGAACGGCCGCGGTGGATGCAGCGGCTGGCCACGGGGGTGGAGAACTTTCTCAGCAACGCGCACGACCCCTGGCTTTCTGAGGCTGACCGGGACCCGCTGGCGTGCGACTTGTGCTGCGGATGCTTCGACACTACTTTTGGCTGGGACAAGAAGAAGGGGCCGAAGTTCCCCCTGCAGCAGAAGAACGAGGTATTTGGAGCATTTGAGGGTGTTGGTCAGCACGCCACCACTGCTGTCGCAACTACCAGCTGCTGGCCCTTGATGCTTGGGCTCAGCTGGCGCACAAAGGCTGTTGCTGCCCCCCTCCACCTACCCACCTACCTATTTCCACCACCTTCACCTGCCACCTTCACATTCCAATCACTGGGGGACCAACTGAGCCCTAACTTTAACCATGCACACGCACCCATTCTTCTTTATATCAGCTTCTAGCCTTACTTTGCACGGGGTTAGATCGACGCTACACTGGCATCTTGCAAACTCTTCCAACGCAGACATTTACCAAGCTCTCTGGCTAGAAGATTCTTTTACACACACTGAGAACGCCTCACTTCACTCGAGTTCCACACAGTTTTCAGTTCATTATCCTCATAACAGAAGCAAACTGGGAACGACTCCCTGCGCTTGAGTTCCACACGCTTCAGTTTCTTCATTATCCTTATAAAACACACACACACACACACACACACACACACACACACACACACACACACACACACACACACACACACACACACACACACACACACACACAAAACGCCTCCTTTCGCTTGAGTTCACAAACTTTTCATTTTCTTCGCTATCCACAATACAGATACACAGACACGTACACTTGTTTGTACGCTCACGAGTTTTGGTAATGTATGTGAGGTAGAGGCGAGGGTGGCGCCCACCTAGAAGCACAACACTGCATCTTAACTATCCCTCAAAAGAGGCCACTGTTGTGGTAAGCCGTAGTAAAACTGCTTTATCTGCTGCTGAGGCTGACTGCTTACACTGCTTGGCCCGCTGAAGGCTGCTAAGATGGTCGGAGGACGCCTGTTCTTCAGGAGGCCTTCTTTCCAGCTTCAAAACCTACCCTCCAATCTTGGAGGCCTAATAGAACAATTGGTTCAACGTAAAACTGTGATTGGAGTTTTATTAGGTCATTATGACTTGAAAAACTATAAAAAACGAAACAATGTTTATTAAAATTTACTCTGCAGCAAACATTCATCACATTCATCAGTTATATCTATTCAACACTGAGGAAGCCTACCCTCCAGAGGGCAGCCCTACACTGCAACCTAAGTAGGCCTACCTTTCAGGCTGCCTCCCCCCTCCTTCCCTCGACCCTGCAAGCACTGCCTACTCCCCTGCCAGGCAACGCAAGAGCGCCCCCTTCAGCGTCCTGATCCTCCAGCGAAGGAAGATAAAAAAAAGTAACAAGAAAGGCGTTTTCTAAAACCTTTGTTGAAGGTTGACGGCCGCGCTGCGTCGCTCCCTCCACCCTTGAAGCCTTCCCCACACTCCTTATTTTAATTCTTAGAAAAAGTTTTTTTGTAAACTCCTTTGAAAAAAATATATATAAAGGATTTTTAAAATGAATATGAGCAGGATCTGAGGCTCTTGGGATGAGCCGAGAGTCAGAAGTGAAGTGAATTTTTGTATCCTCTCGGAGTAGAAAGGGGGATGCCCTTTCCCAGTAGAAAGAGAGGTTTAAACGAAGATGCACTCTGTTCTGCTGACTCTTGAGGCGACGCTAAATATGATACGTGCACTACAATATGACATGTGCACTGTGCATCTGTAATTTACGAACTGTGTGAAATGGAGATACAGTCCTTTTATTGTTTTACAGTGTTTTGTGTTAGTGAGAGTGGCGTGGTGGTGGGGTGTACTAACCTTGCTATAACTCTGCTGTCTTCTTACCTTTAAACAGACTCCTTCACTCCACACGAGGTAAGTACTTGCATCTCACTTTCTTTATTGCAGTGTTTACTATTAACTTGACTACAAGAAGCGACACCTCCCATCACAAGGTTAATACGAATTAGGTCGTTTTGTGCTAAACCGAGTGGGTCGTTCACCACGAGAAGGCTCGATCCTGCGTCAGCTAAGAGTGACACACACACAAAATGTATAGGAAAATATATTACAGTCATAGGGAAGTGGTAAACCAGTAAGGGTTAATTAGAGCCTGGAGAATGTGAGCTAATAACGTTTGATCCAAAGAAGGGGAAGGGTAGCTCCAGCTCCTTGGATCACGAGCCTTTCATCAGTGCTTATTACCCCTTCAACACGGGTGCCCTGATGTTGTTGAAGGGATCGTCATCCAGTGAATTGGAGCAACCTTACCCTTGGATCAAACCTAACTGTAATATATTTCCCAGGTGCAGTACACTACTACAATGATACTGTTAATGTTCTTTATTGTTATACCTCGGTGTTCTTCTCTTCCTCTCTACCCCTCTTCCCTTCTATCATCTTCCTCTCTACCCCTCTTCCCTTCTATCATCTTCCTCTCTGCCCCTCTTCCCTTCTATCATCTTCCTCTCTACCCCTCTTCCCTTCTATCTTCTTCCTCTCTACCCCTCTTCCCTTCTATCATCTTCCTCTCTACCCCTCTTCCCTTCTATCATCTTCCTCTCTGCCCCTCTTCCCTTCTATCATCTTCCTCTCTACCCCTCTTCCCTTCTATCATCTTCCTCTCTACCCTCTTCCCTTCTATCATCTTCCTCTCTACCCCTCTTCCCTTCTATCATCTTCCTCTCTACCCCTCTTCCCTTCTATCATCTTCCTCTCTACCCCTCTTCCCTTCTATCATCTTCCTCTCTACCCCTCTTCCCTTCTATCATCTTCCTCTCTACCCCTCTTCCCTTCTATCATCTTCCTCTCTGCCCCTCTTCCCTTCTATCATCTTCCTCTCTACCCCTCTTCCCTTCTATCATCTTCCTCTCTACCCCTCTTCCCTTCTATCATCTTCCTCTCTACCCCTCTTCCCTTCTATCATCTTCCTCTCTACCCCTCTTCCCTTCTATCATCTTCCTCTCTACCCCTCTTCCCTTCTATCATCTTCCTCTCTACCCCTCTTCCCTTCTATCATCTTCCTCTCTACCCCTCTTCCCTTCTATCATCTTCCTCTCTACCCCTCTTCCCTTCTATCATCTTCCTCTCTACCCCTCTTCCCTTCTATCATCTTCCTCTCTACCCCTCTTCCCTTCTATCTTCTTCCTCTCTACCCCTCTTCCCTTCTATCATCTTCCTCTCTACCCCTCTTCCCTTCTATCTTCCTCCTCTCTACCCTCTTCCCTTCTATCATCTTCCTCTCTACCCCTCTTCCCTTCTATCTTCTTCCTCTCTACCCCTCTTCCCTTCTATCATCTTCCTCTCTACCCCTCTTCCCTTCTATCATCTTCCTCTCTACCCCTCTTCCCTTCTATCATCTTCCTCTCTACCCCTCTTCCCTTCTATCCTTTTCCGCTCTACCCCTCTTCCCCTCTATTCTCTTCCTCTCTACCCGTCTTCCCTTCTATTCTCTACCTCTCGTCCCCCCATATTCTCTTCCACTCGACCCCTCCTATCCTCTCTATCTCTTTGTCTCCTTTCCTTCCTCCTCCCCCCCCTCTCCACTTCTTCCTTACCACTCTCCTCTCCCTGTTTTTTCTCATCCCCTTTCGTCCCATCCCCTTCTCTCTCTACCCCTCCAGTCCCTTCTCCATTATGTCTCTTGCCTTTCCTTCCTCTTACCTTCCTGTTCCACTCTACTGAATCACTTAGACAGTGTTCACTCTTCACCTCCATCACAACCTAAAATCAATATTTCAGTACTTACTGCTTACCCTTCAAGGAAACTCCCTTGATGCAAGTGAGGGGCTTTTGATCCAAGGAATTAGATATGTCCTTCCTTTCCTTTTTATCTAATTTGTCTCCCATTTCTCCCAGGTGCTGTATGACTCCCCCCTATGGGGGTATCCCTGTATTCCATGACCCCAGTCCCCTGCACCTCAGTGCACACCAAAGGCATAGTGCGGAGTGCGGCATAAGTTTGTAATAAAGCTAAATATTAGAGTTGAATATTGTAAATAAAAGATTCCTTCACAAGTTATCACATGTAAACTATATTTCCAATTTCGTTAATGTTAATTGACAAATATTAATTGACAAATTAGCACATGCACAACCCAACACAAATTCAAACAAGGTTTAAAAATTTAAAGTTAAACTGGAGAGGCATTCTGTAGTTATCTCATGTAAATCATAATACACTAAATCTGAAGCCGCTCGGGAGTTGCATTATCAAACTATTTGGTTCAAGGTTTGAACCAGTCGGATGAATAACTCAAAATTCATATTACCAAATTCATTATTTTACTTTTTCAGCTTTCAATAAAAACCACAATTTTGGACTTACACAAGTCAAAATCAAACCAAGTCTTTCTCTAAGACTGACCAGCTGTTAACGTTTAGTAACTTGGGTTTAGATACATAACATACAAATTTGTTACCGTGGCTTTGAGAGCACTTAGATATTACGGGCACATAATTACATCATGTAGACTTAATAAAATCAAACACTGACTTCTGTTCAGGAGAGATATTCTCCATTTATTTCATGGAAAACATTTTGTTTAAAACAGTGAAAACGGCCGTTTTGAGAAAGACCTCATCAACAACAACACAAGTTTAAGGTTGACTTTTAGCTCTGTTCTTCAGCTGTTGCAAGTGGAAGTCTCCGTCAGATGACCAAAAGCTCCAGCTGCGGGTCATCATATGACTAAGACCCGTGTCAGGAAATGTGTGTTTTGTTTCCTGATAAACCTAACCTAACCTACTGCACAAAACGCAACAGTTTCAAGTTTATTATCTAGGCTAGAAAATAAAGAAATTTGCACCTATGAAGCTTAAAACCCTCAGGAAAAGTTTAATCAGTTTCATAAGAAAAATGATCCATTAAACATTAAACCCATTTACAAGAAGCAAACCCTCAGATGTTTACTGGATATTACTGATGTTCCATTTCGAAATTAAAACTGGCAAAATGGCAGCTCCATATTCCACAACAATACCAACATCCTTCCAAGTGCGACATGTGAGGCTTTAACGTTTGAAGCCGACCAGAAAAAGACATTCTTAAGTGATGGTATGGAAACCAAAATCAGGAATGGGCCATGTAAAATTTATTAGAGGGCGGCCTTCACATCTAAATTGTTCCTTAAACCTTCCACTAGTTATAGTTCACCATAGTTGAACGTTTGAAGTTCAGAAGTTAAACACGGAAGCACTTGGAGGAGGTTAGAGGAAGATGGGTGCTTAAAATGTACTTTTGAGTAATACCTCCTGCTTCCAGCAATTAGTACCGGGGTATTAATCTTATATTGGGGTAATAACCCCATTATTAATAATGGGGTAATACCCCATTATTAAGTTAATAAACTGCATTAAGATAATCTGTATTAAGTTAATACCCCGGTATTAAGTTAACACCTCGGTATTAAGTTAATACCCCGGTATTAAGTTAACACCTCGGTATTAAGTTAATACCCCGGTATTAAGTTAACACCTCGGTATTAAATTAAAACCCTCCACTATTCTTTTCTCGGGCACTGTGGTTGCAAGAGCCGACATTCTGGAATACGATATCTTTCTTGGATCACCAAGCCACCGATATCCATCAAGTTATTATTATTATTATTATTATTATTATTATTATTATTATTATTATTGTAAAGAGTTGAACTACACGTGTAAGCATTATTCATTGGAGTTCAGGTTTTGGCAAGAGTAAGTTAAATGCGGGGTGTGGTTACCGTAGAGTTTCTTCATTGCTAATGTTGCTACTCCAGCCAGAGTTTCTTCATTATGCCTTAAAATTGAATATTGAATTATTTAATTGCGAAATTTCTCTCTCTCTCTCTCTCTCTCTCTCTCTCTCTCTCTCTCTCTCTCTCTCTCTCTCTCTCTCTCTCTCTCTCTCTCTCTCTCTCTCTCTCTCTCTCGCTCCATCCTGCCAGTTACAATACACTAAACATACATTTATATTCATAGCTTCCCTCATCTTTCACAATAGTAACAATGAATCGCTTATTTTCCTAAATTCCAATTCGATTCCAGTCATCTATCTGGCCACGCAAAGAATATTCCAAGTATTTCCACGAGCGGCATCCACGTTCCGAGGAAATATATTTGCGGATAACTCTGGAAAAGTCTTAACTAACGCGATGGTGATAGGGATTCTGATTGTGGTGGTGGTGGTGGTGATTGTGGTGATAAGGGGGATGGTAATTACAATTAAGTTAGAGTTGTATAGTGGTAACAGCGTGATGGTGTTGACAGTGGTAGTGATTATAATGTTAGCGGCTGACGGTGGTGGTGGTTTTGGGGTGGTGGTAATTTTGGTAGGATGAGGTCCTGTCACTGCCTTACCACGATCATACCAAACATCATAATTTGTTATATTAAACTGGTCGGGGAAAGTCTCTACTCTCTTTTTCCCCTCATTCTCAGACCTCTTAGCTCTCCAACTCTTCCTCTTCAACCTCAACCCTTTCAGCCTCAACCCCTCTAACCTCAGTCTCCCTTCATCCTCCCCTTCCCTTTCGGACGAGTCATGTTAGGTGTAGATAATTGACAATGCAATACGTTGACGACAGGTGTGTGGAGGGTCCATCAACTTAAGGGCAAGAGGGGTAATGGTGAATGGGAAAGAGGTGAAGGGGAAAAGGTGATAATCGAAGTTGTAACATGGAGATATGTAATCTTATGTCTCAGTCCACAGCAGGATTCGAACCTGCAAACACGGCATCAGAGTACGCAGTACTCGGAATAAAGTGCTGTGTGCTTTGATGCCGAGTTTCCAGGTTCGAATCCTGCTGTGGACTGAGAAATATTGTTTATAAACACACACACACACACACAATAAATATATATATATATATATATATATATATATATATATATATATATATATATATATATATATATATATATATTTGAGAACACAACATATATCTACTCGATTACAAACACCCATCCACTTGACACGCTCACTCTCTTCCAACACACAAATCCACCACACTTTCCTAACACATATGCATCAAACCCACACACCCACCACACATTCACAGTACAAACTCATCTACCCGCCGCTGGCCACAACAAACCCCCCATCCCCCTCACATTTCCACATATAGGCAGACTGTGAACAACATCCACAATTACCCACACACCATCTACATCCACAGAAGGGTGTGGACAACGCTCACAGCAACCCCACGATGAACAATAAATGCCACAACTGTGTAATGCTTGGAGATTTCATTTTTTCTCCTCTTAGTGCCACGATGAGAGAGCAGAGCTCTCTTTCTTTCTCTAGTAAATTGGCGGGGGTGGCAAGAGTATGAGAAAGAGAGAGAGAGCGTGAAGGGGACAGAACAAGGAAAAAGGAAGAAAATTTAGAGAGAAGGGTAAATATAGGAGAGATAAGGAAAACAAGGGAAATCAGGAAAGAAGGGCAGATAGGGAAGGAAGTTTATAGACAGAAGGGCAGACAGGGATGAGAGAGCAAGGAAAAACAGGAAGGGGATTAAGGAAGAGATGATAAACAAGAGGGAAGTGGGGGCAAGGAGAATGGTAAACTGAAAGGAAAAATGAGGGAGAGAGCTAGAGGAGGAAACCAGAAATAAGAAAGAAATGAGAAGTATAAAACTAAGTAAATAGACAAAATGAAAGATTTAGGGAAACGAACGACAGCGGGAGGAAGAGAAAGGAGGGGAAGGAGGGACGGAGAAACAGAGTTAGAGAAAGACAGGGAGGAATAGGAGAGAGAGAGAGAGGGAGAGAAAAGTGAGACTGATAGAGATAGAATTCCTCAACCTCAGGGCCCCTTTAATAGGACCGTTACCTGTTATGCAGCTGAGAGGTCAAATTGGTAGTAAGGCTGGCGTAAATTACTCTTAACTTGGCAATATGCATGCCCATTTAACGCTGGAGGGACGTTAGTGGTCCGTGGCGGGGCATGTTTGCATAGAGGCAGTTTTCGTGCGGGTAATTGCTTGATGACCTTGTCCAGTGGCACCTGGAATACTTTAATGGCAGCCAGGGGATTGGCTGATTCTTGCAAGGTGAAGCCACCCAATCAGAGAGTGAGCTCAGCGCAATAATATGGACGGTATGTGTGTATATATATATATATATATATATATATATATATATATATATATATATATATATATATATATATATATATATATATATATATATATATATATATATATTATCACACTGGCCGATTCCCACCAAGGCAGGGTGGCCCGAAAAAGAAAAACTTTCACCATCATTCACTTCATCACTGTCATTCCAGAAGGGTGCTTTACACTACAGTTTTTAAACTGCAACATTAACACCCCTCCTTCAGAGTGCAGGCACTGTACTTCCCATCTCCCGGACTCAAGTCCGGCCTGCCGGTTTCCCTGAACCCCTTCATAAATGTTACTTTGCTCACACTCCAACAGCACGTCAAGTATTAAAAACCATTTGTCTCCATTCACTCCTATCAAACACGCTCACGCATGCCTGCTGGAAGTCCAAGCCCCTCGCACACAAAACCTCCTTTACCCCCTCCCTCCAACCTTTCCTAGGCCGACCCCTACCCCGCCTTCCTTCCGCTACAGACTGATACACTCTTGAAGTCACTCTGTTTCGCTCCATTCTCTCTACATGTCCGAACCACCTCAACAACCCTTCTTCAGCCCTCTGGACAACAGTTTTGGTAATCCCGCACCTCCTCCTAACTTCCAAACTACCAATTCTCTGCATTATATTCATACCACACATTGCCCTCAGACATGACATCTCCACTGCCTGCAGCCTTCTCCTCGCTGCAACATTCATCACCCATGCTTCACACCCATATAAGAGCGTTGGTAAAACTATACTCTCATACATTCCCCTCTTTGCCTCCAAGGACAAAGTTCTTTGTCTCCACAGACTCCTAAGTGCACCGCTCACCCATTTCCCCTCATCAATTCTATGATTCACCTCATCTTTCATAGACCCATCCGCTGACACGTCCACTCCCAAATATCTGAATACATTCACCTCCTCCATACTCTCTCCCTCCAATCTGATATCCAATCTTTCATCACCTAATCTTTTTGTTATCCTCATAACCTTACTCTTTCCTGTATTCACTTTTAATTTTCTTCTTTTGCACACCCTACCAAATTCATCCACCAATCTCTGCAACTTCTCTTCAGAATCTCCCAAGAGCACAGTGTCATCAGCAAAGAGCAACTGTGACAACTCCCACTTTATGTGTGATTCTTTATCTTTTAACTCCACACCTCTTGCCAAGACCCTCGCATTTACTTCTCTTACAACCCCATCTATAAATATATTAAACAACCACTGTGACATCACACATCCTTGTCTAAGGCCTACTTTTACTGGGAAATAATTTCCCTCTTTCCTACATACTCTAACTTGAGCCTCACTATCCTCATAAAAACTCTTCACTGCTTTCAGTAACCTACCTCCTACACCATACACCTGTAACATCTGCCACATTGCCCCCCCATCCACCCTGTCATACGCCTTTTCCAAATCCATAAATGCCACAAAGACCTCTTTAGCCTTATCTAAATACTGTTCACTTATATGTTTCACTGTAAACACCTGGTCCACACCCCCCCTACCTTTCCTAAAGCCTCCTTGTTCATCTGCTATCCTATTCTCAGTCTTACTCTTAATTCTTTCAATAATAACTCTACCATACACTTTACCAGGTATACTCAACAGACTTATCCCCCTATAATTTTTGCACTCTCTTTTTTCCCCTTTGCCTTTATACAAAGGAACTATGCATGCTCTCTGCCAATCCCTAGGTACCTTACCCTCTTCCATACATTTATTAAATAATTGCACCAACCACTCCAAAACTATATCCCCACCTGCTTTTAACATTTCTATCTTTATCCCATCAATCCCGGCTGCCTTACCCCTTTTCATTTTACCTACTGCCTCACGAACTTCCCCCACACTCACAACTGGCTCTTCCTCACTCCTACAAGATGTTATTCCTCCTTGTCTTATACACGAAATCACAGCTTCCCTATCTTCATCGACATTTAACAATTCCTCAAAATATTCCCTCCATCTTCCCAATACCTCTAACTCTCCATTTAATAACTCTCCTCTCCTATTTTTAACTGACAAATCCATTTGTTCTCTAGGCTTCCTTAACTTGTTAATCTCACTCCAAAACTTTTTCTTATTTTCATTTGCTCTCTTTTTACATTGCTTCACCACTCTCTTAACCTCTCTCTTTTTCTCCATATAATCTTCCCTTCTTGCATCACTTCTACTTTGTAAAAACTTCTCATATGCTATCTTTTTCTCCCTTACTACTCTCTTTATATCATCATTCCACCAATCGCTCCTCTTCCCTCCCGCACCCACTTTCCTTTAAACACACACTTCTGCTGAACACTCTAACACTACATTTTTAAACCTACCCCATACCTCTTCGATCCCATTTCCTATGTTCTCATTAGCCCATCTATCCTCCAATAGCTGTTTATATCTTACCCTAACTGCCTCCTCTTTTAGTTTATAAATCTTCACCTCTCTCTTCCCTGATGCTTCTATTCTCCTTGTATCCCATCTACCTTTTACTCTCAGTGTAGCTACAACTAGAAAGTGATCTGATATATCTGTGGCCCCTCTATAAACATGTACATCCTGAAGTCTACTCAACAGTCTTTTATCTACCAATACATAATCCAACAAACTACTGTCATTTCGCCCTACATCATATCTTGTATACTTATTTATCCTCTTTTTCTTAAAATATGTATTACCTATAACTAAACCCCTTTCTATACAAAGTTCAATCAAAGGGTTCCCATTATCATTTACACCTGGCACCCCAAACTTACCTACCACACCCTCTCTAAAAGTTTCTCCTACTTTAGCATTCAGATCCCCTACCACAATTACTCTTCACTTAACATCTCCCAAAATCTCTCTCTCTCCTCTGCATATATATAAATATATATATATATATATATATATATATATATATATATATATATATATATATATATATATATAATATATATATACATATATATATACATATATATATATATATATATATATATATATATATATATATATATTATATATATATATATATATATATATATATTGAGGCATACGTACAAACATTTTCGTTTTCTGCAAAGCTTGCTAATGACGAGGATATTTACCTATTAAAGCTGCAGGATGGTGCAAGAAGACTTCTTCAGCTTATCCTTGCACAAAATACAACGTTATGAGTTTGCAACAGGTTGAGGCTAATATTAGTGGTGGATTAACATAGGGCGAAAGGATAGCCCAGGGCTTTCACGTGAGAAGCATTCCAGGGCCCTCTAGTGTGAGGAGACCCCAGGGGCAAGGGGCATCAGTTGTCCATATCATATTAAAAACAAATATGCTTGAATGGAACAAAAGAAACGTCATTCTTAATTTCAAACTGATTTGTATTTTTTTAGTATGTTTTAGAGTAATAAAGATGAGCACATTTCGGAGTGTGTATCTGTATATAATATATATATATATATATATATATATATATATATATATATATATATATATATATATATATATATATATATAATGTCGTGCCGAATATGTAAAACTGGTCAGTTAGCAAGAACTCATTTAAAATTAAGTCCTCTCTAAAATTTTTTCTTATACGTTTAAAGATACATTTTTTTCATTAATGTTAATATAAAAATTTTTAATTTTGCTCCAAAAGAATCTTAGAAAACTTACCTAACCTTATTATAACAAGAGCAATTTATTTTAGCCTAACCCAACTAAATATATTTTAGATTTGTTTACAATAATTTAATACTAAACAAACACAGTGAAATATATTTTTTTTCGTTGGCGAAATTATTGCATACACAAATTTTCACTTGTCCTATATGGCAAGATGAACGTTGCTATTTAAGCCAAGATCGCAAGTTCTGCCTATTCGGCACTACACACACACACACATTTATATATATATATATATATATATATATATATATATATATATATTATATATATATATATATATATATAATGTGTGTGTGTGTGGTGTGTGTGTGTGTGTGTGGTGTGTGTGTGTGTGTGTGTGTGTGTGGTGTTGTGTGTGTGTGTGTTTTGTGTGTGTGTGCGTGTGTGTGTGCGTGTGTTTTGTGCGTGTGTGTGTGTGTGTTTTGTTACCCTAGGGATACACTTGTTTTTGCTTCCCAAGTGGTTGAGAGGAAGAGTGACACCGGTGGTATCTCACAGGATGTAGAGGTAACGTCACTACAACTCTCTCTCTCTTGTCCCACTAAAACCTAGTTATCAGTTTTTTATGAAAATCTGACAAATTAAAGATTATCTTTGACAGATGTGAACACGGAGGTTTTGATGAAGGTATTCATCATAGATTAGGCCAGTACTGGTATATTTAGAACCAACGTAAAGCCCTCGTCTTTTTATATATATAAAATAACTTAAGTAATCTCAGATGAGCCATGGTAGAGTTCTCTAAGATGTTGGTCATATAACTGACGTAAGAGTTAATACACAATTGAAAACAAATGTTTTAAGGGGTCACAGGAGAATACAATGTAGTCCACAGTAATGATATAAGGAGAAATAAGCAGGGGATTTTTTTTAAAAGGAGTCAGAGGAATAAGCAAAAGCAGTTGAGGAATACTGCAGCTGGCCTTTTGGCCCATACTTTGCAAGTCTTCAAAAGGACCTACAGAGATCCAGTGGAAGTTGATTCATCTATGGAATCAAAGATAGAGATGACGAAATCCAGACGGGAAGGTTGTAATCCACACCACATATTCGATAACCAAATGCAGGGGTCCAAGAGCTAGCGCTCCTCCCCTTCCTCCCTCAGTTACAACTAACCCGCAGGAAAGTTGGCACAGTGCGATCTTAGTATCGATATTCAATGATGTGGAGAGGCAGGCAGCGCTGGAACCCAGGCTGGTATCCATGACATGCATGCTATCTTAGGTAATGGAGAGGGTAATCAGGAGGAGAGTGGTGGAGCACCTGGAGAAGACTGCCTTTACAAATGGAAGACCACTGATTTAGAAACTAAAAGTCCTGCTAGCTTTACAAGACATAGTAATGGAAATAAAGCAGAGAAGAACGTGAGTGGTCGATTGCATCTTTCTGGACTGTAAGGCGAGAGTTAGTACTGTACCGCATCAGTGGTTGAGTTTAATACTGGAGCAACATTCAAGGACACCGGGAGGGGTACTACTGTGTATTATAGAATACCTGGAGGGAAGACAGGCAGTGACGTTCAAGGAGGTATTTATTTTAATCAGGGGGACGCGCTGAGCCCGTGTATGTTAGGCTTCAGTAATTAGTATTATTATCAGTATTATGACAAAATACGTGATAATTATATTCAGTGGAAGAGCTTCGACCACAGGTGTTGTACAACTTTGGTATACAAGATACATAAATTTGATGAAAGGGGAGAGTAGCTCCACTTCTTCGGATTAAGAGCTCAGCATTCGGGCACCCCCTTCGAAGGTGCCAGATTGCGTAAAGTCATATGTAATCCTGCTTGGAGGATGAATAATACAAACTGGTGAATATGAAGGTATACTGGAAGACATTGACACACTGTATGGATGGTCAGTAAGTGGCTGATGGAAGTCATCTTACATAATTGCTATGGTATTTAGAACACTGAAGAAGAGCGAAGACTGAAGAAAGGTATAGAAGGGAGGTAACAGCGTGCAAACTTCATAGAAAAGAGACCAGACCATTTCATGCCCATTTACCTTGCAGCATCGCGATCGAATTTTCTTCAAATTATGCACCATTGAAAGAAATTTGTTAATAATTTATTGGTTGTCAGGATAATAATCAAGTGTACATGGTTTATATCATTTTTGGTTGTGAAGATTGTATAATCAAATGTTATATCAGTCATCCACTATTTAGTTTTAAACCATTACAAGTTATAAGTGAAGTTTTTCTTGGTGCGGAATTTGGGCATCACTTTCCTGGAAAATATTCTTTGCCTGATATATCCATCTATTGCCTTTTGTCCAGTCACTCCAGTGTAAGCTTCAGTCATCAATGTTATCCCTCTCTCAACAGCTTGAGTGTTGTTTGGCCACTTGGGCACCTCCAGTGGAGTCTCAATAATTTTCAGAACTTGTTGATCTGATAAAGAAGCAGTGAAAGGAGGCTCAGTTTTGAGTTCAGTCTCCCAGTCAAACACGGAATGATAGCTCTTTGCTTGCCACTTTAGTTTTGGAATCACTACTTTTCTTGAGTTAACAATAGAAGCCACATTGTCATTATCTTCATCTTCACTGTCATCCTCATCATCCAATTCGGTATTTGTGTCTGGCATCTCGTAACTTCTGTGCTCTAATAACTTGACTTTTGTCGTCCTTGGTGATAATGCCATAGTCCATTAAGGTGGCGGTAGTAATGGCAGCTCCAGCATAATCACTGACCAAGTATCGGTCACACGTGGCTGCCAGTGTGGTGAGTCTTGTTCTGTGCTGTGAGCTGCTGGCAGTCAGACCACTCAAGACATAGTCAGCATCAGTATCGACAGAAGGGCTATCTCCGGCATCATCAGAATTATCGTCAGAATCAGAAACTTCTCCAGCTGCTGGTTCACATTGTCTTTCCTCCAGCTGCTTCCTGGCTCTGGCTGCATCCTGCTCCTCTTTTACCGTCACTCTATCCCACATCCTCGTTACCGTCATGTCAACACAGCCAATTTTCATCTTCCTATCGCCTCTCTGGTCAAGGAGGAACTGTACCTCACGTTTAGGAACTTTCACGTCACAATTACAGGCCAGGTGGTATCCGTCACACTCCTTTATTTTGCAGCCTACATCTTGACAGGCGGCAGCAGGACAGAAACAACTACATATATCAAACAACTCGTTCATTTTTTCCTGAAATGTAGCTTTTTTGGAGACAGTTTTGTTCTTATTAAGTTCTATTCCTCTGCTGTACAATTTTCTAAATCTTTCATCAATAGATTTCTGGCTGAGAATAGGAATGGTCTTTCCGTCTCCAATTGATTTCTGCCATAGTTCAAAACAATCCTTAGCTGCTATCTTGATAATCACTGAAACATCAGTAAACTTTCCTTCATCACATTTATATCACCAGCAGTTCCTTAACATATCACCGTTGTACAGAAGTTTGTTCACTGGTAGAACACTGGCATGGCCAAACAATGTATGTTCTGTGGCTTTCCTCGTTGACATTGTAGCATCTCAGTAGTAAAGTATATAGGTAATCAGAGTATCTGAAAAGAGAGAAAGTTAGTTAATGTTTATAAATACTGCAGAGTACATAGATACAGTACATAAAACATTGCGCTGCGCTACTCAGTAATACAGACATTCCAAAATTTCAATCGTAAATGATGTAGGCTGAACCTCAATCAATCAACTTCATATTTGGCACTGAATCTCAGATTTATATAAGGAACAATGCCTGAAGAATGCAGCTTTGACCAAAATTTCAATGCTCCCTAGTGAGTGTAGTACCAAGAATTTTGCCAGGAAGTGTAGGTCAACTGACCAGCCTCTGGGGGATACGTGATACTGACGTGATGTACACTAACACCAACGCCGGCACTAGTACCAACACCAGCACCAACACTAGCACCATCAACAGCGATCGACACCATGCCTAACCCTTCTAGGGCAGGGTAGGTGCCTGAGCCCGAGCTTACAGCTCACAAGACTGTCATTCCCATTAGCCCCCTTGGGGCGGGGATGGCAGACCAGAGAGGCCTAGCTTGTGACTAGGCCTGGGGACAGTTGGTCCCAAAGATGAGGGGGTACTTGTGCCGCCTCCCATGGGAGACTTAGGTCTCAGACACTCCCTAAAGAGGGAGCCAAGGCCGGGCCACCACTTGGAAAAGGCCCGGGCCGGGAGAATACCGGCGAATCTTTAATAATAATAATAACCATCAGCAGCATAGAGATCACACCTAAGAAAATGCTTCGAGGATGTTGATTAAGTCGAGAAATTTTCAAGGCTACGGGTGTCTGGCGTCGGAGCTGACAGCACCAACTTGTGTCAGCACAAACACACACACTACACTTAACAAGGCTACTGGCGTCGGAGCTGACAGCACTAACTTATATCAACACACACTACACACAACATATTTAAACGCTGACACTTAATTAAAACAAAACAAAAAACAGTCATTACTATTCACTGAGCATGGCATGTAATCTAAAAAAATACCCATTATAAAAATAGAGTAATTAAATAACAGTCTTTCCTTCCCCCCCCCATCTTGCCTCCGATTCCCCACTCCTCTGACCCCACCTCCTCTTCCCCATTTCTCTTCTCCGTGCTCCACTACACCTCTACCCCTCCCCTTCCCCATATCTCTGTCCCTTTCTGCGTAAACACTGCAGGTGATGGGTTGCTTTTAATATAATTAACTCTATGTTTAGCATTCTTCTGACATAGTCAACACCTGTCATCATAAGTCCACTCTCTCCCTGCTCCAAGAGCTATATCGTACCTCTTCTTAAAGCTATGTATGGATCCTGCCTCCACTACATCACTCTCCATATTGTTCCACTTCCTGAAAACTCTGTGACTGAAGAAATACTTCCTAACATACCTGTGACTCATCTGTGTGTATGTACTCACCTAGCTGTGATTGCAGGGGTCGATTCACAGCTCCTGGCCCCGCCACTTCACTGTCTGTGTGTGTGTATTTTGAGTACGTAACTGCGTGAATGTGTGCGTGGGTATGTAAGGGGGGGGGGGTTAGTGCGAAAAGTCAGAAAAAATAGTATCTGGCACCACCTATACTTCAGCCTAAGAACCAGCCTATTGAAAACGGCAAACAACATCTTAAGTCACGTCAAACAATTGAAGGAAGAGAAGCGTGTTGAGTGTAAGCAAAAGAAACACTGCAATCGTAATTACAACATTCAGAATGTTAACATTCATTAGGTTTTTCATTAAAAATTATATATGAAATAATTGGTTTGGAAAGAACTATTGATGAGTTCAGCAAACACAAACTGCTGAACATTCTCAGTGCAACAAACACAAACTGCTGAACATTCTCAGTGCAACAAACACAAACTGCTGAACATTCTCAGTGCAACAAACACAAACTGCCGAACATTCTCAGTGCAACAAACACAAACTGCCGAACATTCTCAGTGCAACAAACACAAACTGCCGAACATTCTCAGTGCAACAAACACAAACTGCGAACATTCTCAGTGCAACAAACACAAACTGCTGAACATTCTCAGTGCAACAAACACAAACTGCTGAACATTCTCAGTGCAACAAACACAAACTGCTGAACATTCTCAGTGCAACAAACACAAACTGCTGAACATTCTCAGTGCAACAAACACAAACTGCTGAACATTCTCATGCAACAAACACAAACTGCCGAACATTCTCAGTACAACAAACACAAACTGCCGAACATTCTCAATACAACAAACACAAACTGCCAAACATCCTCAGTGCAACAAACACAAACTGCCGAACATTCTCATGCAACAAACACAAACTGCCCGAACATTCTCAGTGCAACAAACACAAACTGCCGAACATTCTCAGTGCAACAAACACAAACTGCCGAACATTCTCAGTGCAACAAACACAAACTGCTGAACATTCTCAGTGCAACAAACACAAACTGCCGAACATTCTCAGTGCAACAAACACAAACTGCCGAACATTCTCAGTGCAACAAACACAAACTGCCGAACATTCTCAGTGCTACAAACACAAACTGCCGAACATTCTCAGTGCTACAAACACAAACTGCCGAACATTCTCAGTGCAACAAACACAAACTGCCAAACATTCTCAGTGCTACAAACACAAACTGCCGAACATTCTCAGTGCTACAAACACAAACTGCCGAACATTCTCAGTGCTACAAACACAAACTGCCGAACATTCTCAGTGCAACAAACACAAACTGCCGAACATTCTCAGTGCTACAAACACAAACTGCCGAACATTCTCAGTGCTACAAACACAAACTGCCGAACATTCTCAGTGACAACAAGAACACAAACTGCCGAACATTCTCAGTGCAACAAACACAAACTGCCGAACATTCTCAGTGCAACAAACACAAACTGCCGAACATTCTCAGTGCTACAAACACAAACTGCCGAACATTCTCAGTGCTACAAACACAAACTGCCGAACATTCTCAGTGCAACAAACACAAACTGCCGAACATTCTCAGTACAACAAACACAAACTGCCGAACATTCTCAGTGCAACAAACACAAACTGCCAACATTTCAGTGCAACAAACACAAACTGCCTAACATTCTCAGTGCAACAAACACAAACTGCCTAACATCCTCAGAGCAACAAACACAAACTGCCGAACATCCTCAGGCAACAAACACAACTGCCAACATCCTCAGTAGCAACAAACACAACTGCCTGAACATCTCAGTGCAACAAACACAAACTGCCGAACATCTCAGTAGCAACAAACACAAACTGCCTAACATCTCAGTAGCAACAAACACAAACTGCCGAACATTCTCAGTGCAACAAACACAAACTGCCAAACATTCTCAGTGCTACAAACACAAACTGCCGAACATTCTCAGTGCAACAAACACAAACTGCCAAACATTCTCAGAGCATACAAACACAAACTGCCAACATCCTCAGGCAACAAACACAAACTGCCTAACATCCTCAGAGCAACAAACACAAACTGCCTAACATCCTCAGAGCAACAAACACAAACTGCCTAACATCTCAGAGCAACAAACACAAGCTGCCTAACATCCTCAGAGCAACAAACACAACTGCCTAACATCCTCAGAGCAACAAACACAAACTGCCTAACATCCTCAGAGCAACAAACACAAGCTGCCTAACATCCTCAGAGCAACAAACACAAACTGCCTAACATCCTCAGAGCAACAAACACAAGCTGCCTAACATCCTCAGAGCAACAAACACAAACTGCCTAACATCCTCAGAGCAACAAACACAAAGCTGCCTAACATCCTCAGAGCAAACAAACACAAGCTGCCTAACATCCTCAGAGCAACAAACACAACTGCCTAACATCCTCAGAGCAACAAACACAAGACTGCCTAAACATCCTCAGAGCACAAACACAAGCTGCCTAACATCTCAGAGCAACAAACACAAGCTGCCTAACATCCTCAGAGCAACAAACCAAACTGCCTAACATCCTCAGAGCAACAAACACAAACTGCCTAACATCCTCAGAGCAACAAACACAAACTGCCTAACATCCTCAGAGCAACAAACACAAGCTGCCTAACATCCTCAGAGCAACAAACACAAGCTGCCTAACATCCTCAGAGCAACAAACACAAACTGCCTAACATCCTCAGAGCAACAAACACAAGCTGCCTAACATCCTCAGAGCAACAAACACAAACTGCCTAACATCCTCAGTGCAACAAAAACATTCGGATTTTTTTTACTCGAGTTAAAAATAATATTAGGCCAATAGTCCTAATATGATGTTTATAAAAAGCATTTTAGTAAGCAATTTTTTTTTTAAAAAGAAACAAGAGTGTTATTATATTCTTTTAGATTCAGTTAAGTGTTTATTTTCCATAGCATATTCTCTGTAATATATTAGTTAATGTTGGCAACACGGAACATTGTGTTGTGAAGCAACGTGTAGTAACACGGAACATTCAGTGTTTTGAAGCAACGTGTAGTAACACGGAACATTGTGTTGTGAAGCAACGTGTAGTAACACGGAACATTGTGTTGTGAAGCAACGTGAAGTAACACGGAACATTGTGTTGTGAAGCAACGTGAAGTAACACGGAACATTGTGTTGTGAAGCAACGTGAAGTAACACGGAACATTGTGTTGTGAAGCAACGTGAAGTAACACGGAACATTCAGTGTTTTGAAGCAACGTGAAGTAACACGGAACATTCAGTGTTTTGAAGCAACGTGAAGTAACACGGAACATTCAGTGTTTTGAAGCAACGTGAAGTAACAACGAACATTCAGTGTTTTGAAGCAACGTGAAGTAACACGGAACATTCAGTGTTTTGAAGCAACGTGAAGTAACACGGAACATTGTGTTGTGAAGCAACGTGTAGTAACACGGAACATTGTGTTGTGAAGCAACGTGTAGTAACACGGAACATTGTGTTGTGAAGCAACGTGAAGTAACACGGAACATTGTGTTGTGAAGCAACGTGAAGTAACACGGAACATTCAGTGTTTTGAAGCAACGTGAAGTAACACGGAACATTGTGTTGTGAAGCAACGTGAAGTAACACGGAACATTGTGTTGTGAAGCAACGTGAAGTAACACGGAACATTGTGTTGTGAAGCAACGTGAAGTAACACGGAACATTGTGTTGTGAAGCAACGTGAAGTAACACGGAACATTGTGTTGTGAAGCAACGTGTAGTAACACGGAACATTGTGTTGTGAAGCAACGTGAAGTAACACGGAACATTCAGTGTTTTGAAGCAACGTGAAGTAACACGGAACATTCAGTGTTTTGAAGCAACGTGAAGTAACACGGAACATTGTGTTGTGAAGCAACGTGTAGTAACACGGAACATTGTGTTGTGAAGCAACGTGTAGTAACACGGAACATTGTGTTGTGAAGCAACGTGAAGTAACACGGAACATTGTGTTGTGAAGCAACGTGAAGTAACACGGAACATTCAGTGTTTTGAAGCAACGTGAAGTAACACGGAACATTGTGTTGTGAAGCAACGTGAAGTAACACGGAACATTGTGTTGTGAAGCAACGTGAAGTAACACGGAACATTGTGTTGTGAAGCAACGTGAAGTAACACGGAACATTGTGTTGTGAAGCAACGTGAAGTAACACGGAACATTGTGTTGTGAAGCAACGTGTAGTAACACGGAACATTGTGTTGTGAAGCAACGTGAAGTAACACGGAACATTGTGTTGTGAAGCAACGTGTAGTAACACGGAACATTGTGTTGTGAAGCAACGTGAAGTAACACGGAACATTGTGTTGTGAAGCAACGTGAAGTAACACGGAACATTGTGTTGTGAAGCAACGTGAAGTAACACGGAACATTGTGTTGTGAAGCAACGTGAAGTAACACGGAACATTGTGTTGTGAAGCAACGTGAAGTAACACGGAACATTGTGTTGTGAAGCAACGTGTAGTAACACGGAACATTGTGTTGTGAAGCAACGTGAAGTAACACGGAACATTGTGTTGTGAAGCAACGTGAAGTAACACGGAACATTGTGTTGTGAAGCAACGTGAAGTAACACGGAACATTGTGTTGTGAAGCAACGTGAAGTAACACGGAACATTGTGTTGTGAAGCAACGTGAAGTAACACGGAACATTGTGTTGTGAAGCAACGTGTAGTAACACGGAACATTCAGTGTTTTGAAGCAACGTGAAGTAACACGGAACATTCAGTGTTTTGAAGCAACGTGTAGTAACACGGAACATTGTGTTGTGAAGCAACGTGTAGTAACACGGAACATTCAGTGTTTTGAAGCAACGTGTAGTAACACGGAACATTGTGTTGTGAAGCAACGTGAAGTAACACGGAACATTCAGTGTTTTGAAGCAACGTGTAGTAACACGGAACATTGTGTTGTGAAGCAACGTGAAGTAACACGGAACATTCGGTGTTTTGAAGCACCGTGTAGTAACACGGAACATTGTGTTGTGAAGCAACGTGAAGTAACACGGAACATTCAGTGTTTTGAAGCAACGTGTAGTAACACGGAACATTGTGTTGTGAAGCAACGTGTAGTAACACGGAACATTCGGTGTTTTGAAGCAACGTGTAGTAACACGGAACATTCGGTGTTTTGAAGCAACGTGAAGTAACACGGAACATTGTGTTGTGAAGCAACGTGAAGTAACACGGAACATTCAGTGTTTTGAAGCAACGTGTAGTAACACGGAACATTGTGTTGTGAAGCACCGTGTAGTAACACGGAACATTGTGTTGTGAAGCAACGTGTAGTAACACGGAACATTGTGTTTGAAGCAACGTGTAAGTAACACGGAACATTCAGTGTTTTGAAGCAACGTGAAGTAACACGGAACATTGTGTTGTGAAGCAACGTGAAGTAACACGGAACATTCAGTGTTTTGAAGCAACGTGAAGTAACACGGAACATTCAGTGTTTGAAGCAACGTGAGTAACACGGAACATTCAGTGTTTTGAAGCAACGTGAAGTAACACGGAACATTCAGTGTTTTGAAGCAACGTGAAGTAACACGGAACATTCAGTGTTTTGAAGCAACGTGAAGTAACACGGAACATTCAGTGTTTTGAAGCAACGTGTAGTAACACGGAACATTCAGGGTTTTGAAGCAACGTGAAGTAACACGGAACATTCAGGGTTTTGAAGCAACGTGAAGTAACACGGAACATTCAGGGTTTTGAAGCAACGTGAAGTAACACGGAACATTCAGGGTTTTGAAGCAACGTGAAGTAACACGGAACATTCAGTGTTTTGAAGCAACGTGAAGTAACACGGAACATTCAGGTTTTGAAGCAACGTGAAGTAACACGGAACATTCAGGTTTGTGAAGCAACGTGAAGTAACACGGAACATTCAGGGTTTTGAAGCAACGTGAAGTAGCACGGAACATTCAGTGTTTTGAAGCAACGTGAAGTAACACGGAACATTCAGTGTTGTGAAGCAACGTGAAGTAACACGGAACATTCAGGGTTTTGAAGCAACGTGTAGTAACATCTCCCTCAGACACTACGCAGACGGAGGGTCGAGCCTCCAGCTCTACGCTTACACCGAGAGATCCGGACGAAATTATGCTCATGATAGGGACTTGAAAAAGTTCAATCCTGTTCTTTCTGCTCCAGTAATCATCGCTCAACAGATAGCAACAAATATTTTTGGCAAACAGACGTTGCTAGTGAAACTTGAAGGAAACAACATTCAATTTAAAAGGTGACGATAAAAAAATTAATTTAATTTATATATATATGTGTGTAGGTGTGTGTGTTATGGTGTGTGTGTGTGTGTGTGGAACTGAAAATTTTAAGTAATCGTTTTATAAGTTAAAATGTTGATTGTATGCGGAAACAATTATGCTACTGTAGGAAATTTACGTACTGCGGTTTTTTTTAATTACGTCAATTACCGAACTGCGTAATTATCCACGAAAAGTCCCCAGTAAGCGTCTTGTTCCTTGTGTGTGTGTGTGTGTGTGTGTGTGTTGTGTGTGTGTGTGTGTGTGTGTGTGTGTGTGTGTGTGTGTGGGTCTGTCTGTCTGTCTTCAGAAATTTGAGTTCGACAGTATATCTGAATATATTTGGCCTTAACTATCATTCTCACCATCCAACCAGTATCATAGTCTTCACCATCATTAAGTTAACCTTAGTATACTATCTGTCATTATCATCATCATTCTAATTATCATCATTTTTCCTCATCAGTAAGGATTGTTATTATTTAGAATCATTATTTATGGACAGAAGTGAGAATTAATGTGGATAATTAGGCGAGGTTCCGGCAGTTTGGGGTTATTAATATTGGTCATTAGTGACGTTCATGTTGCTTTTAGTGTGCTTAAGTCGTTCACACGATCACTGAATGTGCGCAGTAGTCATTCACACGGTCTGTGTGTACACAATATTCATTCACACCATCTCTTAGAGAACACACAAGTCGTTTACACGATCTATTGGAGAACACACAAGCTGTTCACACAATGTTCACTGTAAACGAAAGCCACTGGACAGGCAACAGCGGACAACCCAAAAGCTTTTCCATTAAACTGTACGTTACTGACGTACGTTCATTAAAAAACGGGCGTTCACATCACCCGGGAAATACGTCTCCTCACTGGGGTCATGTGGGACCTGGGTAAGGAAAAGTAGTCGTATTTGATCCAGGAAAAGGGAGGCAAACTCCAGATCCATGAATCAAGATGGCTTCTGCATCAAGGTAGATTCAATCGCGTATAAAATATATTGGATTTAATTGGTGTTTTCCTACTTAAAATCCCCAAGTTACTTAGATAATAGGATCTAAGTGCCGTTTGGGAACCGTGTATAAATTGGAATTAATTGTAGAGCGTATGATTTGGCGTATAATGATACCTGAGTATATAATTACATTAGTGGTATGCAAGGACGATAAGTTCACGAATAAAACACCTGTTCAACACCTGGGTGTCTTGAGTGAAGACACTCAGGTGTTGCATATGTGTCATTCAAATTACCTTAGTATGATTATGAAACATGAGCAACATTTCTGTTTTCATGTGGACACGTTTCGCCCTCCAGTGGTTTTATCAGCTCAATAGAAAGAACGATACTGGAGACGGTAGGCGACACTTAGCGCTTCGAGGTGATCAGTCCCTCAGTCTTAGACTAATGAAGGCTATATTGGATTGATCAAGCCACTGAGTGAAACGTCTCCGCAGTAAAGATAGCCAAGTGTTTACACATGTGTCTTATTCACTCTCATGTCGGTTTTGTGTGCCATGGATACATAACAGCCAAGTGGTGGTGATATAACGAAAAGGTTGGTAATGAAAGGAGGGTTAGGGGAGGGGGAACGTTGTATCAGGGGGCAGATAATTGAGTGACGGTGGAAGGGGGGCAGGAACATTATCTAAGGGGACAAAGGACAGAGTAACAGTCAATGTAAAGGGCAAGGACGTTATATTTGAGGCCAAGGACGTTACATTAGAGGGCAAGAATGTTACTTTCGGGGAAAGAACGTTACTTTAGGGTGAAAGAACAGTATATTAGAGGGCGAGAACGTTAATTTAGGGGACAGAACGTTACTTTAGGGAAAAATAAAGTTACATTAGGGAACAGGAACGTGACTTTAGGGAGCAAGAGCGTTACTTTAGGAAGAACGTTACATTAGAGGGCAAGAATGTTACAGTACTGGACAAGAGCATAACAATAGTGGACAAATAATAGAGTAACGGTCAATAGAACAATAAATGGACCAATATAATACTGGCCGAGTCAACAACGAACAGCGGAAAAAAAATTGGATGACTAAAAGCGTGTCAGAGACGCGAGCCAGAAAGTTGTTAATCATACTCTTGCCGTAAGAGCGTTATTCTTGGTTAGTTTGTAAGCCCCAGACGACCTTTAAGGTCACTTGAGTCTTGTGTCCCCCTCATTGGCAGTCATCCAGAAGGTAAACAGTCAGTACCTGTCACATAATCGATACATATTATTGGAGGTGCCCGTCTCCTTCCTCGGATTAAATGTTTGCGTCTCCTTCCCGAGGCGTACAGTTGATATTTATTCATATATTAGAGGGAACGTTTCGCTACAAGTGACTTAATTTGATCGAGGACTGATGAAGCCACGCGGGGCGAAACGTGTCCTTTAAAGAATGTCGTGAAGTGTACTCAAGTGTCCATATCCCAGTTTTGTTGTCACTGTTATTAAGCAATAAAGATTACCACTTAATTATTCTCCCGTTTAAGAGATGTCAGATTTTCAATAATTTGTGGGTATTTTCAAGATGGTAATGGTGGTGATGGGTGGTGGTGATGGTGGTGGTGATAGGTGGTGGTGATGGTGGTGGTGATGGGGGCGGTGGTAATGGTGGTGGTGATGGGTGGTGATGATGGGGGTGGCGGTAATAGTGGTGGTGGTAATGGTGGTGGTGGTGGTGGGTGTGTGTGGTAATGGTGGTGGTGGTGATAGGGGTGTGGTAATAGTGGCGGTGGTAATGGTGGTGGGTGTAGTGGTGGTGGATGTGGGGGTGGTAGTGGTGGTGTGGGGTGGTAATAGTTTTGAGGATGACTGTGATGGTAGTGGTGTTAATAGTTATGGTGGTAGTTGTTGTTGTTGTGGAGATTATATTGATGGTGATTATTGCGGAGGTATTATGGTGGTGGGTGTGATAATGATGATAGGATAGTGGTGGTTGTGTGGTGTAAGTGGTGATAGATGTTGTGGTCGTTGTGTTTTAGGTGATGATGGCTGTTACGTTATTAGTGATAGTTGTAGTTTAGAGAATGGCAGTAATGGTTGTGATTGCGGTTGTAGTTATGGTTGTGATAGTGATAGTGTTGATAGGTCACTAAGGGTAATAATTTCTCTGGGTGTATGCAGTATATGCAATATATATACGTGTCTATACAGTGAGAATTTGTGTGTGTGTATATAGCGAGAATTTATATTTGTACGTATTCCATATTTTAGGTATTATAATTTGTGATCACTGAATAGGGAGTAAATTTACAGCAACTAAAATGTGAAGGAAAGATAATCAATAAAGGTAGGATAAACACACACACACACACACACACACACACACACACACACACACACACACACACACACACACGCCACACACACACACACACACACACACACACACACACACACACACACATACTGAGAGAAATCGATAAGGTAGACAGAGATCAAATATTCCAGAGATGGGACACAGCAACAAGGGGTCACAATTGGAAGTTGAAGACTCAGATGAGTCACAGAGATGTTAGGAAGTATTTTTTCAGTCACAGAGTTGTTAAGCAGTGGAATAGTCTGGAATGTGAGGTGGTGGAGGCAGGATCCATACATAGCTTTAAGAAGAGGTACGGTGAAGCTCATGGAGCAGGGAGTGAGTGACCTAGTAGCAACCAGTGAAGAGGCGGGGCCAGGAGCTATGAATCGACCCCTGCAACCACAATTAGGTAAGTAAACACACACACAGAGTTTTAGTCATTATAAAATGAAAACCATTTTTCATTTTCCACCTGGTCTGTTCCTCTTCAGAAAATGTCCCTTAAATGTCGGGAGAAAAAAGGTGTTAGTTTTTATTTCATGGCAGTGAGACTGGTCGTACAGGAGGAGGGAGAGTCGTGGTAGTGAGACTTTTCGTACAGGAGGAGGGAGAGTCGTGGTAGTGAGACTGGTCGTGCAGGAGGAGGGAGAGTCGTGGTATTGAGACTGGTCGTACAGGAGGGAGAGAGTCGTGGTAGTGAGACTGGTCGTACAGGAGGAGGGAGAGAGTCGTGGTAGTGAGACTGGTCGTGCAGGAGGAGGGAGAGTCGTGGTAGTGAGACTGGTCGTGCAGGAGGAGGGAGAGTCGTGGTAGTGAGACTGGTCGTACAGGAGGGAGAGTAGTGGTAGTGAGACTGGTCGTACAGGAGGAGGGAGAGAGTCGTGGTAGTGAGACTGGTCGTACAGGAGGAGGGAGAGTCGTGGTAGTGAGACTGGTCGTACAGGAGGAGGGAGAGTCGTGGTAGTGAGACTGGTCGTACAGGAGGAGGGAGAGTCGTGGTAGTGAGACTGGTCGTACAGGAGGAGGGAGAGTCGTGGTAGTGAGACTGGTCGTACAGGAGGGAGAAAGAATCTTGGTAGTGAAACTGGTCGTACAGGAGGAGGGAGAGTCGTGGTAGTGAGACTGGTCGTACAGGAGGAGGGAGAGTCGTGGTAGTGAGACTGGTCGTACAGGAGGAGGGAGAGTCGTGGTAGTGAGACTGGTCGTACAGGAGGAGGGAGAGTCGTGGTAGTGAGACTGGTCGTACAGGAGGAGGGAGAGTCGTGGTAGTGAGACTGGTCGTACAGGAGGAGGGAGAGTCGTGGTAGTGAGACTGGTCGTACAGGAGGAGGGAGAGAGTCGTGGTAGTGAGATTGGTCGTACAGGAGGAGGGAGAGAGTCGTGGTAGTGAGACTGGTCGTACAGGAGGAGGGAGAAAGAATCTTGGTAGTGAAACTGGTCGTACTGGAGGAGGGAGAAAGAATCATGGTAGTGAAACTGGTCGTACTGGAGGAGGGAGAGAGAGTCGTGGTAGTGAGACTGGTCGTCCTGGAGGAGAGGAGGGAGGGAGGGAGGCTGGAGTACCCTTTGAGAAGTGCAACATCCACGTCCCTCCACTTTGTGAAAGGACTCCAGAGTCGAAGTGGAGGTGGAGGGCTGGGGAAGCTGGTGGAGAGGTGGAAGGGTCCAGAGATGATGGAGGGGTGGTCGGGGAGCGAAGGAAAAGAGGAGAGGTGGTTGAAGATCAGTTGCCGAGGTGTGTGATGGGATAACAGTGTGCGATACAACAAAATACGACAGTGTATGACAAAGTTGAAGGTGCGACAGGTCCTGAAGGGATAGACGCAGCGTCAAGGTGAATAGAGAAGGGTAGAAATTGCTGAAAGGGTGAAGCCAAAAAGAACGTATGGTTAGTTGGTAGAAATTGAGATAGAGGGTAATCAGAGGATGAATAGGGGGTATTAGTTTTCGATAGGAGAGAGAGAGAGAGAGAGTATCTAAATTTAGAGTAGAAATGAGAGGGAGAGAGGGGTAACCTGCACAGACAATCTTACATTCTGTTCACTGAACACCCACGTCTGACCCCCAGTTCATGACCAACTCATCTAAAACAAAGCTATCCAATGGGGGATATGATCCAAGGAATCACTGAGCTCCGAGATATGATCCAAGGAATCACTGAGCTCCGGGATACGATCTAAGGAATCACTGAACTCCGGACGTTCCCTTAATTTGATACGATCTCACAAGATATGAGCGACCGCAGTAGGAGAAGCCTCAACACTGGGGACGATATATTTTCAAAAATGAGGACTAAAAATTTTGCCCTGGACGAGATATTAGACGTGTCAGAGGGGAGGGGAGGAACGGAAGTTTAGACCCAGATAAAGACATGATAGGATGGGGGAGGACGGTGGATGACAGGCTAGTGACGGGGCACGAAAAGCAGGCTAGACGGCCGTATGATGTTTGGTTTGGACAGCGAGGATACAATGGGGGAACAAGCTTTTATAGGGGCAATGTTTAAATTTGTATTCAGTTTGACTTGTTTAAAAATATATAGAGGGCGAAACGTTTCATTACATCAGTTGTGTACAGTTACCAAGCTGTTCACAGGAATTAGACACATGTACAGCAGTTAGGTAGCTTGGTTTGAAGTTTGTGCTGTTATATTAACACTCTGGAACAGTCACACGTTGGAGGGATCAGGGAAGAGTGAGTGTGTATGCTGTCTTCCTGTCCTTCATTCCCTCCCTCCCTCCCTTTCTTCTTTCCTTTATTCTTTCCCTTACTCCTTCCCTTCCCCTTCTTTCTCTCTCCCTCCCCTTTTCTTCCCATCCTTCCCTCCCTCCCTCTCTCCCTCCCTTCTTTCCTTCCTTCCTTCCTTCCCTCTTCCCTCCCTCCCTTCCTTCCCTCTTCCCTCCCTCCCTTCTTTCCTTCCCTCCCTCCCTTCCTTCTTTCCTTCCTCCCTCCCTCCCTTCTTTACTCCCTCCCCTTCCTTCCTTCCTTCCTTCCTTCCTTCCTTCCTTCCTTCCTTCCTTCCTTCCTCCCTCCCTTCCTTCCTCCCTCCCTTCCTTCCTTCCTTCCACCATCCCTCCCTCCTTCCCTCTCCCTCCCTCCTATACCTTCTTTTCCTGACCTCCCTCCCTGTACTAGACAACCTTGTCAGTCTCCCTGTTATCCTAGTACTTTCTCTACATCACAAAATCGCCTAATTTTCTTTTCTATTTTTTCTCTCTAATTTGCTTTATTCATTGATTTTTCCTTGTTCCTTGGTTTTTCAATCTCTCTCTCTCTCTCTCTCTCTCTCTCTCTCTCTCTCTCTCTCTCTCTCTCTTCTCTCTCTCTCTCTCTCTCTCTCTCCTCTCTCTCTCTCTCTCTACGACAAAATTGATGACACAATAATTGTTTATTTAACATTAAAAACGCTAAACCCGTATGGATCATTGAGCACAAGGAGTGTGGTGAAGGTTCGATCCTCTGGCTGATAAATATGATGAAAGGAAAGCTGTATTAAATAGAGAGAGAGAGAAAAAAACAGAGGCATAACATGACCCATTACTTCAAGACTAAGACTCGCGGCGTTGTGATTATAGCCAAGACTTACGTCTGAAGAAGACGTATTATAGCACCAAGTTCAACATTAGTCGCCCTGAATTATACTAGAAGAATTAAAGGCTGTTTTGTGGCGTAGTATAATCAGACTTTGAGATCAGCCTTTCTTCAATTATAGAGGCCAGCTTTGTAATATCAAGTATTTTCTTATTCAACACAGAAACCTGTCTGAAAATATCCCACGTGAGGGAATATTACTCTTCAAAGTAATATTTGAGAGACGGTATTAGAGTCGACATGTAATTTATATTACTCTCCAAAAAGTAATGTTAATAGAGACTGGTGTTATAGACGGTGTATAATTTGCCAGCCAGACAGCGGTTAGGTGGATTACCTGTCTCTTCGAGGCTGGTGGGCTGAGACCTGTGAAGGGCTCTTGACTCAGGGAACTGGAGTTAACTTCTTAGATCGTATTTCAGGTCTTATGTTCATCCAGGCTATGTATAACCCCGTACGAGCTTAGGGCTTCCCCATGAGTGTAATAATAATTTAGGTGAGAGAAATACACCACGACGTGTGTATCTCTCAGTGTATATACACTGTGAGAAGTATATACTTATACACTGAGGTACACCTCAATGCTTAAATACCGACAGGTGTCAGTGTATATACTGAGTGGTGTATGTCTGTGTATTACACACTGAGAGGTATATATTTCTAAGTATGTAATGAGAGGTGTATATCAATGTGTATATACACACAGAGATTACTTTATTCCCTATTTTAGAAATTATAGTATTCTTATTAGTTACATGCAGCCCTAATAACCCTCTTGTAGTCGATAGACTTTTAACCAGTGAAATAGAGAGAGAAAAAGAGAGACGTTTAAGAAAAAACTTTTATTGGGGCACTGTTTTGCTCTCTGTAAAGTTTTTCGTGTCATGTGAATCATGACTTTAAAAAGCTGTGCACTGAGCGAGAAGTTGTCCCCTTAAAAGCTTGTTCCGGAATGTGTTTCGTTTCTTTAGTGCTGTCCAGAATAAGTAATCAAGATCTAGACTTAAGTCTGACAGACCAATCAGCCTTGTAAGACTGACGTCTTCGCTAAAGGGAGTATACAACACACACTTTCATTCTAGCGACGTCTCACTCGGCTTTAAGCTTCATGCTTCTCACCACCACTGGCAAGCTAAGCTGTCCTACGCCTCTTCGGGCGGTTTTTAAAGCCAGTTTGAACGCGCTCCGCAAGAGAGTGGCAGTGAAAAGGTGTTAGTTTCCGAGGTTTAGTCGTTCACTCTTCCTTCTTAACCTGAAGTTCTGGCTACCTGTCTCCCCTGCATTGTTTTGTGTTTACCATACTCTCTCATCCTTGTATATTTTAATGTTTTCTTCTTATGTTTAGCGTTTTTTCCATTGTGTGTGTATAGGGAGAGGTGTAGTTAGTGAGGGTTAAGCTTCTACTCCTTTATTAAACCAGTATCTTACAACTTAATTATATTTTGTAGCAGCAGCAGCAGCAGTAGTAGTAGTAGTAGTCGTTGTTTTAGTGTTTATATGTTCCCTTTTCACCTACTACTACTACTACTACTATTACTACTACTACTGCTGCTGCTGCTGCTACTTCTACTGCTACTACTACTACTACTACTACTACTACTACTACTACTACTACTACTACTACTACTACTACTACTGTTACTACTACTACTACTACTACTACTACTACTACTACTACTGCTGCCACTACTACTGCTACTACTACAATTACTGCTGCCACTACTACTACTACTACTATTACTGCTGCCACTACTACTACTACTACTATTACTGCTGCCACTACTACTGCTACTACTACTTACTGACTATTTTCTACTACTACTACTAGCTACTACTACTGCTACTACTACTACTACTACTACTACTACTACTACTATTACTGCTGCCACTACTACTGCTAGTACTACTACTGCTACTACTTTTACTACTACTGCTACTGCTACTACTACTACTATTACTACTACCACAATTACTATTTTCTTCTTTTTTCTTCATAGTTTTCTTTTCCTTCTTACTCTTCTAATTATAATTTTAATAATAATTATCCGGTTTTCTCTATCCTCATTGTTTTCTTTCTTGTATTTGTATCTCTGATTTGCTTTTCCTTGCTACTTCTCCTTTTATCATTCATTTTTCTGCTAGTCATTTTGACGAGGATGTCATGCGAAAGAGCTGCGAGATGAGTGTGTCAGTAGAGTGCATCAGAGTGCACTCCAGGGCTGAGTGCACTCCAACATGTAAATGTAAACAGTGTTGTCTGTATACCCTTGTTAAATACTGGACAGGGAGTAATTAACTGTGGTGGTTGTGGTAGTAGTAGTAGTAGTGGTGGTGGTGGTGATTGTTACGGTGGGAGGACTAGGAATGGTGGTGGGTGGTGATTGTTGAAGTCGTGGTTGTCATTATTTTAGCTGAGACACGAGGATTAAAAGTATTTATTTAGTTATATATTTATATTATTTATCTAATTAAATTGCGCTTGTTATATTAAGGTTAGGTAAGTTTTCTAAAGTTCTTTTGGTACACAATTATTAATTTTTACATTAACATAAGTGAAAAAAATATGTCTTCCAACGTATAAGAGAAATTTTAAAAAGGACTTAATTTTAAATGGGTTCTTGGTAATTGACCAGTTTTACCTATTCGGGACTGTAAGCAACATGGTTCCTTCAGTGAACATGGGGTCTTGAGCTCCTACCGCCCTCCTCAAGCGTTCCAGAACACTCTCTTTGACTAGTCCACTAGAAGCCAAACACGAGGACAGAAATGCAGGTAAAGCTGCCTGCGTAGCCTTGCGCACCCCTGTACCTCCCAGTCGCACTGGAAGAGTTGCCTAATCCCATTCCTGATCATCTTCCAGTGACAGATTCAGTGCCTTCTTACACACACACACCACACACACACACACACACACACACACACACACACACACACACACACACACAGCACACACACACACATACACACACATACACACACACCACCATACACACACACATCACACACACACACACACACACACACACACACACACCACACACACACACACATCACACATATATATTAATATATATATATATATATATATATATATATATTATATATATATATATATATATTACAAGTTATAGACCTGGAAATAGTTTTTAGTACACTATTAGTGTTATCAAAGAAGGTTTATGATATAGTGGTGAAGTGATGGCGTGGTGTTGATCCTACTTAATGTAGGGTCCCTCCCCCTTAAGTGGCAGCGGTGTTTCAGGGGATCCTGAAGGATCAGTTGGTGTTAGCTGGGGTGCTGAGAGGTGGTGTTAGCTGGGGTGCTGAGAGGTGATGTTAGCTGGGGTGCTAAGAGTTGGTGCTAGCTGGGGTGCTGAGAGTTGGTGCTAGCTGGGGTGCTGAGAGTTGGTGCTAGCTGGGGTGCTGAGAGGTGGTGCTAGCTGGGGTGCTGAGAGGTGGTGCTAGCTGGGGTGCTGAGAGGTGGTGCTAGCTGGGGTGCTAAGAGTTGGTGCTAGCTGGGGTGCTGAGAGTTGGTGCTAGCTGGGGTGCTGAGAGGGGTACTAGCTGGGGTGCTGAGGGGTGGTGTTAGCTGGGGTGCTGAGTGTCCTGGCGTGTCTAGGGGTATTGAGTGATGAGTACTGAGTAATGTGTGAACACTTGTTTCCACCTCTCGTTTCTCTCTCTCCCTTTTCCTTGCTCCCATCTCCCTCCTACCTCCCTCCTACCTCCCTCCTACCTCCTTCCTCTCTCCTACCTCCTTCCTCCTTCCTCCCTCCCCCTTCCCCTACCTACCTCCACCTTTCCATCTCTAGCATGGGATATGCTAGTAGGGAACTGGTGTCCTCAGATGTGAATGGCAGTACACATCGTGTGAATACAACGATGTTTTACCTTGTGTTACAAGTGAGCGAGATGGCTCCAACACTCAGTGTGTTGTGAGGGAATGTGAGGGAGAGAGGAAGATGTGAGGAAGAGAGGTGTGAGTGAGGAAGGTGTGAGGGAGGGAGGTGTAAGGGAGGAAGAGGTGTAAGGGAGGAAGAGGTGTGAGGGAGGAAGAGGTGTGAGGGAGGGAGAGAGGTGTGAGGGAGGGAGAGAGGTGGTAGGGAGGAAGGTGTGAGGGAGGAAGAGAGGTGTGAGGGAGGGTCAGCAACTGATTCTTAGTCTCCCTCTTTCCTTCCCACACCTTCACAAGTAGTAACAAGGAGCAGGTAGCAGTAACAAGGAACACATATCGCAAAAAATGAACAGTAACAAGGAGGAACAGGTAAGGAGGAAGAAGAACCAGGAAGCAAGAACAAGAAACAGTAAACAAAGAGCAGGTAGCAGTAACAAGGAACATAGATCAAGTAGCTGGAGCTACGTGAGGTTGCTGGTGTGAGTTGCAACATGCACGTTCGTGATAGTTGCAATAATTGTCACTGCACCACTCACCACAGTGCTGGTAAACTAGTGGATAGGTGGGTGGCAGTGTTGGTGGGTGGTAGAACTAGTGGGTAGGGTGTTAAACTAGTGGATGGTAGAACTAGTGGGTAAGGTGTTATACTAGTGGGTGGTAGAACTAGTGAGTAGGGTGTTAAACTAGTGGATGGTAGAACTAGTGGGTAAGGTGTTATACTAGTGGATGGTAGAACTAGTGGGTAAGGTGTTATACTAGTGGATGGTAGAACTAGTGGATAGGGTGTTACACTAGTGGGTGGTAGAACTAGTGAGTAGGGTGTTAAACTAGTGGATGGTAGAACTAGTGGGTAGGGTGTTATACTAGTGGATGGTAGAACTAGTGGGTAGGGTGTTATACTAGTGGATGGTAGAACTAGTGGGTAGGGTGTTATACTAGTGGATGGTAGAACTAGTGGGTAGGGTGTTATACTAGTGGATGGTAGAACTAGTGGGTAGGGTGTTACGCTAGTGGGTGGTAGAACTAGTGGGTAGGGTGTTACACTAGTGGGTGGTAGAACTAGTGGGTAGGGTGTTACACTAGTGGGTGGTAGAACTAGTGGGTAGGGTGTTACACTAGTGGATGGTAGAACTAGTGGGTAGGGTGTTACGCTAGTGAGTGGTAGAACTAGTGGGTGGTAGAACTAGTGGGTAGGGTGTTACACTAGTGGGTGGTAGAACTGGTGGGTAGGGTGTTGCACTAGTGGATGGTAGAACTAGTGAGTAGGGTGTTACACTAGTGGGTGGTAGAACTAGTGGGTAGGGTGTTACACTAGTGGGTGGTAGAACTAGTGGGTAGGGTGTTACACTAGTGGGTGGTAGAACTAGTGAGTAGGGTGTTACACTAGTGGATGGTAGAACTAGTGGGTAGGGTGTTACGCTAGTGGGTGGTAGAACTAGTGGGTAGGGTGTTACACTAGTGGGTGGTAGAACTAGTGGGTAGGGTGTTACACTAGTGGATGGTAGAACTAGTGGGTAGGGTGTTACGCTAGTGGGTGGTAGAACTAGTGGGTAGGGTGTTACACTAGTGGGTGGTAGAACTAGTGGGTAGGGTGTTACACTAGTGGGTGGTAGAACTGGTGGGTAGGGTGTTACACTAGTGGGTGGTAGAACTAGTGAATAGGGTGTTACACTAGTGGGTGGTAGAACTAGTGAGTAGGGTGTTACACTAGTGGGTGGTAGAACTAGTGAGTAGGGTGTTACACTAGTGGGTGGTAGAACTAGTGGGTAGGGTGTTATACTAGTGGGTGGTAGAACTAGTGGGTAGGGTGTTATACTAGTGGGTGGTAGAACTAGTGGGGAGGGTGTTACACTAGTGGATGGTAGAACTAGTGAGTAGGGTGTTACACTAGTGGATGATAGAACTAGTGGGTAGGGTGTTACACTAGTGGATGATAGAACTAGTGGGTAGGGTGTTACACTAGTGGGTGGTAGAACTAGTGGGTAGGGTGTTACACTAGTGGGTGGTAGAACTAGTGGGTAGGGTGTTACACTAGTGGGTGGTAGAACTAGTGGGTAGGTTGTTACACTAGTGGGTGGTAGAACTAGTGGGTAGGGTGTTACACTAGTGGGTGGTAGAACTAGTGGGTAAGGTGTTACACTAGTAGGTAGGTGTTGTACTAGTGGGTAGGTGGTGTTAAAATTGTGGGTGGTGTTACCATTGTGGGTGGTGGTTTTAACATTGTGGGTGGTAGTACTACGTTGTGAGTGGTGATGTTAACATTGTGGGTGGTAGTACTAACGTTGTGAGTGGTGATGTTAACATTGTGGGTGGTAGTACTAACGTTGTGAGTGGTGTTAACACTGGGTGGTTGTGCTAACGTTGTGAGTGGTGGTAACACTGGGTGGTTGTGCTAACGTTGTGAGTGGTGGTAACACTGGGTGGTGGTGCTAACGTTGTGAGTGGTGGTAACACTGGGTGGTGGTGCTAACGTTGTGAGTGGTGGTAACACTGGGTGGTGGTGCTAACGTTGTGAGTGGTGGTGTTAACATTGTAAAAGGTACTAAGGCGCCTCCAGGGGACTACATCAAGTACAAAGGTACCTCAGGGAGCTACAACAGATACAAATGTATGCACAAGTTAGTTATGACATAGTCAAAGGTGCACCAAAGACACAGGTGTTCCCAGGAAGGTGAAACAAGAACACAGGGAGGTACAACACGAACAGAGGGATGCATAACAAAGACAAAGGGAGGTACAACAAGGACACATGGAGGTACAACAAGGACACAGGGAGGTACAACAAGGACACAGGGAGGTACAACAAGGACACAGGGAGGTACAACAAGGACACAGGGAGATACAACAAGGACACAGGGAGATACAACAAGGACACAGGGAGGTACAACAAAGACACAGGGAGGTACAACAAGGACACAGGGAGGTACAACAAGGACACAGGGAGGTACTGCAACGACACAGGGAGGTACAACAAAGACACAGGGAGGCGCAACAAGGACACAGGGAGACACAACAAGGACACAAGGAGGTTCAACAAGGACACAGGGAGGTTCAACAAGGACACAGGGAGGTACAACAAGAACACAGGGATGTACCACAAGACACAGGGAGGTACAACAAGGACACAGGGAGATGAAAGAAGGACACAGGGAGGTGCAACAAGGACACAAGGAGGTGAAACAAGGGCATAGGGAGGTACAAGGACACAGAGAGGTGCAACAAGGACACAGGTGCAACAAGGACACTGGGAGGTGCAACAAGGACACTTGAAGGTGCAACAAGGACAGAGAGGTGCAACAAGGGCACTAGGAGGCGCAACAAGGACACAGAGAGGTGCAACAAAGACACAGAGAGGTGCAACAAGGACACAGAGAGGTGCAACAAAGACACAGAGAGGTGCAACAAGGACAGTTGCACCTCAGAATTAATTGAGAGAGATTAATCAACTTTGAGATTAATTGGAACCTTAATTACGGCTAAGATATATTGTACTGTGTTGAGCTGTACTGTACAGAGTTGTACTGTGTTGTATTGTACTGTGTTGTGTTGTACTGTTGTACTGTACTGTGTTGTACTGTACTGTGTTGTACTGTACTGTGTTGTACTGTACTGTGTTGTACTGTACTGTGTTGTACTGTACTGTGTTGTACTGTACTGTGTTGTACTGTACTGTGTTGTACTGTGTTGTGCTGTACTGTGTTATGTTGTACTGTGTTGTGTTGTACTGTGTTGTACTGTACTGTGTTGTACTGTGTTGTGTTGTACTGTGTTATGTTGTACTGTGTTATGTTGTACTGTGTTGTGTTGTACTGTACTGTGTTGTGCTGTACTGTGTTATGTTGTACTGTGTTGTGTTGTACTGTACTGTGTTGTACTGTGTTGTGCTGTACTGTGTTGTGTTGTACTGTGTTGTGTTGTACTGTACTGTGTTGTACTGTGTTGTGCTGTACTGTGTTGTACTGTACTGTGTTGTGTTGTACTGTACTGTGTTGTACTGTGTTGTGTTGTACTGTGTTGTGTTGTACTGTGTTATGTTGTACTGTGTTGTGTTGTACTGTACTGTGTTGTACTGTGTTGTGCTGTACTGTGTTGTACTGTACTGTGTTGTGCTGTACTGTGTTGTGTTGTACTGTACTGTGTTGTACTGTGTTGTGTTGTACTGTGTTGTGTTGTACTGTGTTATGTTGTACTGTGTTGTGTTGTACTGTACTGTGTTGTACTGTGTTGTGCTGTACTGTGTTGTGTTGTACTGTGTTGTGTTGTACTGTACTGTGTTGTACTGTGTTGTGCTGTACTGTGTTGTACTGTACTGTGTTGTGCTGTACTGTGTTGTGTTGTACTGTACTGTGTTGTACTGTGTTGTGTTGTACTGTGTTGTGTTGTACTGTGTTATGTTGTACTGTGTTGTGTTGTACTGTACTGTGTTGTACTGTGTTGTGCTGTACTGTGTTGGACTGTACTGTGTTGGACTGTACTGTGTTGGACTGTACTGTGTTGGACTGTACTGTGTTGGACTGTACTGTGTTGCACTGTACTGTGTTGTACTGTGCTGCTTTGTGTTGTGCTCTGCTGTACTGTGCACTACTGTGCTGTGTTATGCTGTGCTGTACTGTGTTGGGCTGTGGTGTACCGTGCTGTGCTATACTGTGCTAGGCTGTACTGTGCTGTTCAATACTGTTCTGTACTGTTCCATGCTCTACTGTACCGTGCTGTGCTGTACTGTACTGTTCCGTGCTCTTCCGTACTGTATTGTACTGTACTCTGCTGTACTTTTTTGTACTGCATTGTGCTATAGTATACTATACTGTTCTGAACTGTACTCTGCTGTACTGTGCTACGTGCTGTACAGTACTGTATTTTGCTGTTCTGTACTATGTTGTACTGTACTAGTGATGTACTGTACTGCTCTGTGCTGTGCTGTGTTGTACTATAATGTGCTGTACTGTACTGCATGCTGTGCTGTACTGTACTTGTCTGTGCTGTACTATACTGTACTGTTGTGATGTACTGTGCTGTACTGCTCTGTGTTGTGATGCACTACTCTGTGCTGTACTATACTGTGCTGTGCTATACTGCTCTGTGCTGTACTGCGCTGTACTGTACAGTGCTGTGCTGTGCTGTGTTGTACTGTGTTGTACTGCTCCGTGCTGTGCTGTACTGTACTGTTCTGTACTGTACTGTGCTATACTGTGCTCTGCTGTACTGTTCTGTACTTTGGTGCACTGTACTGCTCCGTGTTGTGCTGTACTGTACTGCTCCGTGCTGTACTGTACTTCTCCGTGTTGTGCTGTACTGTACTGCTCCGTGTTGTGCTGTACTGTACTGCTCCGTGTTGTGCTGTACTGTACTGCTCCGTGTTGTGCTGTACTGTACTGCTCCGTGTTGTGCTGTACTGTACTGCTCCGTGTTGTGCTGTACTGTACTGCTCCGTGCTGTGCTGTACTGTACTGCTCCGTGTTGTGCTGTACTGTACTGCTCCGTGTTGTCTGTACTGTACTGCTCCGTGCTGTGCTGTACTGTACTGCTCCGTGTTGTGCTGTACTGTACTGCTCCGTGTTGTGCTGTACTGTACTGCTCCGTGTTGTGCTGTACTGTACTGCTCCGTGTTGTGCTGTACTGTACTGCTCCGTGTTGTGCTGTACTGTACTGCTCCGTGCTGTGCTGTACTGTACTGCTCCGTGTTGTGCTGTACTGTACTGCTCCGTGTTGTGCTGTACTGTACTGCTCCGTGTTGTGCTGTACTGTACTGCTCCGTGTTGTGCTGTACTGTACTGCTCCGTGCTGTGCTGTACTGTACTGCTCCGTGTTGTGCTGTACTGTACTGCTCCGTGTTGTGCTGTACTGTACTGCTCCGTGCTGTGCTGTACTGTACTGCTCCGTGTTGTGCTGTACTGTACTGCTCCGTGTTGTGCTGTACTGTACTGCTCCGTGTTGTGCTGTACTGTACTGCTCCGTGTTGTGCTGTACTGTACTGCTCCGTGCTGTGCTGTACTGTACTGCTCCGTGTTGTGCTGTACTGTACTGCTCCGTGTTGTGCTGTACTGTACTGCTCCGTGTTGTGCTGTACTGTACTGCTCCGTGCTGTGCTGTACTGTACTGCTCCGTGCTGTGCTGTACTGTACTGCTCCGTGTTGTGCTGTACTGTACTGTACTACGTGTTGTGCTGTACTGTACTGCTCCGTGTTGTGCTGTACTGTACTGCTCCGTGTTGTGCTGTACTGTACTGCTCCGTGTTGTGCTGTACTGTTACTGCTCCGTGTTGTGCTGTACTGTACTGCTCCGTGTTGTGCTGTACTGTACTGCTCCGTGCTGTGCTGTACTGTACTGCTCCGTGTTGTGCTGTACTGTACTGCTCCGTGTTGTGCTGTACTGTACTGCTCCGTGTTGTGCTGTACTGTACTGCTCCGTGTTGTGCTGTACTGTACTGCTCCGTGCTGTGCTGTACTGTAACTGCTCCGTGTTGTGCTGTACTGTACTGTACTACGTGTTGTGCTGTACTGTACTGCTCCGTGTTGTGCTGTACTGTACTGCTCCGTGCTGTGCTGTACTGTACTGCTCCGTGTGTGCTGTACTGTACTGCTCCGTGTTGTGCTGTACTGTACTGCTCCGTGCTGTGCTGTACTGTACTGCTCCGTGTTGTGCTGTACTGTACTGCTCCGTGTTGTGCTGTACTGTACTGCTCCCCTGCTGTGCTGTACTGTACTGCTCTCGTGTTGTGCTGTACTGTACTGCTCCGTGTTGTGCTGTACTGTACTGGCTCCGTGTTGTGCTGTACTGTACTGCTCCGTGTTGTGCTGTACTGTACTGCTCCGTGTTGTGCTGTACTGTACTGCTCCGTGTTGTGCTGTACTGTACTGCTTCGTGTTGTGCTGTACTGTACTGCTCCGTGCTGTGCTGTACTGTACTGCTCCGTGTTGTGCTGTACTGTACTGCTCCGTGTTGTGCTGTACTGTACTGCTCCGTGTTGTGCTGTACTGTACTGCTCCGTGTTGTGCTGTACTGTACTGCTCCCTGTTGTGCTGTACTGTACTGCTCCGTGTTGTGCTGTACTGTACTGCTCCGTGCTGTGCTGTACTGTACTGCTCCGTGTTGTGCTGTACTGTACTGCTCCGTGTTGTGCTGTACTGTACTGCTCCGTGCTGTGCTGTACTATACTGCTCCGTGTTGTGCTGTACTATACTGCTCCGTGTTGTGCTGTACTATACTGCTCCGTGTTGTGCTGTACTATACTGCTCCGTGTTGTGCTGTACTGTACTGCTCCGTGTTGTGCTGTACTGTACTGCTCCGTGTTGTGCTGTACTGATACTGCTCCGTGTTGTGCTGTACTGTACTGCTCCGTGTTGTGCTGTACTGTACTGCTCCGTGTTGTGCTGTACTGTACTGCTCCGTGTTGTGCTGTACTATACTGCTCCGTGTTGTGCTGTACTATACTGCTCCGTGTTGTGCTGTACTATACTGCTCCGTGTTGTGCTGTACTGTACTGCTCCGTGTTGTGCTGTACTGTACTGCTCCGTGTTGTGCTGTACTGTACTGCTCCGTGTTGTGCTGTACTGTACTGTCTCGTGTTGTGCTGTACTGTACTGCTCCGTGTTGTGCTATACTTAACTGTACTGTGCTGTGCTGTACTGTACAGCACAGTACAGCACTGTACTATGCTGTACTATACTGTACTGTGCAGTACAGAGGGTTGAGCTACTGCTCCTGGCACTCTGGACAACACTGCTCTTACAGCAGAAGTTATTAAACCATCGCTGTTGAACTTGCAGTCTCTGGTTTATATTTATTTCGATCTTAGGTTTATTTTACTAGTGGCTTCCCAGGTTTATTTTAAAGATAGTTATATTTTTATTATTTTCTCTCCCATTTTCTCTCACTCCCTCATTTGTCTTTATTTATGTTTCATTGTTTATCATAATTTTTAGTCTTCGCTCAACCTTGACTCCAGGTGACCCCTCAAGGTGGGTGCCTGGGTGCCACTCTCCAGGTGACCCCTCAAGGTGGGTGCCTGGGTGCCACTCTCCAGGTGACCCCTCAAGGTGGGTGCCTGGGTGCTACTCTCCAGGTGACCCCTCAAGGTGGGTGCCTGGGTGCTACTCTCCAGGTGACCCCTCAAGGTGGGTGCCTGGGTGCACTCTCCAGGTGACCCCTCAAGGTGGGTGCCTGGGTGCCACTCTCCAGGTGACCGCTCAAGGTGGGTGCCTGGGTGCCACTCTCCAGGTGACCGCTCAAGGTGGGTGCCTGGGTGCCACTCTCCAGGTGACCGCTCAAGGTGGGTGCCTGGGTGCTACTCTCCAGGTGACCCCTCAAGGATGGGTGCCTGGGTGCCACTCTCCAGGTGACCGCTCAAGGATGGGTGCCTGGGTGCCACTCTCCAGGTGACCGCTCAAGGTGGGTGCCTGGGTGCCACTCTCCAGGTGACCGCTCAAGGTGGGTGCCTGGGTGCCACTCTCCAGGTGACCGCTCAAGGTGGGTGCCTGGGTGCCACTCTCCAGGTGACCCCTCAAGGATGGGTGCCTGGGTGCCACTCTCCAGGTGACCCCTCAAGGATGGGTGCCTGGGTGCCACTCTCCAGGTGACCCCTCAAGGATGGGTGCCTGGGTGCCACTCTCCAGGTGACCCCTCAAGGATGGGTGCCTGGGTGCCACTCTCCAGGTGACCCCTCAAGGATGGGTGCCTGGGTGCCACTCTCCAGGTGACCCCTCAAGGATGGGTGCCTGGGTGTCACTCTCCAGGTGACCCCTCAAGGATGGGTGCCTGGGTGCCACTCTACTTTTCTTTATATTTAACACCCTGTGGTACTTAGCTCTTTTTAATTTCTCTGAAGTATCGTCTTCGATTAGCATACCCTTCCGCATTATGCGTCTGCTTACGCAAGAAGCAGTCCTCTCTCTCTCTCTCTCTCTCTCTCCCTCTCTTTCCTGGAGATCGCTGCGTCGACACGCCGTTAGCGGGCGGTAGATCGAGCCTCCAGCAGCGCCCATCATCTTGAATTAGACTTTCCCCATGCTGGTTTAGCGCTTCATGGAGTGTAGTGAGTAAACAGTCTCATCTCCTGAGACGCAAGGTGACGCCCTCCGGCCACCTCCAACTAAGCGGGAATTGATTTATTTTGCCAGAAAAACCTAACCTAACCTATCTCAAGACTTACTTAACTTTACTTAAAATGATCTATCCTTACAAAACCTAATCTAACTTGAACTTACCTAACCTAACATAACCTTACAGAACTTAACCCAACCTAACCTTACCCACTCTAACCTTACCTAACTTAAGATAGGCAGGGATTGCGATATTATTTTTGTCTGGAGCCAGGTGCTGGAGGACGTGTGTGATGTATGAGTGTAGATGCTCTTCATCCAAGGTCCTATTGGTACTAGATGGGTGCGTACCTGTGACTTGGATAGGTAAATGAGTGGAAATGGATAGGTGCCTAAGGGAAGGAATGGATAGGTTTTTGGGTAGGTGAATTAGATAAGCTTTCAGTGGACTAATGGATAATATAGTGAATGAATTTACATGTGAGAAGAGAGTGAACAAATGGATAGAGGAACTAAATAGTATGAGCATGGATACGCGGATGAATAGGAGAATGGATAAAGGGGACTGGATATGTAGTTCAAGTGAGCGGATGTTTGGAAATTGAAATGGGTGAACTGGTAGTGATGTAATGAACTGGTAGTGATGTGAAGTGGTAGTCATGTAGTGAACTGGTAGTCATGTAGTTAGTTAGACCAGTTAGACCAGATAGAATTTATTTGGTCTGGGTAGGTGGTTAGTAGATCATTTTCAGGACCATTTTGGTATCTGCTGGATGATTGACTGGCTCCGCTTCCTGGGTAATCCATAACTCTTCCCTGGGATACCCTCCGATATCCAGCCAGTTAATTATCCATGCTGAATATCCGAGCCTTGGGATTGAACTTGAATTGTATCATCCTCATGTAGGTTTGTGACACACACACACACACACACACACACACACACACACACACACACACACACACACACACACACACACACACATACCTCTGACCATCCTCAGGTGTTTCACATAGAATGATGACAGCACCAATAATATACGGAATGATAACGTTCGTATATTATAGAATGATGACATCGCTTACAAAACATGATGATAGCATCCATAATGCATATGATGATGAAAGCATCTATAACTTACATCATGATAGTGTCTGCAATATATAGGATGATGACACCATCAATAACCCGTATGATGATAGTGTCTGCAATATATAGGATGATGACACCATCAATAACCGTATGATGATAGTGTCTGCAATATATAGGATGATGACACCATCAATAACCCGTATGATGATAGTGTCTGCATATATATAGGATGATGACACCATCAATAACCCGTATGATGATAGTGTCTGCAATATATAGGATGATGACACCA
The DNA here is from genome assembly GCF_026875155.1 of Cherax quadricarinatus. Lineage (NCBI taxonomy): Eukaryota > Metazoa > Arthropoda > Malacostraca > Decapoda > Parastacidae > Cherax > Cherax quadricarinatus. The sequence goes on from NC_069450.1 coordinate 20,934,926, forward strand.
TCAATAACCCGTATGATGATAGTGTCTGCAATATATAGGATGATGACACCATCAATAACCCGTATGATGATAGTGTCTGCAATATATAGGATGATGACACCATCAATAACCCGTATGATGATAGTGTCTGCAATATATAGGATGATGACACCATCTATAATGTTTACAAGGGCTTCCATCCGGCTCTGACTCAGAAGTGGCGACAGCTGCAAGTCTGCAACTGGATTACTGCGACACCTGTAAATAATGTCCGTGGATTAATTAACGTACCTTTGTTCTGGTTATAATTACCACATCAAAACTAATACCAAGCTTTTCTCCGCAAGGACAGTGGTCCCAGCGCTGTGTATATATATTGATGTATATTTAGCTACGTTAATTACGGTAATGATATTAATTGAATTCGTTATCCATTCCTGTTATTTTGGGCCGTGAGATGGGAGTTACAATGTCTTAAAGAATTATATTTATCAGCGTTAGCAATGAAGCCTGAGAAATATAACCTTCGTTATAAGTATTCGTTACCATTACTGTCGTCAGTTTACGAGTTTGTGGCTGTAGAATGAACTTAAGTTTGCTTCTTCAAGGAAGGTGTGCCTTGATGTTGGTGGAGAGTTCTTGATGGCGTTGGTCGCAGCACTTAGCCTTGGGGAGCGTCACTGTTTAGCTTTCACCGGTCTGATGGTTCCTTTCTTAACTCTGACTACTGTTCCTGTAGGTTAGGTTAGGTAAGGTTTGTCAGGAAGCAGGACGAGTGTTTCCTGACGCGGGTCTTAGTCATATGATGACCCACAGCTGGAGCTTTTGGTCATCTGACCAAGACCTTCCACTAACTTACCGGTCCTTCCCCCCCCTTTAAAAATAGTAGATCATAGGTATATAATTCCGACAGGATGATGAATAAGACTTGTGTGCGACACCTGGATATCTTAAATGAGAGACGTTTCGCCTACCACGGGCTCTTTAAATCTAATGATTATGCTCCTGCTGAGCGAAACATCTCAGTAAAAGTACCCAGGTGTTACACATTGTCTTATTCGTCCACTTTATTAGGTACTTTTTGATGAATTTAAAGATATTAGATAGTGTTGAATGCCTTCTGTCAATCAAGAAAGTGACGCTCTGTCCATTCAAATTTGTTTTCTTATATTTCCTTTCCGGAATTTTAACACATTGGTGGGTTGCAAGTTTCGTTCAGTAAATCCGTGCTGGCGTTACGTGAGGAAGGTTCGTCTCTACAGGGGTTCTGTCAATTTCTTCCGTGCTATCTGTCCCATTAGTCTGCACGGTATGCATGTTGAGCACCGCCCTATAATTTAGGGCTTTCAGTCTGTCACCGTTTTTTTTGAGGATCGTACCACATTGGCTGTCTCCTGCAGACTGGTTGTCCTTTCTCAGGACGTTACCTCTTTTCAGTGTCAGTTTCGTTTTTTTTTTTTTGGTCTTGATTGAGAGAATTGGAGCTGCCTTCCTCTTCCTCTTCTCCCAGTCTTTAGTCTCTTTTGGGGCGTTGTTGTGTGAGTAAGGTTTTTTGAGTTGTGCACTACGCCTTGCCATGTTATTGCAGCATTTCCCAGTAGTGTCTGGGTTGTCTCTTCTTGTAGTCTCCAGCATCAACCTTTGTTCCGTCGTCAAGGCGTCGTAGAAGCTTGGAGTGAGTTCTTCAGAAATCTTAGTAGTGTTCTCTGACTAGCATCTTATCCTTCGCCAGCCTTACCACTTAATCTTTTACTCTTGCTTTTCTCCTTTCATAGCTGTAGCATCTTGCTATCCCTGGTGTGGCTGAGTCTGTGGTGTGTGTAATATGGAGTACCATCTAATCCAGGTACTTGGCTCTTCACCCGTAGGTTATTAGTGAAGTATCCCAGTAAAGTCAATTGTGATCAGAATAATTGTAATAATGTGGGTAGAACTACCGACAATGTGTTTGGTAAAAAGACACGTGTGCAACTGATGTGGCATTTTTATTGTGGCAACGTTTCGCTCCCCAGGAACTTTGTTAAGCCGATCATAATAATGTTTTTTGATTTAGGGACGAGACAAATTATGAGAAAGGAGGTTTAAAAAGAATGCCTGACAATAGAGAGAGAGAAAGGCAGGAATGAGCTGATTTTAAATTATCAAGTTAGGCAATACAGATGGCTGCTGTGTCATTACCTTGTAAGGCAAGTTATTAATCTCTCTCTCTCTCTCTCTCTCTCTCTCTCTCTCTCTCTCTCTCTCTCTCTCTCTCTCTCTCATTACAGGGTGAGGTGGTGAGTCACTCTCAGCACCACGAGTGATGAACTCTCAGATTTGTGTTGTGATGAGTCATTCTTAGCCGTCAGTGGTTTTCCTTGTATCACTTGTGTGAATTATCAAAAACAAGACTGTGATTAAACACCTTTCACCTGTTTTCATTTCACGTCTTTCACCCTTCCCGTCAACCACCTTTCACTCACTCCTATCTAACAATTTTTACTCCCTCCCGTCTAACACCTTTCACTCCCTTCTAACACATTTAACCCCTTCTCGTCTCAACGGACAAGTGAATTTGCTTTGTCACCCCTGTCGTTACTATCTTTGTCGTGGATTTTGTTACTATCGTTATGGTCGTCACTGATATTGTTACTAATGTTATGGTCGCCACTGATATTGTTACTGTTGTTACTATCGCTATGGTCGTCACTGGTATTGTTACGGATGTTACTATTGTTACGGTCGTCATTGGTATTGTTACGAATGCTACTACTGCTATGGTTCTCATTGGTGTTGTTACGGATGTTACTATTGTTATGGTCGTCACTGTTATTTTCATGAGCGTTACTATCGGTATAGTCGTCACCATCATTGTCGTGGAAACTGTCACTATCGTAATCGTCGGTACTGCTATCGTCGTGGACGTTGAAGTTATCAACAGTATCAGTGGCACTAAACTACCACCACTAACAGCCATCACAATCACCACCATGTTGCAGTATCAGTCCCACTAACACATTTCTACGGTGTAATTAGTGTACTTCCTTTTGGCATTGTTCACGTGACACCGAAGGATTGCCTGTTATGAATTCCAGGCAGTGGGAATGATGGGTTGCAGCAGGGTAATTCCATAAGGCCCGTGTACTGAGTGGGGCAGGAATCAATACCCCGTGACGTCACAGTGCCACTTGCTTAAAGTTTGGACCACCGCTACGCACGCCATGGCACCCGAGTCCTCTACACCTGCCTCTGGCCCTCGCTGCCTGCTGCTGACAGGGGTTGCCTGCCACTGGCAGGGGCTGCCTGTCATTGGAAGAATTTGCTTTTCATCTGAAAGGCCGATTACTTCTTGAAAAGCTGCTGGGTACCAGAAAGGCTGTCTTCTGTTGTACAAACTGTCTGCTACCGGAAAGGTTGTCTGGTGCTGGAAACGCTGTCTTCCATTGTAAAGACTGCTACTGGAAAGGTTGTCCGGTGCTGGAAAGCCTGTCTGGGCCTGGAAAGGTAAGCTGTCACTTTTCTACAGCTGTCTCCTTGGCTTATATTTCCGGCCTTAGTTTCTGTTCCCGCTGGGGTAATGCCTGAACATTCTCCTGGTACAAGTTAGTGGAATAGGTATCTGTTCCTTTGTGTTTGCCTGCAGAACGATTTCTTGGGTCATTTGTTGCTGTGTCCTGGAACGTCCGTCCCTGGTTTGCGGTACTGGATTATGGACCGGCTACCCTTGTTCTTTAGTACCAGGTCCTGGAACGTCTGTCAATGCTATCCTGTACAAGATCATGGAACGGCTACCTGTGTTATTTTTACCAGTCCCGGAACGTCTGTACTCTCAAGTACTGGATCATGGAACGTCTATCCTCGTTCGTTAGTACCAAGTCCTGGAATGCCTTTTGCATACAGTATAAGATCATGGAACAGTTACCACTTTTACTAGTCCTGGAACGTCTATACATTGACTCTAGTACTGGATCATGAAACAGCTACCCTTGTTTATATTCACAGTCCTGGAACGTCTGTCCCTGGTATCTAGGGATCAAAGAACGGTTGGTTGGTTTTCTCTTCACCTCATTAATGGTTCTTATAACGTGCCTAGTCCTGAAACTCCTGTCCCTAATGATACATTGCCCTTGGCTTATCGTATTTAACTCTGCTTGTTACAAAATAACTAACTCCGTAAATTTTCCTTAGTCTCAAAACTCTCTTCTTTTGGAAACTTATTGACCCTTTGTATGTGTAGTGGTATGTGTGATTTATATTTATCGTGCGCATATATGTGCGGTATTCGTGTATGTATATGTGGTATGCGTGTCTTTATGTGTGTAGCCTTTTTCTTACGAAGTGCATTTAGAAGAGTTTGTTTCTTGATTTTTATGACTGAGTGAGGTAATTCTATGGTGTACAATGAAGGGGTTATGAATGACGGTAGTGACTCTGGTCTGCAATGACAAGAGATATGCTCTAAGTGATAAGAGCTACAATCTACAGTGATACGAACTATTATCTATAATGACAGAAACCACAGAAGACTGTAGAACAACGCGTAAACACGATAGAGCCTAACATTAACTTTATAATATTTATTTAGGAAGCTCAGCTTGTGTGGCTCATTTCGTACAAGTGAACGAAGGTCGATCCTCCGGTCCCATAGACAGCTTCCCCTCCCTCCCCCAGGCACTCTGGTAGCCAGGCTCTCGCGGTAGCTTACAAAAGGAGGCGAGGTAGAGCCAGACAGGAAGAACTGAAGTGTTTTCCTGTTTATTCAGTGCCTGGTAATGTAAGGTTTGTGAACACGAGAATAGCTGATCGTAACTCCTGTGTGTTGACTTCACGAAAGATTGCGATAATTTTGTGTGTGTGTGTGTGTGTGTGTGTGTGTGTGTGTGTGTGTGTGTGTGTGTGTGTGTGTATGCGTTGTGTTTTTTTATGGCAGCTATGTGGCTAAGTACAGAGACAGACAAAAAGAAACAGACATACAGACACAGTCGTACAGACACACATGCAAGACACACACACGCAAGACACACACACACAAGACACACACACACAAGACACACACACACACACACACACACACACACACACACACACACACACACACACACACACACACACACACACACACACACACACACACACACAGTGATAGCGTAATTCAGTATAAAGAAAATCTCAACAAATCTGAGGATAATTTTTGACGCCTCAATGATATCAAGTTTCTTATCCGTCTAATGACATTCACTCAAGTTCTCGCTCATTATTAATATATTCACGGTAGAAGCGCTAATCTCGTAGGGGTCGTACAGTACCTGATAACTGTGAGACGATCAGGTTTAATCTGAGGAAGAGGAAGAGAGAGGTTCAGTTCCTGTATTATGGTACCATCCCCTCCCCTCTGACTCTCATCAAGGTGGTGGACCTTGAAATATGAGCACTAGTGTAACACCTTCAAGGGTGCCTTAATACCATGGCTCTTGATCCGAGGAATTAAGTCATCCCTTCCTTCGATGTAATTTCATTGCCTCTCATTTACCCCAGGAACTGACGGATTCCTACGAGTCAGTCAGTCAGTCAGACTGGCAAATCCAACTCAAGAATGGTCACGTAAGTCAACTTGACTCTGGTGATCACCAACAATCTGACTGATCACAGACGTGGGTGGTACTAGTGGACAGAGAATCGAGCCTCCGATACTTCTTGCTCTGAATGACCCACACGGGTTATATATATATATATATATATATATATATATATATATATATATATATATATATATATATATATATATATATATATATTATATTATATGTATATATATATATATATATATATATATATATATTATATATATATATATATATATATATATAATAAAAATTTCTAGATACTGATAGTTCGTTGATTGGTTCATTTGATCTTAAATCTGTTGAGTACAGGAAGGCTGCAGGTCACTTGCCACCACAAATCAAGAATACTTTAATTCTTAAAATAGGGATTAAAATAAACTTTGAGCTTATGAATCAATAGAAAGATGGACGGGAGGCTTGAACGGCGGTCCTGGGATTGGCAGATCCAACGCTTTCAACGTATATACACCCAGAGACATGTGCCTGTAGGTGTATATTACTTTGGTGGGATAGGTTAAGCACCGTTGTGTCTGCTCGGTAAATGGATGGGTGACCCTGTGGACAGTCATGTAGCTCTCATTGCAAACGCGACTTTGTAATAATTTCAAGAAATGATATACTCTGAGCTCCTCATTGCACTGAATTCATTCGTTCACGAATACCAATGAAGGTGGATTCTCGTCACGTCCAAAGCTGCTTAATCTCTGCTCTCAGAGACTCAGAAAGAATTCCTCCTCACCTTCCACACTTACTGATCAATATTCTCTCACGAAGGATTCCTTGCCGTATAAATAGTATTAATTATGGGATGTAAATGGTTTGGTAAAAACGGCAAGTTGAAGGATAAACATTTTTGAAGCATTTGGGAATCTTTATTGAGGTAACGTTTCGCCAGCTAGTGGCTTCTTCAGTCCAGTGCAGAGAAAAATGTTGGAAGATGAGGAGGAGTTTGAGGTAATCAGTCCCTTAACCTGGAAAATGTATGCTGGAAAATACAGGTACGAGGACACATTTGTAACTATTTTATTGTGGCAACGTTTCCCTCCTATAGAGCGAAACGTTGCCACAATAAAATATCTCATTAGTTGCACATTTGTCGTTTTACCTAATATACTGTCGGTAATTCTACCTTTATTACTAATATATGTACTTTTCTAAAATATGTGCACCAAGTGAGTTAGTTACTTACATGAGTTACTTACATGTACAGTTGGTCGACGGCACCAGTGTTAAGGTTACAGTTCACGTGTCCACTAATATTAAAAGATGCTTTATTTACTAAAATTGATGTTAAGCTTCCAGTGTATTTACACCGATGGATACACCAGTCTCGGTGTATTGAGAGATATACAACTCTGGGTGAATACAAACAGAATGTACGCTCAGCGATCTTCACCTCCCGGCATATATACTCTCAGAGATACAAACCTATCAATTTACATACCTCACGGTGTGTATACTACTTAGTGGCCATTAAGGCAGCTTGCCAACCATTAACAGAGCTTGCTGGCCACCACTAAGAGATATGGCCACTCATCCTACTTGCCCTTTGGAGCAACGTTGGCCATCAGCTACTCAGAGCCTGGCTAATTGGCCACCTGTAACGTATCGTAAGTTACGAGCGACTGTAAGTAGCAATATCTCTTTCACAATATACGGTCCTCTCATACGTGTACGTAGTTCTGTTCGTAATTGTATTTCTCCTTTAGATAAAGGTACAGCTGTTTATTTCAGTAAAATACAGTGAGGTTACACTGGATGGTTTTATAGTTTTTGTTAGTTTCGGAAAAGGATTGTTATGCAAGGCATTGTGTAGTTGGTGTTGCCTTCGATTGGTTTGGGGTTTAAAGGCTATTGACTACAGGAGGGTTGGTATGATCGCGGGTTACCTGTACACCACCAGTTTAGATTACCTCGTTTTTGAAACAGGGATTAAAATATACTCTCAGGGTATATAGACCGAGTGACACATCTCTGTGTACTTAATACCGAAAGAGATATACATCAAATATTTCATCCAGTAGTGTCCAGACTTACTCATATGTGGATGACCTCGCAGTACTGCTACTTTCGCTGTAGATGGGGCAGCACACCGGTGTATATACATCGGGAGGTATCTCTATATATATAAACTATTGTATGCATTCGTATTAACAGCGCGACCATTGTGTAATTGAGGGGCTTTAGATATCATCAGCTAAAAACTAAATATGGCTTGTCTTCTGAAGATGCCGGGGAGCAATATAGCAGAATTGTCTTTACCACCAAACGGATCGCAACTATGAAACATTTGTCTGTACGTCTCTGATTAGACACACCTCACTACTGGACAGTTGCTTACTGGTGCTCCTGCTCCTATCTGTGCAGGTTTTATCATGCTGCTAACTGTGTTGCATATTTTCACTCTCTGTGGGGGTTTAAGAATAACGGAGGTGCCTACTGTGCCCTCCACGAACTTTCAGACACCAACTTTAGCCCACACTAATGGTAGTTTGATAAGACCCATGTGCAATATCTGGGTGTGTTTGTTGATCAGACGTTTCATCTGCTCAGTAGGTTTTTTTTTGTTTAATGTAGAGGCGATTTTTAAACTTAAAACATTGGAAGAAGTGGAGAGGTAATTTTAAAATGTTCAGTCCCTTATATTCAATCAAAAGTCTTCAGTCCCTTAGCCTTCATAGATATTCAGCCCCTTAACCTTCTCTCAAGGCTAATGGACTGACCACCTACTATCAATACTAAGAAAGTGGACACTTTAAAATAACCTCTCCAGTTACTCCAGTTTCCAGTTAAAAAAAAGCCAACTCTGTATTGTATTGAAAAAAGCCTTGTTCATCAGTTTGTCGATATTGTATTCCATTAATGTAATGATGGAGTTTTTTTTTCAACTAATGCAAAGTATTTTAACCTACTATGAAAAAATTTATTAATTTATTCTGTGTAAATTACTTTTTTTTATAGCTTGAAAGTCTGTCACGTTAAACACCAGCGTTTACAAGGTTACGTTAAGAGTTGCTACGTTTATTTTCTTATCTCACATTGTTTATAAGCTAAGAGTTGCTACGGCTGACAGTATACAAGCTAAGAACTGTTAACTACCTCAGGTGATTTACAAGCTAGGACCTGTTAACTACGTTAGATAATACACAAGCTAAAGGCTGTTACCTCAGGTAATATACAGACTAAGAGCTGTTACCAACCTCAGGACGTTTGAGGTTCACCATAATTTGTGAATGAATGGTTAGCAAGGCTGCGAGTGTGAACTGCTGCATACAACACTAACCTGCTGCTCCTGCGAGTGTGAACTGCTGCATACAACACTAACCTGCTGCTCCTGCGAGTGTGAACTGCTACATACAACACTGACCTGCTGCTCCTGCGAGTGTAAACTGCTACATACAACACTAACCTGCTGCTCCTGCGAGTGTGAACTGCTGCATACAACACTGACCTGCTGCTCCTGCGAGTGTGAACTGCTGCATACAACACTAACCTGCTGCTCCTGCGAGTGTGAACTGCTACATACAACACTGACCTGCTGCTCCTGCGAGTGTGAACTGCTACATACAACACTAACCTGCTGCTCCTGCGAGTGTGAACTGCTGCATACAACACTAACCTGCTGCTCCTGCGAGTGTGAACTGCTGCATACAACACTAACCTGCTGCTCCTGCGAGTGTGAACTGCTACATACAACACTGGCCTGCTGCTCCTGCGAGTGTGAACTGCTGCATACAACACTGACCTGCTGCTCCTGCGAGTGTGAACTGCTGCATACAAAACTGACCTGCTGCTCCTGCGAGTGTGAACTGCTACATACAACACTGACCTGCTGCTCCTGCGAGTGTGAACTGCTGCATACAACACTAACCTGCTGCTCCTGCGAGTGTGAACTGCTACATACAACACTGACCTGCTGCTCCTGCGAGTGTGAACTGCTGCATACAACACTGACCTGCTGCTCCTGCGAGTGTGAACTGCTGCATACAACACTGACCTGCTGCTCCTGCGAGTGTGAACTGCTACATACAACACTAACCTGCTGCTCCTGCGAGTGTGAACTGCTACATACAACACTGACCTGCTGCTCCTGCGAGTGTGAACTGCTACATACAACACTGACCTGCTGCTCCTGCGAGTGTGAACTGCTACATACAACACTAACCTGCTGCTCCTGTGAGTGTGAACTGCTACATACAACACTAACCTGCTGCTCCTGCGAGTGTGAACTGCTACATACAACACTAACCTGCTGCTCCTGCGAGTGTGAACTGCTGCATACAACACTGACCTGCTGCTCCTGCGAGTGTGAACTGCTACATACAACACTAACCTGCTGCTCCTGTGAGTGTGAACTGCTACATACAACACTAACCTGCTGCTCCTGCGAGTGTGAACTGCTACATACAACACTAACCTGCTGCTCCTGCGAGTGTGAACTGCTACATACAACACTAACCTGCTGCTCCTGCGAGTGTGAACTGCTGCATACAACACTGACCTGCTGCTCCTGCGAGTGTGAACTGCTGCATACAACACTAACCTGCTGCTCCTGCGAGTGTGAACTGCTACATACAACACTGACCTGCTGCTCCTGCGAGTGTGAACTGCTGCATACAACACTAACCTGCTGCTCCTGCGAGTGTGAACTGCTGCATACAACACTAACCTGCTGCTCCTGCGAGTGTGAACTGCTGCATACAACACTAACCTGCTGCTCCTGCGAGTGTGAACTGCTGCATACAACACTAACCTGCTGCTCCTGCGAGTGTGAACTGCTGCATACAACACTAACCTGCTGCTCCTGCGAGTGTGAACTGCTGCATACAACACTAACCTGCTGCTCCTGCGAGTGTGAACTGCTGCATACAACACTAACCTGCTGCTCCTGCGAGTGTAAACTGCTGCATACAACACTGACCTGCTGCTTCCACTACTCTGTAAATTGAAAAAGAAAAGGCAACTTTCCTTCGTGTAATTTCATTACATGAGGTCGTGTAGTGCGTCTTTCCAGGCGTCTGGTTACCCTCTTCATATATCATCATCACAAACACTCCGCTTGTGCCACCACCAACTCTCCCACACCTGTGTTTGACTCTCATATGTTCTCTTGCTTGACGAAACGATTCTAAATGAAGATGTATTCGCTGAGAGGAGGAAGTGACCACATGTAGACTCAACGTATTAGTTACCAGTTGTCAGAGGCACTTGTCGATAGATTCTTAGCCTGTTTTGTGTATATGTTATTCCATGTTTCTCTTCCTTTCCAGCATTCTACCCTTCTCTCTCAAATCTGTTTGGATCCCATCTACCTCCAACTTCCGTCCTTTCTTCCTCCAACCTCCCTTTTGCTCTTTAACCTCGCTCCCTCCTCTTCCACTCCTCTCCCACCTCCCTCTCTCCTCCTCCCTCTCTCTCTCTATTGTATCTTGTAGTAATTTGTCAAATAGGATCGTGGTGGTAAAATTCTTAGACTCCCTCACCTATACTCCCTCTCTCTCTCTCTCTCTCTCTCTCTCTCTCTCTCTCTCTCTCTCTCTCTCTCTCTCTCTCTCTCTCTCTCTCTCTTCTTTCGTGTTCGTTTCTCTTCTTCCTCCTCTAATATGTGGTGGAACAGATGGCGCAGCTGAATAATACATGTGCTTGTGGGGTTATTGTTGGGGTGGTGAGGGTGGAGGTATTGTTGGGTGTGTGGTGGGGTGGGTGGTGGGGTGGGTGGTGGTTGTTGGGTTGCTGATAGAATTGCTTATGTGGTGGTGATAGTATTGACGGTATAGTGCTGGTGATTGTGATAGTGTTGTCAGTGTGATGGTGATTGTGACAGTGTTATGAGTGTGATGGTGATTGTGATAGTGTTGTCAGTATAATGGTGACTGTGGTAGTGTTGCCAGTGTGATTGTGATAGTGTTATCAATGTGATGGTAATTGTGATAGTGTTATCAGTGTGATGGTGACTGTGATAGTGTTATCAGTGTGATAGTGACTGTGATAGTGTTATCAGTGTGATGGTGATTGTAATAGTGTTGTCAGTATAATGGTGACTGTGGTAGTGTTGTCAATGTGATGGTGACTGTGGTAGTGTTGTCAATGTGATGGTGACTGTGATAGTGTTGTCAATGTGATGGTGATTGCGTTAGAGTTATCAGTGTGAGGGTGATTGTGATAGTGTTATGAGCGTGATGGTGATTGTGATAGTGTTACCAGTGTGATAGTGTTATCAGTGTGATGGTGAGTGTAATAGTGTTATCAGTGTGATGGTGATGTGATAGTGTTATCAGGTGAGGGTTGATTGTAGTGATAGTGTTAGTGAGCAGTGATGGTGATTGTGATAGTGTTATCAGTGTGATAGGTGTGTGGATAGTGTTATCAGTGTGATGGTGAGTGTGATAGTGTTATCAGTGTGATGGTGAGTGTGATAGTGTTATCAGTGTGATGGTGAGTGTGATAGTGTTATCAGTGTGATGGTGAGTGTGATAGTGTTATCAGTGTGATGGTGTTATCAGTGTGATAGTGTATAGTGATGAGTGTGATAGTGACGTGTGATAGTGTTATCAGTGTGATGGTGATTGTGATAGTGTTATCAGTGTGATGGTGAGTGTGATAGTGTTATCAGTGTGATAGTGTTATCAGAGTGATGGTGAGTGTGAGTGTTATCAGTGTGATAGTGTTATCAGTGTGATGGTGATTGTGATAGTGTTATCAGTGTGATGGTGAGTGTGATAGTGTTATCAGTGTGATGGTGAGTGTGATAGTGTTATCAGTGTGATGGTGAGTGTGATAGTGTTATCAGTGTGATGGTGAGTGTGAAAGTGTTATCAGTGTGATGGTGAGTGTGATAGTGTTATCAGTGTGATGGTGAGTGTGATAGTGTTATCATGTGATGGTGATTGTGATAGTGTTATCAGTGTGATGGTGAGTGTGATAGTGTTATCAGTGTGATGGTGATGGATAGTGTTATCAGTGGGTGGTGAGTGTGAAGTGTTATCAGTGTGATGGTGAGTGTGATAGTGTTATCAGTGTGATGGTGAGTGTGATAGTGTTATCATGTGAAAGGTGAGTGTGATAGTGTTATCATGTGGAAAGGGATGTGATAGTGTTATCAGGTGATGGTGAGTGGAAAGTGTTATCAGTGCGATGGTGAGTGTGAAAGTGTTATCAGTGTGATGGTGAGTGTGATAGTGTTATCATGGATGGTGAGTGTGAAAGTGTTTTCAGTGGATGGTGAGTGTGATAGTGTTATCAGTTTTGATGGGGAGTGTGAAAGGGGGGGGGGGGGGGGGGGGGGGGGGTTATCAGTGTTTATGGTGAGTGTGAAGTGTTAACAGTGTGAAGGTGAGTGTTTATAGTGTTACAGTTGAGGTGAGTGTGATAGTGTTATCAGTGGATGGGGAGTGTGATAGTGATCAGTGTGATGGTGAGTTGATAGTGTATCAGTGTGAGGTGAGTGGGAAGGTTAAACAGTGTGATGGTGGGGATAGTGTTATCAGTTGAGGTGAATGGGGATAGTGTTATCAGTGTGATGGTGATGTGATAAATGTTATGTAGCTGGAGCACCATATAATTTTTATTTACTAAAATCATATACATCTGCAGTGTGCTGCAGTGTGACAAAGTTGGTAAAACTGTGTTGATACAGTGTGTTGAATGTGTCAGTCTGAGCTGGGAGACTTCAGTAGTGTCAGTCTCAGCTGGGAGACTTCAGTAGTGTCAGTCTCAGCTGGGAGACTTCAGTAGTGTCAGTCTGAGCTGGGAGACTTCAGTAGTGTCAGTCTGAGCTGGGAGACTTCAGTAGTGCATTTTGAGCTGGGAGACTTCATAGTTTTCGTCTCAGCTGGGAGACTTCAGTAGTGTCAGTCTGAGCTGGAGACTTCAGTAGTGTCAGTCTCACTGGGAGACTTCAGTAGTGTCATCTCAGCTGGGAGACTTCAGTAGTGTCATCTGAGCTGGGGGACTTCAGTAGTGTCAGTCTAGCTGGGAGAAATTCAGTAGTGTTCAGTCTGAGCTGGGAGACTTTAGTAGTGTCAGTCTCAGCTGGGAGACTTTAGTAGTGTCAGTCTGCTGGGAGACTTCATAGTGTCAGTCTGAGCTGGAGACTTTTAGTATGTCCTTCTCAGCTGGAGACTTTATAGTGTCAGTCTCAGCTGGGAGCTTCAGTAGTGTCAGTCCCCAGCTGGGAACTTCAGTATGTCAGTCTCAGCTGGGGGACTTTAGTAGTGTCATCTCAGCTGGGAGACTTCAGTAGTGTCAGTCTCAGGTGGGAGACTTCATAGTGTCAGTCTGAGCTGGAGACTTCAGAATGTCATCTGAGCTGGGAGACTTCAGTAGTGTCCCGTCTCAGGTGGGAGACTTCAGTAGTGTCAGTCCTCAGCTGGGAGACTTCAGTAGTGTCAGTCTGAGCTGGAGACTTCAGTAGTGTCAGTCTGAGCTGGAAACTTTAGTAGTGTCAGTCTCACCTGGGAACTTCAGTAGTGTCAGTCTCAGCTGGGAGACTTTCAGTATGTCAGTCTGAGCTGGGAGACTTCAGTAGTGTCATCTAGCTGGGAGACTTCAGAGTGTCAGTCTGGGTGGGAGACCTTTAGTAGTGTCAGTCTGAGCTTGGAAACATTCAGTTAGTCGAGTGTCAGTCTGAGCTGGGAGACTTCAGTAGTGTCAGTCTCAGCTGGGGGACTTCAGTAGTGTCAGTCTGAGCTGGAGACTTCAGTAGTGTCAGTCCCGAGCTGGGAGACTTCAGTAGGTCAGTCTGACTGGGAGACTTCATATGTCAGTCTGAGCTGGAGACTTCAGTAGTGTCAGTCTGAGCTGGAGACTTCAGTAAATGTCAGTCTGAGCTGGGAAACTTCAAAAGTGTCAGTCCCTTCAGCTGGGAGAAATTCAGTAGTGTCAGTCTTTAGCTGGGAGACTTCAGTATGCAGTCTGAGCTGGGGGACTTCAGTAGTGTCAGTCTGAGCTGGGAGACTTTCAGTAGTGTCAGTCTGAGCTGGGAGACTTTAGTAGTGTCAGTCTGAGCTGGGAGACTTCAGTAGTGTCAGTCTGAGCTGGGAAACTTCAGTAGTGTCAGTCTCAGCTGGAGACTTCAGTAGTGTCATCTGAGCTGGGGGACTTCAAATAGTGTCAGTCTGAGCTGGGAGACTTCAGTAGTGTCAGTCTGAGCTGGGAGACTTCAGTAGTGTCAGTCTGACTGGGAAACTTCAGTAGTGTCAGTCTCAGCTGGGAGACTTTAGTAGTGTCAGTCTGAGCTGGGAGACTTCAGTAGTGTCATCTGAGCTGGGAGACTTCAGAGTGTCAGTCTGAGCTGGGAGACTTCAGTAGTGTCAGTCGGGGCTGGGAAAACTTCAGTAGCGTCATCTCAGCTGGGAGATTTCATAAACGTCAGTCTGAGCTGGGGGACTTCAGTAGTGTCAGTCTGAGCTGGAGAGTTCAGTAGTGTCAGTCTGAGCTGGGAGAACTTCGTAGTGTCCCGTCTGAGCTGGAGACTTCAGTTTGTGTCAGTCTCAGCTGGGAGACTTCAGTAGTTCCATCTGAGCTGGGGGACTTCAGTATGTCAGTCTGAGCTGGGAGACTTCAGTAGTGTCAGTCAGAGCTGGAGACTTCAGTAGTTTTCATCTGAGCTGGGAGACCTTCAGTAGTGTCATCTGAGCTGGGAGACTTCAGTAGTGTCCAGGGGGCTCACCTGGGAGACTTCAGTAAGTTCAGTCTGAGCGGGATACTTCATAGTGTCAAGTCTGACTGGAACTTCCAGTAGTGTCAGTCCCGAGCTGGAGACTTCAAATTTGTGTCAGTCTGAAGCTTTGGGAACTTTCATAGTGTCAGTCTGAGCTGGGAGACTTCAGTAAATGTCAGTCTGAGCTTGGGGGACTTCAGTAGTGTCAGTCTGAGCTGGGGACTTCAGTAGTGTCATCTGAGCGGAGACTTCATTAGTGTCAGTCTGAGCTGGAGACTCAGTAGTGTCAGTCTAGCTGGGAGACTTTTAGTAGTGTCAGTCTGAGCTCGGAACTTCATTTGTGTCAGTCTGAGCTGGGGGAAATTCAGTAGTGTCATCTGACTGGAGACTTCAGTGTGTCAGTCTGAGCTTGGGGGACTTCATAGTGTCAGTCCCGAGCTGGGAACTTCAGTAGTGTCAGTCTGAGCTGGAGACTTCAGTAGTGTCAGTCTAGCTGGGAGACTTCAGTAGTGTCAGTCTGAGCTGGAGACTTCAGTAGTGTCAACTGGCTGGGAGACTTCATATGTCAGTCTGAGCTGGGAGACTTCAGTAGTGTCAGTCTGAGCTGGGGGACTTCAGTAGTGTCAGTCTGACTGGGAACTTCATTAGTGTCAGTCTGAGCTGGGAGACTTCAGTAGTGTCAGTCTCAGAGGGAGACTTCATAGTGTCAGACTGAGCTGGGAGACTTCAGTAGTGTCAGTCTGAGCGGGAGACTTCATTAGTGTCAGCTGAGCGGGAGACTTCAGTATGTTTAGTCTCACTGGGAGACTTCAGTAGTGTCAGTCTCAGCTTGGGAGACTTCAGTAGTGTCAGTCTGAGCTGGGAGACTTCAGTAGTGTCAGTCTCAGCTGGGAGACTTCAGTAGTGTCAGTCTGAGCTGGGAGACTTCAGTAGTGTCAGTCTGAGCTGGGAGACTTCAGTAGTGTCAGTCTGAGCTGGGAGACTTCAGTAGTGTCAGACTGAGCTGGGAGACTTCAGTAGTGTCAGACTGAGCTGGGAGACTTCAGTAGTGTCAGCCTGAGTTGGAGACTTCATTAGTGTCAGACTGAGCTGGGAGACTTCAGTAGTGTCAGCCTGAGTTGGAGACTTCATTAGTGTCAGACTGAGCTGGGAGACTACAGTAGTGTCAGACTGAGCTGGGAGACTTCAGTAGTGTCAGCCTGAGTTGGAGACTTCATTAGTGTCAGACTGAGCTGGGAGACTACAGTAGTGTCAGACTGAGCTGGGAGACTACAGTAGTGTCAGACTGAGCTGGGAGACTTCAGTAGTGTCAGTCTGAGCTGGGAGACTTCAGTAGTGTCAGTCTCAGCTTGGAGACTTCAGTAGTGTCAGTCTCAGCTGGGAGACTTCAGTAGTGTCAGTCTCAGCTGGGAGACTTCAGTAGTGTCAGTCTCAGCTGGGAGACTTCAGTAGTGTCAGTCTGAGCTGGGAGACTTCAGTAGTGTCAGTCTGAGCTGGGAGACTTCAGTAGTGTCAGTCTGACCTGGGAGACTTCAGTAGTGTCAGCCTGAGTTGGAGACTTCAATAGTGTCAGACTGAGCTGGGAGACTACAGTAGTGTCAGACTGAGCTGGGAGACTACAGTATTGGGGATAGCCAGGTTAGATACATGGATAGGGCATTCTGCTTGAAGGACAGGAGTTGGAGACAAAGGGTATGCTTTCCTGGGGCTGGGATGGAGGACATTGTTAGCCGGCTTGACAACATCATGAACGGTAATGGGATCAATCCTATTATTTGCCTCAGTGCTGGAGGCAATGATGTAGGCAAGCGTAGAAGTGAGGATTTAGTTAGAAAGTTCAGGACAGCTATAGACATGATTAGGAGGAAGGGGGGGCGCCCTGTTATATGTGGCATTTTGCCAAGAAGAGGTGTTGGTAATGAATGGTTGTCCAGAGCAATTGGTATTAATTGTTGGCTGGATAAACACTGTAAGGATAATGCAGTACCATTCATTGACAACTGGGACAACTTCTATGGCCGAAATGACATGTATGCCAGGGATGGGGTTCACTTATCCAGGGCAGGTGTGGGTTTTCTTGCTAACTCAGTTGAGGGGGTTGTTAGGACTTTAAACTAGGATTAGTTAGAGGTATGGGTTTAGAAATGATTAATAATGAGTATGGATATATTGACTTATGCTCTGATATTAAGAATCTTTATAGTAACTGTCATGGAGTAACTCTGGGTAATGATAATTTCAGAAATTGTGTAAAAACAAAGATGAATATGAAAAATGTGCAGAAGAAAAACATATGATGGTATTTTATGCTAACAGTCGAAGTGCAAGAAATAAAATTAATGAACTACGTTTGGTAGCATGTGCTGGGAACTTTGATATCATTGCATTAACTGAAACGTGGTATGATTTAAAGAGTCGGGATATGACTGCTGAGTGTAATATTCAGGGATTTAAGTTATTCAATGTGGATAGATGTAATGGGAAGGGGGAGGAGTTGCATTGTATGTTCGAGAAAATATATAATTGTTGCATAAAAAAAGGTATAAAAATAGATGGAGCAGTAACAGAGTCTGTTTGGGTAGAGTTCGTGGAGGGTCAAGAAAAACTAATTCTAGGTGTAATATACCGACCTCCAGGCTTGGATCACGATAGAGGGAGACTTCTTTGGGACGAAATTGTTAGGGCTTCTGGACACAGTAACGTAGTCATAGTAGGGGATTTTAACTTTAGCCAAATTGACTGGAATTCTTTGACAGGTAATCTAGAGTCCAGTGACTTCATGGAAACAGTTCAGGACTGTTTTCTGAAACAGAGTGTAACTGAACCTACCAGGGTAATAATTTGCTAGACCTAGTCTTGTCAAATAAGGAAACACTAGTGAATAATCTGGAGATCACTGAAGAGCTTGGCGCAAGTGATCACAAATCCATCACCTTTAGCATTAATTGGGAATGCAAGAATAATGATAATACAGTAAAAATCCCCGATTTTCGTTCTGCCGATTATAATGGACTTAGGGAACATCTGTCTAATCTTGATTGGGGTTATCTAGCTAATGATTTTATTGACGATAATCATACTTATGAATATGAAGGGATCTGCTTTTAATGATTGTTTTCTTAATAATGTACACAGTGCCCAGAGTATATACATTCCCCAGAGAGAAATTAGGTCTAATAATAACGATCCCAAATGGGTTAACAGGAGGTTAAAGCATCTATTAGGGGAGAAAAGGGGAATTTATAGGCGCATCAGAAGAGGAGAGGTTAACCTTACTGACCAATATGTTCAGCTTAAAAGAGAGTAAAAAAGGCGATTAGAAAGGCTAAACGTGACTATGAAATTAGGTCGCTAATGAATCAAAGACTAATCCAAAGGGGTTCTTTTCAAGTGTATAGGACGAAGGTGAAGAAAAAGTAGGACCTCTGAAATCTGGGAATGGAAAAGCTGACGGATAATGAACTGAAATGTGTTTCCCTTTTTTAATGACTATTTTTGTCAGTTTTTACACAGGAAGATGTAAATGAGATTCCAGTAATTAACAATTATTTATTCCTGATGAATTAAGTTAACTAATATTACTGTCACGAGGGACAAAGGTTATTAAACAGATAGACAAACTGAAACAAAATAAGTCCCCGGGGCCCGATGAGTTTTTTCAAGGGTAAATTAAGGAATGCAAGATGGAGCTTAGTCAGCCATTAACGAGTGTATTCAATGCGTCCATCCTTACCAGTGTTGTGCCAGAGATGTGGAAGATGGCCAATGTGGTTCCTATTTTCAAATCATGGGATAAGTCCACTCCTTCAAATTACCGTCCAATAAGCCTGACATCTATAGTGGGCAAGTTATTAGAATCAATTATAGCTGACATTATCAGAAGTCACCCTTGAAGAGCATAACTTGATAAATGAATCTCAGCATGGATTCACGAGAGGTCGTTCCTGCCTGACAAACTTACTGACGTTCTTCAATAGAACATTTGAGGCAGTTGACAGTGATAAGGAATATGATATTGTTTATTTGGATTTTAGTAAAGCCTTCGACAGAGTACCTCACAAGAGACTCTTAAGAAAAGTGGCAGCTCATGGTATAGGAGGTAAAGTTCTAGCATGGATTGAGGCATGGCTTACCAATAGAAAGCAGAGAGTTACCATTAATGGAGTGAAATCTGAATGGTGATTAGTCACTAGTGGCGTTCCACAAGGATCAGTTTTAGGCCCTCTCTTGTTCATAATTTACATTAATGACCTTGATGAAGGGATTACTAGTGACATGAGTAAGTTTGCTGATGACACAAAGATAGGCCGTATAATTCGCTCTGAGGAGGATATCAATGAACTCCAGGACGATTTGAACAAATTAATGTCCTTGGTCTGAGAAATGGCAGATGAAGTTTAATGTGGATAAGTGTAAGGTACTTGCCCTTGGTAATGAAAATAACCCTCGAAGCTATAATCTAGGTGAAGTAGAGCTTGGTCATACAGAATGTGAAAAAGACTTGGGAGTCATGGTAAGCAGAAATCTAAAGCCAAGACAGCAGTGCCTCAGTGTGCGCAACAAGGCCAACAGATTACTTGGATTTATCTCAAGAAGTATAAGTAACAGAAGTCCAAAAGTAATTTTACAGCTCTATACATCACTAGTGAGGCCTCATTTAGATTATGCTGCTCAGTTTTGGTCCCCTTACTACAGGATGGACATAGACTCATTAGAGAACATACAGAGAAGAATGACTAAAATGATTTACTGTGTAAGGAACCTCCCGTATGAAGATAGACTTAAAGCCTTAAATCTCCAGAATGAGGGGAGATATCATTGAAGTGTATAAGTGGATGACGGGCATAAACAAGGGAGACATTAATAAAGTACTGAGGGTGTCGAACCAGGTAAGAACCAGGAATAATGGATTTAAGTTGGATAAATTTAGATTTAGAAAGGACATAGGTAAGTACTGGTTTTCTAACAGAGTTGTAGATGCGTGGAACAGTCTTCCCAGTGGGGTGATAGAGGCTAGGACCTTGGGTAGCTTTAAGAAGAGACTGGACAAATATATGAGTGGGAGGGGCTGGGTTTGATTGGTGTTGGGGGGTGCGGGAGTTGTTTCTTGAGTAGCTTTAGGTAGAGATCGTTTTCATAAGGACCTGCCTCGTATGGGCCAGTAGGCCTTCTGCAGTGTTCCTACATTCTTATGTTCTTATGTTCTTATGTTCTTAGTAGTGTCAGACTGAGCTGGGAGACTTCAGTAGTGTCAGTCTGAGCTGGGAGACTTCAGTAGTGTCAGTCTCAGCTTGGAGACTTCAGTAGTGTCAGTCTGAGCTGGGAGACTTCAGTAGTGTCAGTCTCAGCTGGGAGACTTCAGTAGTGTCAGTCTGAGCTGGGAGACTTCAGTAGTGTCAGTCTGAGCTGGGAGACTTCAGTAGTGTCAGTCTCAGCTGGG
This sequence comes from Cherax quadricarinatus, assembly GCF_026875155.1. Classification (NCBI taxonomy): domain Eukaryota; kingdom Metazoa; phylum Arthropoda; class Malacostraca; order Decapoda; family Parastacidae; genus Cherax; species Cherax quadricarinatus. Next base: position 20,955,609 of record NC_069450.1, read on the forward strand.
AGACTTCAGTAGTGTCAGTCTGAGCTGGGAGACTTCAGTAGTGTCAGTCTGAGCTGGGAGACTTCAGTAGGGCCATGAGGATATTGTCAGATATTGCAGCAAAGATTCGTCAGCTACGACATCTTCAAAGATTTCCTCCCATCAGAGCTGGAGTTACTATCACTTGAAAATTACCATCTCTAACTACAGACTATCCCATAATGTAGTAGTAGTAGTAGTAGTAGTGGTGGGTAGGGGTAAGTAATACCCGCATAAACTTGAATATCATTAACATTAAGGTCACTCATCCCACACAACCCACACAACCCACACAAACCACACAACCCACACAACCCACACAACCCACACAAACCACACAACCCACACAACCCACACAACCCACACAACCCACACAACCCACACAAACCACACAACCCACACAACCCACACAACCCACACAAACCACACAACCCACACAACCCACACAACCCACACAACCCACACAAACCACACAACCCACACAAAACCACACAACCCACACAACCCACACAACCCACACAACCCACACAACCCACACAAACCACACAACCCACACAACCCACACAACCCACACAAACCACACAAACCACACAACCCACACAACCCACACAACCCACACAAACCACACAACCCACACAACCCACACAACCCACACAAACCACACAACCCACACAACCCACACAACCCACACAAACCACACAAACCACACAACCCACACAACCCACACAACCCACACAAACCACACAAACCACACAACCCACACAACCCACACAACCCACACAAACCACACAACCCACACAACCCACACAACCCACACAAACCACACAAACCACACAACCCACACAACCCACACAACCCACACAAACCACACAAACTACACAACCCACACAACCCACACAACCCACACAAACCACACAACCCACACAACCCACACAACCCACACAAACCACACAACCCACACAACCCACACAACCCACACAACCCACACAAACCACACAACTCACACAACCCACACAACCCACACAAACCACACAACCCACACAACCCACACAACCCACACAACCCACACAACCCACACAACCCACACTTGGATGTGAGACCAAGTCGCTGTTAAGTGATTCCCGATAATATCCAATTGATTGAATTGACTTGTTTGTACGGTGAAGGTAATGGTTGGGGCGAGGCTGTGCACCTGCCACCTGACAAATTATATTAGTTATACATCAAAATATAGTGACAAATTATATTAATTTTACATCAATATACAGTAGCAAACTCATTTTTTATGCAGCAAAATACAGTGAGAATTACATTTATATATGAAAATACAGTGACAAATTATATTAGTTATACATCAAAATACAGTGACAAATTATATCAGTTATATATCAAAATACAGTTACAAATTACATTAGTTATACATAAAAAATACAGTGACAAATTAAACCCCTTTTACATTACTGTTATATATAGAAATACAGTGAGAAATTACACTATTACATTACTGTTATATATAGAAATACAGTGACAAATTACACTATTACATTACTGTTATATATAGAAATACAGTGAGAAATCCTTATAGAATTTAGAATAGAAGTTTGATTCAGATGGTTTAAAAAAGTAACAAAATGGGGATTAATTCCCTGACTTAATAAGGAAAATAATTTAAAAAAAATGGGAAAAAGCTTAAAGAGTATCAGAATGAAAATTATGGAAATCCTTAAAATAATCAGGCAATCTGTGTTGGGCAGCGAGCCGCTGTCACCAACAGTCTGGTTGACCTGCCAGTCAGAAATTAATCCTGACCTCGGGCCGGGTGGACAGACTCGTAGCCAGCCACGGGTACGTCACAGGTAAGAAAATATCAAAATAAAGCAAATGTAAAAAAAATAAAGCAAGTGAGAAAACTTTTATTAACCGATTATGTTGAAAGCTCGCAGAATTAAATTATCTTCTGTTATTTTTATTAATTATTTTTTTTTTGGGGGGGGGGGTGGGAGGGTGAATTTATGCTTCTGAAGATAATTTACACTTAGTCTATGGCAGGATGAGTTATCATACATTGTATGTTTTATGATTATCATCCACATGATTTTCCACGGCGTGTATAATCCTACGTCGAGGCTGAAATTATCAGCTTGTTTATATAAGGGAATTATACAAAACTAACCTTGAAAAACAAAACAATTCTGTATTGTATAATCAAAACTGCTTTGGGAGAAAGTAAGTTAATGCTTAGTATAATTCCCTAATTAGAAGAATAATCTAATGATTGTGTAATTTGTGATTATTTTGGGGATTATATTTTTTTCGTGGGAAGATGAAAATTAACATCTGTTTTTTTATTACAATGTAATCGAAAATAGAATAAAATGATGTAATGGTCTGTGTATACTGTATACATAGACACACATACACATACATATATTCACACACACATGCACATAAAACCCCATACTGACTGGAAAGGGAGGTGGTGTAGGCAGGGGTCTATACATAGCTTTACGAAGAGGTATGATACAGCTCACGGAGCAGGAGGGAGTTTCCTAGTAGCAACCAGTGAAGAGGCGGGGCCAGGAGCTATGAATCGACCCCACACCCACAATTAGGTGACTACAACACACACACACACACACACACACACACACACACACACACACCACACACACCACACACACAACAAAACACAGACGTACGTAAAGTCTGTTTATTACCCTGGAAGATTTATGTTGTCCGTCTTGTTCCTGCGTCTTGTTGCTCCTCCGAGAAAACGAACGTTATTACTTTATTCATATTTTTTTTGCATCTCTGCATCCTTCCTTCCCTCCCTTGATGGAGTGTGGGGTGTGTGTGTGTATGTGTGTGTGGGTGTGTGGGTGTGGGGTGGTGTGTGTGTGGGTGTGTGTGTGTGGGTTGTTCATAGTAACAGCATAAAACAGATAAAACCCAAATATAACAGCCTGCTAGTCACTCGTACATATTTAAATTCTAGTTCAAC
>NC_069450.1:20959127-21091627 GCF_026875155.1 Cherax quadricarinatus
AGTGAAAATTTAATTTAATTTGAAAAAACAGTACAAATTATATTAGTTATAACATCAAAATACAGTGACAAATTATATCAGTTTTATATCAAAATACAGTTACAAATTACTTTAAAGTTATACATCAAAATACAGTGACAAATTACACTATTACATTACTGTTATATATAGAAATACAGTGAGAAATTACACTATTACATTACTGTTATATATAGAAATACAGTGAAAAAATTACACTATTACATTACTTTTTATATATAGAAATAACAGTGAGAAATCCTTATAGAATTTAGAATAGAAGTTTGATTCAGATGGTTTAATAATGTAACAAATGGGGATTATATTCCCTGACTTAATAAGGAAAATAATTTAAAGAAAATAGGAAAAAGCTTAAAGAGTATCAGAATGTAATTATGGAAATCCTTAAAATAATCAGGCAATCTGTGTTGGGCAGCGAGCCGCTGTCACCAACAGTCTGGTTGACCTGCCATCAGAAATTAATCCTACCTCGGCCGGTGGACAGACCCCGTAGCCAGCCACGGGTATCACAGGTAAGAAAATATCAAAATAAAGCAAATGTAAAAAAAATAAAGCAAGTGAGAAAACTTTTATTAACCGATTATGTTGAAAGCTCGCAGAATTAAATTATCTTCTGTTATTTTTTTTAATTTTTTTTTTTTTGGGGGGGGGGTGGGAGGGTGAATTTATGCTTCTGAAGTTTAATTTACACTTAGTCTAGGGCAGGATAGTTATCATACATTGTATGTTTTATGATTATCATCCACATGATTTTCCACGGCGTGTATAATCCTACGTCTGAGGCTGAAATTATCTAGCTTGTTATATAAGGGAATTATACAAAACTAACCTTGAACACAAAACAATTCGGGTAATTGTAATAATCTAAGCTGCTTAGGATGAAAGTATGTTAATGCTTAGTATAATTAAATAATTAGAAGGAATAATCTAATGATTGTGTAATTTGTGATTATTTTGGGATTATATTTTTTTCGTGGGAAGATGAATTAACATCTGTTTTTTTAATTACAATTGTAATCGAAAATAGAAAACATGATGTAATGGTCTGTGTAAACTGTATACATAGACACACATACACATACATATATTCACACACACATGCACATACCACACATACTGACTGGAAAGGAGGTGGTGTAGGCAGGATCCTATACATAGCTTTACGAAGAGGTTGATACAGCTCACGGAGCAGGGAGGGAGTAACCTAGTAGCAACCATGAAGAGGCGGGGCCAGGAGCTATGAATCGACCCCAGCAACCACAATTAGGTGACTACACACCACACACACACACACACACACACACACACACACACAACCCCCACACACACACACACACACACACACAAAACGACGTACGTAACGTCTGTTTATTACCCTGAAGATTTATGTTTTTCCGTCTTGTTCCTGCGTCTTGTTGCCCCCTCCGAGAAAACGAACGTTTTTACTTTATTCATATTTTTTTGCATCTCTGCATCCTTCCTTCCCTCCCTTGATGGAGTGTGTGTGTGTGTGTGTATGTGTGTGTGGGTGTGTGGGTGTGTGTGTGTGTGTGTGTGTGGGTGTGTGTGTGTGTGGGTGTGTCATAGTAACAGCAGGTAAGACAGAATACCAACTATAACAGCCTGCTAGTACACTCGTACATATTGAATTCTAGGTGTCAGACTTATTTATTCTTCCCCACTACCGGAGAATCTAACCCGGGAGCTACTGATTGTGAACTGACCGTCAATTATCAGAGTGGAAACTCGTCTGCTAAACAATTAGTCAGTTATATTTAACTATTTTTGCTACTCATTGAAAATTTCTGTCTGTAATTTAAATGTGAGTTTTTAGTGTTTCTCTGAGAAGGAATTAGACAGTTAATTTTTTATATATTATCTTTTTTATTTATCTGTCAGGATTATGGTCAGTTCAAGGTCAAGTTAAAATGATTGAGGGCCGGGTGGTCAGGGGTTAGTTCAGGGCATAGTCAACTTAGGTCAAATATTAAGGAAGGTCTGGTATAGGTAGGGTAGGAGGTGAGGTAAAGGCAGGCAGGATCAGAGGTGAAGGCAGGCAGGGTCAGATGTGAAGGCAGGCAGGGTCAGAGGTGAAGGCAGGCAGGGTCAGAGGTGAAGGCAGGCAGGGGCAGAGGTGAAGGCAGGCAGGGTCAGAGGTGAAGGCAAAGGGAGGGGCAAGGGGGAAGGCAGGTAGGGTCAAGGTGAAGGCAGGCAGGTCAGAGATGAAGCAGGGAGGGTCAGAGGTGAAGGCAGGCAGGTCAGAATGTGAAGGCAAAGGGAGGGTCAGAAGATGAAGGCAAGGGAGGGTCAAAAGATGAAGGCAAGGGCAGGGTCAGAGGTGAAGGCAGGCAGGGTCAGAGTGAAGGCAGGCAGGGGCAGAGATGAAGGCAGGCAGGGTCAGAGTGAAGGCAGGCCCGGGTCAAGATGAAGGGAGGCAGGGTCAGAGGTGAAGGCAGGCAGGGTCAGAGGTGAAGGCAGCAGGGTGGGGGTGAAGCAGGCAGGTCAAGGGGGGTAAGGGCGGGCGGGGTCAGAGGTAAAGGTGAAGGAAGACAAGGTCAGGGGGTGAGGTAGAAGGCCAGGGTCAGAGGTAAAGGGGCGGCAATGGTCAGTGGTAAAGGCAGCGGGTCAGAGGTGGGGTGAAGGAGGCAGGGTAAAGGGGGGGAAAAGGGCAGCAGGGTCAGGGTAAGGGAAAGGCGGGGTCGGGGGAAAGGCAGGCAGGGTCAAGGTGAGGGGTAAGGAAGCAGGCAGGGAAAAAGGGCAGAGAAAGGGGGAACAGGGGGGAGGGTAAAGGGCGGCGGGTCGGGTTGAAGGCGGGCAGGGAAAGGTGAAGGCAGGCAGGGTCAATGTAAAGGCAGAGGCCAGAGGGGGCGGTGAAGGCAGGCAGGTCAGATAAGGGGGCAGGGTCAAGGGGGGGGAAAGGCAGGCGGGGTCAGGGGGTGAAGCAGGCGGGTCAGAGGTGAAAGGCGGAAGGGTCAGGGGTGAAGCAGGGGGGGTCGGGGGGAAAAAGGCGGGCAGGGTCAGGATAAAGGGCAGGCGGGGGAATGGGGGCCAGAAGAGGGAAGGCAGGCAGGGTCAAGGGTGAAGGAGGCAGGGTCAAGGTAAACAGGCGGGCAGAGGTAAAGGCAGGCGGGGGGCAGAGGGAAGGCAGCGGGGCAGAGGTAAAAGGCGGGTAGAGATAAAGGCAGGCGGGTCAGAGGTAAAGGCGGGCAGGGTAAGGATGAAGGCGGGCAGGGGGGGAAAAAACGCTAGGGGGAAAGGCGGAAAGGGTCAGGGGTGAAGGCACGGGGGTTAGGGTGAAGGCGGGCAGGGTCAAGGTGAGGTAAAGGCGGCGGGGTCAGAGGTGAAGGCACAGGGTAAAGGGTGAAGGAGGCAGGTAAAGGGGAAAAGGCGGCCAGGGTGGGGTGAAGGGGGCGGGTCAAGGTAAAGGGGTAAAGGCAGGCAGGGTAAAGGGGTAAAAAGGCAGGGTCAGAGGTAAAGGGCAGCGGGGTCGGGGATAAAGGGCAGGCAGGTCAGAGGTGAAGAGGCCGGTAGGTCGGGTGAGGGGGAAGGCAGCGGGGGCAGGGGTATAAAGGCAGAAAGGTCAGGGGTAAACAGGCAGGGTCAGAGGTAAAGGGAAAGGGGCCAGGGTCAAGGTGAAGGAAAGGGGGTCAAGGAAAGGCAGGCAGGGTCAGAGGTGGGGTAAAGGGAGGAAAAGGGTCGAGGTGGGGTAAGGCGGGCGGGTAGAGGTGGGTGAAGGCAGGCAGGTCAGAGTAAGGCAGGCAGGGTAAGGGGGAAAAGGCAGGAGGGTCAGAGGTGGGTGAAGGCAGGCAGGGGGTAGGGGTGAGGTAAGGCACAGGTCAAGGTGGGTAAAGGGCGCAGGGAGAGGTGAGCAAGGGTAAGGTAGTGAAGGCGGGCCCAGGTCAGTGGGAGGGGCAAGAGGGCAGAGGTAAGGTGAAGGCAAAAGGGGGGGCAGGGGGGTGGGGTAAAAGGCAGGCGGGGCAGAGGTGAAAGGCAGGGGGGGGGGGGTTAGAGGGATAAAGGGCAGGCGGGTCAGAGGTGGGGGGGTTGGGAAAGGCAGGCAGGGTAAGGGAAGGCAGGGGGCAGGGTAGGCAGGGGGGTGGGGTTGAAGCGGCAGGGTAAAGGGGTGGGGGGGGCAAAGGCAGGCAGGGTCAGAGGGAAGGCAGGCAGGGTCAGAGTGAAAGGCAGGGCGGGTCAGAGGGGAAATGAAGGCGGGCAGGTCAGAGGGAAGGCAGCAGGGTCAGAGGTAAGAAGGCGGGCAGGGTCAGAGGTAAGGCGGCAGGGTTTCAATAAGGCGGGCAGGTCAAGGTAAAGGGCAGGCGGGTCAGAGGGAAGGCACGGGGTCAGGGTTAAGGCGGGCGGGGTCAGGGTAAAGCAGGCTGGGTGAGGTGAAGGCAGGCAGGGTCAGAGGGAGGGCAGGCAGGGTCAGAGGTGAAGGCGGCGGGGTCAAGGGGGAAGGCAGGCAGGGTCAGAGGTGAAGGAGGCAGGGCAAGGTGAAGGCAGGCGTCAAGGTGAAGGCGGCAGGGTCAGAGGTGAAGGAGGAAAGGGTAAGGGGAAAGGGCGGCAGGGTCAATAAGGGAAGGCAGGGTAAGGTAAAGGGCCCAAAGGGGCAGGGTCGGGGTAAGGGGGGGGTAAAAAGGCAGGCAGGGCCCAAGGTGAAGGCGGGCAGGGCCCAGGTAAAGGCGGGCAGGGTAGAGGTGAGGGTAGGCGGGTCAAGGTGAAGGCAGGCAGGGTCAGGGGTGAAGCAGGCAAGGGCAGGGGTAAGGCAGGCAGGGTCGGGAGGTGAAGCAGGCAGGTCAAGGTGAAGCAGGCAGGCCCAAGGTAAGGCAGGCGGGTCAAGGTGAAGGCAGGGGGGGTCAGGGTAAAGGGCAGGCGGGGTCAGGGGTGAAGGCGGGCGGGGTCGGGGGAAGGGGGGGCAGAGAAGGCAGGGTCAAAGGTGAAGGCGGCGGGTCGAGGTGAAGCAGCAGGGTAAGGGTGAAGGCAGGCGGGCAGGGTAAGGCAGGCGGGGTAAAGGGGTGAAGGCACAGGGTCAGAGGTGAAGGCCACCCGAGGTAAGGGCGGCAGGGGCAAGGTGAACAGGCGGGGTCAAGGTAAGGGCAGCGGGGTCAGGGGTGAAGGCAGGAAAGGGCAGGGGTGAGGCAGGCAGGGTCAGAGGTAAGGAGGGCGGTCAGGGGTAAGGCAGGCAGGTCAGAGGTGAAGGCAGCGGGGTCAAGTGAAGGCGGGCAGGTCAGAGGGAAGGGCACGGGGGTCAAGGTGAAGGAGGGGGGTCAGAGGTGAAAGGCAGGCAGGGTCAAGGGGGTGAAGGCAGGCAGGTCAAGGTAAAGGGGCGGGACAGGTAAAAAGCGGGCGGGGTCAGAGGTAAGGCAGCAGGTCGGGGGGTAAAGGGCAGGCAGGGCAAGGTAAAGGCGGGGCGGTCAAGGTAAGCACGGGTCAAGGTGAAGGCAGGCGGGGTAAAGGGGTGAAGAAAGGCGGGTCGGGGGAAAGGGCAGGCCCCAGGGTAAAGTAAAGGCAGGCAGGGCAGAGTAAAGGGCAGGCGGGGGTCAAGTAAGGCGGGCAGGGTCAGGTGAAGGCAGCGGGGGCAAGTGAAGGCAGGCGGCAGAGGTGAAGGAAAGGCAGGGTTTCAAGGTAAGGAGGCAGGGTCAGAGTAAAGGCAGGCGGGGTCAGAGGTGAAGCAGCAGGGTCAGAGGTGAAGGCAGGCAGGGTCAGAGGGAAGGGGCAGGCATAAAGGGGTAAAGCGGGCAGGGTCAATGAAGGCGGGCAGGGTCAGGGGTAAAGGCGGGCGGGGGTCAAGTGAAGGAAAGGGCAGGTCAGAGGTGAAGGCGGGCAGGGTCAGGGGTAAAGGGCAGGCGGGGTAAAGGGGTGAAGGCGGGCAGGCAAGGTGAAGGGCGCGGGGGGTCAAGGGAAGGCGGGCAGGGTCAAGGTGAAGGAAGCGGGGTTTCGGGGGGTAAGGGGGGGAGGAAGGGATAAGGGGTGGGGGCGGCAGGGTCAGAGGGGAAGGGGCAGAGGGTCAGGTAAAGGCAGGAGGGGGCAGAGGTGAGGCAGGCGGGTTTAAAGGGGGAAAGGGGCAGGCAGGGTCAGAGGTAAAGGCAAGGAAAAGGGGGCAGAGGTGAAGAGGCGGGGTCAGGGGTGAAGGGCGGGCGGGGTTTCGAGGTGAAGGCACAGGGTCAGAGGTGAAGCAGGAGGGTCAGAGGTGAAGGCAGGCGGGGTCAGAGGTAAAGGGCGGGCAGGTCAGAGGTAGGGGGCCCAAGGGTCAGGAGGAAAAGGGGAAAGCAACCGGTCGGGGTAAAGGGGCAGGCGGGTAAAAGGGTAAAGGGAAAGGGGGGTCAGAGGTAGGCAGGAGGGTCAGAGGGGTAAGGCGGCAGGGTCAGGGTGAAAGGCAGGCAGGGTCAAGGTAAGGCAGGCAGGGTCAAGGGGTGAAGGGGCAGCATCAAGTAAGCACACAAGTCCAGGGTCTAACTCGTTTTTTTCCGGTTTCTAACCCGGTAAAAAGGGTTCCACCCTCGGGGGGGCCGGGTCTAACAGGGGGCCCCGGGGGGCCATCGGGTCCGGGTCTACCCCGGGTCCTGGGGCGGGAAAGGGAGGGGGCAGGGGGGCCTACCCCTCGGCCCCGTCAATTTTGTCTTCGCAAAAAAAAAACCTAGTGTCCTTTGTTTTCCCCCATTTTTTTTTTTCCCCCCGTTTTTTTTTTCTTTCCCCCCTTTTTTTTCCCCTTTTGTTTTCTTTTTTTTTCCCTTTTCTCTCTCACCCCTCTGTTGTTCTTTCCCTTGTTTCTCTCACCCCTCTGTTGTTTTTCCCTTTTTCTCTTCACCCCTCGTTGTTTTTTTCCCTTGTTCTCTCTCACCCCTCTGTTTTTTCTTCCCCTTTTGTTCTCTCTAAACCCCTTTTTTTTGTTCTTCCCTTTTCTCTCTCCCCCCTTTTGTTGTTCTTCCCTTTTTTCTCTCTCACCCCCTGTTTTTTTTTTCCCTTCCCCCCTTTTTTTTTCCCCTTGTTCTTTCCCCCCCCCCCCCCTCTTTTGTTCTTCCCTTGTTCCTCTACCCCCTGTTGTTTTCCCTTGTTCTCTCTCACCCCCTGTTGTTCTTCCCTTGTTTCTCTCACCCCCTTTTTGTTCTTCCCTTTTTCCCTCTCTCACCCCTCGTTGTTTTCCCTTTTCTCTCTCACCCTTTGTTCTTCCCTTGTTCTCTCTCCCCCTCTGTTGTTCCCCCCCTTTTTCTCTCTCACCCCTCTGTGTTTTCCCCTTGTTCTCTCTCACCCCTTGTTGTTCTTCCCTTGTTCTCTCCCCCCCCTTTTTTGTTTTCCCTTGTTCTCCTCCCCCCTCGTTTTTCTTCCCTTTTCTCTCTTCCCTTGTTGTTTTCCCCCTTGTTCTCTCTCCCCCTTTTTTTCTTTTCCCTTTTTTTCCTCCCCACCCTCGTTTTCTTCCCTTGTTCTCCTCACCCGTTTTCTTCCCTTGTTCTCTCTCACCCCCCCTTGTTGTTCTTCCCTTGTTTCTCTCACCCTTTGTTTGTTTTTTTTTCCCTTGTTTTTTTCCATTTTTTTTTTTTTCTTTTTTTTCTCTTTTCTTTTTTTTTTTTTTTCCCTTTTTTTCCCCCTTTTTTTTTCCCCTTTTTTTCCCCCCTTTTCTGTTGTTTTCCTTTTTCCCTTTTCCCCTTTTTTTTCCCCCTTTTTTTCCCCCCTTTTTTTTTTTTTTCTTTCCCCCCTTTTTTCTTCCCTTGTTCTTCTCCCCCCTCTTTTTTTTTTTTCCTTTTTTCCCCCCTTTTTTTCTTTTTTTCCTTTTTCCCTTTCTCCCACCCCTTTTTTTTCTTTTTTTTTTCTTTTTTGTTTTTTTTTTTTATTTTTTTTCTTTTTTTTCCCCCTTTTTTTTTTTTTTTTCTTCTTTTTCCCCCCTTTTTCTCCCACCCCTCTGTTTTTTTCCCCTTTGTTCTCTCTCACCTCTTGTTCTTCTTCCCCTTGTTCTCTTCACCCCTTTTGTTGTTCTTCCCTTTTTCCTTCTCCCCCCCTCTGTTGTTTTCCCTTGTTCTCTCCCCCCCCCCCCTCTGTTTTTTTCCCCTTGTTTCTCTCCCCCCTTTTTTGTTTTTCCCCTTGTTCTCTCTCACCCCTCTTTTTTTTCCCTTCCCCTTGTTCTCTCTCACCCCTTGTTGTTCTTCCCTTTTCTCTCTCCCCCCTCTGTTGTTTTTCCCCTTGTTCCTCCCCACCCCTCTGTTTTTCTTCCCTTTTTCTCTCTACCCCCTCTGTTTTTCTTCCCTTTTTCTCTTCACCCCTTTTGTCTTCCCTTTTCTCTCTCACCCTCTGTTGTTCTTCCCCTTTTCTCTCTCACCCCTCTGTTTTTTTCCCTTGTTCCTCTCACCCCCTGTTGTCCTCCCTTGTTCTCTCTCCCCCCTTTGTTCTTTTTCAGCCCTTTTTCTCTCTCCCCCCCTTGTTCTCTTTCCCCCCCTTTGTTCTCTAAAACCCCTTGTTCCTTTCCCCCCTTGTCCCTCTCACCCCTTTTCTTTTTCACCCCTTTGTTCCTTTCACCCCTTGTTCTCTCTCACCCTTGTTCTCTTCACCCTTGTTCTCCCCCCACCCCTTGTTCTCCACCCCTTGTTCTTTTTTACCCCCTTGTTCTCTCTCACCCCTTGTTCTCTCTAACCCCTTTGTTCTCTTTCACCCCCTTTTCTTTTTACCCCTTGTTCTCTCTCCCCCTTTTCTCTCACCCCTTGTTCTTTTTCACCCCCCTTGTTCTCTCTTCCCCCTTGTTCTCTTTCACCCCTTTGTTCTCTTTCCCCCCTTGTTCTCTCTGCCCCTTTTCTCTCTCACCCCTTGTTCTCTCAACCCCTTTGTTCTCTCCCCCCCCTTTTTTCTCTCCCCAACCCCTTTTCTCCTCCCCCCTTGTTCTCTTTAAAACCCTTTTTCTTTCCCCAAATTTAAATAGTGTTTCACTTCCCGTTTTTAAGTAACTAATTTCCCACTTTTTTTGGTGAAATTTGTTGAAAAGAAATTGTCACAATTAGTGAAAAATTCATTGTTTTCTGCGACTTGGGTTGCAAATTTTTTTTTAAATCAAGAAAAAATCGTTAGAGGTATAGTAATGTATACCCGGGAAAGGGGAGGCATGGGTTTCGAGCTAAAAAAAGGGGAAAAAAAACCCCAGTTCCTTGGACAAGAACCTCTCCCCCATTAAGGGCGGGTGAGCGGTTTTTGGATTTTTTTTTGACATTTTTGGGAAAATTTTAGCTACAAAAGCCTCTACAAAAAAAAAAAATGCTATTTTTTGAGAACAAAGATATAATAATTTAATTTCCCCTGTAACTGTATTGTAAGGGCGGGAAATTAACAGAATGTTAATATTTGAAAAGTTAGGACCTTGCGGGGGAGAGGTTTGTGGTTGGGGGTTATTAGTGAACCTCGTTAAATGGACGTATTAAGGTAACAAAAGGGGGAAGCATGAGGGGGTGTCAGGGGTGTCATTTATTCCCCACACTGCTGCCCCACTTCTTGGAAATGTTTTTAAATTCCCGCTGCCTTGCCCCCTGCCTTCTACAAGGAACTTTGTCACCTCGAACATTCTTTCCATTCTTTTTGCTAATTTTTTGGCTGCTTTTAAGATTAATGTTTCTGGTTGAGCATTGTTGTTAACCCCGGTGTTATTTTTATCATGCGTCTCCTGGGGGTAATCAGGTTGATCTAAGGGGAGGGGGGCGCATGTCCCCTTTGGGTCCAGAGTGTTTAAAAGTATCAAGACACTCTCCCTTGAAGGATCGTAATTTATATTTTGTCTCTTAATTTCTCTTGTTTTCCATCGTCAGTAAGACAGTTTTGTGTGCGTTGTGTTTTGTTGGGGTGTGTGTGTGTTTTGGGGTGTGTGTGTGTGTTTTTGTGTGTTGGGGTGTGGGCATGCGCTTGCGCTAGTATTTAATGCTGTAACTTTCCCTACAGGTGATTAATTTCCCTAGTCTTGTTGATCAGCAAGGGACGAGTGTGTTTGGAACGATCAACGACTGATCAAAAATTCCCCCGTCGTGTTCACTCCGTTTATTTTTGTATAGTGAGAAAAAAAAAAAAGTTCATAACGGTTTTTATCATAGCCTAAATCATTTTTTATTATTTTTATTATTTTTATTATATTATTTTTTTATTATTATTATTATTATTATTTTATTATTTCTAAAGTAATAATATAATTTTTGATTAAATAATTTAGGTTAAATTTTTATTAAAAATTAATTATCGATATATATTAATAATACAAAATTCCAAAGCGTATCATTAAATTATATAATAAAAATCGAAAAAATTTTTTACGCTGAAGTCATTATTCCCTTTTTTTCAAAATAACGTGCGTCCAGTTTCTTCGGGGTCTTGATTCATGGATTGGAGCTGCCTTTCCGGCACCTCCCCCCCCCCACCCTGCACCATCTTTTCAGTTTAGCGCTTTATAGTTTTTATCTGAGAATTGTGGATATTAACTAGGGGCAATTTGTTAAAATGAAAGGGGGAATAATTTTGTTATTTGTGAATGTAAGTTATTTGTAATGAAGTTATGTTGGAAGAAAAATTTGTTGTGAATGTAAATTATGTTGTGAATTTTATGTTTTGTTGTGAATTAAATTAGTTGGAATGTAAAGTTATGGTTTAATGTAATGTTATTTTTTAATTTAAAAATTATGTTTGAATAAAAATTAGTTTTGAATGTAATATTATTTGTGAATGTAATAAGGTCTTCTATGTACTTTTAGGGTAGCTCAGACAATTCTTTTTTGGTGTGGTAAGGGTTTTTTTACTGGTTTTTTTGGGGGTTACTGTTTTGTGGGGGGGTACGGGTTTTTGTGGTGGTGTAGGTTTTGTTGGGGGTGTTTTTTGGTTGTTGTGGGTGGGTATGGTTGTTGGGTGGGGTCTTTTGGGTTTTGTGGGGTGAAATGGTTTTTTATGTGGGGGTTACTGGTTGTTGGGGTGGGTCTGGGTTGGTTTTTTGGGGTTCTGGTTTTTTGTGGTGTGTACTGGGTTTTTTGGGGGTGTACTGGTTGTTTGTGGTGTACTGGTTGTGGTGGGTTTTTTGGTTTTGGGGGGTGTACTTTTTGTGGTGGTGTACTGGGTTTTGTGGTGTTACTGGGTTTTGGTTTGGTGGTGGGGGGTTTTTTCTGGTTTTGTGGGGTTTACTGGTTTTTGGGTGGTGTTGGTTGGGGGGGGTGGGGTACTGTTGTGGTTTTGGGGTTTGTTTGGGGGTTTTTTTGGTGGGGTAACTGGTTTGGTGTGGGGTTTCAGGGGGTGGTGGTGGTTACGGGGTTTGGGGGGTGTTGGTTTTTGTGGGTGGTGGGGGTGGTGGGGTGGGGTACTGGGTTGTGGTGGTGTGTTTGGGGTTTGTGTTGGGGTCTGTTTTGTGGTGGTGTGTTTAAAATTTGTGTGGGGTGGTTGTACTATTGTTGGGGTGGTTGTTGGGGGGGGTGGTGGTGTTGTATTGGGGTTTGAGTGGTGGCCCCCTTTTTTACTTTAGAAATTGTTTAGATGAATCTTTTTTTTCCCCCATTCTCTTCTTGGTTTTTTTTTTGGTTTTTTTTATTTTCCCCTTCTCTAATTTTTTTTTGTTTTCTTTTATTTTTAAACCTAAACTTTCCTCCCCTCTCATTTTTCCCCCCCATTCCCTTCTTCTTCCCTCCCTTCCTTTTTTCCTTTTTCCTTCCCCTCTCTCTTTTTCTCCCCCTCCCCCCTCTTCTTCTTCTTCTCTCTCTCTTCTCTCTCTTCTCTCTCTCTCTCTCCCTCTCCTCCTCTCTCTCTCTCTCCTCTCTCCTCTCTTCTCTTTCTTTTCCTCTTTCCCTTTCTCTTTTTCTCTCTCTCTCCTTCTTCTCCTTCTTTCTCCCTCTCTTCTCTTCTTCTCTCTCTCTTCTCTCCTCTCCCCTTTTCCTTTTTTTCTTTCTTTCTCTCCTCTTTTTCCCCTCTCCTCCACTCTCCTCTCTCCTTCTCTCCTCTCTCTCTCTCTCTCCTCTCTTTTTCCCCCCCCTCCTCTCTCTCTTCTCTCTCTCCTCTTCTCTCTCCCCTCTCCCCTTCTCTCCTCTCTCTCCCCTCTCTCTCTCTCTCTCTCTCTCTCCTCCTCTCTCCTCACTCTCTCTCTTTTCTCCTCTCTCTCTCCTCTCTCTTCCTCTCTCTCTTCTCTCTTTCCTTTTCTCCTCTTCTTCTCTCTCTCCCTCTTCTTCTTCTCTTCTCTTCCTCTCTCTCTCTCTCTCCTCTTTTCTCCCTCTCTTTTTCCCCTCTCTCCTCTCCTCTCTCTCTCTCTCCTCCTCTTCTCTCTCCCCCCCTCCTCCTCCTCCCTCCCTCCTTCTCCTCCCTCCCTCCTCTTCCCCCCCTCCCTCCCTCCCCCCTTCCCTCCCTCCCCCCCTCCCTCCCTCCCTCCCTCCCTCCCTCCCCCCCCTCCCCCCCTCCCCCCCTTTCCCCCTCCCTCCCCCTTTTTCCCTCCTCCTCCCCCTTATTTTTAAAACCCCCCCCACCAAACCTTCTCCCTCTTTTTCTCCACTTCTTTTTCTCCATTCTTATTTCTTTCTCAAATTTTTTCTTTCCCCTTTTTTTCCCGTTTTTTTTTATTTTTTTTTTATTATTTTTTTTTTTTTTTTTTTTTTTTTTTTCCTTCCTTTCTTAAAAAACTCTTCCTTTTTTTAAACCCCCTTTTCAATTCTCCCTTTCTTAAAAAACTCTTCCTTAAAAACTTTCTCTTCCCTTTCTTAAAACTCTTCCTTTCCTTTTTTTTTTTTTTAAACTTTTTTTCCCCCTCCTTTTTTAAACCTTTATTATTTTTCCTCCCCTTTCCCCCCTTTCTTCATAAAAGAAAACACGTCAAAATTTACTCCCCCTTTCAAAATATCAAAACCTTTTTTTCTCAAAAATTTAAAAAAAATTAAATTTTTTTAAATTTTAAAATTTAAAAAAAAAAACTTCTTACCGTTTTAAAAAAAAATTAAAAAAAATAATTTTAAAATTATTTTATTATAATTTATAATTTTTTAAAAATTTAGAAAAAAAGGCGGGGGAAGATACTTTTCCCTTTGGAAGTTTTTTACTTTTTTCCTTTTAAAAACAGTAAAATAACTCTTTAATTTTAAAAGGGGTAATAACCTTAAACCCAGTAAATAAAATAATTTTTTCTTACAAAAAGGCAGAATAGTTTTTCCTTTAAAAATCATTTTAAGAATAAACTTTTTTCCTAATTAGTCAAAAAAAAATTAAAAATTTTTATTAAAATTTTAAATTTTTATTTTTAAATAAACAAATTTTTTATTAAAATTTTATTAATTTTTTAATAATTATTTTTTATTATATATATATATATATATATATATATATATATATATATATATATAATATATATATATTTATATATATATATATATATATATATATATATATATAATATATATATATTATATTATATATATATATATATAATATAACACACACACACACACACGTACATTAATATTGTGTGTGAGTTGAAAATAAAATGCCGCCCAAAATAACACTGCACATTTACATATTTTAATTTCGTGGTGTGGGGTTGCGAGGGACCTTGTTAAGCTGCCGCAGCCTGGCTGTTATAAGCGGGTGGTCGTTAGTGTGAGCGGCTGGTCATTGTGGCAGAGTGTGGCCCATCACTGGCGTCTCGTCCACCTCGTTCCTTACATCACAATAAACATTTACCCTAATAGCCCTTCCTCCAGTCTATGTTTTGTGTGTGTGTGTGTGTGTTGTGTGTGTGTGTGTGTGTGTGTGTGTGTGTGTGTGTGTGTGTGTGTATGTATGTGTGTGTGTGTGTGTGTGTGTGTGTGCGTGTGTGTGTGTGTGTTTATGTGCTGTGTATGTGGTGCTCAACTATATTTTTAGTTTCTATGTATGTTTCCCTTTTCCTGGCTCCTTTATGTATGTTTCTTTCTATTTTATGCATTTCTCTATTTTGTATATCGTAATTTTATCTCTGCTGGGTCTTCAAAGACCTGTGATTCGGTTCCTTTCAGTTTTTCCTCATCATTCCTTCACAATCAGCTTAAGAACTAGTCCGGTTGTGAACCTGGCTACGTTTTCCACTTCCTGTACATGCTTGACTGTGTTAAGACTAGACACTTGGTGCTACATTCTTTACGATTAGCTTGGCAGATATATTTATTATGGTGTCTTGAATGATTTTTGCTGGCGTTGTTGAACACTGTTCTTAGCTTTACCCATTCTTACATATTGTTCTTATGGTCTTATGTTTCGTGTTCTCTGATAAACGTGATATTCACCCCCCCCCCCTATTTTCCTAAAGGTTTTCAAGCGTCTTGACTTCCTTGTCTTCAGTTTTGTGCTATGGGATTCAACTCTAACAGCCACTTGTAAGACCACATTTGCAGCTGGTCGTAAATTTTAAATTTTCTTCATTCCCAGCTCGCATTTGTGTTGCTAGTTTTTTACCATCGATGGTAAACTGTGATGCACATTAAGGTATCTGTGATACGTCGTTTGAATGTAACAGTAATGCCCTGCCACTGATGCTTGGGATACCCCGCTCGTTATTCTTACCCAGACGGTAATTTCATTATTGGCTGTTTATATTGTGGCGCCACGCTGGCTATTTTCCAGCTGAGACCGTAGCAGGGACCGGAAATGTCTGTTCTGCCGGTAACTTCCTCCTGCGCTTCCCCCTTTCTCCTCCTCCTTCTCCTTCTCCTTCTCCTTTTCCTCCTCCTCCTCCTCCTCCGCCTCCTCTCATAATCCTGCTCCTCCTCTTCCTCCTCCATCTTCGTCTTCTCGCCACTTTCTGTTCATCTCTTCAATTTTCTCTCTTGCACCGTCTCATTATCTCACTAATTCTCATTCATCTAGTTTAATGTCGCTGGACCTGTATTTAGTTCTCCCTCCCTCCCTCACTTCCTATCCTTCTCCCTCCTCCCTGTCTCTTCCACCCTCCCTTCATTATCCCCATATCCTTCTTTTCCTTTCTTATTTTTTTCTGTTCCTCCCTCTCTGTTTTACTCCCTCTTTCCCTGCTTCTCTCTCTCCTTTTCTCTCTCTCCCTCCCTGCTTCTCTCTCCCTCCCTGCTTCTCTCTCCCTCCCTGCTTCTCTCTCCCTCCCTGCTTCTCTCTCCCTGCCCCCATCTCACCCTGCCTCCTTCCCTCTACTTACTGTCTTTCGCTGCCTCCTTCCCTACTCCTTCCTCCATACCTTTTTACCTATCCCACCTCCTCCATCTCCCTATCCTCATTTCCTCACTCCCAACTTCCTTATCTCTCTGTTTCCTATTATTTATATTTCCCTCTTACTTCCCTTCCTTCCTCCATCATTTGTACCTACCTTCTTACCTCCTTTCATGTTCTTATCTACCTCACTTCCTTCTTTAGTGGCATTATCAGATTCCATTTAATATTAACGTTGCTTTCTTTTCTTCAGTTTCTTTATTTGTATTATCACTTTTTTTCTCTAAAGTATTTTTTATATCTCGCTAATTCCCTCTACCATCTACCCTCTCTAACTTTTATCCGTCCCTTCCAGTTTTTTTTCCCATTTCTTTCTTCTACGACATTCCTTCTCTTCTTTCCCCTTTCTTCCCTTCTTTCACCTTCCCTCCTCTCTACCACCCTTCCTATCTTCCCTCCTTCTTCCTTCTTCCCCTCTATGAACGTACCTCCACACCATTCCTTCCATACCTCTTCCCTTCTACCATCCTTGTCTTATTCAGTCACTCCTACACTTCTTTTTTCAGTCCCTCTCCTATCCTCCTCCTCCTCCCTCCTCTTCCCCATTCTCTCCTTTTTTCTCTCCCTTCCTCTCTTAATTATCACAAAAACTGGACTGTTAATTTGTAATGCAACACAGCTGAACGTAGATGATGGTAGTGTGATATTAGCTGATGTAGCAAGCGTAGGAGCATTGCTGTGTTCCTGGTTTATCATATTAAGTGTTACTTTCTGTGGAAGTAACACTTAAGATATGTTATTTTCTGTGGAAGTAACACATGCTACCTGTCTCAACCTCCTGTACTCACCACTGTGGAAGTAACACATGCTACCTGTCTCAACTCCTTGTACTCACCACTGTGGAAGTAACACAGGCTACCTGTCTCAACCTCCTGTACTCACCACTGTGGAAGTAACACATGCTACCTGTCTCAACCTCCTGTACTCACCACTGTGGAAGTAACACAGGCTACCTGTCTCAATCTCCTGTACTCACCACTGTGGAAGTAACACAGGCTACCTGTCTCAACCTCCTGTACTCACCACTGTGGAAGTAACACAGGCTACCTGTCTCAATCTCCTGTACTCACCACTGTGGAAGCACATGCTACCTGCCTCAATTTCCTGTACTTACCACTGTGGAAGTAACACAGGCTAACTGTCTCAACCTCCTGTACTCACCACTGTGGAAGTATCACAGGCTACCTGTCTCAACCTCCTGTACTCACCACTGTGGAAGTAACACATGCTACCTGTCTCAATCTCCTGTACTCACCACTGTGGAAGTAACACAGGCTACCTGTCTCAACCTCCTGTACTCACCACTGTGGAAGTAACACAGGCTACCTGTCTCAATCTCCTGTACTCACCACTGTGGAAGTAACACATGCTACCTGTCTCAACCTCCTGTACTCACCACTGTGGAAGTAACACAGGCTACCTGTCTCAACCTCCTGTACCCACCACTGTGGAAGTAACACAGGCTACCTGCCTCAATTTCCTGTACTCACCACTGTGGAAGTAACACAGGCTACCTGTCTCAACCTCCTGTACTCACCACTGTGGAAGTAACACAGGCTACCTGTCTCAACCTCCTGTACTCACCACTGTGGAAATAACAACAGGCTACCTGTCTCAACCTCCTGTACTCACCACTGTGGAAGTAAACACAGCTACCTGTCTCAACCTCCTGTACGTCACCACTGTGGAAGTAACACAGCTACCTGTCTCAACCTCCTGTACTCACCACTGTGGAAGTAACACAGGCTACCTGTCTCAACCTCCTGTACTCACCACTGTGGAAATAACACAGGCTACCTGTCTCAACCTCCTGTACTCACCACTGTGGAAGCACATGCTACCTGCCTCAATTTCCTGTACTTACCACTGTGGAAGTAACACAGGCTACCTGTCTCAACCTCCTGTACTCACCACTGTGGAAGTATCACAGGCTACCTGTCTCAACCTCCTGTACTCACCACTGTGGAAGTATCACAGGCTCCCTGTCTCAACCTCCTGTACTCACCACTGTGGAAGTAACACATGCTACCTGTCTCAACCTCCTGTACTCACCACTGTGGAAGTAACACAGGCTACCTGTCTCAACCTCCTGTACTCACCACTGTGGAAGTAACACAGGCTACCTGTCTCAATCTCCTGTACTCACCACTGTGGAAGTAACACAGGCTACCTGCCTCAACCTCCTGTACTCACCACTGTGCAAGTAACACAGGCTACCTGTCTCAACCTCCTGTACTCACCACTGTGGAAGTAACACAGGCTACCTGCCTCAACCTCCTGTACTCACCACTGTGCAAGTAACACAGGCTACCTGTCTCAACCTCCTGTACTCACCACTGTGGAAGTAACACAGGCTACCTGTCTCAATCTCCTGTACTCACCACTGTGGAAGTAACACAGGCTGCCTGTCTCAACCTCCTGTACTCACCACTGTGGAAGTAACACAGGCTACCTGTCTCAACCTCCTGTACTCACCACTGTGGAAGTAACACAGGCTGCCTGACTCAATTTCCTGTACTCACCACTGTGGAAGTAACACAGGCTACCTGTCTCAACCTCCTGTACTCACCACTGTGGAAGTAACACAGCTACCTGTCCTCAACCTCCTGTACTCACCACTGTGGAAGTAACACAGGCTACCTGTCTCAACCTCCTGTACTCACCACTGTGGAAGTAACACAGGCTACCTGTCTCAACCTCCTGTACTCACCACTGTGGAAGTAACACACGCTACCTGTCTCAACCTCCTGTACTCACCACTGTGGAAGTAGCACATGCTACCTGCCTCAATTTCCTGTACTCACCACTGTGGAAGTAACACAGGCTACCTGCCTCAACTTCCTGTACTCACCACTGTGGAAGTAACACAGGCTACCTGCCTCAACGTCCTGTACTCACCACTGTGGAAGTTACACAGGCTACCTGTCTCAACCTCCTGTACTCACCACTGTGGAAGTAACACAGGCTACCTGCCTCAACCTCCTGTACTCACCACTGTGGAAGTAGCACATGGTACCTGCCTCAATTTCCTGTACTCACCACTGTGGAAGTAACACAGGCTACCTGCCTCAACTTCCTGTACTCACCACTGCGGAAGTAACACAGGCTACCTGCCTCAATTTCCTGTACTTACCACTGTGGAAGTAACACAGGCTACCTGCCTCAATTTCCTATACTCACCACTGTGGAAGTAACACAGGCTACCTGCCTCAACTTCCTGTATTTACCACTGTGGAAGTAACACACGCTACCTGCTTCAATTTCCTGTACTCACCACTGTGGAAGTAACACAGGCTACCTGCCTGAACTTCCTGTACTTGCCACTGTGGAATTAACACATGTTACCTGCCTCAACTTCCTGTACTTACCACTGTGGAAGTAGCACATGCTACCTGCCTCAACTTCTTTTACTCAAAACTGTGGAAGTAGCACATGCTACCTGCCCCAACTTCTTTTACTCACCACTGTGAAAGTAGCACATGCTACCTGTCTCAACTTCTTGTACTCGCCACTGTGGAAGTAGCACATGCTACCTGTCTCAACTTCTTGTACTCACCACTGTGGAAGTAGCACATGCTACCTGTCTCAACCTCCTGTACTCACCACTGTGGAAGTAGCACATTCTACCTGCCTCAACTTCTTGTACTCACCACTGTGGAAGTAGCACATGCTACCTGTCTCAATCTCCTGTACTCACCACTGTGGAAGTAGCACATGCTACCTGCCTCAACTTCTTGTACTCACCACTGTGGAAGTAGCACATTCTACCTGCCTCAACTTCGTGTACTTACCACTGTGGAAGTAGCACATTTTACCTGTCTCAACTTCCTGTACTTACCACTGTGGAAGTAGCACATGCTACCTGTCTCAACTTCCTGTACTTTCCACTGTGGAAGTAGCACATTCTACCTGCCTCAACCTCCTGTACTCACCACTGTGGAAGTAGCACATTCTACCTGTCTCAACTTCCTGTACTTACCACTGTGGAATTAGCACATTCTACCTCCCTCAACCTCCTGTACTCACCACTGTGGAAGTAGCACATGCTACCTGCCTCAACTTCTTGTACTCACCACTGTGGAAGTAGCACATGCTACCTGTCTCAACTTCCTGTACTTACCACTGTGGAAGTAGCACATGCTACCTGTCTCAACTTCCTGTACTTACCACTGTGGAAGTAGCACATGCTACCTGCCTCAACCTCCTGTACTCACCACTGTGGAAGTAGCACATTCTACCTGTCTCAACTTCTTGTACTCACCACTGTGGAAGTAGCACATGCTACCTGTCTCAACTTCCTGTACTCACCACTGTGGAAGTAGCACATGCTACCTGCCTCAACCTCCTGTACTCACCACTGTGGAAGTAGCACATTCTACCTGTCTCAACTTCCTGTACTCACCACTGTGGAAGTAGCACATGCTACCTGTCTCAACTTCCTGTACTCACCACTGTGGAAGTAGCACATGCTACCTGTCTCAACTTCTTGTACTCACCACTGTGGAAGTTCACCCCACCAACACAACGTCTGACACCTCTCTTTCATGCGTTTGCAACTGTGGTCTCTTGCTCTGCTGGTCGCTAGCACCAACAGCCTAGTTGACCAGGCAGTCCTGAGGAAGGCTGGTCCCAGGCCCGGCTGCGAGGGGGTAGAAAACTCACAGAACTGCTCTCAGGTATATTACAGGTATGAAATGGTCTTTGTTTCTTTTTTTGGTGATCTTTTATGACCTTAAACATTGTTGTTGTATCTTCTGGTCTCGGACCTTCAAGACACTTTTAGCGTTTAAAGTCCATCTTTATGCTTCATATTTCTTAGCTCTGAGAGTTATTTTGTAATTCTCCTTCTCTCTCTCTCTCTCTCTCTCTCTCTCTCTCTCTCTCTCTCCCACTCCTTATTTCCCACTGTATTTCGAGACGGTTTTTTTTCTCCTTTCTATTTTGTCTGTTATTAACACTTACGAGGTTTACGTTCAAATGGTTCACATATATTATAACCTGTTTGTTGGTCAGTTGATATTTGTTCCTTATACAGGACACCATAAATGCCAACTTGGCAGCACTGAACGCTTCTCAGAATTTGCAGACAACGTTTGAGACTTGACCTATATTTTCCAATCCACCCAATACATTTCTAGTCTTTGGGAAGATTTTTTTCTAGTTTAACACCTCAGTATCGATCTCAGAATAGCAAGGAACTCGTATTTGGCTTCGAGTGGGTTCAACCTGCATTTAACATATAAAATATTGTAGCATCGTCTTGTTAGTGGTGGTGCTGCAGTAGTTGTGGTGGTACTACAGAAGTTGCAGTGGTGCTGCACTACTTTTGTTGGTACTACAGCAGTTGTGGTGGTGCTGCAGCAGTTGTGGTGGTACTACAGAAGTTGCAGTGGTGCTGCACTACTTTTGTTGGTACTACAGCAGTTGTGGTGGTGCTGCAGCAGTTGTGGTGGTGTCACAACAGTTGCAGTGGTGCTGCACTACTTTTGTTGGTACTACAGCAGTTGTGGTGGTGCTGCAGCAACACTAGTGTTGCTGCAGCAACAGTAGTGGTGGTGCAGCAACAGTAGTGGTGGTGCAGCAACAGTAGCGGTGGTGCAGCAACAGTAGTGGTGCTGCAGCAACAGTAGTGGTGCTGCAGCAACACTAGTGGTGCTGCAGCAACAGTAGTGGTGCTGCAGCAACAGTAGTGGTGGTGCAGCAACAGTAGTGGTGCTGCAGCAACAGTAGTGGTGGTGCTGCAACAGCTACCGTGAGCCTGCCAAAGAAAGAGTGAAAAATCTTTTGATGAAAGTGGCGCAGTTTCCAGGTACTGCTGCTGTCATCCTCCCTCCTTCCCTCCCTCTTTGGCTTCCTTCTTTGCTCCCTCCCTCTCTCCTTTCCACACACTTTTAAGCTGTTCCCTCCCTCTCTCTCTCTCTCTCCCTCCCTCCCTATCTCCCTCCTCTCCCTACTTGATTCCTGCTGGTGCTACTGCCGGTGCTGCTGCTGTTGCTGCTGCTGGTGCTGTTGCTGGTGCTGTTGCTGTTGCTGCTGTTGCTGCTGTTGCTGGTGCTGCTGCTGGTGCTGCTGCTGCTGCTGCTGCTGCTGCTGCTGCTGCTGCTGCTGCTGCTGTTGTTGGCGTGTTAATGTGGTGGAGTGCCGATGATATATTGATGTTGGAGTAACTGTGATGACCCAATGTTGTTGTGCTAATAACCTGATGACGTAGAAAGACGGCGATGACGTAGTAATATAACATTGATATTACAACATGCTGACGCAATACTATGTTTATATATTGATGTAATACTGACGTCACAGACAGCATCATAGTGAAAATTAATAGTTAAGTGTGGGTAGTAACTACTATATAATATTACAATAGTGAAACATGGATAGTAACTACCGTAGATTATTGTAACAGAGTAATGTGGGTAGTAACTACTGCAGTAGTACAGTAGTCAAAGGTGGGTAGTAACTATCGTAGACTAGTACTAACACCACCTTAACTTCCATCTTCACAGTATTGTACGAGATTTCTTAGTAAGTTATATGACCGATTTGTTGGTTGATTAGCTGACTGATTGTCCGTCTGGGTGATTTGTTGCTAATTAGTTATTTGAGTACTTATTTCATTTGCTGATTGAATGATTGGCTAATCAGTAGCTTGACTGATTCACCAATTAAATATATTAGTGTTCAGTTGACCTGCTGATTACTAAGTACTTCTCAGGTCACATGTCGTTGTTTTGCTTTAAAAATCTCAACAAACTCAACAAAAACTTGGTATATCTCAGTTGCTGCGCAATCTGTGAAAGGTATCCCCATGTCCAATATGCCCAGCCCCCTCTACCTCATTGATCCAAGACAGGTATCCCTATATGCAGTAAGCTTAGCCCTCTCAACCTCACTGCACGTTAACAAGGAATAACAAGAGTGCAGCAAATGCTTATAATCCAGTAAAACATCAGCACCGAAGATGGAAATTCAACCAGAAGAGACATAGAGAAATTATCACATGGGAACCTGTATCCCATTTTCGTCCAAAATATGGCGACCAAAGAGTTCAGAACCAGTTTACACCAGCTTTCGAAGTTTAAAGCCAATCGGAAGAGATATTCTCTGGTTATCGCGAAGAGCTTAATATCGTGAATCCACTCGGAAGTTGTACTCTCAAGTTTTCCAGGTGAAGGTTTGAAGCCAGTCGAATGTGGCATTAACAAATTTTTTTATTAGCACACTGGCCGATTCCCACCAAGGCAGTTTTTACCAATTTCTTCAATAAAATTGGCGGCTATATGATATAATCTTTCACTAAGTATAATACACCACCTACACCACCACCCACCTGCACCTTCCACCTGCACCACTACCCACCTATACTACCATCCATCTACACTACCACCCATCTACACTACTACCCACCTATACCTCAACCCACCTGCACCACCACCCACCTACACCCACTTGCACCTCCACCCAACTACACCACCCACCTCTACACCCCACACCTCCTGCACCACCCAACCTCACCTACCACCTCCTGCCACCACCACCTAACCTCCTGCACCACCTACCTGAACCACCACCCACCTACACCCACTTGCACCAACACCCACCTGCATCCACCTGCACCACCATCCACCTACACCCATCTGCACCACCACCCACCCACACCTTCCTGCACCACCACCCACCTGCACGACCTACCTGCACCACCACCCACCAACACCCACTGGCACTACCACTCACACCCACCTGCACCACCACCCACCTACACCCACCTGCACCACCCACCCACACCTTCCTGCACCACCACCCACCTGCACCACCACCTACCTACACTCACTTGCACCACCACTTACCTACACCCACCTGCACTACCACTTACCTACACCCACCTGCACCACCTACCTGCACCACCACCCACCTGCACCATCATCCACCTACACCCACTGCACCACCACTCACCTACACCCACCGGCACCACCACCCACCTATACCCACCTGCACCACCACCCACCTACACCCACCTGCACCACCACCCACCTACACCTACCTGCACCACCACCCACCTGCACCTACACCCACCTGCACCACCACCCACCCCACCTGCACCACCACCCACCTACACCACCTGCACCACCACCCACCTGCACCTACACCCACCTGCACCACCACCCCCTGCACCACCACCCACCTGCACCACCTGCACCACCACCCACCTCACCACACCCACCTGCACCTACACCACCTGCACCACCCCCTGCACCACCACCACACCCACCGCACCTACACCTACCTGCCACCACCAACCCACCTGCACCTACACCACCTGCACCACCACCCACCTGCACCACCACCTGCACCACACTGCCACCGCACACCACCCCAGCCCACCTGCACCCACCACCCCACCTGCACCACCACCCACCTACACTACCCACATAGATAATCCATTTTAAAACCATTTTATTACCATAAATTACCATAATTTTTATATAATTCTATAATTATTTATGATTTAATTTGGTGATTATTAAAATGATTATTGTATTTTATTATATTTATCATAATTATGGTAATTAATATTATATAACTATAATTGCAGAAGCACAGAACCTCAGTAATGATATGTATATGTATATCATATGTAAGTCTTATATGTAATTAGATCTGATTAATGAATGTAATTAATTAATTATTATAACTTTTAATTACCAATTTTAAACACTAATTACTTCGTCTCACGAAGAGGGGATAACTGTTGCTTAATTATACTTAAATGCACACTAATCATCACCACCATCACCACTATTAGTCATCACCACCATCACCCCCATAGTCACCACTGTTATTGTCGTCAGTCACTACTGTAATTTTCATCAGTCACCACCATTAACACCACCAGTCACCACTATTACCGCCACCAGTCACCACTATTACCGCCACCAGTCACCACTATTACTGTAATCAGGCACTACCATTAACACCACCAGTCACCTCTATTACTGTCATCAGTCACCACCATTAACGCCACCAGTCACCACTATTACTGTCATTAGTCACCAACATTAATACCATCAGTCACCACTGTTACTGTCATCAGTGTTAACTTTACCACTACACTACTACCAACAGTTTTCTTACCGCTGTTACTACTAGTACCACTACTAATATCACCACTTGTAATTTCACCATCACCACCATCAGTATCGTAGCCACTGCCAGTATTATCACCACAACCACAACAATGACCCTTACTGTCAGTTTGACCACTTCTAGCACACGGCATCACAGTACAACCCTACTTTCAGTATGGCCCCCTACAATCACCAATGCCATTATCAGCACCAACACAGTCACCACCACTAAAACCTCCAATAGTATCACCACCACTACAATCACCACTACCAGCATCACCATCAATACCTTACAACCCGCCACTAACCTCAACGCTTCTCTCTCCACAGACATTCTGTGTGGTGTCGAAACGTTTCCGGAAGAACTACGTCCACCGCTTCTCCGCTTCGAAGTCTCTCTTCCTCTTCTCGCCGTGGCACCCACTTCGACGTGCTGCCATCTTCCTCTCTACCAACCAATTCTTCGATTACCTGGTCATGGCTACGATCCTCCTAAACTGCGTCTTCCTTGCCATGACGGAAACCGTACCCGAAGCCGAGTGAGTACTTTCGGACAATTTGTTTAGGTTTCTGGCAAGATGTAGAAGTAGGGTAGATGGAACGATGTTTTTAATAGAATTACGTACATTAGCTATTTGATAATTATTTTGTGGGCACACTAGCAGTGGGCAACTACCCTAATCTAATTGACAGTTACATTGTAGGAGCACCTGCAGTGTGCAGACGCCCTATTTGATATAATATCTGCAATGTGGGAACGTTGGCGGTGCTCCACTACCCTATTCTACGTAACAGTTGCATTATAGGGGCAAAAGCTAGCTCTGTTTCCCTATCACATTCCATCACACAGCACGGGTTACATGCGGTCGTAGCATATGTCAGCCTGAGCTGTGAGACTTGAGGAGGGTGATGAGGATGTCGTCAGACATTGCACTAAGGAATCACTAGCTACGGCAGCTTTAAGATTGCCTTCCAGCAAGACTGGCAAGAGTTATTAGGAAGGAAGGATAGATGGAGAATACTAGAGATTAGTAATGCTGCTACTGCTGCTGCTACTACTACTACTACTACTACTACTACTACTACTACTACTACTACTACTACTACTACTCTTAGTAATACTCTTAGTACTACTACTACTACTAATAATAATAATAATAATAAAATGAAGTAAATATGATTATTCTCCTTAATAACATTACTGTATTTTTCCTTAATGACAGTAGTGGAATTTCTTCTTAGTGACATTATTATAGTTTCCCATTAAGGGTCACAAAGTCAAGATTAGTTTAGCTTAGGTCATTTAACAAGCATAGAATCAAGCTAAGAGTCGTACAATGTTTAACTCTTCTCAGTCTTAATCCTGTGTGTTGAAAGGCAAATTAGTTGCTTTCAGAAGAAGATATAAGAAGAGTAAGGGGAGAGGTTAGAAACGGAAGGGACAGGGGGAGGTGGTGGTCAGAGGGAAGAGGGGTAGCGATGGGAGGGGCAGGGGAAGGCTTTATAGGTTGGGAAGGGAACTGTTGTGGGAGGGTTGAAGGTAGAATAAATGAAAGTATTTTGGGCGAACATTTCTCCTGTTTACAACCAATAATTTCTGGTCGAGAGAAGCGCATTTGCATAGTTGTAAAAAGCGTTTACGGGGCAATGTTCAACGTAGACAAGCTGCACCGATTATTTGCACCCTATGTGATTTCTTGCAGACATAATCCCATAATACCTGTTTACAATGAAAATATTTTACGAATTTACAATGGTCTGTTGTACAGAGCTGGAGACCTCTTTGAAAATGCTTTGAATATCAGCGTAATGCTCCCGGCATACCATGTTTTCAGCATTTTCAGTAGTTTCACAGATTTACACAAGGCGTGCAGATTAATTTTCAGACATTACCAAGTTTTATTGAAAAGAAAACACTTGGAGAATTTTCGAGACATGAGAGAGAGGATTAGCATTTGTTTTTTGTTTGTATTAGTAAACGAAGCTTAGATAACTAAACTGAAGCTCCTGGGCCGGCCTCTTAAGACAGAGTGGCAGGCTGTAGTGGAGTTTGTATTCTTATAACCATGTACGGAGTCAACTTCTAAATATATGTGTGAAAATTTGTGTGTGCAATAATTTCGCAAAAAATCATACTAAACCTAACGAAAAAATATATTTCATTGTGTTTGTTTTTATTAAATTATTGTAAATTTGTCTAAAATATGTTTAGTTGGATTAAGGTAAATTAAACTGCGCTTGTAATAATAAGGTTAGGTAAGTTTTCTAAAGTTTTTTGGTACAAAATTATAAATTTTTACATTAACATAAATGAAAAAAAATATATCTTTAAACTTATAAAAGGAAATTTTAGAAAGGACTTAATTTTAAATGAGTTCTTGCTAATTGACCGATTTTACCTATTCGGCACGACACACACATACACAGACACATACACACACACACACACACACACACACACACACACACACACACACACACACACACACACACACACATTATATATATATATATATATATATATATATATATATATATATATATATATATAATATAATATAACAACAGAAGACTTATAAAGCAAGACTGTTGACCTCACATGTGACCTGGCTGAACCCGGGAGATACAGTTTCAAAGTTTTGAAGCTTTTAGTCAAGTCATATGATAGGTAAAATTTAGGTGGCATTGAGTGTGTGTGCGTGTGTGTGTGTGTTTACTCACCACATTCATTTCTTTTCTTTACTGAGAGGAATTGTATGTAAAAATCAAAAGTGATGTGTATGATTCAGCAGAAGAGTTCGGTTAGGTCACAGATGAAATAAAAAAAATAGAAATATCTTCGATTTCTGGGATCAAGAGCTGGTCCCAGCAGCATCGAGACAGACCCTTGAGAGGTCCACTGTAGACTCAGGCAGGAATCCAAGACAAGTGGAGATCGGGCATGAATCTCCTGATATTGGAAGCCTGGGCATACTTGGGGCATATTTCTGGCATTGCAGTAGTCGTGCTGAGAATACTGAGACGTCAGGTGCTGAGGAATGTCTCAGCGAGGAGAATGTGAGCTCGGGAGTGCCTCATTCCTCACCCTTCAGTAACTGCAGCCTTGGCACTGCTCTGGTTCGCTGACACTGCACCACCTGCTGCCTCTGTGACTGAACGCCTGCTAACTCTCTCTCTGTCTCTCTCTCTCTGTCTCTCTCTCCTCTCTCTCTCTCTCTCTCTCTCTCTCTCTCTCTCTCTCTCTCTCTCTCTCTCTCTCTCACACACACACACACACACACACACACACACACACACACACAATGTAAAAAAATCAGAGACAAGGAAAACATTTTAGGTGAGGTAAAAAAAATATCTTGTAATTTCTAAGCAGAAGGGATCCCACTGAGTACAAAGTCATTCTCCTATATTCTCACACAGATGAGAACCACCTAAGATACACTCCAAATTTGCCTTTTAAAGTCAAATGCGCTTCTGAGAGAGAGAGAGAGAGAGAGAGAGAGAGAGAGAGAGAGAGAGAGAGAGAGAGGGAGGGAGAGAGAGAGAGAGAGAGTGAAGCAAGTATGTAATAGATGAGAAGAATCACTTGTGGTCGGATCTTAGGTTTTTTTTTTTTTTGATCTCTGTAAATTATTCGATCTCTTGTTACGTAGTCTATGATGATTCTTGATCCTTTTACTATATTTTTTTCCCAGCAATAAGATGGTACTCTAGATCGTTGATGTTTTTAATGACTGTGTTAGAAACTTTATTCTAGTGTCCGGAAAGGTCTTCTGGGCTCCGCTTTCCTGAGCTGACCTTACCATGGTTGGGTGAAGTCACAACTCCGTGTGGAAGATCGGAGGATCGAGCCTCCGATCCTGGCACAGTTGCTCAAATTTATTGCTGTTATTTCCACTAAAAATCATGGAAAATGAAGTGAATGTTGATCATTAAGTTTTTGACGTTGATAAATATAGCATGGGATTTTTGATAGTCTGGTGTGAATACTGTCAGCTTTTGTCAGCCTTTGTTAGGCTTTGTCAGCATTTTTCAGGTTTTGTTAGGCATTGTTTTAAAATCATGTTTAAAATTAGCCTTTACTTGTGTTGTTGGAGATTTATGGATGAATTTTGCGTTGGAGACTTGGTGTTGGAGACTTGGTGTTGGAGACTTGGTGTTGGAGACTTGGTGTTGGGAGGAAGAACTTGGTAGTTATGTCTCCAGTGTAGTGAGTACGACAAAGTGTCAGCTGTGACATTTCTGTTCAACAAGTGTCAGCTGTAACATCTCTATTCAACAAGTGTCAGCTGTGACATCTCTATTCAACAAGTGTCAGCTGTGACATCTCTGTTCAGCAAGTGTCAGCTGTGACATCTGTATTCAACAAGTGTCATCTCTGTTCAACAATTTGCCATTTTTATAAAAAAATTATATCGAATTGAATTTAAACACAAAATCGACTATTTTTTTTTTTTTAGGATTGAAGATAATTTTAAATAATAATAAGTGCAAAAATGAAACCGTGAAATTTTGAAAACTCGCGTTTTTAAGATCTTTTTGTTTGATGAGTTTAGTGAGCCCTTAACTACTGTATTATAATGAGTTTAGTGAGCCCTTAACTATTGTATTATAATGAGTTTAGTGAGCCCTTAACTACTGTATTATAATGAGTTTAGTGAGCCTTTAACTACTGTATTATAATGAGTTTAGTGAGCCCTTATATACTATATTTTCACGAGTTTATTGGCTTTTTAAAGTCTGTATTAACGCACAAGTTCATGCCAGGGTCATGTTAGTTAGTCTTCACGTCTTCCACTAACTTCTTCCAAGGCTTTTGGCTGATAACTTCAGAATGTCTTACCCGGTCGGCTTCAAATTTTCAACTTTGGTCAGTTATAAGGAGGGAAAGGTTGGTGGAACAATGGACAGTTGCAAGTTGTTGCCTCTACTCAATTTTTATGTAGACCATTGCCAAAATTGGTTTTCCCTGCGGAAAACAATCACAGGGGGAAGTGTTTCAGAAATAGGTGAGGAATTAGCAAGAACGTTCCTTTGAACGAAACTGCTGGGATCTCTTACTCATTTCTGCAACATTGCAAGCTCCTGATGTGCTGATAACATCACGAAAGGCCTAGAGCTGTCATTCAACTCCCCCCGTGGCAGTTTTGCACTCTCCAACACCGGTGTATCCTGCTTAGAAGATCGGTGTTACTGCAATGTGTAGGTGCCATTGTACCGCTTTTAATGGAGGAATGGCCACTATAGCCACCATATCCCACTATATCCACCGTATCCCACTATATCCACCATTTCCCCGTTGTGGTCACCATCTCCCCACCATTGCCAACATCTCCCTGCCATCGCCACCATCTCCCCACCATTGACAACATCTCCCCACCATTGCCAACATCTCCCCACCATTGAGAACATCTCCCCACCATGGCCAACATCTCCCCACCATGGGCAACATCTCCCTGCCATCGCCACCATCTCCCCACCATTGCCAACATCTCCCCACCATCTCCCCGCCATCGCCACCATCTCCCCACCATTGTCAACATCTCCCCACCATCTCCCTGCCATCGCCACCATCTCCCCACCATTGCCAACATCTCCCCACCATCTCCCTGCCATCGCCACCATCTCCCCACCATTGCCAACATCTCCCCACTATCGCCACCATCTCCCCACCATCGCCACCATCTCCCCCAGCATTGCCAACATCTCCCCACCATCGCCACCATCTCCCCACCATTGCCAACATCTCCCCACCATCTCCCTGCCATCGCCACCATCTCCCCACCATTGCAAACATCTCCCCACCATCTCCCTGCCATCGCCAACATCTCCCCACCATGGCCAACATCTCCCCACCATGGCCAACATCTCCCCACCATTGCCAACATCTCCCCACCATCTCCCTGCCATCGCCACCATCTCCCCACCATTGCAAACATCTGCCCACCATTGCAAACATCTCCCCACCATGGCCAACATCTCCCCACCATGGCCAACATCTCCCCACCATGGCCAACATCTCCCCACCATTGCCAACATCTCCCCACCATGGCCAACATCTCCCCACCATGGCCAACATCTCCCCACCATGGCCAACATCTCCCCACCATTGCCAACATCTCCCCACCATGGCCAACATCTCCCCACCATGGCCAACATCTCCCCACCATGGCCAACATCTCCCCACCATGGCCAACATCTCCCCACCATGGCCAACATCTCCCCACCATGGCCAACATCTCCCCACCATAGCCAACATCTTCCCACCATGGCCAACATCTCCCCACCAATGGCCAACTCTCCCCACCATTGCCAACATCTCCCCACCATGGCCAACATCTCCCCACCATGGCCAACATCTCCCCACCATGGCCAACATCTCCCCACCATGGCCAACATCTCCCCACCATGGCCAACATCTCCCCACCATGGCCAACATCTCCCCACCATAGCCAACATCTTCCCACCATGGCCAACATCTCCCCACCATTGCCAACATCTCCCCACCATGGCCAACATCTTCCCACCATGGCCAACATCTCCCCACCATTGCCAACATCTCCCTACCATGGCCAACATCTTCCCACCATGGCCAACATCTCCCCACCATGGCCAACATCTTCCCACCATGGCCAACATCTCCCCACCATGGCCAACATCTTCCCACCATGGCCAACATCTCCCCACCATAGCCAACATCTTCCCACCATGGCCAACATTTCCCCACCATTGCCAACATCTCCCCACCATGG
The DNA here is from genome assembly GCF_026875155.1 of Cherax quadricarinatus. Classification (NCBI taxonomy): domain Eukaryota; kingdom Metazoa; phylum Arthropoda; class Malacostraca; order Decapoda; family Parastacidae; genus Cherax; species Cherax quadricarinatus. The sequence goes on from NC_069450.1 coordinate 20,990,230, forward strand.
CCAACATCTTCCCACCATGGCCAACATCTCCCCACCATGGCCAACATCTCCCCACCATGGCCAACATCTCCCCACCATGGCCAACATCTCCCCACCATGGCCACTTCAACAATAGTTCACAAGCACAGACATAAAAGGCCTCTTAATTCCCAAATAAAAGACTAAAGAGTCATTAAGTAAGACAGTAAGAGATAACAGCTCTTGCCTCTCTAATTGCTCTCAGGCTCTAAAAAAAGTGCTCTCTCTCTCTCTCTCTCTCTCTCTCTCTCTCTCTCTCTCTCTCTCTCTCTCTCTCTCCTCTCTCTCTCTCCTCTCTCTCTCTCTCCTCTCTCCTCTCCTCTCTGCCTCTCTCTCTTCTCTCTTCTCTCTCTCTCTCTCTCGTGCCTCCTGCTTGATGGGGAGACACAGCATCGCTCATGCGGGTTTACAGCTTGTTTGGGGTGGGAGTGATGCAGCTGAGAGGGTCGTATGATGTTTGATGTTTGTAAGGAAGTTGTTGAAGGAATGATGGTAATGTGTTTTTTTTCTCGTGTCAACCTACCTCGCTGTAATAAAGTTGCTCACAATAAGAATAATAATAATAATAATAATAATAATAATAATAATAATAATAATATATTGATAATTCTTTAAGTACACACACACACACACACACATACGTGTGTGTGTGTGTGTGTGTGTGTGTGTGTGTGTGTGTGTGTGTGTGTGTGTGTGTGTGTGTGTGTGTGTGTGTGTGTCTGTGTGTCTGTGTGTGTGTCTGTGTGTCTGTGTGTGTCTGTGTGTGTGTCTGTGTGTCTGTGTGTGTGTCTGTTTTGTTGTGTGTGTGTGTGTGTGTGTGTGTGTGTGTGTGTGTCTGTCTGTGTGTGTGTCTGTCTGTGTCTGTGTGTCTGTGTGTGTATTATATGATTAATAACATATATTTTGAAATCAATGAAGGTAATGGATAGGAAATGATAGGTGAGGAGGCGGGGAGAGGAGTGCCAGTGGTGGGCGTGTGTGGGCGTGGAATGGTGCCAGGTCTTCCCCCCATTCCACTCATCTCCCCTCCCAGCTTGAACTTGGCACCTTCATAGTTTCTGGCACCACAAGTCTGGCACCTCCCATCTTGAGACACTGACTAAGCTAGGACATTTCATGGGTTAGGAACATGGGACCTCTGATGGGTTAGGTGGAACATGGGACCCTTCATGGGTTAGGTGGAACATGGGACCCTTCATGGGCTAGGAGAAACATGGGACCTCTGATGGGTTAGGTAGAACATGGGACCCTTCATGGGTTAGGAGGAACATGGGACCTCTCATGGGTTAGGAGGAACATTGGACCCTTCATGGGTTAGAAGGAACATGGGACCCTTCATGGGTTAGGTGGAACATGGGACCCTTCATGGGTTAGGAGGAACATGGGACCTCTCATGGGTTAGGAGGAACATGGGACCCTTCATGGGTTAGGAGGACCATGGGACCCTTCATGGGTTAGGTGGAACATGGGACCCTTCATGGGTTAGGAGGAACATGGGACCTCTCATGGGTTAGGAGGAACATGGGACCCTTCATGGGTTAGGAGGAACATGGGACCCTTCATGGGTTAGGTGGAACATGGGACCCTTCATGGGTTAGGTGGAACATGGGACCCTTCATGGGTTAGGTGGAACATGGGACCCTTAATGGGTTAGGTGGAACATGGGACCCTTCATGGGTTAGGAGGAACATGGGACTCTTCATGGGTTAGGTGGAACATGGGACCCTTCATGGGTTAGGTGGAACATGGGACCCTTCATGGGTTAGGAGGAACATGGAACCTCTAATGGGTTTGGAGGAACATGGGACCCTTCATGGGTTAGGAGGAACATGGGACCTCTCATGGGTTAGGAGGAACATGGGACCCTTCATGGGTTAGGAGGAACATGGGACCCTTCATGGGTTAGGTGGAACATGGGACCCTTCATGGGTTAGGTGGAACATGGGACCCTTCATGGGTTAGGTGGAACATGGGACCCTTAATGGGTTAGGTGGAACATGGGACCCTTCATGGGTTAGGAGGAACATGGGACTCTTCATGGGTTAGGTGGAACATGGGACCCTTCATGGGTTAGGTGGAACATGGGACCCTTCATGGGTTAGGAGGAACATGGAACCTCTAATGGGTTTGGAGGAACATGGGACCTCTCATGGGTTTGGAGGAACATGGGACCCTTCATGGGTTAGGAGGAACATGGGATCTCTCATGGGTTAGGAGGAACATGGGACCCTTCATGGGTTAGGAGAAACATGGAACCTCTCATGGGTTAGGAAGGATATGGAAGGATAGGGACCCACTCATGGGTTATGAGGGACAAGAGAAATAAACTCTCTCTCTCTCTCTTAAAAATTTTCTTTTTTTCCTTCTTTCTAACACACCGGAATTTCTCCCTGGAAAAAAAAATCAACTGTTCCCTCATTGAAAAAAAAAATCCCTAAATTTTCCCCGCCACCGCTCTTTCCTGAGCCCATGAAAACATAGCCAAGTGGGGAGAATATGCAGGGAAAACTTTGCTTTGGGGCGGTATTTCCCCTGTATTTTCCCTGTCCAAGACTTTTTTCCCCCTCCCTGCGATGCACAGTATTTATTTTTTCCCGTCTGACAATACGAGTGACCATGTATCAGCGTCCAGCATGTTGCCTCGTCCTCTTTTGTTGAGTATTTTGTTAGTCTTGGTTTTATTACTCTTGCTTTTATTGGTTTTGATTTTATTAATTTTTTTTCTTTTATTAGTTTTACTTTTATTAATTTCGTTTTTATTAGTCTTGTTTTTATTAGTTTTGCTTCTATTTGTTTTTTATTTCATTACTATTACTTTTATTAGTCTTGCTTTTATTACATAAGAACATAAGAAAGGAGGAACACTGCAGCAGGCCTGTTGGCCCATACTAGGCAGGTCCTTTACAATTCATCCCACTAACAAAACATTTGCCCAACCCAATTTTCAATGCCACCCAAGAAATAAGCTCTGATGTGCAAGTCCCTCTCAAATCCAACCCCTCCCACTCATGTACTTATCCAACCTAAATTTGAAACTACCCAAAGTCCCAGCCTCAATAACCCAACTAGGTAGACTGTTCCACTCATCAACTACCCTATTTCCAAACCAATACTTTCCTATGTCCTTTCTAAATCTAAACTTATCTAATTTAAATCCATTACTGCGGGTTCTCTCTTGGAGATACATCAAGACCTTATTAATATCCCCTTTATTAATACCTATCTTCCACTTATACACTTCGATCAGGTCTCCCCTCATTCTTCGTCTAACAAGTGAATGTAACTTAAGAGTCTTCAATCTTTCTTCATAAGGAAGATTTCTAATGCTATGTATTAATTTAGTCATCCTACGCTGAATGTTTTCTAACGAATTTATGTCCATTTTGTAATACGGAGACCAGAACTGAGCTGCATAATCTAGGTGAGGCCTTACTAATGATGTATAAAGCTGCAGTATGACCTCTGGACTTCTGTTGCTTACACTTCTTGATATAAATCCCAGTAATCTATTTGCCTTATTACGTACGCTTAGGCATTGCTGTCTTGGTTTAAGGTTGCTGCTCACCATAACCCCCAAGTCCTTTTCGCAATCTGTATGGCTAAGTTCTACATCATTTAACTTATAAGTACTAGGGTTATGGGCACTCCCAAGCTTCAGAACCTTGCATTTATCTACATTGAACTGCATCTGCCACTTTTCTGACCAAGAATAGAGTTTGTTTAAATCCTCCTGAAGTTCCATAACATCTTCGTTTGAGTCAATTATTTTCCTATCTTTGTGTCATCGGCGAATTTGCTCATATCACTAGTAATTCCCTCATCAAGATCATTGATATATATTATAAACAACAACGGGCCCAAGACTGATCCCTGTGGAACGCCACTTGTTACAGATCCCCACTCGGACTTAACCCCATTTATGGACACTGCTTCCTGTCAGTGAGCCATGACTGGATCCACGAGAGCACTTTTCCCCCAATGCCATGAGCTGCCACTTTCTTTAACAGTCTATGGTGCGGAACTCTATCAAACGCCTTACTAAAATCTAAGTAAATAATATCAAATTCTTTATTGTGGTCAACAGCCTCAAAAGCTTTACTGAAGAAAGTTAATAAATTAGTTAGACAAGACCGGCCTCTTGTGAATCCATGCTGAGTATCATTAATCAAGCTATGCTTATCGAGATGGCTTCTTATAATCTCAGCTATAATTGACTCTAGTAATTTGCCTACAATTGAGGTCAGGCTTATTGGGCGGTAATTTGACGGTAACGACTTGTCCCCTGTTTTAAAAATAGGAATTACATTAGCCATCTTCCACATATCAGACACTACACCTGTTTGAAGAGATAAATTAAAAATATTAGTTAATGGTTCACAGAGTTCCATTTTGCATTCCTTAAGAACCCTTGAAAAAACCTCATCAGGACCCGGCGACTTATTTTGCTTCAGTCTGTCTATCTGCTTCACAACCATCTCACTAGTGACTGTGATGTTACATAATTTATCTTCTTCTATCCCACTGTAAAAATTAATTACTGGAATATTGTTAGTGTCTTCGTGTGTAAAAACTGAGAGAAAATAATTATTTAAAATCAAGCACATTTCATTCTCTTTGTCAGTAAGGTGCCCATAGTTATTTTTAAGGGGACCTATCTTATCTCTAACTTTTGTTCTATAGACCTGGAAAAAACTTTTTGGGTTAGTTTTAGAATCCCTAGCAACTTTAATTTCATAGTCCCTTTTAGCTTTTCTTATCCCCTTTTTAATGTCCCTCTTAATGTCAATATACTGATTCATAAGATGACCCTCACCTCTTTTGATACGCCTATAAATTCCTTTCTTATGCCCTAGTAGATATTTGAGCCTATTATTCATCCATTTTGGGTCATTTCTATTTGATCTAATTTCTTTATATGGGATAAACGCTCTTTGAGCAGCATGTATTGTGTTCAGAAAACTGTCATATTGATAGCTCTGTTCGTTACCCCAGTCAACAGATGATAAGTGTTCTCTAAGCCCATCGTAATCTGCTAAGCGAAAATCTGGGACTGTTACTGAGTTATCGCTACTATCGTACTTCCATTCAATGCTAAATGTAATTGTTAGGTAAGACACATATGCAACAGTTAGGTATCTTTATTTCGAAACGTTTCGCCTACACAGTAGGCTTCTTCAGTCGAGTACAGAAAAGTTGATAGAAGCAGAAGATACTTGAAGACGATGTAATCAGTCCATCACCCTTAAAGTTTTGAGGTGGTCAGTCCCTCAGTCTGGAGAAGAGCATTGTTCCGTTGTCTGAAACAATATTGTTTCAGACAACGGAACAATGCTCTTCTCCAGACTGAGGGACTGACCACCTCAAAACTTTAAGGGTGATGGACTGATTACATCGTCTTCAAGTATCTTCTGCTTCTATCAACTTTTCTGTACTCGACTGAAGAAGCCTACTGTGTAGGCGAAACGTTTCGAAATAAAGATACCTAACTGTTGCATATGTGTCTTACCTAACAATCTGTCGGTATTTTATACCATTTTAATGCTAAATGTAATTGATTTGTGGTCGCTAGCACCCAGTTCATCTGAAATTTCTAAATTATTAACAAGGGATTCATTGTTTGCCATAACTAAGTCAAGCAGGTTATTTCCCCTTGTAGGTTCTGTCACAAACTGCTTCAAAAAACAATCCTGAAATACTTCTAAGAAGTCGTGTGATTCTAAATTCCCAGTCAAGAAATTCCAATCAACATGACTAAAGTTAAAGTCTCCTAGAATTACTACATTATCGTGCCTTGTGGCCTTAACAATTTCCTCCCATAGTAGTTTCCCTTGGTCCCTATCTAAGTTTGGGGGACGGTATATCACTCCTAAAATCAGTTTTTCATGCCCCTCTGAAAATTCTATCCAAACAGACTCTGTATGTGTTACTTCAGACTTAATACCCGTTTTTATGCAACAGTTCAAGCGATCTCGGACATACAATGCCACCCCACCCCCCTTCCCAATACTTCTATCTTCTTGGAACAATTTAAAACCCTGAATGACATTCCGCAGGCATGTCCCGACTTTTTGAATTAAACCACGTCTCAGTTAAGGCAAATACATCAATGTTACCTGCACTAGCAACTAATCTCAACTCGTCCATCTTATTCCTAGCACTACGGCAATTAGCATAATAAACATTGAAAGACTCTCCTTTCTCTTTACCCTTCCTGCTCATTTCTATTTTTCTACTAAACCTATTACTGTCCTTATCACCCAAGGTCCCTGGCTTTTCAATATCTACCTCGTTCTTATTATTACTAGTTCCCCTAGAACTCGTAATATTACTACACTGGGACTTCACTGTTTTCCTGCCAAAACCCATACCACTAACTACTCCTAGTTTAAAGTCCTAACTGCTCCCTCCACTGCAGTTGCCAGTGCTCCCACCCCACACCTAGATAAGTGAACCCCATCCCTGGCATACATGTCATTTCTGCCATAGAAGAGGTCCCAGTTGTCAATGAATGTTATTAGTCTTGCTTTTATTAGCCTTGCTTTTATTAGTCTTGCTTTTATTAGTCTTGTTTTTATTAGTCTTGCTTTTAATAGTCTTGCTTTTATTAGTCTTGCTTTTATTAGTCTTGCTTTTATTAGTCTTGTTTTTATTAGTCTTGCTTTTATTAGTCTTGCTTTTATTAGTCTTGCTTTTATTAGTCTTGCTTTTATTAGTCTCGCTTTTATTAGTCTTGCTTTTATTAGTCTTGCTTTTATTAGCCTTGCTTTTATTAGTCTTGCTTTTATTAGTCTTGCTTTTATTAGTCTTGGTTTTATTAGTCTTGCTTTTATTAGTCTTGCTTTTATTAGTCTTGCTTTTATTAGTCTTGCTTTTATTAGCCTTACTTTTATTAGTCTTGCTTTTATTAGTCTTGCTTTTATTAGTCTTGCTTTTATTAGTCTTGCTTTTATTAGTCTTGCTTTTATTAGTCTTGCTTTTATTAGTCTCGCTTTTATTAGTCTCGCTTTTATTAGTCTTCCTTTTATTAACCTTGCTTTTATTAGTCTTGCTTTTATTAGTCTTGCTTTTATTAGTCTTGCTTTTATTAGTCTTGCTTTTATTAGCCTTACTTTTATTAGTCTTGCTTTTATTAGTCTTGCTTTTATTAGTCTTGCTTTTATTAGTCTTGCTTTTATTAGTCTTGCTTTTATTAGTCTTGCTTTTATTAGTCTTGCTTTTATTAGCCTTACTTTTATTAGTCTTGCTTTTATTAGTCTTGCTTTTATTAGTCTTGCTTTTATTAGTCTTGCTTTTATTAGTCTTGCTTTTATTAGTCTTGCTTTTATTAGTCTTGCTTTTATTAGTCTTGTTTTTTATTAGTCTTGCTTTTATTAGTCTTGCTTTTATTAGTCTTGCTTTTATTAGTCTTGCTTTTATTAGTCTTGTTTTTTATTAGTCTTGCTTTTATTAGTCTTGCTTTTATTAGTCTTGCTTTTATTAGTCTTGCTTTTATTAGTCTTGCTTTTATTAGTCTTGCTTTTATTAGCCTTACTTTTATTAGTCTTGCTTTTATTAGTCTTGCTTTTATTAGTCTTGCTTTTATTAGTCTTGCTTTTATTAGTCTTGCTTTTATTAGTCTTGCTTTTATTAGTCTTGCTTTTATTAGTCTTGTTTTTTATTAGTCTTGCTTTTATTAGTCTTGCTTTTATTAGTCTTGTTTTTATTAGTCTTGCTTTTATTAGTCTTGCTTTTATTAGTCTTGCTTTTATTAGCCTTACTTTTATTAGTCTTGCTTTTATTAGTCTTGCTTTTATTAGTCTTGCTTTTATTAGTCTTGCTTTTATTAGTCTTGCTTTTATTAGTCTTGCTTTTATTAGCCTTACTTTTATTAGTCTTGCTTTTATTAGTCTTGCTTTTATTAGTCTTGCTTTTATTAGTCTTGCTTTTATTAGTCTTGCTTTTATTAGCCTTACTTTTATTAGTCTTGCTTTTATTAGTCTTGCTTTTATTAGTCTTGCTTTTATTAGCCTTACTTTTATTAGTCTTGCTTTTATTAGTCTTGCTTTTATTAGGTTTTTTCTTTACTTTTACTTATATTAGTCTTGTTTTTATTAGTCTTACTTTTGTCTCGCTTTCATTAGTCTTACTTTTGTCTTGCTTTCATTAGTCTTACTTTTGTCTTGCTTTCATTAGTCTTACTTTTGTCTCGCTTTCATTAGTCTTACTTTTGTCTCGCTTTCATTAGTCTTACTTTTGTCTTGCTTTCATTAGTCTTACTTTTATTAGTCTTTTTGAAGCTCTTTTATTATTTTTTCTCTTTTATTGATCTGGTTTTTTAGTTATTCCAGAAAAAGGACCTTCATGTTGTTGCCTGATTTTTTTTTCTCCGCCAGCTTTTCTATTGTATTTCGTCATAACTGGAGAATGTCTCATCAGATCGGATTCAAATTTTTTAAATGCTTGCGTACGGTAAGGGGGAGCATTTTTTTTTTCAAGTCGATTTTTCTTAAAAAAACGTAAATTAAAATATTTTTTATTAAATGATTGTAGAGAATTCGAACTAGAATATAAATGAGAAAAGAAAAGTTAAATAAATGCATTTTTATGGTATTTTTAAATTTAATTAAGGCTGGGTTGGAGGTATTAGCTAGCTCAGTGTAGGGAGCTGATAGACCTTTGATCTTGAAATATTTTTAGGCATAGGTTTTTGTGGGAAAAGAATGAAATAGGGCAATGTAGAACTGGGCTGTTACGATGTTATGGATCTTTGAGGGAATGACAGCAGTAGGCAGAATGAAGTGGGATAATTGGTTAAAATTGGTCATGGTAATTCAGTGGCTTCATGTGATAAGAGAAGCAGCAGAGATAGTGGAGGACAGGAATGAGCAGGGAAACAACCTGCTTGATCTGGTTCTGGCTAATTTACTGACTCTTAGTAAAGCATTTGTAGCAGTTAAACATGATAAATAATATGATATTGTATATTTTGGATTTCATTGAGGCTTTTGGTAGAGTACCACACAAAAGACTGTTAAAGAAAGCCACAGGTCATGTTACTGGGAGAAGTGTATTGACTAGTATCGAGGCGTGGCGACCAATAGGAAGCAGAGTCTTACCTGGGATCAGTCACAGGTCAGTCATAATTTACATTAATGATGTTGACGAGGGAATAACAAGGAAACTTTGTTAATAATCTAGAGATTACAGAAGAGCTTGGCACGAACTACCACAAATCTATTACACTGAACTTTGAATGTAAGTAAATATAACTCAGTAAGGATCCCAGATTTCCTTTAGCAAATTACAATGGGCTGAGAGAACACCTATCATGTGTGAACTTGGGTAACGAAGACAACTATCAGCTTGACAGTTGTCTGAACACAATACACGATGACCAAAGAACATTTATTCTGTATAGAGAAATGAGCTGGAATAGAAATGATCCGAAACGGATGAACAGGATACTCAAAATTTACGGGAGAAAAAAAGAATTTATATAGTTTGAAAAGAGGTGAGTCATCACATTAAAGGAGGTGAAAGTCATCATATTAAAAGAGGTGAGAATCATCATATTAAAAGAGGTGAAATCATCACATTAAAAGAGCTGCTTAAAAGAGGATAAGAAGAACTAAACGAGACTATTAAGTTGCTAAGAATTCGAAAACAAATTCGAAAAGTTTTTCCGAGTGTATAGAACGAAGGTTAAAGAAAAGTTAGATCCACTTAAAACTAACTCTCGATATCTTACTGACAATGAGAAAGAAATGTGCTCAATTTTTTTTTTAATTATTTCGTTGCCTTTTTCCCTCGAGACGCAAACGATATTTCTGCAATTAATTATTATAGTGAACCCGAGGAAAACAAATTATGCAATATCAGTCATAAGTAATAAGGTAATCAAACATGTTGACCAACTAAAACAAAATAAAGTCTCCAGGCCTTAATGATCTTTCCTCAAGGGCACTTAAAGAACCAAACTATACCACGGGTGGGGTTAGAACTCGCGATCAGAGAGTCTCAAAACTCCAGACCGTCGCGTCATTACAATTACGTGAGTCACTCTTAAAGAATGCAAGACGAAACTTTTGTGGATCATTAACTAACGTTTTTAATGTGTCTCTTCAAGCAGAATCTTAGATGTGGATGATGGATAAAATAATTTCAAATTTTAAAACAGTGAATAAGACATTATCATTAAATCATCGCCCATTAAGCCTGACCTCAGTTGTAGGTAAATTATTAGTTATGATAAGTAGTAATCTGAAGCCAAGACAAAAGTGTCTAAGCTTACGTAATAAAGCAAACAAATTACTTGAATGCATTCCAGAGGTTATAATACGACTCTGTACATCATTAGTAAGGTCTCGTTTAGATTATGCAGCTCGGTTCTGGTTTCCGATACTACAGAATGGATACAAATTCATTGGAGAAGATATGGAAACGGATAACAAAATTAATCCACTGTATAAGATATCTTCTATACATTGATAGAGAGCCCTGAATCTACTTTCTCTTGTAAGACGTAGAATGAGGGGAGTTATGACTAAAGTGTATAAGTGGAAGATAGGCATAAATTAAGGAAATACAAATAGAGTACTGAAGGTAGTTCTCCAAGAATGAACTCGAAATAATGGATTCAGTTTGGATGAGTTTAGGTTTAGAAAGAATGTAGGAAAGTACTTCTTCCGAAATAATCGTCGATGACTGGGATTCCTTGCCTAGTAGGGTCATTGAAGCTACATAAAAACCTTACGTAGCTTCAAAACGAGGTTGTATAAATCTTCCTAAACACTCGTTTAACGCCAGAATCTCCGTCTCTCCTCCACACTCCTGTCTTCCGCAGATGCTTAAACACTTAGTATAACCCACTCCTCACATCCTACCCTGATTTTAATTCAAGTAATCCTTGAATTTATAAATTTTTATTCCATCTTATATTTCCATAAATGATCATTTAACGTTACCGTTATTCCTTCCTTAGTTCTGATTCTCTCAGATACACCTCACCTAAACCCATTCACTTCTCCACACTGAAACTCTCCTACTCTGTCTAGTTTTGTTTCATTTAGAGTTAGTACATCCAGCATCCAGCTTCATTACATTTACAGTCAATACTTTCTTGCCATCCGTACTACATCCATCCACATTCAGACATCCACAGTTGAAGTTTTCTTCGTCAGTTTTGCAAATTAAACAGGAGTTACCAGCCCCTTGCTTCTAGTATTTTAGTGACTGTTTATCATACGTGTGTCTTATTGAGGAAGGATTTGTCTCCACTTTCCCATGGAGATGAAAGGAAAATGATATAAGAATAAGGCCTATTAAAAATAAGAAAAAACTCAAATGAGTGTGTATACACGTATATTTACAGGTATGTGTAGTATGAATTAAGTGTTGATAAATTAGACACATGTGCAACTCTTGGGTATCTTTATTGAGGAAACGTTTCGCCACACAGTGGCTTCATCAGTCCATACAAAGGAGAATCTTGAAGAACAGGAGGAGAATGAGGTAATCAGTCCCTCAACCTTGAGTCGATGTGGTCAGTCCATCAATCTTGAATAGAATACGGCATACGTGCTGAGAAGGAGCTTATAAACTCCTTCTCAGCACGTATGCCGTATTCTATTCAAAATTGATAGACTGACCACATCGACTCAAGGTTGAGGGACTGATTACCTCATTCTCCTCCTGTTCTTCAAGATTCTCCTTTGTATGGACTGATGAAGCCACTGTGTGGCGAAACGTTTCCTCAATAAAGATACCCAAGAGTTGCACATGTGTCTAATTTATCAACATGTCGGTTCTCTGAACCATTCATCTATGAATTAAGTGTAAGAAGTAGTAGTAGTAGTAGTAGTAGTAGTGCCAAGATGTATTTGTTATATTACGTATTATGAGAAAGAAAAGACACCAGCAGTTCCTATCTTTGTGTAAAACAATTACAAGTTTTCGTTTCACACTCGTTTGGCAGGACAGTAGTACCTCCCTGGCTGGTTCCTGTCTACCAACCTACTACCACATTATTATTATTATTATTATTAGTAGTAGTAGTAGTAGTAGTATATTGTTGTTCTTTATGCATCTTTCTTCTGCCTATCATGTTTTCTTCCAACTTTGTACTATCTACCCTGTCTTCTTTAATCTGTCTACTCTTTACCGTATTTTCTTCCATCTTTCCACCATTTACCGTGAACTTAACAACCCCATCCTCCTCCTCCTCCTCCTCCCCTCCCATTTTTCTACCCTACGTTTTGAAGCTAATTTTCAACCTTTGGCGTTGCATCTTGCAGGTACATGTTTCTGGCCATCTACTCGGCCGAGATGATGATCAAGACCGTGGCCAAGGGCTTCATCCTCAACAAGTACACTTACTTGCGCAACCCGTGGAACTGGCTCGACTTCGTGGTCATCGCCTCGGGTTATGTGACGCTGGTCATTGAACTGGGTGACATGGATGTGCAGTTGGGCAACCTGGCCGGTCTCAGGACCTTCAGAGTGCTCAGGGCGCTCAAAACGGTCTCTATCATGCCCGGTGAGTACTGTATTCACTTATTTGTATTCACCTATTTGTGGTTGTTGAGGTCGATTCACAGCTTATGGCCCTGCCTCTTCGCTGGTCGTTGCTAGCTCCACTATCTCCCTGTTCCAAGAGCCTTATCGTACCTCTTCTTAAAGCTATGTATGGATCCTGCCTCCACTACTTCACTCTCCGGATTGTTCCACTTCCTGACAGCTCTAAGGCGGAAGAAATACTTCCGCCTTAGGAAGTGGAACAATATGTGTACTCAGTTGTGCTCATCTAGTTGTAGTTGCCGGGGTCGAGTCACAGCTCCTGGCCCCGCCTCTCCACTGGTCGCTACTAGGTCACTCTTCCTCCTCCATGAGTTTTATCATACCTCTTTTTAACTATGTGTGTGTGTTTGTGTGTGTGTGTGTGTGTATGTGTGTGTGTGTATGTGTGTGTGTGACATTCTCTTTCTAGATGTGTTCATTCTCTGTGGTCAACATGTACAAGTTTTCTATGGGTACACACGCCTGTAAAGTACACAGGTAACACGTAATGGTGCTAGTAATGGAGAAGTGTTTGGCTGTAATGAGAAACAAATGAGAGAGATGGAAAACTGAAGTGTGGATATTTACTGTTCCACTGTATATTCTTGAGACACTTCTAGCGAAAGGGAGAAAATGGAGAACAGAGAGCCTGCCTTTGAGGAAGGAACAGGGAGGTGTAAGAAGGAACGAGGGGGAGAGTCAAGGAGACGTGTGTTCAAGAGCAATAAAAGTCACAGTATCGTGACTGGACCAATACACGTATAACTCTCACTTTATTTAGACGATGTTTGGGTCCGTCCTGGACGTTGATAGTGGTCCATCCAGGACCGAACCATCTATAGCTTCCTTTCTAAGGTATTGGATACTTGTGAACAAGTATTAGATATCAGTATTTCATACTGGGAAGTTGCTACGGACGAAGAGAATAGTGTAGCTAGGAGAAAGGAGCCAGCAGCGTGGGCAGAGGAGAGAGAGAGAGAGAGAATCTCAAACTCAGGGGTCAGAAAGTCAGTCTGGGAATTGTAGACTGACGTGGAGGCTGTCTAGGCGCCAAGGAACCAAGACCACGGGAGAGACGACCTTAAATTTCGAGAAAATAATAAAGAAAGGATCCGTATTTAATGAAACACTTGGCTCTTATGGAGACATTCAGCTCAGGAAGTGATTAGAGGCTCGAGCCTCCGTCCCAGCCTCTGACCCAGCCAGCCATCAATGAAACAGGGTGGAAAAAAGGAAACTTAATGGAAAAAGAGGGAAATTGGATATTTAAATGGTAGAACAATTCGAAATTTAATTCATTTAGAAACTTATTTTTATTTTCTCTACTTAGAAACAAGAGACTTAATATTTTATAACGAAAAGATGTAGAAAGTAAAAAAAAAAAAATGCGTCGTGAAAGAGACGAAGAATAATGTGAAGACCAGGAAATTGATGAAGTTGATGTATCGATTAAACAGTAATTTAGTGGTGGTGGAAGAGGCTGGGAAATGTAAATATTGTGTTTGCAGATCACTGCAAGCCATTACTGCAGTGACTAGCAGTGTCAGGGAGGGTACCGGGGAGACAGAGATGAAATACTGAAGTGGAGGAAAGGAGACAGAGGAAGGGAAGGGGATAGAGGAGGAGAAAGGTCAGTGCAGGAAAAATTGAAGCTTGTCACAGTACGTATGGAGTGCTTGGAGTTAATTTAATTACTGCAGGAGACAGAGAGAGGGAGAGAAATAGAGATGGGGAAAAGAAAGAGAGAGAGCAGATGCATAGGGAAACGTAGAGGAAAATGGAACGGATGGATGGAAAAGGATGAGAGAGCAGGAAAGGGGGCACAAGGGGGATTTCAGAAAGAGGAGAGGGTTACTGCTGGATAAATTTGGCACCATGCCTACTGCCTCTCCTGGAGGAGTCGCTGAGGGAGAGAAAGAGAGAGAGAAAGAGTGGGAGAAAGAGGGAGGAAAAGAGAGAGGGGGAGAGAAAGGGATGGATGGCGAGAGATGGGGAATGAGTGAGCTTTGAAAGACGAGAATTAGAGTGAGATTAGTCTCACCTGTATCTGTAATATTATTATATACTCCAGGACCTGTTACCTGTGGTTGCAAGTGTCGTGTGTATGTGATTGCAGGTGTCGTGTGTGTGGTTGCAGGTGTCGTGTGTGTGTGGTTGCAAGTGTCGTGTGTATGTGATTGCAGGTGTCGTGTGTGTGGTTGCAGGTGTCGTGTGTGGTGGTTGCAGGTGTCGTGTGTATGTGGTTGCAGGTGTCGTGTGTGTGAGATTGCAGGTGTCATGGGAGTGGGATTGACGGTGTCGTGTGTAAGTGGATGCAGGTGTCGTGGTGTTGTGGGTTGCAGGTATCGTGTGTATGTTGGCTTGCAGTGTCATGTGTGGTGTGCAGGTGTCAGTGTAGTATGTGAGTTGAAGGTGTCGTGTGTATGGGGTTGCAGGTGTCGTGTGGATGTGGTTGGCGAGGTGTTGTATGTGGTTGCAGGTGTTTGTGTGTGTTAGTTGCAGTGTTCGTGTGTATTGGTTGCCAGGACTGTGTGTGTGTTTGCAGGTGTCGTGTGTGATGTGGTTGCAGGGTCGTGTGTATGTGGTTGCAGGTGTTGTGTGTGTGTTTGTGGTTGCAAAGTGTCGTGTGTGTGGTTGCAAGTGTCATGTTGTGTGGTTGCAGGTGTCGTGTGTATGTGGTTTGCAGGTGTCGTGGGTGTGTGGTTGCAGGTGTCGTGTGTGTGTGTGTGTGGTTGCAGGTGTCGTGTGTGTGTGGTTGCAGGCGCCGTGTGTGTGTGGTTGCAGGTGTCGTGTGTGTGTGGTTGCAGGTGTCGTGTGTGTGTGGTTGCAGGTGTCGTTGTATGTGTTGCAGGTGTGTGTTGGTGCAGGTGTCGTGTGTATGTGGTTGCAGGTGTCGTGTGTATGTGATTGCAGGTGTCCTGTGTGTGGTTGCAGGTGTCGTGTGTATGTGGTTGCAGGTGTCGTGTGTATGTGGTTGCAGGTGTCGTGTGTGTTTGGTTGCAGGTGTCGTGTGTATGTGGTTGCAGGTGTCGTGTGTGTGGGTGTCTGGGGCTGCATGTGTCGTATATATGTGTGTGTGTACTCACCTAGTTGTACTCACCTAGTTGAGGTTGTAGGGGTCGAGTCCAAGCTCCTGGCCCCGCCTCTTCACTGGTCGCTACTAGGTCACTCTCCCTGAACCGTGAGCTTTATCATACCTCTGCTTAAAGCTATGTATCGATCCTGCCTCCACTACATCGCTTCCCAAACTATTCCACTTCCTGACTACTCTGGGGTTAGAGAAGTACTTCCTAACATCCCTGTGATTCATCTGCGTCTTCAACTTCCAAATGTGTCCCCTTGTTGCTGTGTCCCATCTCTGGAACATCCTGTCTTTGTCAAACTTGTCAGTTCCTCAGTATTTTGTATGTCGTTATCATGTCTCCCCTATCTCTCCTGTCCTCCAGTGTCATCAGGTTGATTTCCCTTAACCTCTCCTCGTAGGACATACCTCTTAGCTCTGGGACTAGTCTTGTTGCAAACCTTTGCACTTTCTCTAGTTTCTTTACGTGCTTGGCTAGGTGCGGGTTCCAGACTGGTGCCGCATACTCCAATATGGGCCTAACGTACACGGTGTACAGGGTCCTGAACGATTCCTGAACGGTGTGTGTAAGTTACCATTTTGTGTGTGTGTGTGTGAGTGTGTGTGTGGTGTGTGTGTGTGGTGTGTGTGTGTGTGTGTGTGTGTGTGTGTGTGTGTGTGTGTGTGTGGTGTGGTGTGGTGTGTGTGTGGTGTGTGTGTGTGTGTGTGTGTGTGTGTGTGTGTGTGTGTGTGTGGTGGATGGCTGCAGGTGTCGTATGTAGGTGTAAGTTTTAAGAAAGACACCAAAGTAAGTTAGTTTGGTAGTTCTCTCTGGAAGTAATGATGAGCAAGGGGCTAAGTTTAGCCTCGCCACTCAAGTTACCTCGCTCAGGAGCGCTCCACCTGCTACCTTAAC
The DNA here is from genome assembly GCF_026875155.1 of Cherax quadricarinatus. Lineage (NCBI taxonomy): Eukaryota > Metazoa > Arthropoda > Malacostraca > Decapoda > Parastacidae > Cherax > Cherax quadricarinatus. The sequence goes on from NC_069450.1 coordinate 21,006,759, forward strand.
CTCCAAAGTTATCTTAAGTATCGTGAACGTAGCTTATTTAAAGTCGAAAGTTATCTTAGGTATCGTGGGTAGCTGACTAAAAGTTAAAATACACCTTGGCTATTGTAGGAATATTTTGTTAAAAATCGAGGGTTATCTAGGATATCGTGAAGATATCTTATTTAAAATCAAATGTTATATTGGGTATCGTGAAGATATCTTAATGAAAGCCGAGAGTTATGTTGAGACATTCACCTTAAGAAGTTTGGAGAGTCGATCCTCCGTCCGGTAAGCTGGTGACAGAAAGCTTTCCAATCGTAGCAGGACTGTCCTAAGATGAGTAGGTAGGAGAGTGGAGGAAGACATGGAGGAGGAATAGTAATAAGTTGGCAGACTAAAATAAAATAGAAATGAGTAGAGGAAAATGAAGAAAGGAGAAATATAAAGACATAGATGGGTGAGGAGAAGAAAGATAAAGGAAAGAAAGGGTTGGTGCATGTGCAAGAATGAGAGAGAGAACTGGCAGGACTCGAGGCGAGGTCAATAAGACATATGATCGTATAATTCAGAGAGATGGCAGTCGACTCCACAAATCTCTGTGGACTGTTACACACACAACAGTATATATATTTATTACAGTCCCCGTAAAAAAATAATGAAAAATTGCATTCAACACTGTACCTTTATCACCGTAATAATATACACTGTACCTTCATCACCGTACTTAATGTACACTGTACCTCCATCATCGTACATTCTACACTGTCCCTCTACCTTACATAAGGTACACTGTACTTCCACCTTACATAAGGTACACTGTACCTCCACGACACATTCTACACTGTACCTCCACCTTACATAAGGTACACTGTACCTCCACCTTACATAAGGTACACTGTACCTCCACCTCACATTCTACACTGTACCTCCACCTTACATAAGGTACACTGTACCTCCAGCACATTCACCTGTACTCCACCTTACATAAGGTACACTGTACCTCCACCTTACATAAGGTACACTGTACCTCCACCTTACATAAGGTACACTGTACCTCCACCTTACATAAGGTACACTGTACCTCCACCTTACATAAGGTACACTGTACCTCCATCACCGTACACAGTGGTAACGGGTTATGATAATATCCTCTTAATTAGTAAACACTAATTACACACTTAGCTGTTAGTGTTTAAATGTCTACAGAAGTGGAGTGGCCATTTAATTGTATGGTAATGGTTAAAAAATATTTATCTCGGCAAGTTAGCACTTGTAGCAGGGATCGAACCGGGGAGTGTTAAGATAACCTCTCCTCTCACCACTCAGCCAGGTCATATAGCCTCTCTTGGAGTAAATATTTACGTCAGAGAATAAGCACTTACGTCAAGCAATAAGTGCTTACGTCAGAGAATAAGCACTTACGTCAAAGAATAAATGCTAACGTCAGAGAATAAGTATTTCAAAGAATAAATGCTTAGGTCAGAGAATGAGGACTTGCGTCAAAGAAAATGCTTACGTCAGAGAACAAGCACTTACGTCAGAGAATAAATGCTTATGTCAAAAAAATAATTATTTATGTCAAAGAATTATTCCCTACGTCAAAGAATTAATATTTACGTCAAAGAATAAGTACTTACGTCAAAGAAGAAGAAAGTACATAAGCAGTGAGCACTTCAAAGAACAAACAGTTCGCCAGAATTACATACATACGTCAAAATAAAAAAAAAAACGTCAAATAAATACTTAAAAGGGAATGGATTACTTTATAACGCCGGTGGTGTATACCACAAAATAGGTGTATAGATGTGTATAAACAAGCTGTACTGTGTATAAATGCTTTAGAAAGCTGATTTGTTGATAAATGACACACTTGTGTATCGTTTGGTTATCTTTATCCTGGAAACGTGTCGCTAGCCAGTGGCTTCCTCAGTCCAGTGCAGAGAAAGGTGGAAGATGAAGAGGAGGAGGAGTTTCAGGTAATCTGTCCCTCAGCCTGGAGTCGATGTGTTCAGTCCGTCAGTCTTGAGAGAAGTGCTTCTGTCAAGACTGATGGATTGTGCATATTGACTCCAGGCTGAGGGACTGACTACCTCAAACTCCTCCTCATCTTCCACTTTTCTCTACACCGGACTGAAGATAAATGTTGCACAAGTGCCTCACTGATCACCCAGCTGCATCTCACATCCCCTCATCTTAGGTAAGAAAGTGACCTCGACGCTAGCGCTTACCAATGTAAAAGGGGGAAAAACTCACAGACGTAATGAAAACTCACGGACGTAATGAAAAACTAACGGACGTAATGAAAAACTCACGGACGTAATGAAAAAAAATAACGTACCGGAGGTAGCGCTTCTAATGCCACACACACAGCATTACCTCACATTGATTAGGAATAAATTCTTGCATTCGAAAATCTATTATTTAACCCTCTTCCCCCTCCTCCATCCCTCCCCCTCCTTCCCCTTTCCCTCTGTAAATAATTTACACTGAACGACTGATGGCTTTTCAATAGTGCTGTATATGTGTCCTTGAGTATGGACTTTCTGAGAGAAGGGAAATCCGTTGGGGGGGGGGGGGGGGAGCGGGTTTTTTTTTCATGGAACTTCGTGTGTGTGTGTGTGTGTGTGTGTGTGTGTGTGTGTCTCTCTCTCTCTCTCTCTCTCTCTCTCTCTCTCTCTCTCTCAGTATATTTTTTTCCATATATGAAGAATATTCAGTATGCTATATAATCCATTCATTAAGTACTTATAATTTTAATTGTCCACTAGAATCACAAGTGTGGAAAGCAATGTGGAGTGATGGAGGCTCGATCCTCCGTCCAGTGTTAGAGAGACGTCGCTAGGATAGTACCCGACGCATTGAGAAATTACCCGACTCGCTATTAAGGTACCCGACACACTAGGAAAATAAAATTACTACAAGACTTTTATTAGTCAATGTTTCAGTCTACAGTTTATACCGACTTGATAATGCTATGTTTAGGTCTGGTTTACATAAAGCTTTGTTTAGGTCTGGTTTAGATAAGCTTTGTTTAGGTCTGGTTTAGATACAGCTTTGTTTAGGTCTGGTTTAGATAAGCTATGTTTAGGTCTGGTTTAGATAAGCTTTGTTTAGGTCTGGTTTAGATAAGCTTTGTTTAGGTCTGGTTTAGATAAGCTTTGTTTAGGTCTGGTTTAGATACAGCTTTGTTTAGGTCTGGTTTAGATAAAGCTTCGTTTAGGTCTGGTTTAAATAAAGCTTTGTTAAGGTGTCATTTAATAACGAGTTAAACTCTGCCATGGAAGTCAGCCTTCCTTCTTCAGTAACAAGACCTTGTGAACACAAGTACTAGAGTTTTTCTACTGTTGGTGGGTTAGACCAGCCAGCGGTGGCTTGTAGTGACTTCATATCTTAAATATTTCGTGTCCGTTTTGAAAGAGATTAGAATACTTAGATTCGATACCAATTTTGAAAGCATTTAGAACACGTGGATTGGTCTGCAATTTTGAGAGTTGGGAAGCGTGACTTTGTGTCAAATTTAGAGAACAGAAAACAAGCACTGGGACTAATGTTTCAAGCAGACAAAGCGAGCATTGTAAGGTTTACCGCGGTAGTTTGTTACATAATTGAGTTAACTGCAATTGGCACGGAACTAGCGGACTACAGCAGCCTCGCTCATGTAATCAAGAAACAAATAACCCGCACATAGGAGAGAGAAGCTTATGACGACGTTTCGGTCCGACTTGGGCCATTTACAAGCTTATGATGTCATTATAAACTTGTCTCACCTATGTGCGGGTTATTTGTTTATTGACAGTGATATCGTCTGTAGTGATTTGTAGTACAGCTGACATCAACCTCTTCTGCTGCTGCAAGTTCTGCTGTTCCTTTTGCTGCATCTGATGCTGCTGTTCGTTCTACTGCAGCTTCTGTTGTCCTGATACTGTTCCTTCTGCTGTTGTCCCTGCTGCTGTTTCTGCCTCTACTATTACCACCGCTGCAGTTTCTGCCGTTTCGTGTACTACATATCCTGCTGGTGTTGCTGTTCGTCCAGCTGCCGGTTGTGCTGTTGCTCCTGCTGCAGTTTTTGCTCCTGTGTTTTTCTTCCGTTTCGGCTGCTGCTGCTGTTATTGCTGTTCTTCGTGCAATTTCGCCCCATTATCAGTCCCCTCTCCTTCCTCATATTTCCTCTACTTTCTTCCACCTTTCTACTCCTCCACCCCCCCCCCTTCCCCGCCCCCGTCCTACCTCCGCCATTACATGTGGGTGTGGACAGCTGTGAACGGGTGTAAATATTTTATGTATTCCGCGCGGGTGTCCACACCCGACACCAGTTGAGAATTAATTTGAGTTGGGCGACAATCAGTAAATTTTCAAGTTTTGTAACCGACAGACAACACCACCAGCACCACCGCCAGCACCACCCCCAGCACCACCGCCAGCGACAGCAGTGGCTGGGTGCAAGGTGGTGTTCAACCAGCCTGTAGCTGGAGGGAGGGTTGGTTGAAAGGATGGTAGGCAGACTGACTGACTGACTCTGGCTGTTGACTGACTCTCAGACTGACTGACAGACTGGCTATCTGGCGAGCTTTATTTGTCTTATTTTTCTCTGTTTTTTTTTTCTTTCCATTTCTTTGTATTTTCTTTTTTTTTTTTTATATTTTCTTCTATTTCTTTCATTTTTTGTTTCAACTCTACACAGTAACAGTCAACAAATTTGACCTTGAGGTACTGCCACTAGTGTTGATGGTTGACCTTTTGCACCTTATTAAGTCACTGACCTCTTAATTACCGTGTAGGTCACTGACCTCTTAATTAACGTGTAGGTCACTGACCTCTTAATTAACGTGTAAGTCACTGACCTCTTAATTAACGTGTAGGTCACTGACCTCTTAATTAACGTGTAGGTCACTGACCTCTTAATTAACGTGTAGGTCACTGACCTCTTAATTAACGTGTAGGTCACTGACCTCTTAATTAACGTGTAAGTCACTGACTCTTAATTAACGTGTAGGTCATGACCTCTTAATTAACGTGTAGGTCACTGACCTCTTAATTAACGTGTAAGTCACTGACCTCTTAATTACCGTGCAGGTCACTGACCTCTTTATTAACGTGTAGGTCACTGACCTCTTAATTAACGTGTAGGTCACTGGACCGTCTTAATTAACGTGTAGGTCACTGACCTTTTTGATTAACGTGTAGGTCACTGACTCTTAATTACAGTGTAAGTCACTGACCTCTTAATTAACGTGTAGGTCACTGACCTCTTAATTAACGGTAGGTCACTGACTCTTAATTAACGTGTAAGTCATGACCTCTTTAATTACCGTGCAGGTCACTGACCTCTTTATTAACGTGTAGGGTCACTGACCTCTTAATTTAACGTGTAGGTAACTGACCTCTTAATTAACGTGTAGGTCACTGACCTCTTAATTAACGTGTAGGTCACTGACCTCTTAATTAACGTGTAAGTCACTGACCTCTTAATTAACGTGTAGGTCACTGACCTCTTAATTAACGTGTAGGTCACTGACCTCTTAATTAACGTGTAGTCACTGACCTCTTATTACGTGCAGGTCACTGACCTCTTTATTACTGTTGGTCCTGACCTCTTATTAACGTGTAAGTCATGACCTCTTAATTAACGTGTAGGTCACTGCCCTCTTAATTAACGTGTACACACTGACCTCTTAATTAACGTGTAAGTCATGACCTCTTATTAACGTGTAAGTCACTGACCTCTTAATTAACGTGTAGGTCACTGACCTCTTAATTAACGTGTAGGTCACTGACCTCTTAATTAACGTGTAGGTCACTGACCTCTTAATTAACGTGTACGTCACTGACCTCTTAATTAACGTGTAAGTCACTGACCTCTTAATTAACGTGTAAGTCACTGACCTCTTAATTAACGTGTAGGTCACTGACCTCTTAATTAACGTGTAGGTCACTGACCTCTTAATTGACGTGTAGGTCACTGACCTCTTAATTACCGTATAAGTCACTGACCTCTTAATTAACGTGTAAGTCACTGACCTCTTAATTAACGTGTAGGTCACTGACCTCTTAATTGACGTGTAGGTCACTGACCTCTTAATTGACGTGTAGGTCACTGACCTCTTAATTACCGTGAAAGTCACCGACCTCTTAATTACCGTATAAGTCACTGACCTCTTAATTACCGTATAAGTCACCGACCTCTTAATTACCGTATAAGTCACCGACCTCTTAATTACCGTGTAAGTCACCGACCTCTTAATTACCGTGTAAGCCACTGAGCTCCTAATTACCGTGATAAATTACTGACCTCTTAATTACCGTGTAAATCACCGACCTCTTAAACCGTATAAGTCACTGACCTCTTATGAGATGCTAAATAAGGAAGAGGAGGAGGAGGTGGAGGGGGAAGGAGAAGAAAGAAAGTAAAGGTAGAAGAAGAAAAAGGAGAGTAAGATGAAAATATAGAAGAAAATCTGGAAGAAAATGAGTAAGAGGGAGAGGAGCAAGAGGAGGCATTTACTTTGACCACCTGAGAGGCTTGTGTGGTTTGTGTTGTGGGTAGACCACTGCTTTTGTGGTAGTGGTGGTGAGGCTGCCGAGCCAGCAGCCTCACCACCACTGCTCCTCACTGTGAAGGTCAAAGGTCTGGCTGGATGTTCAGGGGATTATCAAAGGTCATCACGGTAAGTGTAGGACACGTGTGCACTCGCTAGGATAAAGCCAAGGATCAACACCGTTGGATAATGCCAAGGATCAGCACCGCTGGATAATGCCAAGGTTCAACTCTGCTGGATAATGCCAAGGTTCAACACCGCTGGATAATGTCAAGGATCAGCACCGCTGGATAATGCCAAGGTTCAACACCGCTGGATAATGCCAAGGATCAGCACCGCTGGATAATGCCAAGGTTCAACACCGCTGGATAATGCCAAGGATCAACACCACTGGATAATGCCAAGGATCAGCACCACTGGATAATGCCAAGGATAACACTGGATAAAGCAAGGATCAACACCGCTGGATAATACCAAGGATCAACACCGTTGGATAATGCCAAGGATCAACACCGTTGGATAATGCCAAGGATCAACACCGTTGGATAATGCCAAGGATCAATACCGCTGGATAATGCCAAGGATCAATACCGCTGGATAATGCCAAGGATCAACACCGTTGGATAATGCCAAGGATCAACACCGTTGGATAATGCCAAGGATCAATACCGCTGGATAATGCCAAGGATCAACACCGTTGGATAATGCCAAGGATCAATACCGCTGGATAATGCCAAGGATCAACACCGAGTATATACCTGAGAATCACTTGAATCAAAGCGACATATGGCCAAGTATGAGTATAGGATATGGCCAAGTATGAGTGTAAGATATGGCCAAGTATGAGTGTAAGATATGGCCAAGTATGAGTGTAGGATTCAATCAAGTATGAGTTTAGGATACGGTCAAGTATGAGTGTAGGACACGACCAAGTATGAATGTAGGATATGGCCAAGTATGAGTAGGATACGACCAAGTATGAGCGTAGGATACGACCAAGTATGAGCGTAGGATATGGCCGAAAATGAGCGTAGGTTATTGCTGCGTATGACTGTAGGATATGACCAAGTATGAGCATAGGATATGGCCAAGTATGAGTGTAGGATGAGGCTACACACCATGTGTATCACCAGCCACTCGAGCGGCTTCTGATATGTGGAACTGGAGCTATCCTCTCCTTCCTTGGATCGAACCTGACTGCCTCCCATTCTCCAGGCGCTGGATAACCCTTACGACTTTAGCGCTTCCCCATAATTATTGTTAGATAAACTAGCAGTTACTGTTACATGGACAGGTAATTACCATCGGATGAACAGGTAATTACCGTTAAATGAACCGGTAATTACCATTATATTAACAGGCATTTACCGTTATACTAACAGGTAATTACCGTTATGCTAACAGGTAATTACGATGATACAGGTAATTACCGTTAGCTTAAAATGTTTACTGTTAGAAGAAAAGATAATTACCATTATACTAACAGGTAATTACCGTTAGTTTAACATGTTTACTGTTAGATGAACAGGTAATTACCGTTACCTAACATAATTATTGTTAGGTGAACAGTTAATGACCCTTGGGCAGTTAATGACCCCTTGGGAAATTAATGACCCTTGGGCAGTTGAGGAACCCTTGGGCAATTAATGACCTTTCGGCAATTAATAACCCCTTTGGCAATTAATGAGGCCTTGGGCAATTAATGACCTCTTGTTCAATTAATGGCCATTGGACAATTAATGACCCTTGGGCAGTTAATGAACACTTGGGCAATTAATGAACACTTGGGCAATTAATGAACACTTGGGCAATTAATAACCCTTGGGCAATTAATAACCCTTGGGCAATTAATGATCCTTGGGCAATTAAGGAATAAAGAACAAAATAACAAAGTGCCTGAAACAAACGGTGGGAGCGCTAAAGCCGTAGGGGGTCACACAGCGCTTGGGGGTATTGGAAAGTCAGATCCATTTCCTTGGATCAAAAAGACCCTCCTCACCTACGTCAGGGAATATCTCTTTGAGAGGGGAAATTGAAAGGAAAGCTGGCACCGGTTCGCTAGCCGGTAACGGATGCAATAACGTTTCTTACGTTATATGGTTCAAAACGTTCCAGTTTAAGAGGTAATATCTTTTCTATTTTCAAATAAACATTTGGGAAGCGTTTCGTTTGTAAATAAATATTCTCAATATATAAATTGGATGTACCTAGAAGACCAAGCCGTGGTCAACGCACGGATCCAAACATTGTTTACATCTAGGCTACCACCTCGGGTATTTTTCTTTCATTATATTTACAACTGCGCCATATTTACAGTAAAATATATAATTTGCATTATATTTGCAATTCTAATACATTAAACGCTGAATGTTTGTGGTGGCGTTTACCTCAAATTGCTAATGGAAAAAAATTGAGGGGTATTTGCACAGGCTGACTGTGGACGGGAGACCGACTGGTCTCTTGTCTGTACGAATTCAGAACTGGTGCCTTGATGCTGGTGAAGGGCTCTTGATCCATGGATCCTACAGTAGTGCCTTGGTGGTGGGAAAGGTCTCTTGATCCAAGGCATTGGAACTGCTTTTCCCTTTCACCAGACCAGAAATTATATGATTTTACGTGTTTTGCAAATAACAATTAATATTACTCTTGCCATTACTTCATTGGTCAGTGCGCTAAGCTCTCTTATTGGCCGTTATACCAAGCTCTTTTATTGGTCAGTACATCAGACTCTGTCATTGGTCAGTACATCAAGCTCTCTAATTGGTCAGTACATCAGCCTCTGTCATTGGTCAGTACATCAAGCTCTCTAATTGGTCAGTACATCAGGCTCTGTAATTGGTCACCACATCAGGCTCTATCATTGGTCAGCACATCAAACTATATCATTGGTCAGTACATCAAGCTGTGTCATTGGTCAGTACATCAAACTATGTCATTGGTCAGTACATAAAACTATGTTATTGGTCAGTACATCAAGCTGTGTCATTGGTCAGTACATTAAACTATGTCTTGTCAGTACATCAAATATGTATTGGTCAGCACATCAAACTATGTCATTGATCAGTACATCCACAACTATTTATTGGTCGTACATCAAACTATGTCTATTGGTCAGCTACATCAAACTATGTCATTGGTCAGTACATAAAACTATGTTATTGGTCAGTACATCAAACTATGTCATTGGTCAGCACATCAAACTATGTCATTGGTCAGTACATAAAACTATGTTATTGGTCAGTACATCAAACTATGTCATTGGTCAGCACATCAAACTATGTCATTGGTCAGTACATCAAACTATATCATTGGTCAGTACATCAAACTATGTCATTGGCCAGTACATCAAACTATGTCATTGGTCAGTACATCAAACTATGTCATTGGTCAGCACATCAAACTATGTCATTGGTCAGTACATCAAACTATGTTATTGGTCAGTACATCAAGCTGTGTCATTGGTCAGTACATCAAACTATGTCATTGGTCAGTACATCAAGCTATGTTATTGGTCAGTACTTAAACTGTGTCATTGGTCAGTACATCAAACTATGTTATTGGTCAGTCACATCAAACATGTCATTGGTCAGACATCAAACTTGTTATTGGCCAGTACATTCAATAGTTATGGTCAGTACAGCTGGTCTGTCAGTACATCAAACTATGTCATTGGTCAGTACATCAAGCTATGTCATTGGTCAGTACATTAAGCTGTGTCATTGGTCAGTACATCAAACTATGTCATTGGTCAGTACATCAAACTATGTTATTGGTGAGTACATCAAGCCGTGTCATTGGTCAGAACATCAAGCTGTGTCATTGGTCAGTACATTAAGTTATGTCATTGGTCAGTACATAAAATTATGTCATTGGTCAGTACATCAAACTATGTCATTGGTCAGTACATCAAACTATGTCACCGGTCAGTACATCAAACTATGTCATTGGTCAGTACATCAAACTATGTCATTGGTCAGTACATCAAACTATGTCACCGGTCAGTACATCAAGCTATGTCATTGGTCAGTACATCAAACTATGTCATTGGTCAGTACATCAAACTATGTCATTGGTCAGTACATCAAAGCTATGTCATTGGTCAGTACATCAAACTATGTCACTGGTCAGTACATCAAACTATGTCATTGGTCAGTACATCAAACTATGTCACCGGTCAGTACATCAAACTATGTCATTGGCCAGTACATCAAACTATGTCATTGGTCAGTACATCAAACTATGTCATTGGTCAGTACATCAAATATGTCATTGGTCAGTACATCAAAGTTATGTCATCCGGTCAGTACATCAAACTATGTCATTGGTCAGTACATCAAACTATGTCATTGGTCAGTACATCAAACTATGTCATTGGTCAGTACATCAAACTATGTCATTGGTCAGTACATCAAGCTATGTCATTGGTCAGTTACATCAAACTATGTCATTGGTCAGTACATCAAGCTATGTCATTGGTCATTACATCAAACTATGTCATTGGTCAGTACATCAAACTATGTCATTGGTCAGTACATAAAGTTATGTCATTGGTCAGTACATCAAACTATGTCATTGGTCAGTACATAAAGCTATGTCATTGGTCAGTACATCAAACTATGTCATTGGTCAGTACATAAGTCTATGTCATTGGTCAGTACATCAAACTGATGTCATTGGTCAGTACTCAAACGTATGTCATTGGTCAGTACATCAAACTATGTCATTGGTCAGTACATCAAACTATGTCATTGGTCAGTACATAAAGTTATGTCATTGGTCAGTACATCAAACTATGTCATTGGTCAGTACATCAAACTATGTCATCGGTCAGTACATCAAGCTATGTCATTGGTCAGTACATCAAGCTATGTCACCGGTCAGTACATCAAACTATGTCACCGGTCAGTCCATCAAGCTATGTCATTGGTCAGTACATCAAACTATGTCATTGGTTAGCGTTGGGTTATATAATTAACATTTTTGTGTATTGTTCGACCTCTCTCTCACTGAACATTGTGTAGTTCACTGAACATTGTGTAATTCACTGAACATTGTGTAGTTCACTGAACATTGTGTAGTTCCCTGAACATTGTGTAGTTCACTGAACATTGTGTAGTTCACTGAACATTGTTATTCATTGAACATTGTGTAGTTCACTGAACATTGTGTAATTCACTGAACATTGTGTAGTTCACTGAACATTGTGTAGTTCACTGAACATTGTGTAGTTCACTGAACATTGTGTAGTTCACTGAACATTGTGTAGTTCACTGAACATGTGTGTTCACTGACTTGTGTATCACTGAACATTGTGTAGTTCACTGAACATTGTGTAGTTCACTGAACATTGTGTAGTTCACTGAACATTGTGTAGTTCAGAACATGTTAGTTCACTGAACATTGTGTAGTTCACTGAACATTGTGTAGTTCACTGAACATTGTGTAGTTCACATGAACATTGTGTAGTTCACTGAACATTGTGTAGTTCACTGAACATTGTGTAGTTCACTGAACATTGTGTAGTTCACTGAACATTGTGTAGTTCACTGAACATTGTGTAGTTCACTGAACATTGTGTAGTTCACTGAACATTGTGTAGTTCACTGAACATTGTATAGTTCACTGAACATTGTGTAGTTCACTGAACATTGTGTATCACGACATTGGTAGTTATGAACATTTCTAGTCCTGAACATTGTGTAGTCATGAACTATAGCACTGGAATTTTTGGAAATTACTTGACTGGAGGAATATGTGCGGGACATCAGGGAATCTGAAATGGATTCAGGAATCTGAGTTGGGATGGCAGGGGAATATCAGCTGGGGTAGCAGGGGAATCTAAACTGGGATTGCAGGGGAATATCAGTTGGGATAGCAGGGGGATCTAAGCTTGGATAGCAGGGGAATCTAAGCTGGGATTGCAGGGGAATCTAAGCTGGGATTGCAGGGGAATATCAGTTGGGATAGCAGGGGGATCTAAGCTGGGATTGCAGGGGAATATCAGTTGGGATAGCAGGGGGATGTAAGCTGGGATTGCAGGGGAATATCAGTTGGGATAGCAGGGGGATCTAAGCTGGGATTGCAGGGGAATATCAGTTGGGATAGCAGGGGGATCTAAGCTTGGATAGCAGGGGAATCTAAGCTGGGATTGCAGGGGAATATCAATTGGGATAGCAGGGGGATCTAAGCTTGGATAGCAGGGGAATCTAAGCTGGGATTGCAGGGGAATATCAGTTGGGATAGCAGGGGATGTAAGCTCGGGTAGCAGGGGAATCTAAGCTTGGATGGCAGGGGAATATCAGCTGGGATTGCCGGGGAATTTAAGCTGGGATGACAGAGGAATCTAATCTGGGTTGGTAATGAAATCTAAGCTGGGATGGCAGAGGAATCTAGGTTTTACGGAAATTGAAAGGCGGACAGCGAGGCTGAGGTGGGGGTGTAAAGAATGATGGAAATTAGTGATAAGAGAGGAAATAGCGGGAGGCAGGAAATAGAGGCCTCGGAGATGTGGCCTGCGGGAGAGAGAGAGAGAGAGAGAAAGAGAAAAAGAGAGAGGATTGAGAGAAAATGGGAAAGATAACCCTAGACTTGACAGTCTACATCGACTCTCTACTAAGAACTATCTACTATCTATTTCTACTAAGGACTGTAGTGAGAGACGCTGATGTGGAAGAGGAATGGAAGAGAAGGAAGGATAAATGGTATGGAGAGGATGGAGAGAAGGAATAATGAGGGACATTAGGAAAGAAGATGGAGAAATTGTACGGATGAAGAGAGTGAGATGGAGGGTCATAGTAGGGGGAGGGAGGGAACCCAGAACGAAGGAGGGGAAATATAGAGAAGGAAATGAATTATAGAGAAAGAAGGAAAATGTAGAGGGGAGATATAGCAAATGAGAGGAATTATAGAGAATGAGGGGAAATATAGCAGATGGGACATATAGCAAAGGAGGGGAAATGTAGCGAAAGAGGAAAATATAGCGAAAGTGTAGAAACATAACGAAAGAGGGGAAATATAGCGAATGAGGGGAAATTGTAACATTGGTAAACAGATACTGTCCTTTTGGCACTTTGATGAACTGCTTCTATGTCAACTATTCTCTCTTTCTCTCTCTCTCTCTCTCTCTCTCTCTCTCTCTCTCTCTCTCTCTCTCTCTCTCTCTCTCTCTCTCTCTCTCTCTCTCTTGTATAAATAATTCCTGGATCACACTTCAGTTACCTTGCCCACACCTCAGTTACCTTGCTCACACCTCAGTTATCTTGCTCATACCTCAGTTACCTTGCTCACACCTCAGTGACCTTGCCCACACCTGAGTTACCTTGCCTACATCTCAGTTACCTTGCCCACACTTCAGTTACCATGGTCACACCTCACTTACCTGCCCACACCTCAGTTATTTTGCTCACACCTCAGTTACCTTGCCCACACCTGAGTTACCTTGCCCACACCTCAGTTACCTTGGTCACACCACAGCTACCTGCCCATACATCAGTTACCTTGCTCACACCTCAGTTACCTTGCTCACACCTCAGTTACGTTGCTCACACCTCGGTTACCTTGCTCACACTCCAACGGTACAAGTACTGGTGGACCTCGACCCGTGGCAAGGCAGTGAAAAAAATTACTGCTACACCTCTAATGGCCACCGTTTTTTTATATGTACACACGAACACGCACGAACACGCACGGACACACACGCAAATTTGTATACCCACGTTAATACAGACGCAATTTTCTCGTGTCAACAAATCTATTTTTTTTTTTTTTTGCCAGCAAACACTGGCCTGTTTAACATTGTCAGGCACAATTTTAGGGACCTTTAGGGAGGGGGAGGGGGGAGGGAGGGGGAGGAGGGACGGGTTAGTCAATGGTTTCATACATACAAATGAACCTGGGTGGGAGAGCTGTGATACTCTTTGTTTTAAGGAAGAGGAAGTCGTGCCTTTTATGCACTCTCCCGGTGGTTTAAACTGGGTTTAATGTCCTCACCTGGAAGTGCATTCACTTAACTTGTGAAATGGTGAAAGTATAGTTGATCAGGTGAGGTGAAGCAGTTGCAGGCTCTGTCACAGGAGAGGAAGAGCCACTAGTAGGTTAGGTTAAATTAGGTTTATTAATTTTTGTTAGGTACTTTGGTGCTGATGTGTCAAACTAGTACCACTGTACCAAGCTACTATGGTACTGCTGTGTCATACTGGTATCAGTGGTATTGCAAGTATCATCAACTTTTTGGTGTTGTATACCTCTGATTTGTCTCATGGTATCTTGGTATTGATAGTGGTACCAGTGTGACACAGCATCACAATGGTACCTTGGTACAGTGGTACCTTCTACAACTCTACTGTTAAGCTCTAACCCACCTTCCGTGGAGGCTCGATCCTTCGTCCACTACTCACCTAGCTTGGATCCTAGGGTCAAGGTCCAGCTCCTTGGCCACAGGAACTGAGTCAATCTTCCCTGAATCAAATCTACATACTTACCATTCTTGATTACTTGAGTGTGTTCACTCAGTGCTGACACTCCGGAGTTCATCCTTGAGTGTGTTCACTCAGTGCTGACACTCCAGAGTTCATCCTTGAGTGTGTTCACTCAGTGCTGACACTCCAGAGTTCATCCTTGAGTGTGTTCACTCAGTGCTGACACCCTGGGTTACTTCTTGAGGTACAAAATAAGGCACTAACACTGCTTCCCCAACGAAAGTTAGAAACTAGTGTAGTTTTTCTAACCAGGGTTAGAAAGTAAGACTGACTCCTCCATCTACTTAGAAAGTAAGATTGACTCCTCCATCTACTTAGGATTAGAAACAAACACTGCCTTTTTAGGTAGAATTGAAGGTTCCTCAATGTTGCTTGTTGTTGTAGTGTTGTATCTTGCAGGATCCTGGGTGTTGCTTGTTGTTGTTGTTGTAGTGTTGTATCTTGCAGGATCCTGGGTGTTGCTTGTTGTTGTTGTTGTAGTGTTGTATCTTGCAGGATCCTGGGTGTTGCTTGTTGTTGTTGTTGTAGTGTTGTATCTTGCAGGATCCTGGGTGTTGCTTGTTGTTGTTGTTGTAGTGTTGTATCTTGCAGGATCCTGGGTGTTGCTTGTTGTTGTTGTTGTAGTGTTGTATCTTGCAGGATCCTGGGTGTTGCTTGTTGTTGTTGTTGTAGTGTTGTATCTTGCAGGATCCTGGGTGTTGCTTGTTGTTGTTGTTGTAGTGTTGTATCTTGCAGGATCCTGGGTGTTGCTTGTTGTTGTTGTTGTAGTGTTGTATCTTGCAGGATCCTGGGTGTTGCTTGTTGTTGTTGTTGTAGTGTTGTATCTTGCAGGATCCTGGGTGTTGCTTGTTGTTGTTGTTGTAGTGTTGTATCTTGCAGGATCCTGGGTGTGCTTGTTGTTGTTGTTGTAGTGTTGTATCTTGCAGGATCCTGGGTGTTGCTTGTTGTTGTTGTTGTAGTGTTGTATCTTGCAGGATCCTGGGTGTTGCTTGTTGTTGTTGTTGTAGTGTTGTATCTTGCAGGATCCTGGGTGTTGCTTGTTGTTGTTGTTGTAGTGTTGTATCTTGCAGGATCCTGGGTGTTGCTTGTTGTTGTTGTTGTAGTGTTGTATCTTGCAGGATCCTGGGTGTTGCTTGTTGTTGTTGTTGTAGTGTTGTATCTTGCAGGATCCTGGGTGTTGCTTGTTGTTGTTGTTGTAGTGTTGTATCTTGCAGGATCCTGGGTGTTGCTTGTTGTTGATTGTTGTAGTGTTGTAACTTGGCAGAATCTGGTGTTCTTAGTTGTTGTTGTTGTACTAATGTTTCAATATCTTGCAGGATCCTGGGTTTTGTTGTATGTTTGTAGTGTTGTTCTGCAGGATCACTGGGTGTTGCTTTGTTATCTTGGCTCACGGTGTTCTGACAAGCCCGTTCCTACAAATTTCTGGTCTTGTCTCTCTCACGTTTCTTTGTCTTGACTTAATGTTCTCAAATACTCGTCTTGCAAGCTGAAGTTATTGTATTATAACATTCTTGCATACTCACGTTCTTGCACACTCACATTCTTGCACACTCACAGTTCTTGCACACTCACATTCTTGCACACTCACGTTCTTGCACACTCACGTTCTTGCACACTCACGTTCTTGCACACTCACGTTCTTGCACACTCACATTCTTGCACACTCACGTTCTTGCGCCCTCACGTTCTTGCGCCCTCACGTTCTTGCGCCCTCACGTTCTTGCACACTCACGTTCTTACGCCCTCACGTTCTTGCGCCCTCACGTTCTTGCGCCCTCACGTTCTTGCACACTCACGTTCTTACGCCCTCACGTTCTTGCGCCCTCACGTTCTTGCACACTCACGTTCTTGCACACTCACGTTCTTACGCCCTCACGTTCTTGCGCCCTCACGTTCTTGCACACTCACGTTCTTGCACACTCACGTTCTTACGCCCTCACGTTCTTGCACACTCACGTTCTTGCACACTCACGTTCTTGCACACTCACGTTCTTGCGCCCTCACGTTCTTGCACACTCACGTTCTTGCCATCACGTTCTTGCACTCAGTTCAATGCGCCTCCGTTCTTGCCATGAAACGTTCTTCCACGCAGTTCGTTAAAAGCTCACGTTCTTGCTGCTCACGTCTTGAACGCAGTTCTGCACACTCAGTTCTTCTCATCTGCCCTCACGTCTTCCCTACGTTCTTCCCTCTCTCCCTCAACCCCCTCCTTCTCCTCCCTCTTTTTACTTACCTCCGTTTTGCTCCCTACGTTCTTGACTATCCGTTCTTGCACACTCCGTTCTTGACACTAAGTTACGGTTCCATTCACGGGCAGACATTTCAAAAGCATTTTTTGACATAAACAGTAGCATTTTTTCGCGTGAAAGGTTATCGCGAGAGGTCGAAAAAATATTGCGTTACTGAAGATGTTCCTCCACTCGTTCTCCCTCTCTCCCCTTCCTTATTTCCTCCTCTTCCTCCAACCCTTCCCTCTCTTCGTCCCTCTTTTTACTTTCCTTCATTTTCTCCCTACTTCCTAGTTCCAGTATCTTTTACCACCTCCTTCTATAAATTAAGAGGTTCCATCCCTCACTAGAGGACTCTGACAGAGGGACAAGACTCCAGAAATGAGAATGAGGGGAAGGGGAGGGGGTGATGGGAGGGGAATTTCACCATCGGCAAAGTAATTTGTGTTATAAAGAGTGTTCGATTCCTCTTCAGAGTGACAAGGGTGTGTCGGGTGCCTTGTTGATCCTCTACAAAAGCTCTGGTAACACAGGTCCATCTGTCGTAGAGAGAGAGAGAGAGAGAGAGAGAGAGAGAGAGAGAGAGAGAGAGAAGGAGAGAGAAAGAGTGGGAGAAAGAGTGGAGAGAGGAGTGGGAGAGAGAGAGAGGGGGAAAGGAAGGGGTTATAACGGAAGAAGGGAATATGGAGGTAGTTTGATGGATTTTGTGTTTGACATGTGATGGAGGGAGAGGGGAGAATATGTGTGTGTGTGTGTGTGTGTGTGTGTGTGTGTGTGTGTGTGTGTGTGTGTGTGTTAGGTGTGTGTGTACTCGCCTAGTTGTACTCACCTGGTTGTGGTTGTAGGGGTCGATTCACAGCTCTTTGCCCCGCCTCTTCACTGGCCGCTACTGGGTCACTCCCTGCACCATGAGTTTTTTCATACCTGTGTGTATGCGTGTGTATGTTTTGTAGTGGTCACAGTGACCATCTCCCCACGATTCAGTCTCAGACCAGACCTCCTAAATTAGACCAACACTTTTGCAGGACCAACAACAGTTAACCAAGAAAAAGCAAAACATAGATAAATGTATACTGACAGCATTGCTGTTATTTATTACTGTAATCATGGACCAGTAGGCCTCCTGCAGTGCACTGTGAGGTACCTTTGTGAGGTGTCACCCGGTGTCTAAATATAATATTATATATATATATATATATATATATATAAATATATATATATATAATATATATATATATATATATATATATATATATATATATATATATATATATATATATATAATATATATATATTTATATATATTTATATAACAATTTCTTTCAAATATTTTAAAATATAAAGCTGAGTTAAATCACTTGCACTGACAGGCACAGACAGACAGATGCAAATACGCAGATTGACTGATTGACAGACAGCTCAGTGTCAGAGTTGGGCTTACAACTGAAAGGTCAGGAGTTCAAATACCGGATCGACGGGATGGAACAAGGAAGTCAGTTATGATGATCTTTGCACCTGCTGACTCTCTTTACTTACCTTGCAGTAAATAGGTGCTTGGGTGTTAGTCGAAGAACTTGCTTAAGCAAGGCTTTTAAATGACCCCAGGTAGCGTAGTTCATAGTGAACCTAAGTAGCGTAGTTCATAGTGAACCTAAGTAGCGTAGTTCATAGTGAACCTAAGTAGCGTAGTTCATAGTGAACCTAAGTAGCGCAGTTCATAGTGAACCTAAGTAGCGTAGTTCATAGTGAACCTAAGTAGCGTAGTTCATAGTGAACCTAAGTAACGTAGTTCATAGTGAACCTAAGTAACGTAGTTCATAGTGAACCTAAGTAGCGTAGTTCATAGTGAACCTAAGTAGCGTAGTTCATAGTGAACCTAAGTAACGTAGTTCATAGTGAACCTAAGTACGTAGTTCATAGTGAACCTAAGTAACGTAGTTCATAGTGAACCTAAGTAACGTAGTTCATAGTGAACCTAAGTAGCGTAGTTCATAGTGAACCTAAGTAACGTAGTTCATAGTGAACCTAAGTAACGTAGTTCATAGTGAACCTAAGTAGCGTAGTTCATAGTGAACCTAAGTAACGTAGTTCATAGTGAACCTAAGTAGCGTAGTTCATAGTGAACCTAAGTAGCGTAGTTCATAGTGAACCTAAGTAGCGTAGTTCATAGTGAACCTAAGTAGCGTAGTTCATAGTGAACCTAAGTAGCGTAGTTCATAGTGAACCTAAGTAACGTAGTCATAGTGAACCTAAGTAAACGTAGTTCATAGTGAACCTAAGTAGCGTAGTTCATAGTGAACCTAAGTAGCGTAGTTCATAGTGAACCTAAGTAGCGTAGTTCATAGTGAACCTAAGTAAGCGTAGTTCATAGTGAACCAAGTACGTAGTCTCATAGTGAACCTAAGTAGCGTAGTTCATAGTGAACCTAAGTAACGTAGTTCATATGAACCTAAGTAACGTAGTTCATAGTGAACCTAAGAGCGTAGTTCATAGTGAACCTAAGTAGCGTAGTTCATAGTGAACCTAAGTAACGTAGTTCATAGTGAACCTGAGTAGCGTATTCATAGTGAACCTAAGTAACGTAGTTCATAGTGAACCTAAGTAGCGTAGTTCATAGTGAACCTAAGTAACGTAGTTCATAGTGAACCTAAGTAGCGTAGTTCATAGTGAACCTAAGTAGCGTAGTTCATAGTGAACCTAAAATAGCGTAGTTCATAGTGAACCTAAGTAACGTAGTTTATAGTGAACCTAAGTAACGTAGTTCATAGTGAACCTAAGTAGCGTAAGTTCATAGTGAACCTAAGTAACGTAGTTCATAGTGAACCTAAGTAGCGTAGTTCATAGTGAACCTAAGTAACGTAGTTCATAGTGAACCAAGTACGTAGTTTATAGTGAACCTAAGTAGCGTAGTTCATAGTGAACCTAAGTAACGTAGCTCATAGTGAACCTAAGTAAACGTAGTTCATAGTGAACCTAAGTAACGTAGCTCATAGTGAACCTAAGTAACGTAGTTCATAGTGAACCTAAGTAACGTAGCTCATAGTGAACCTAAGTAGCGTAGTTCATAGTGAACCTAAGTAACGTAGTTCATAGTGAACCTAAGTAACGTAGTTCATAGTGAACCTAAGTAACGTAGCTCATAGTGAACCTAAGTAACGTAGTTCATAGTGAACCTAAGTAACGTAGCTCATAGTGAACCTAAGTAGCGTAGTTCATAGTGAACCTAAGTAACGTAGTTCATAGTGAACCTAAGTAGCGTAGTTCATAGTGAACCTAAGTAGCGTAGTTCATAGTGAACCTAAGTAGCGTAGTTCATAGTGAACCTAAGTAGTGAAGGGTTCATAGTGAACCTAGTAACGTATGTTCATAAGTGAACCTAAGTAACGTAGTCATAGTGAACCTAAGTAGCGTAGTCATAGTGAACCTAAGTAGCGTAGTTCATAGTGACCTAAGTAGCGTAAGTTCATAGTGAACCTAATAGCGTATTCAATGAACCAAGTAGCGTAGTTCATATGAACCTAATAACGTAACTCATAGTGAACCAAGTGCGTGTTCATAGTGAACCTAAGTAACGTAGTTCATAGTGAACCTAAGTAGCGTAGTTCATAGTGAACCTAAGTAGCGTAGTTCAGTGAACCTAAGTAGCGTAATTCATAGTGAACCTATGTAGCATAGCTCATAGTGAACCTAAGTAGCGTAGTTCATAGTGAATCTAAGTAGTGTAGTTCATAGTGAACCTAAGTAGCGTAGTTCATAGTGAACCTAGGTAGGTTAGGTCATAGTGAACCTAGGTAACGTAGCTCATAGTGAACTCAAGTGTGAAGGGTTGTAACTACGACCATAATTTTTAAAGGGGTGAAGGGGTGAGCCAGCGGGAGGCCTCGGTCAGATGACCAAAATCTCCAATGGCGGGTCATCATTTAAGACCCGCGTCAAGAGAGACTTTTTCTGAACCAAGGTAGCATTGCTTATAATATAAAATACCACGCACACGCACGCGCGCGCACACAAACACACACACACACACACACACACACACACACACGGCCGGGGCCAGGAGCTGAGTCTCGACCCCTGCAACCACAATTAGGTGAGTAAACACACACACACACACACACATGGTATGTATGGCAGCCTAGCATGGTGGTTCTTAAAATAACTCAATAACCTTAATAGGTGTTATTTTAAGACACCTTAGTTTTACAGGCTTCAATAATTAAACTGAAGGTTTAATTCTGAAGAAGGTTTTTACGAGTTAAACCATTAGCGTTTTAGCTCTTAAAACATTTTTACAGTGCACCATAAACATTACTGTTTACATTTAACATTAGTATAAAGCAGATAAAAGGTACTTAGGACTCATTACTCTTAATTACCTTCCCTGTTAATTACTTTAAGTTCTGTTCTTTTTAAAAGGAGAAATGTAAGTATGTAATTAATTTTAGTTTGTGATAACAGTGACAGTAAGGAACTTGTAGTCTTAAGTTACTTTAATCACACTTGTGACTCTGTATTCATTGGGGGTGCGCTAAACACGTAGTGGTTCGTCAGAGAGGCAATCGGGTTAGGAAGGAAGGGGGAAAGCTCCACCTCTTTGGATCAAGAGCCCCTCACCAGTGCATATCATTTCCCCCATTCCCGACACAACCTTTGTGACTAGACGTAAGTACACGTCTCTGTGGCTGATTGGTTATTTGGTTGTATGGTTAGTTGGTTATTTGATTGTGTCGTTAGTTGGTTTTATGATTGTATGGTTGGCTGGTTAGTTGGTTATTTGGTTGTGTGGTTAGTTGGTTATTTGGTTGTATGGTTAATTGGTTATTTGATTGTATGGTTGGTTGGTTAGTTGGTTAGATGTTCAGTTGCTTTTTTTGGTTGCCTGGCTTGTTTATTTGGTAAGATGGATATTTGGTTCTTTGGGTAGTTGGATTTTTGGTTAGGTGGTTGATTAGTTGATGAGTTTGGTAATTAGTTTTAAAGCCTTTTGAGATAGACTGCATGAGACCTGTTCACCACCAGCCAAGAATAATTTAATGTATACGACACGTATTAAAATAAGATTGTAGAGTGTACACACAGAGTCATGCACCTCTGAGTGTGTATACTCCCCTGGTTGTTACTGAGAGTCATGCACCTCTGAGTGTATATACTCCCCTGGTTGTTACTGAGAGTCATGCACCTCTGAGTGTATATACTCCCCTGGTTGTTACTGAGAGTCATGCACCTCTGAGTGATATACTCCCCTGTTGTTACTGAGAGTCATGCACTTGATGTGTATACTCCCCTGGTTCTTACTGAGAGTCATGCACCTCTCAGTGTGTATACTCCCCTGGTTGTTACTGAGAGTCATGCGCCTCTGAGTGTGTATATTCCCCTGGTTGTTACTGAGAGTCATGCACCTCTGATGTGTATACTTCCCCTGGTTGTTTGATTAGTTGATGATTGGTAATATCTGTTAGTTATGAGATAGACCTCTGAGTGTGTATACCCCTGGTTGTTAATGAGAAGTCATTAAATTAGTGTGTATAGGTTGTTACTAGAGTCATGCACCTCTGAGTGTGTATACTCCCCTGGTTGTTACTGAGAGTCATGCACCTCTGAGTGTATATACTCCCCTGGTTGTTACTGAGAGTCATGCACCTCTGAGTGTATATACTCCCCTGGTTGTTACTGAGAGTCATGCACCTCTAGTGTTATACTCCACCTGGTTGTTACTGAGAGTCATGCACCTCTGAGTGTGTATACTCCCCTGGTTGTTACTGAGAGTCATGCACCTCTCAGTGTGTATACTCACCTGGTTGTTACTGAGAGTCATGCGCCTCTGAGTGTGTATATTCCCCTGGTTGTTACTGAGAGTCATGCACCTCTGAGTGTGTATACTCCCCTGGTTGTTACTGAGAGTCGTGCACCTCTGAGTGTGTATACTCCCCTGGTTGTTACTGAGAGTCGTGCACCTCTGAGTGTGTATACTCCCCTGGTTGTTACTGAGAGTCATGCACCTCTGAGTGTGTATACTCCCCTGGTTGTTACTGAGAGTCATGCACCTCTCAGTGTGTATACTCCCCTGGTTGTTACTGAGTCACACACCTCTCAGTGTGTATACTCCCCTGGTTGTTACTGAGAGTCATGTACCTCTCAGTGTGTATACTCCCCTGGTTGTTACTGAGAGTCATGCACCTCTGAGTGTGTATACTCCCCTGGTTGTTACTGAGAGTCATGCACCTCTCAGTGTGTATACTCCCCTGGTTGTTACTGAGAGTCGTGCACCTCTGAGTGTGTATACTCCCTGGTTGTTACTGAGAGTCATGCACTCTCAATGTGTATACTCCCCCTGGTTCTTACTGAGAGTCGTGCACCTCTGAGTGTGTATACTCCTCTGGTTGTTACTGAGAGTCATGCACCTGAGTGTGTATACTCCCTTGGTTGTTGTTGAGAGTCATGCACCTCTGAGTGTATATACTCCCCTGGTTGTTACTGAGAGTCATGCACCTCTGAGTGTGTATCCTCCCCTGGTTGTTACTGAGAGTCATGCACCTCTGAGTGTGTATACTCCCCTGGTTGTTACTGAGAGTCATGCACCTCTGAGTGTGTATACTCCCCTGGTTGTTACTGAGAGTCATGCACCTCTCAGTGTGTATACTCCCCTGGTTGTTACTGAGAGTCATCACCTCTCAGTGTGTATACTCCCCTGGTTGTTACTGAGAGTCATGTACCTCTGAGTGTGTATACTCCCTGGTTGTTACTGGAGTCACACCTCTGAGTGGGTATACTCACCTAGTTGTTACTGAGAGTCATGCACCTCTGAGTGTGTATACTCCCCTGGTTGTTACTGAGTCACACACCTCTCAGTGTGTATACTCCCCTGGTTGTTACTGAGTCACACACCTCTCAATGTGTATACTCCCCTGGTTGTTAATGTAGTGGTGATGGTTGTTGAAGACAAGAAGTTAGAAATAGTGCTGACTTACTGTCGGTAGTGTCAGACTACCAAAGTGACTTATTCACAGTGGTGTATTCACAGTGATGTGTTCACAGTGGTATATTCACAGTGATGTGTTCACAGTGGTATATTCACAGTGATGTGTTTACAGTGGTGTATTTACAGTGATGTGTCCACATTGGTGTGTTCAGAGTGATTTATTCACAGTGATGTGTTCACAGTGGTGTGTTCACAGTGGTGTTTACGGAGTGATCTATTCACAGTGATGTGTTCAGAGTGGTGTGAGGCTGGAGTATCGACTCCCAGTGGTTGAGTGTTCCGGCAGACACAGTGGTAAACACACCACTAAGTCACTCGCCAACGCTATGGATTTCTCAGGACTCGTGTCGGTGTGGTCCAGAAAAAAATACATTGACGTTTTTCACCTTTCTGAATATTTCACATTCATTGTGTTACAGTTAAGAAATGTAGACGAGTCCTTCGCGAAAACTGGGTACAATCTATATAATACGTAAAGCATATTTCGCGTACATCACAGCAGATTGCTAATTATATTTCATTTATTACGAACATATCACAAAGCAGAGTGTAAATATATCAAACGTATATCACATACCTGAGGCCAAAGTATAGCTTAGCAAGAGTGAAATATAGAATAATAGGTTACAATAAAGTGACTGGAACAGTTCATCAAGACCCATTAATGAAGCTCTGGTCCCTCATGGGCCCTTTCTAAACTACTGGGTCTTCTCTGCTCTTCTTGCCCCAGTCATGACTTGACAATGGCCCACGAGTGATCGAAAGGCCGTCAAAAGTGAGGGTTTTTGACGAAGCCATGCCATGTAGATTTTGTACACAATTCTTGAGTTATAATAAGATGTATTTCTCATCAGCCCCAGCAGAGAAGGCATAATATACATTCTCCTCTGGCCACCAGGAACAAGCAGATTAAGCGCAGATGTATACTCCCCCCCATTCAGAGCAGAGGGATATACTGCCTCGTAGATATACCTCAGCAGAATACACATTACATTTTGGGATATTTATGAGAGAGCTAGAAAGATATATCGGATAAGGGGATTGAGATTTGTGTACTCGCCTAATTGCACTCTGCTAGTTGCATTCACCTAATTGTAGTTGCAAGGGTCGAGTCTCTGCTCCTAGCCTCACCTTTTCACTGGCCGCTACTGGGTTCACACACTTGCGGCTGCACGAGCTCCATCGTACCTGTTCTTAAAGCTATTTATGGATCCTGCCTCTTCCACTTCGCTGACATCTGTAAAGTCTGAAGGATTTCCTAACATCCATGTGACTCGTCTGTGTTTTTAACTTCCAATTGTGACTGTGTGTGTGTGTGTAGAGGAGAGTGTAGAGAGAGAGAGAGAGAGAGAGAGAGAGAGAGAGAGAGAGAGAGAGGCTGTGTGTGTCCCTTCGCTATTTAATTATATATATATATATATATATATATATATATATATATATATATATATATATATATATATATATATATATATATATATATATAAACACTTTATCCTGATTCTTCTTTTCTCCATCATAACTCTACATTACAACTTTCCCTCTCTCCACCACAAGTTTTCCTCTCTTCGTCAGTATTATCTCTCCAACACACCTCTCCCTCTCTTTCCCCTCCACTACTCTCCACCATAGCTCTGCAACACAGCCCTCTCCAACACAGTCCTCTCTAACACAGCCCTCCCCAACACAGCCCTATCCAACACAGCCCTCTCCAACACTGCCCTCTCCAACACTGCCCTCTCCAACACAGCCCTCTCCAACACAGCTCTCTCCAACACAACAATATCCAACACAGCCCTCTCCAACACAGCCCTTTCCAACACAGTCCCTCTTGCCTCTGCTGGTGGACAAACCCTGTGTTGTGCAAATTCTAAATTCACTCGCATTGTTGCTTTCCGGACGAATACGTAGCAGTGTATACAGCGGAAGACATGCAGCTCTCACTCTAATAACACCTATCTCTTTCCTCTCTCTCTCTCTCTCTCTCTCTCTCTCTCTCTCTCTCTCTCTCTCTCTCTCTCTCTCTCTCTCTCTCTCTCTCTCTCTCTCTCTCTCTCTCTCTCCTTATAGCTTTCTCTTTATCTCTTTCATTAGTGTTAAATGAACTTAGTGTACATTAGTTTTTACTCTTCTAGTACCGGGTAGGGCCCTCCTATGCCAGAAGAGCAGCCTCAGTTCTTGGTGGCATCGATTCAGCTAGCTGCTGGAAACATTGCTTAGAGATCCTGGTACATATTAACATAGCATCACACAGTTGCTGCTGATTTGTCGCCTGTACATTCATGCTTTGAATCTCCCGTTCCACTACATCTCAAAAGTTTACGCCATATTCTTACTCTACCATCTGCATGTCGTAACAGAAATTGCGATTGGCATGTGCCCACTGTAGTCTCAGTTTCCTGTTCTTATCTGATAGGAGTGGAACCCGGTATAGTCTTATGCTGCTGTAACCCATCCACTTCAAGGTTCGACTTGTGCGTTCACAGATGCTCTTCTGCATACCACTGTTGTAACGCGTGGTTATTTGAGTTACTGTCACCTTCCTATCAGCTTGAACTACTCTGATCATTCTCCTCTGACCTCTCTCATTAACCAGGCGTTTTCGCCCACAGAACTTGCCCTCATTCTCCGTAAACTCTAATGACTATTGTGTGAAAATCCCAGGAGATCAGCAATTGGAGATACTCAAACCACCGCGTCTGTCTGGCACCAACAATCATTCCACAATTAAAGTCACTTTGATCAAGTTCCTTTCCCCATACTTATGTTCAGTTTGAACAACAAATGAACCTCTTGATCATGTCTAAATGCTTTTAGGCAGCGAGGTTCTGCCACGTGATTGGCTCATTAATGAGCAGGTGTGCAGGTGTGCCAAATAAAGTGACCAATGAGTGTGTGTGCGTATATATGTGTGTATATACTATATATATATATATATATATATATATATATATATATATATATATATATATATATATATATATATATATATATAATATATATATATGGGCTGGGTTATATAAATTATAAACGTTAATAAAGCACATAGTGGCCCTTGTGACATTTTTCTTTATTTTCACATTAAATAATTTTTCGGCTTTTGTTCACATTCTTATTTCATACAGAAAATCTCTCGTCCAGTGTAAGAGTTTTATTTTGCCGTCGCAGTTTTTATAGTTTCCAGGTTGTTCGTTCATGTGGAGCTCCATCGAGAGCTTTATTAAACTCTATATAAAAGCAATCTGGTCTTCCATTTATTTCTTAACATTATTGTGTACTGTAATGTATTTTTGCTGCTCCTGGAACTGTTTGCTACCACTTTTTTCTCAAGTATTTTATCCACTTTTCTCTAATGGATTTTTTTTGCACTGTGTTGTGTGTGTGTGTGCGCGCGCGCGCGTTTGTGTGTAATCTTCATGTGTACACGAAACAGACAGGCATCAGTGTTGCAGGTACCAGTGTTACAGGTACCAGTGTTACAGGTACCAGTGTTACAGGTACCAGTGTTACAGGCACCAGTGTTACTGGTACTAGTGCTACCGGTATCAGTGTTATAAGTACCAGTGTTAATGGTACCAATGTTACAGATACCAGTGTTATAGATACCATTGTTACAGGTACCAGTGTTACAGGTACCACAGTTACTGGAACCATTCTAACAGGTACCATGTTATAAGTATCAGTGTTACTGGTACCAGTGTTACAGATACCAGTGTTACAGGTACAAGTGTTACAGGTACCAGTGTTACAGGTACCAGTGTTACAGGCACCAGTGTTACTGGTACTAGTGCTACCGGTATCAGTGTTATAAGTACCAGTGTTAATGGTACCAGTGTTACAGATACCAGTGTTATAGATACCATTGTTACAGGTACCAGTGTTACAGGTACCATTGTTACAGGTACCAGTGTTACAGGCATCAGTGATGCTCCTGCGACCTTTAACAAACCACGAAGTAATATTTCTTCACTCACTTCCATCATATTAACCCGTTAAGATTAACAAATAATATTAATCCATTAATAAAAATTAACAGGTAATATCACAAAGGTATATAATTTTTGTTTCGTGTACTGAAGATGGTAACGATGAACCAGCGCTACGCTTCACCCAGGCAACGTCTGGCCTCAAACAAATGAAGTGTATCGCTGAACGCGTGTTGAATAACATACGTTGGATAGATGTAGAGATGTCTTTTTTTTTCTTCGATATTCTTTCATTCTCTTGCGCTCTTTGCCGCTCATTTCTTCCCCGTGCGCTCTTCCCATGCGTCTTTTTTTATCGTTGTGCTGCTTCCTTGCGCTGTGCCTGACAGTAAGTTAACAAGCTGCACTCTTTAGCAGGGACGGATCTACTGTGAAACTAATGAAGCTTAAGCTTCAGGGGCCCTAATGTCAGAGGCGCTCCGGAAGCACCTTCAGTCCACATTGCCTAAGAATTTTGGATGTACTGTACGAGAAGTTTTTTTTTTAAATAATATAAATAATAATATAGTGTAATTCAGTACAAATTAATAGTTGAAAGAAAAATTATAAGGCTGGTTGTGAAGGTGACCCCATAACAGTTCAAGCTTCAGGGACCTTAAACTGCAGGTCGGCCACTGCTCTCTCGGTTTTTCCTGTGGGTCGGCCACTGCTCTCCCGGTTTTTCCTGTGGGTCGGCCACTGCTCTCCCGGTTTTTCCTGTGGGTCGGCCACTGCTCTCCCGGTTTTTCCTGTGGGTCGGCCACTGCTCTCCCGGTTTTTCCTGTGGGTCGGCCACTGCTCTCCCGGTTTTTCATGTGGGTTGGCCACTGCTCTCCCGGTTTTTCCTGTGGGTCGGCCACTGCTCTCCCGGTTTTTCCTGTGGGTCGGCCACTGCTCTCCCGGTTTTTTCTGTGGGTTCGTTATTGCGTGTCCTTGTTTCCTGCAGCTTAACTGGGGACACTCATGGCCTTTTTGGCGTATGAATAGCGAGTGAAGTTTACGTTGGTCAAGGATAGACAAAGTTCTCCTGGGGACGGATCCATCTTGCATCCTCACAGTATTCAAATCACAACACTCTGGAGATTTTTCTCTACACACAAGAAAACTCCATCAAAATTAAATCCCTTTCTGAAATGTGACCTTTTTTTCCCATTTCTGAGTGATGGCCAAAATTTGGTGTGCTGACATATGTATGGGTTTGCTAATTTGAGTACGCAGAGCCAGTATGGAGCCCGTATGTGATGACAGATGTTGAGAAATTCGAGAAAGTTTCGGAGGTGACAGAATTGAGCTGGAAGGAAAGACGAAAGAAGCATATCATACAAACCTTATAAGAAACATGTACCAGGCGAGACATGATTACTACGTAGAAGATACCCAGAGGACGTGAGGGAGTGGATAAGGAGAGTGATGCGCGAAACATAGGGGCGAGGGTGGCATAGAAGGCAGATTAAGCCATAGGTAAGCCAGCTAAGCCACAGGGAAGGTATTAAATACTTCTCGAGTCTTCGAATGGTAAACAAAATAAAGAACGTCAGTAATATAAACAGTAAGAATAACAAGAACAAGAACGTCAGCAATATAAACAGTAAGAATAACAAGAACAAGAACGTCAGTAATATAAAAAAGTAAGAATAACAAGAACAAGAACGTCAGCAATATAAACAGTAAGAATAACAAGAACAAGAACGTCAGTAATAAAACAGTAAGAATAACAAGAACAAGAACGTCAGCAATATAAACAGTAAGAATAACAAGAACAAGAACGTCAGCAATATAAACAGTAAGAATAACAAGAACAAGAACGTCAGCAATATAAACAGTAAGAAGAACAAGAACAAGAACGTCAGCAATATAAACAGTAAGAATAACAAGAACAAGAACGTCAGCAATATAAACAGTAAGAATAACAAGAACAAGAACGTCAGCAATATAAACAGTAAGAATAACAAGAACAAGAACGTCAGTAATATAAACAGTAAGAAGAACAAGAACAAAACGTCAGTAATATAAACAGTAAGAATAACAAGAACAAAACGTCAGCAATATAAACAGTAAGAATAACAAGAACAAGAACGTCAGCAATATAAACAGTAAGAAGAACAAGAACAAGAACGTCAGCAATATAAACAGTAAGAATAACAAGAACAAGAACGTCAGCAATATAAACAGTAAGAATAACAAGAACAAGAACGTCAGCAATATAAACAGTAAGAAGAACAAGAACAAGAACGTCAGCAATATAAACAGTAAGAATAACAAGAACAAGAACGTCAGCAATATAAACAGTAAGAATAACAAGAACAAGAACGTCAGTAATATAAACAGTAAGAATAACAAGAACAAGAACGTCAGTAATATAAACAGTAAGAATAACAAGAACAAGAACGTTAGTAATATAAACAGTAAGAATAACAAGAACAAGAACGTCAGTAATATAAACAGTAAGAATAACAAGAACAAGAACGTCAGTAATATAAACAGTAAGAATAACAAGAACAAGAACGTCAGCAATATAAACAGTAAGAATAACAACAAGAACGTCAGTAATATAAACAGAAAGAATAACAAGAACAAGAACGTCAGTAATATAAACAGTAAGAATAACAAGAACAAGAACGTTAGTAATATAAACAGTAAGAATAACAAGAACAAGAACGTCAGTAATATAAACAGTAAGAATAACAAGAACAAGAACGTCAGCAATATAAACAGTAAGAATAACAAGAACAAGAACGTCAGCAATATAAACAGTAAGAATAACAAGAACAAGAACGTCAGTAATATAAACAGTAAGAATAACAAGAACAAGAACGTCAGCAGTATAAACAGTAAGAATAACAAGAACGTCAGCAATATAAACAGTAAGAATAACAAGAACAAGAACGTCAGCAATATAAACAGTAAGAATAACAAGAACAAGAACGTCAGCAATATAAACAGTAAGAATAACAAGAACAAGAACGTCAGCAATATAAACAGTAAGAATAACAAGAACAAGAACGTCAGTAATATAAACAGTAAGAATAACAAGAACAAGAACGTCAGCAATATAAACAGTAAGAAGAACAAGAACGTCAGCAATATAAACAGTAAGAATAACAAGAACAAGAACGTCAGTAATATAAACAGTAAGAATAACAAGAACAAGAACGTCAGCAATATAAACAGTAAGAATAACAAGAACAAGAACGTCAGTAATATAAACAGTAAGAATAACAAGAACAAGAACGTGCAGCAATATAAACAGTAAGAATAACAAGAACAAGAACGTCAGCAATATAAACAGTAAGAATAACAAGAACAAGAACGTCAGCAATATAAACAGTAAGAATAACAAGAACAAGAACGTCAGTAATATAAACAGTAAGAAGAACAAGAACAAGAACGTCAGTAATATAAACAGCAAGAATAACAAGAACAAGAACGTCAGTAATATAAACAGTAAGAATAACAAGAACAAGAACGTCAGTAATATAAACAGTAAGAATAACAAGAACAAGAACGTCAGCAATATAAACAGTAAGAATAACAAGAACAAGAACGTCAGCAATATAAACAGTAAGAAGAACAAGAACAAGAACGTCAGCAATATAAACAGTAAGAATAACAAGAACAAGAACGTCAGTAATATAAACAGTAAGAATAACAAGAACGTCAGCAATATAAACAGTAAGAATAACAAGAACAAGAACGTCAGCAATATAAACAGTAAGAATAACAAGAACAAGAGCGTCAGTAATATAAACAGTAAGAATAACAAGAACAAGAACGTCAGTAATATAAACAGTAAGAATAACAAGAACAAGAACGTCAGCAATATAAACAGTAAGAATAACAAGAACAAGAACGTCAGTAATATAAACAGTTAAGAATAACAAGAACAAGAACGTCAGTAATATAAACAGTAAGAATAAGAACAAGAAACGTCAGCAATATAAACAGTAAGAATAAGAACAAGAACGTCAGTAATATAAACAGTAAGAATAACAAGAACAAGAACGTCAGTAATATAAACAGTAAGAATAAGAACAAGAACGTCAGCAATATAAACAGTAAGAATAACAAGAACAAGAACGTCAGCAATATAAACAGTAAGAAGAACAAGAACAAGAACGTCAGCAATATAAACAGTAAGAATAACAAGAACAAGAACGTCAGTAATATAAACAGTAAGAATAACAAGAACGTCAGCAATATAAACAGTAAGAATAACAAGAACAAGAACGTCAGCAATATAAACAGTAAGAATAACAAGAACAAGAGCGTCAGTAATATAAACAGTAAGAATAACAAGAACAAGAACGTCAGTAATATAAACAGTAAGAATAACAAGAACAAGAACGTCAGCAATATAAACAGTAAGAATAACAAGAACAAGAACGTCAGTAATATAAACAGTAAGAATAACAAGAACAAGAACGTCAGTAATATAAACAGTAAGAATAAGAACAAGAACGTCAGCAATATAAACAGTAAGAATAAGAACAAGAACGTCAGTAATATAAACAGTAAGAATAACAAGAACAAGAACGTCAGTAATATAAACAGTAAGAATAAGAACAAGAACGTCAGCAATATAAACAGTAAGAATAACAAGAACAAGAACGTCAGTAATATAAACAGTAAGAATAACAAGAACAAGAACGTCAGCAATATAAACAGTAAAGAATAACAAGAACAAGAACGTCAGTAATATAAACAGTAAGAATAACAAGAACAAGAACGTCAGTAATATAAACAGTAAGAATAACAAGAACAAGAACGTCAGCAATATAAACAGTAAGAATAACAAGAACAAGAACGTCAGTAATATAAACAGTAAGAATAACAAGAACAAGAACGTCAGTAATATAAACAGTAAGAATAACAAGAACAAGAACGTCAGCAATATAAACAGTAAGAATAACAAGAACAAGAACGTCAGCAATATAAACAGTAAGAATAACAAGAACAAGAACGTCAGCAATATAAACAGTAAGAATAACAAGAACAAGAACGTCAGCTAATATAAACGTAAGAATAACAAGAACAAGAACGTCAGTAATATAAACAGTAAGAATAACAAGAACAAGAACGTCAGCAATATAAACAGTAAGAATAACAAGAACAAGAACGTCAGTAATATAAACAGTAAGAATAACAAGAACAAGAACGTTAGTAATATAAACAGTAAGAATAACAAGAACAAGAACGTCAGTTAAGTAAACAGTAAGAATAACAAGAACAAGAACGTCAGCAATATAAACAGTAAGAAGATAACAAGAACAAGAACGTCAGAATATAAACAGTAAGAATAACAAACAAGAACGTCAGTAATATAAACAGTAAGAATAACAAGAACAAGAACGTCAGCAATATAAACAGTAAGAATAACAAGAACAAGAACGTCAGCAATATAAACAGTAAGAATAACCAGAACAAGAACGTCAGTAATATAAACAGTAAGAATAACAAGAACAAGAACGTCAGCAATATAAACAGTAAGAATAACAAGAACAAGAACGTCAGTAATATAAACAGTAAGAATAACAGAACAAGAACGTCAGCAATATAAACAGTAAGAATAACAAGAACAAGAACGTCAGCAATATAAACAGTAAGAATAACAAGAACAAGAACGTCAGCAATATAAACAGTAAGAATAACAAGAACAATAAAGAAAGAAATAATAGTAACAATGTAAAATATCTACAAAAATTCCACATTTTTTAATATGTAGGAGATGAAAAATAAAGTTAATCATCTTTACTGTGTAATAAATATATTAGATTATTTTAGTTGATAACTGGGAGCAAAAATTACTTTTAGAGCTGAGAAAAATGTAATTTGTGTGGCTAGCTATTCTGTTTCTCTTTCTCTGTTTATCTATCTGTCTGTCTGTCTATCTGTCTATCTCCTCTGACTAGATGACTTCAGGTTACAGTACTATTAACAGTTTAGTATTCTGTTATCTGTCTAAAGTTCCTGTCTCTTTCTCTGTCTATCTATCTACCTATATATCTGTCTATCTATCTCTCTTCAATTTAGAGTACTATTGGCATTTTAGTCTTCTGTTATCTAAAATTTTTTTTCTCTCACTCTTATCTATCTCTCTCTATCTCTCTACCTTTCTCTACTAAGTATTGGCACTGAGAGGCATCATGGTGCCACTTTGTCGCTGTGAATCACGTTAATGGCTCACCAGCCACCACATTTCTGCGCACCAATTTAATCAAGAAATAACTGTTTATTTTCCCCAGAAGGAGAGGGAGTTAATTCAAGGTTTTTAATAAGAGTTTATTCTAGGGATCAGTAAGGTTTATAGTAAGAGTTTTGTTCAGGGATCAGTAAGGTTTATAGTAAGAGTTTTGTTCAGGGGTCAGTAAGGTCTTTAGTAAGAGTTTTGTTCAGGGGTCAGTAAGGTCTTTACTAACAGTTTTGTTCAGGGATCAGTAAGGTCTTTAGTAAGAGTTTTGTTCAGGGGTCAGTAAGGTTTATAGTAAGAGTTTTGTTCAGGGGTCAGTAAGGTCTTTAGTAAGAGTTTTG
This sequence comes from Cherax quadricarinatus, assembly GCF_026875155.1. Taxonomy (NCBI): domain Eukaryota; kingdom Metazoa; phylum Arthropoda; class Malacostraca; order Decapoda; family Parastacidae; genus Cherax; species Cherax quadricarinatus. Next base: position 21,041,451 of record NC_069450.1, read on the forward strand.
TTCAGGGATCAGTAAGGTCTTTAGTAAGAGTTTTGTTCAGGGGTCAGTAAGGTCTTTAGTAAGAGTTTTGTTCAGGGATCAGTAAGGTCTTTAGTAAGAGTTTTGTTCAGGGGTCAGTAAGGTCTTTAGTAAGAGTTTTGTTCAGGGGTCAGTAAGGTTTATAGTAAGAGTTTTGTTCAGGGTCAGTAAGGTCTTTAGTAAGAGTTTTGTTCAGGGTCAGTAAGGTCTTTAGTAAGAGTTTTGTTCAGGGTCAGTAAGGTTTATAGTAAGAGTTTTGTTCAGGGATCAGTAAGGTCTTTAGTAAGAGTTTTGTTCAGGGGTCAGTAAGGTTTATAGTAAGAGTTTTGTTCAGGGATCAGTAAGGTCTTTAGTAAGAGTTTTGTTCAGGGGTCAGTAAGGTCTGTTAGTAAGAGTTTTGTCAGGGGTCAGTAAGGTTTATAGTAGAGTTTTGTTCAGGGTCAGTAAGGTCTTTAGTAAGAGTTTTGTTCAGGGGTCAGTAAGGTCTTTAGTAAGAGTTTTGTTCAGGGGTCAGTAAGGTTTTTAGTAAAGTTTTGTTCAGGGATCATAAGGCTTTATGATTTTGTTCAGGGTCAGTAAGGTCTTTAGTAAGAGATTTGTCAGGGTCGTAAGGTCATTAGTAGATTTTGTTCAGGAATCAGTAAGGTCTTTAGTAAGAGTTTTGTTCAGGGGTCAGTAAGGTTTATAGTAAGAGTTTTGTTCAGGGGTCAGTAAGGTTTATAGTAAGAGTTTTGTTCAGGGGTCAGTAAGGGTTTTTAGTAAGAGTTTTGTTCAGGGTCAGTAAGGTTTTATAGTAAGAGTTTTGTTCAGGGGTCAGTAAGGTTTATAGTAAGATGTTTTGTTCAGGGGTCAGTAAGGTTTATAGTAAGAGTTTTGTTCAGGGGTCAGTAAGGGTCAGTAAGGTCTTTACTAAGAGTTTTGTTCAGGGGTCAGTAAGGTCTGTAGTAAGAGTTTTGTTCAGGGGTCAGTAAGGTTTATAGTAAGAGTTTCTTCTAGGGGTCAGCAAGTTTATTTAAACGTTTCGTTCAGGGATCAATAAGTTTATATTTTCCTCTCATACATATATCTGGCAAGACAGCAGTTGAAGGAATGATTTTTTTTATCTACCTTAGAGGCAAAAAAACAATGGTTCGAGGCCACACTCCTGGACGCACATGTTTTATGTAGATTTACACAAGGATAACTATCTTAAGTTAAACAATGTGACTTATCTTAAGTTAAACAATGTGACTTATCTCCATTGAGGGTCAGACCTTGAGAGGCAGAAAGAAGGAAGGAAGAAAGGAAGGTAGGAGAGTGACGGGGGGATAAGAAAGGAAGTGATGGAAGGAGAGTGGGAGTGATGGAATGAATTGTGGAGTGAGAGGAGAGGAAGTGGAGGGAGGGAGGGAGGAATGGAGAGATGGAGGGAGGGATGGAGGGAGGGAGATAGCAAGGAAGTTTCGTGTCTGTAATATAATTTTTCGCTACACCTGTGATGAAACTGGAGCGACATTTTTCAAAATGGAAGTTTTTCTCGTGTACTCTTTTACAACTGGAGGAAGGTAGCAGGAAGGAGGGGGGAGGAGGGAGGTAAGAGGAGGAAGGCAGCAGGAAGGAGGGGGGGAGGGAGGTAAGAGGAGGAAGGCAGCAGGAAGGAGGGGGGGAGGGAGGTAAGAGGAGGAAGGCAGCAGGAAGGAGGGAGGGAGGGAGGTAAGAGGAGGAAGGCAGCAGGAAGGAGGGGGGGAGGGAGGTAAGAGGAGGAAGGCAGCAGGAAGGAGGGGGGGAGGGAGGTAAGAGGAGGAAGGCAGCAGGAAGGAGGGAGGGAGGGAGGTAAGAGGAGGAAGGCAGCAGGAAGGAGGGGGGGGGGAGGAGGTAAGAGGAGGAAGGCAGCAGGAAGGAGGGGGGGAGGGAGGTAAGAGGAGGAAGGCAGCAGGAAGGAGGGAGGGAGGGAGGTAAGAGGAGGAAGGCAGCAGGAAGGAGGGGGGGAGGGAGGATAAGAGGAGGAAGGCAGCAGGAAGGAGGGGGGAGGAGGGAGGTAAGAGGAGGAAGGCAGCAGGAAGGAGGGGGGGAGGGAGGTAAGAGGAGGAAGGCAGCAGGAAGGAGGGGGGGAGGGAGGTAAGAGGAGGAAGGCAGCAGGAAGGAGGGAGGGAGGGAGGTAAGAGGAGGAAGGCAGCAGGAAGGAGGGGGGAGGGAGGTAAGAGGAGGAAGGCAGCAGGAAGGAGGGGGGGAGGGAGGTAAGAGGAGGAAGGCAGCAGGAAGGAGGGAGGGGAGGGAGGTAAGAGGAGGAAGGCAGCAGGAAGGAGGGGGGGAGGGAGGTAAGAGGAGGAAGGCAGCAGGAAGGAGGGGGGAGGAGGGAGGTAAGAGGAGGAAGGCAGCAGGAAGGAGGGGGGGGAGGGAGGTAAGAGGAGGAAGGCAGCAGGAAGGAGGGGGGGAGGGAGGTAAGAGGAGGAAGGCAGCAGGAAGGAGGGGGAGGAGGGAGGTAAGAGGAGGAAGGCAGCAGGAAGGAGGGGGGGGAGGGAGGTAAGAGGAGGAAGGCAGCGGGAAGGAGGGGGGGAGGGAGGTAAGAGGAGGAAGGCAGCAGGAAGGAGGGGGGAGGAGGGAGGTAAGAGGAGGAAGGCAGCAGGAAGGAGGGGGGGAGGGAGGTAAGAGGAGGAAGGCAGCAGGAAGGAGGGGGGGGAGGGAGGTAAAGGAGGAAGGCAGCAGGAAGGAGGGGGAGGAGGGAGGTAAGAGGAGGAAGCAGCAGGAAGGAGGGGGGGAGGGAGGTAAGAGGAGGAAGGCAGCAGGAAGGAGGGGGGGAGGGGGAGGTAAGAGGAGGAAGGCAGCAGGAAGGAGGGGGGGAGGGAGGTAAGAGGAGGAAGGCAGCAGGAAGGAGGGGGAGGAGGGAGGTAAGAGGAGGAAGGCAGCAGGAAGGAGGGGGGAGGAGGGAGGTAAGAGGAGGAAGGCGCAGGAAGGAGGGGGAGGAGGGAGGTAAGAGGGGAAGGCAGCAGGAAGGAGGGGGAGGAGGGAGGTAAGAGGAGGAAGGCAGCAGGAAGGAGGGGGGAGGAGGGAGGTAAGAGGAGGAAGGCAGCAGGAAGGAGGGGGAGGAGGGAGGTAAGAGGAGGAAGGCAGCAGGAAGGAGGGGGAGGAGGGGAGGTAAGAGGAGGAAGGCAGCAGGAAGGAGGGGGAGGAGGGAGGTAAGAGGAGGAAGGCAGCAGGGAAGGAGGGGGAGGAGGGAGGTAAGAGGAGGAAGGCAGCAGGAAGGAGGGGGAGGAGGGAGGTAAGAGGAGGAAGGCAGCAGGAAGGAGGGGGGAGGAGGGAGGGTAAGAGGAGGAAGGCAGCAGGAAGGAGGGGGGAGGAGGGAGGTAAGAGGAGGAAGGCAGCAGGAAGGAGGGGGGAGGAGGGAGGTAAGAGGAGGAAGGCAGCAGGAAGGAGGGGAGGAGGGAGGTAAGAGGAGGAAGGCAGCAGGAAGGAGGGGGGGAGGGAGGTAAGAGGAGGAAGGCAGCAGGAAGGAGGGGGGAGGGAGGTAAGAGGAGGAAGGCAGCAGGAAGGAGGGGGGAGGGAGGTAAGAGAAGGAAGGCAGCAGGAAGGAGGGGGAGGAGGGAGGAAAGATGAGGAAGGCAGCAGGAAGGAGGGGGGAGGAGGGAGGTAAGAGGAGGAAGGCGCAGGAAGGAGGGGGGAGGAGGGAGGAAGAGGAGGAAGGCAGCAGGAAGGAGGGGGGAGGAGGAGGTAAGAGGAGGGAGGCAGCAGGAAGGAGGGAGGGAGGAGAGAGGCAAGAGGAGGAAGGCAGCAGGAAGGAGGGAGGGAGGAGAGAGAAGAGGAGGAAGGCAGCGGGAAGGAGGGAGGGAGGAGAGAGGCAAGAGGAGGAAGGCAGCAGGAAGGAGGGAGGGAGGAGAGAGGCAAGAGGAGGAAGGCAGCAGGAAGGAGCAGGAAGAAAATCATCAAGTGGGACACTCCAGGTGCTTTGACTCGTGATATTTATATAGCATAAGATTATTGAGAGATGAGGATAATATAAAATTATAGATGCAGGAGGGTAAGATTATTATAGATACAAAAGTATAATATAAGATTACAGATGCGGGAGGATAATATAAAATTATAGAAGCATGAGGAGATGACGATATCTTTGTATTATGTGCTAAATTATCGTGTTAGAAACACCCTCTCTCTCTCTCTCTCTCTCTCTCTCTCTCTCTCTCTCTCTCTCTCTCTTTCTCTCTCTCTCTCTCTCTCTCTCTCTCTCTCTCTCTCTCGTGTGTGTGTGTGTGTACTCACCGGTTTGTACAGTACTCAAAGAACTGTCTTTACAGTGGGGGGGGGGGGAAGGTGATCGAGACTTAGCTCCTGGCCTAGCCTCCTAGAACACCTTGATCGGCATCACTGACTTATAATTTCTACTCTTGAAGCTGTGTATTGGGTTTGCCTCCACCACTGCCTCTTGCAAGTCATTCCACTTTGCAACCAGCCTTGGTCTAAAAAAATACTTCCTTGCATCCTTGTGGCTCATCTGTGTCTTCAGCTTCCGCCTGTGTTCTCTGGTATGGTTTGTGTCCTCTTGATCCTGGTCCTCTTAATTCAGTCTGTTCCTATCTGCTCAGCCAGTTCCCTTTAATTTTTGTATGTCATGATCAGATCTTCCTTGTCCCTCTCTCTCAGGGTCGTCAGGTTTGGTTCCTTCAACCGCTCCTCATATGGCATTTGGTTCACTTCTGGTACTAATCTAGTTGCAAACCTCTGGATTTTTTCGAGTTTCATGTGCCTAACTATGTGTGGGCTCTGTGCTGGGGCTGCTTACGCGGTGGTCTGTCACTCGAACATAGGTCGTGTAAAGAATGCTGGCGGATTTTATGTTAAAGTTCCCAAATGCTGTCGTGAGGTTTGCTAATCTTGCATATACCGCTGATGTTGTATGGTTGATTTGTATTTCTGGAGATATTCATAGAGTTATATTCATTAAAAGTCCCCTTCACTCAGCTATATTTGCAGCTTCTCTCCGTCTGTGCTATACTTAAGTGTCCGCTCTGCCCTCTTCAAAACGCATGACATTGTATTTGCTTGGGTTTCAATCAATAATTCACTTGTGTAACCACATCTCCAGTCTGGAGTTTATCACTGTCCTTTCCTGTTCTTATTCTTTTCATTAGTTCTACATCTTCAGAAAACAGTAAACACATAGGACTTATTCCTCTCTGGTACATCATACAAGTATATTATGAACAATAGTGGTCCTAACACTGATCCTTGAGGAACCCCACTCGTTACTCTTTCTCCTTACTGCTCTCTACATTTTATCATTTAGGTACTCCTTGACCACTAGAGCGCTTTGCCTTTCAATCCTGCTTATTTTTCTAATTTCTGGACTAATATCTGGTGTGGTACGGTACCAAATTCTTCTTTACAGTAATAGAAAATGGAATCCACCCAATCCTGTCTTTGTTTTATTACGGTGACTGTCGGAGTGTTTTGTTGCACTTGGCTAAACTAGCAGTGTTTTGATGCGTGTATGGCTGAACATGTCAGTGTTTCATCTCTGTGTTCAACGAAATTGGGACTTCCAACGAGGTCGATCCGTGAAGAACAAAGAGTCACAATACCGTGACTGGAACAATACACAAATAACCCGCACATAGGAGAGGAGCTTACGACGACGTTTTGATCCTACTTGGACCATTTACAAAGTCAAACTGACACAGAAGAATGTGGGGGCCAGTATATATAGGCTCCGTCACTCTTTTGTGTTAGTGTGACTTTGTAAATGGCCCAAATAGGACCGAAACATCGTCGTAAGCTTCTCTCTTCTATGCGCAGATTATGTGTGTAAGGTCGCTCGTTACTCGGCAACATTAAAAATGAGCAATAATTAGCTGTATTTCCAAGACTATATAATTCTTGATTCATTTGGATTCGTTCTTTGTGGAAAATTCTCGTCTTCATGTGCCATTTCAACTTCGATAATGAAAGGACGGTGGTGCCGTCAGCCGTCTCTAGCCGTCAGTAATTTGCAATGTTGCAAATATATTGCTTGTTCGTCCCTGGTAGTTTGTTCAGTGGGGTGGAGAGAGCGGGTTTTTTTCAGTGGGGTGGAAGGAGTGGGGAATTCGGTGGAGTTAATGGGGGAGGGGTTTTAGTGGGGTAGTGGTGTTTAGGGGGGGAAGAGGTTAGAGGTTAGACTCGCTAGAAAGAAAGAATAAACTACCGAAGCTTAATTTGCACACAGCTTAGTTTTTTGCTCTTCCATTATTTATGGCCCGAGTTGAGACGCGGTGTTGAGGTCTGTGTTTATTCTCCGAGTCAGGCGTTGTGAGGGAGTGCTGGTTGTGTTGTGAGGGGGCGCTGGTTGTGTTGTGAGGGGGCGCTGGTTGTGTTGTGAAAGAGTGTTGGTTGTGTTGTGAGAGTGTTGGTTGTGTTGTGAGGGAGTGTTGGTTTGTGTTGTAAGGGAGTGCTTTCTTGTGTTGTGAGGGAGTGCTGGTTGTGTTGTGAGGGAGCGTTTGGTTGTGTTGTGAGGGAGTGTTGCTTGTGTTGTGAGGGAGTGCTGGTTGTGTTGTGAGGGAGTGTTGGTTGTGTTGTGAGGGAGTGTTGCTTGTGTTGTGAGGGAGTGCTGGTTGTGTTGTGAGGAGTGCTGTTTGTGTTGTGAGGGAGTGCTGTTTGTGTTGTGAGGGAGCGTTGGTTGTGTTGTGAGGGAGTGTTGGTTGTTGTGAGGAAGTGCTGGTTGTGTTGTGAGGGAGTGTTGCTTGTGTTGTGAGGGGGCGCTGGTTGTGTTGTGAGGGAGTGCTGGTTGTGTTGTGAGGGAGTGCTGTTTGTGTTGTGAGGGAGTGCTGGTTGTGTTGTGAGGGAGTGCTGGTTGTGTTGTGAGGGAGTGCTGGTTGTGTTGTGAGGGAGTGCTGGTTGTGTTGTGAGGGAGTGCTGGTTGTGTTGTGAGGGGGCGCTGGTTGTGTTGTGAAAGAGTGTTGGTTGTGTTGTGAGAGTGTTGGTTGTATTGTGAGGGAGTGTTGGTTGTGTTGTGAAAGAGTGTTGGTTGTGTTGTGAGGGAGTGCTGGTTGTGTTGTGAGAGGAGTGCTGGTTGTGTTGTGAGGGAGTGCTGGTTGTGTTGTGAGGGAGTGCTGGTTGTGTTGTGAGGGAGTGCTGGTTGTGTTGTGAAAGAGTGTTGGTTGTGTTGTGAGAGTGTTGGTTGTGTTGTGAGGGAGTGCTGGTTGTGTTGTGAGGGAGTGCTGGTTGTGTTGTGAGGGGGCGCTGGTTGTGTTGTGAAAGAGTGTTGGTTGTGTTGTGAGAGTGTTGGTTGTGTTGTGAGGGAGTGCTGGTTGTGTTGTGAGGGAGTGCTGGTTGTGTTGTGAGGGAGTGTTGGTTGTGTTGTGAGGGAGTGCTGGTTGTGTTGTGAGGGGGCGTGGTTGTGTTGTGAAAGAGTGTTGGTTGTGTTGTGAGAGTGTTGGTTGTGTTGTGAGGGAGTGCTGGTTGTGTTGTGAGGGGGCGCTGGTTGTGTTGTGAAAGAGTGTTGGTTGTGTGTGGAGAGTGTTGGTTGTGTTGTGAGGGAGTGCTGGTTGTGTTGTGAGGGGGCGCTGGTTGTGTTGTGAAAGAGTGTTGGTTGTGTTGTGAGAGTGTTGGTTGTGTTGTGAGGGAGTGCTGGTTGTGTTGTGAGGGAGTGTTGGTTGTGTTGTGAGGGAGTGTTGCTTGTGTTGTGAGGGAGTGCTGGTTGTGTTGTGAGGGGGCGCTGGTTGTGTTGTGAAAGAGTGTTGGTTGTGTTGTGAGAGTGTTGGTTGTGTTGTGAGGGAGTGCTGGTGTGTTGTGAGGGAGTGTTGGTTGTGTTGTGAGGGAGTGTTTGCTTGTGTTGTGAGGGAGTGCTGGTTGTGTTGTGAGGGAGTGTTGTGAGGGAGTGCTGCTTGTGTTGTGAGGGAGTGCTGGTTGTGTTGTAAGGGAGTGTTGTGGGGAGTGCTGCTTGTGTTGTGAGGGAGTGCTGGTTGTGTTGTGAGGGAGTGTTGGTTGTGTTGTGAGGGAGTGCTGGTTGTGTTGTGAGGGGGCGTGGTTGTGTTGTGAAAGAGTGTTGGTTGTGTTGTGAGAGTGTTGGTTGTGTTGTGAGGGAGTGTTGGTTGTGTTGTGAGGGAGTGCTGGTTGTGTTGTGAGGGGGCGCTGGTTGTGTTGTGAAAGAGTGTTGGTTGTGTTGTGAGAGTGTTGGTTGTGTTGTGAGGGGAGTGTTGGTTGTGTTGTGAGGGAGTGCTTCTTGTGTTGTGAGGGAGTGCTGGTTGTGTTGTAAGGGAGTGTTGTGAGGGAGTGCTGCTTGTGTTGTGAGGGAGTGCTGGTTGTGTTGTGAGGGAGTGTTGGTTGTGTTGTGAGGGAGTGCTGGTTGTGTTGTGAGGGGCGCTGGTTGTGTTGTGAAAGAGTGTTGGTTGTGTTGTGAGAGCGTTGGTTGTGTTGTGAGGGAGTGTTGGTTGTGTTGTGAGGGAGTGCTGGTTGTGTTGTGAGGGGGCGCTGGTTGTGTTGTGAAAGAGTGTTGGTTGTGTTGTGGAGTGTTGGTTGTGTTGTGAGGGAGTGTTGGTTGTGTTGTGAGGGAGTGCTTCTTGTGTTGTGAGGGAGTGCTGCTTGTGTTGTGAGGGAGTGCTGGTTGTGTTGTAAGGGAGTGTTGTGAGGGAGTGCTGCTTGTGTTGTGAGGAGTGCTGGTTGTGTTGTGAGGGAGTGTTGGTTGTGTTGTGAGGGAGTGTTGCTTGTGTTGTGAGGGAGTGCTGTTTGTGTTGTGAGGGAGTGTTCCTTGTGTTGTGAGGGAGTGCTGGTTGTGTTGTGAGGGAGTGTTGGTTGTGTTGTGAGGGAGTGTTGGTTGTGTTGTGAGGGAGTGTTGGTTGTGTGAGGGAGTGTTGGTTGTGTTGTGAGGGAGTGTTGGTTGTGTTGTGAGGGAGTGTTGGTTGTGTTGTGAGGGAGTGTTGGTTGTGTTGTGAGGGAGTGCTGGTTGTGTTGTGAGGGAGTGCGGCTTGTGTTGCGAGTGTTGTGAGGGAGTGCTGGGTGTCTTGTGATGGAGTGCTAGTTGTGTTGTGAGGCAGTACTGTGTTGTGAGGCGGTACTGTGTTGTGAGGCGGTACTGACTGTGTTGTGAGGCAGTTCTGTGTTGTGAGGCGGTACTATGTTGTGAGGCAGTACTGTGTTGTGAGGCAGTACTGTGTTGTGAGGCGGTACTGACTGTGTTGTGAGGCAGTTCTGTGTTGTGAGGCGGTACTATGTTGTGAGGCAGTACTGTGTTGTGAGGCAGTACTGTGTTGTGAGGCGGTACTGACTGTGTTGTGAGGCAGTACTGTGTTGTGAGGCGGTACTGTGTTGTGAGGCAGTACTGTGTTGTGAGGCGGTACTGACTGTTGTGAGGCAGTACTGTGTTGTGAGGCAGTACTGTGTTGTGAGGCGGTACTGTGTTGTGAGGCGGTACTATGTTGTGAGGCAGTACTGTGTTGTGAGGCAGTACTGTGTTGTGAGGCGGTACTGACTGTGTTGTGAGGCAGTACTGTGTTGTGAGGCAGTACTGTGTCGTGAGGCGGTACTGACTGTTGTGAGGCAGTACTGTGTTGTGAGGCGGTACTGACTGTGTTGTGAGGCAGTACTGTGTTGTGAGGCGGTTCTGTGTTGTGAGGCAGTACTGTGTTGTGAGACAGTACTGTGTTGTGAGGCGGTTCTGTGTTGTGAGGCGGTACTATGTTGTGAGGCAGTACTGTGTTGTGAGGCAGTACTGTGTTGTGAGGCGGTACTGACTGTGTTGTGAGGCAGAGTACTGTGTTGTGAGGCGGTTCTGTGTTGTGAGGCGGTACTATGTTGTGAGGCAGTACTGTGTTGTGAGGCAGTACTGTGTTGTGATGCGGTACTGACTGTGTTGTGAGGCAGTACTGTGTTGTGAGGCGGTACTGACTGTGTTGTGAGGCAGTACTGTGTTGTGAGGCGGTTCTGTGTTGTGAGGCGGTACTATGTTGTGAGACAGTACTGTGTTGTGAGGCAGTACTGTGTTGTGAGGCGGTACTGACTGTGTTGTGAGGCAGTACTGTGTTGTGAGGCGGTACTGATTGTGTTGTGAGGCAGTACTGTGTTGTGAGGCGGTACTGACTGTGTTGTGAGGCAGTACTGTGTTGTGAGGCAGTACTGTGTTGTGAGGCGATACTATGTTGTGAGGCAGTACTGTGTTGTGAGGCAGTACTGTGTTGTGAGGCGGTACTGTGTTGTGAGGCGATACTATGTTGTGAGGCAGTACTGTGTTGTGAGGCAGTACTGTGTTGTGAGGCGGTACTGACTGTGTTGTGAGGCAGTACTGTGTTGTGAGGCGGTACTGTGTGAGGTAGTACTGTGTTGTGAGGCGGTACTGTGTTGTGAGGCAGTACTGTGTTGTGAGGCGGTACTGTGTTGTGAGGCGGTACTGACTGTGTTGTGAGGCAGTACTGTGTTGTGAGGCAGTACTGTGTTGTGAGGCGGTACTGTGTTGTGAGGCAGTACTGTGTTGTGAGGCGGTAATGACTGTTGTGAGGCGGAACTGTGTTGTGAGGCAGTACTGTGTTGTGAGGCGGTACTGACTGTTGTGAGGCAGTACTGTGTTGTGATGCAGTACTGTGTCGTGAGGCGGTACTGACTGTTGTGAGGCAGTCCTGTGTTGTGAGGCGGTACTGACTGTGTTGTGAGGCAGTACTGTGTTGTGAGGCGGTTCTGTGTTGTGAGGCGGTACTGATTGTGTTGTGAGGCAGTACTGTGTTGTGAGGCGGTATTGACTGTGTTGTGAGGCAGTACTGTGTTGTGAGGCGATACTATGTTGTGAGGCAGTACTGTGTTGTGAGGCAGTACTGTGTTGTGAGGCGGTACTGTGTTGTGAGGCGATACTATGTTGTGAGGCAGTACTGTGTTGTGAGGCAGTACTGTGTTGTGAGGCGGTACTGACTGTGTTGTGAGGCAGTACTGTGTTGTGAGGCGGTACTGTGTTGTGAGGCAGTACTGTGTTGTGAGGCGGTACTGGGTTGTGAGGCGGTACTATGTTGTGAGGGAGTACTGCGTTGTGAGGCAGTACTGTGTTGTGAGACAGTACTGTGTTGTGAGGCAGTACTGTGTTGTGAGGCGGTACTGTGTTGTGAGGCAGTACTGTGTTGTGAGGCGGTACTGTGTTGTGAGGCGGTACTACGTTGTGAGGCAGTACTGTGTTGTGAGGCAGTACTGTGTTGTGAGACAGTACTGTGTTGTGAGACGGTAATGACTGTTGTGAGGCGGTACTGTGTTGTGAGGCAGTACTGTGTTGTGAGGCAGTACTGTGTTGTGAGGCGGTACTGACTGTGTTGTGAGGCGGTACTGTGTTGTGAGGCAGTACTGTGTTGTGAGGCAGTACTGTGTTGTGAGGCTGTACTGACTGTTGTGAGGCAGTACTGTGTTGTGAGGCGGTACTGACTGTTGTGAGGCGGTACTGACTGTGTTGTGAGGTAGTACTGTGTTGTTAGGCGGTACTGACTGTGTTGTGAGGCAGTACTGTGTTGTGAGACAGTTCTGTGTTGTGAGGCGGTACTATGTTGTGAGGCAGTACTGTGTTGTGAGGCAGTACTGTGTTGTGAGGCAGTACTGTGTTGTGAGGCGGTACTGTGTTGTGAGACAGTACTGTGTTGTGAGGCAGTACTGACTGTTGTGAGGCGGTACTGTGTTGTGAGGCGGTACTATGTTGTGAGGCAGTACTGTGTTGTGAGGCAGTACTGTGTTGTGAGACAGTACTGTGTTGTGAGGCAGTACTGACTGTTGTGAGGCGGTACTGTGTTGTGAGGCGGTACTATGTTGTGAGGCAGTACTGTGTTGTGAGGCAGTACTGTGTTGTGAGGCAGTACTGTGTTGTGAGGCAGTACTGTGTTGTGAGGCAGTACTGTGTTGTGAGGCAGTACTGTGTTGTGAGGCAGTACTGACTGTTGTGAGGCGGTACTGTGTTGTGAGGTACTATGTTGTGAGGCAGTACTGTGTTGTGAGGCAGTACTGTGTTGTGAGGCAGTACTGTGATGTGAGGCAGTACTGTGTTGTGAGGCAGTACTGTGTTGTGAGACAGTACTGTGTTGTGAGGCAGTACTGTGTTGTGAGGCAGTACTGTGTTTGTGAGGCAGTACTGTGTTGTGAGACAGTACTGTGTTGTGAGGCAGTACTGTGATGTGAGGCAGTACTGTGATGTGAGGCAGTACTGTGTTGTGAGACAGTACTGTGTTGTGAGGCAGTACTGTGTTGTGAGGCAGTACTGTGTTGTGAGACAGTACTGTGTTGTGAGACAGTACTGTGTTGTGAGACAGTACTGTGTTGTGAGACAGTACTGTGTTGTGAGGCGGTACTGACTGTGTTGTGAGGCAGTACTGTGTTGTGAGACAGTACTGTGTTGTGAGGCAGTACTGACTGTTGTGAGGCGGTACTGTGTTGTGAGGCGGTACTATGTTGTGAGGCAGTACTGTGTTGTGAGGCAGTACTGTGTTGTGAGGCAGTACTGTGTTGTGAGGCAGTACTGTGTTGTGAGGCAGTACTGTGTTGTGAGGCAGTACTGTGTTGTGAGGCAGTACTGACTGTTGTGAGGCGGTACTGTGTTGTGAGGTACTATGTTGTGAGGCAGTACTGTGTTGTGAGGCAGTACTGTGTTGTGAGGCAGTACTGTGATGTGAGGCAGTACTGTGTTGTGAGGCAGTACTGTGTTGTGAGACAGTACTGTGTTGTGAGGCAGTACTGTGTTGTGAGGCAGTACTGTGTTGTGAGGCAGTACTGTGTTGTGAGACAGTACTGTGTTGTGAGGCAGTACTGTGATGTGAGGCAGTACTGTGATGTGAGGCAGTACTGTGTTGTGAGACAGTACTGTGTTGTGAGGCAGTACTGTGTTGTGAGGCAGTACTGTGTTGTGAGACAGTACTGTGTTGTGAGACAGTACTGTGTTGTGAGACAGTACTGTGTTGTGAGACAGTATTGTGTTGTGAGGCAGTACTGTGTTGTGAGACAGTACTGTGTTGTGAGACAGTACTGTGTTGTGAGACAGTACTGTGTTGAGACAGTACTGTGTTGTGAGGCAGTACTGTGTTGTGAGGCAGTACTGTGTTGTGAAGCAGTACTGTGTTGTGAGACAGTACTGTGTTGTGAGACAGTACTGTGTTGTGAGACAGTACTGTGTTGTGAGGCAGTACTGTGTTGTGAGGCAGTACTGACTATGGTATCAGTGGGTATCAGTGAGGATCAACTGGCTTACCGCTACTTTATATCTTGGTTAAACATGAAAATTAAATTTGCCAGCCCACTTCTTGTTGAGTGAGGAAGCGCTCTTACCTGCCCTCGGTGGACGGCATCGCCAGTAGACCTACGTCTCCGTAGATTGTGGATAAGGACACTATAGTACCTGGTTCCGGTAATTAGCTTGGTCAACATATTTTAACGTAATTGAGGTCATTAATGATGGATGGGATGGGTTTTGCAATGAGTAATTAAGACGCTTATTATGGTCATTTACCAGGCAATTCTTTGATGGTGAGCACTTGAGTTCCCACTCACACTGCTGTTGTCTTGATGACCAGCCCAGAGTGGCTCGGGGTGGTCACCTCATTGTTGGATCTCGTATATTATTAATTACATTAATGGACGTCCCGTAGCTCAATTGCTAGTGTACACAGTACTCACATTGAGGTCCGTAGTTCGATCCCCGGTATAGGTGGATAACACTAGGACGTGTTTCCTGAAGACACCTGCTGTCTCTGTTCACCTAGCAGTAAAATAGGTATCTGGGTCTTAGGCGACTGGTTTGGGTCGCATCCTGGGGACAAAATTGACCTAATTTGCTCGAAATGCTCTGCATAACAAGCGGCTTTCTATAAAATAGTATGTCATTGAAGTCAGCTAGGCCTGTATGCCTTGTACATGTTCTGATAGAAATAAACATTATTATTATTATTATTATTATTATTATTATTATTATTATTATTATTATTATTATTATTAATTGAAAATTGCTAAGCACATGAGGACCAAAGAAATGTTTGGCCTAGCACAGTGCACTCCAGTTCATCCTTTAGTCTAACAGACCTAGGAGTGACTCCTGTCTCCAAGCCTGACGCAGGTACTTGAAGCTCTGTGAATACTCGGGTCAGGCTGGGTTACAAGGTCAATTATGAACATTGATGTCAGCTAGGCTGGCCAGACGTCCTGCTTTTGAGCACTCTGTCCTCTGTCCTGCGTCGCCTCAAGCAGGACGTTAATTTGACTTTCTTTTTGGGGCCTGTCTAAGAAGGAATATATGAAGTACCTTACGGGAACTGTAAGCCACAATAACCATGGATGTATTTTTATTATAATTTTTATTATAATTTTATGTAGTTGCCATTGACAACACAACGCGTGAAGCCGCAGTGTACGTGTACGTGTACGTGTGGTCTGAGACAGTCTCTCGAAGGTCGCAGTGGGCAGTAAATGCTCAAGTTTATTAGAAAAAATACCGCAAAGTAGCATTTATCACATTATAGTGATATTTAACAAATAATTCTCCTAAGTATATTTTGTATATTTTCTTCAGCTTTTTATATATTTCAGCTCATCATAAAACTTGTTTAATTTAGGTTAAACCTCCAGGCTTGGTACTTTACTTAATAATTTATTAAATAATAGAAGTTGATAATTTGCGTATTTTGGTTTTTATATATATATATATATATATATATATATATAATAATATATATAATATATATATATATATTATTATATATGTTTATTATATATATATATATATATATGTGTGTGTGTGTGTGTGTCGAATAGGTATAGTTGGTCAATTAACAAAAACTCATTTAAAATTAAGTCTTTTCTAAAATTTTCTCTTATACGTTTAAAGATATATTTTTTTTTCATTTATGTTAATATAAAAATTAATGATTTTGTACCAAAAGAACCTTAGGAAACTTGCCTAACCTTATATAAAAGCGTAATTTAATTTAACCTAATCCAACTAAATATATTTTTATACAAGTTTACAATAATAATAAACCAGCAAAATGAAATATATTTTTTTCGTTAGGTCCAGAATGATTTTTCGAAATTATTCCATACACAAATTCTGGAAATGGCCACCCTAATGTCAGACAATAGTGAACACTGATGTCAGTCATGGTCTGTCGGGATTCCTGCTGTTGTTTGTGGTATACACCTTGGGGATCTCCAAGACATTGCATCGTTTCTTAATTTTAAGTGTCGTGAGGCTTTAAACCCGTGTGTTCATTTAGCGCAAGGCGTGTTCGAGGCTCGATCCTACGACCGTTTATCGCGGTGACAGACTACCATCAGAGCCAGGCTGTAGCAGAGGAGACTCAGGGCTTGTAGATGAAACATCAAGTTTTGTACATGGTTGGTTTAATGTTTGTATGTTGTGTGTATGGCAGTGCGGCCGTGTGTATGGAGGAGTGGTGGTATGTTTGACGGTGTGTGTATGACGGGAGTATGTTGGTGGGTATGACTTGAGTGTATGTTCTCCATTCCCAGGGCCAATAGTAACTACCTGTTTCCTTTGCTTTTTAATCCCATCCCTCCTTCCTTTCCTCTCCATCTTCCCTGTCCCCCTCTTCCTTCACTCCCTCTCTCCCCCCTCCTCTCCCTTCCTCCCCTCCCATCCCCCTCCTGACAGCGGAGGTTCTCGGTTCCTGGCTTCGAGTGCATCCTACATGAATCTCTCTCTCTCTCTCTCTCTCTCTCTCTCTCTCTCTCTCTCTCTCTCTTCTCTCTCTCCTTCTCTCTCTTTGTAATATTTCCCTGAAACATCAGACAGTTCTTCTTAATTTCTTCTGCTTCAGTATTTCCGGGAAGAAAAAAGAATGCAAGTCTTGCTACTTGTTAACTTTGAGCTTGCTGGAGGGGGAGTTATAGCTGGTGTGTGATGAGTGTTGTAGTGTTGTGGTGAGTGTTTAGTGTTGTGGTAGTGTTGTAGTGTTGTGTGAGGTTGTAGTGTTGTGGTGATGTTGTTATGTTGTGGTGAGTGGTGTGTAGTGTTGTGTGTTTGTTGTGTGAGTGTTGTAGTGTTGTTGGTAGTTGTTGTTAGTGTTTGTGGTGAGTGTTGTATGTTGTGGTGAGTGTTGTAGTGTTGTGGTGAGTTTAGTGTTGTGATGAGTGTTGTAGTGTGTGGTGAGTGTTGTGGTATTGTGGTGAGTGTTGTAGTGTTGTGAGTGTTGTAGTGTTGTGGTGAGTTTTAGTGTTGTGGTGAGTGTTGTATGTTGTGGTGAGTGTTGTAATGTTGTTGTGAGTGTTGTAGTGTTGTGGTGAGTGTTGTAGTGTTGTGGTGAGTGTTGTAGTGTTGTGGTGAGTTTTTGTAGTGTTGTGGTTTGTGGTGAGTGTTGTAGTGTTGTGGTGAGTGTTGTAGTGTTGTGGTGAATGTTGTAGTGTTGTGGTGAGTGTTGTAGTGTTGTGGTGAGTGTTGTAGTTTGTGGTGAATGTTGTGTGAGTGTTGGGGTGATGTTTGTAGTGTTGTGGTGAGTGTTGTAGTGTTGTGGTGTGTTGTAGTGTTGTGGTGAATGTTGTAGTGTTGTGGTGAGTGTTGTAGTGTTGTGGTGAGTGTTGTAGTGTTGTGGTGAGTGTTGTAGTGTTGCGGTGAATGTTGTAGTGTTGTGGTGAGTGTTGTAGTGTTGTGGTGAGTGTTGTAGTGTTGTTGGTGAGTGTTTGTAGTGTTGTGGTGATGTTGTAGTGTTGTGGTGAGTGTTGTAGTGTTGTGGTGAGTGTTGTAGTGTTGTTGGTGAGTGTTGTAATGTTGTTGTGAGTGTTGTAGTGTTGTGGTGAGTGTTGTAGTGTTGTGGTGAGTTGTAGTGTTGTGGTGAGTGTTGTAGTGTTGTGGTGAGTGTTGTAGTGGTTGTGGTGAGTGTTGTAGTGTTGTGGTGAGTGTTGAAAGTGTTGTTGTGAGAGTGTTGTAGTGTTGTGGTGAGTGTAGTGTTGTGGTGAGTGTTGTAGTGTTTGTGTGGTTGTGGTGATTTTAGTGTTGGGGTGGTGTAGTGTTGTGGTGAGTGTTGTAGTGTTGTTGTGAGTGTTGTTTGTAGTGTTGTGTGAGTGTTGAAATGTTTTGTGGGTGAGGGTTGAGTGTAGTTTGTGGTGAGTGTTGTAGTGTTGTGGTGAGTGTTGTAATGTTGTTGTGAGTGTTGTATTTGTTGGGTGGGTTGGAGTGTTGTAGTGTTGTGGTTGAGTGTTGTAGTGTTGTGGTGAGTGTTGTAATGTTGTTGTGAGTGTTGTAGTGTTGTGGTGAGTGTTGTAGTGTTGTGGTGAGTGTTGTAGTGTTGTGGTGAGTGTTGTAGTGTTGTGAGTGTTGTAGTGTTTGTGGTGAGCGTGTTGTAGTGTTGTGGTGAGGGGTTGTAGTGTTGTGGTGAGTGTTGTAGTGTTGTGAGTGTTGTAGTGTTGTGGTGAGTGTTGTAGTGTTGTGGTGAGTGTTGTGGTGTTGTGGTGAGCGTTGTAGTGTTGTGGTGAGTGTTATAGTGTTGTGGTGAGTGTTGTAGTGCTATGGTGAGTGTTGTGGTGTTGTGGTGAGCGTTGTAGTGTTGTGCTGAGTGTTTTAGTGTTGTGGTGAGTGTCGTAGTGTTGTGGTGAGTGTTGAGTGTTGTAGTGATTGTTGTGTTGTGGTGAGTGTTGTAGTGGTATGGTGAGTGTTATAGTGTTGTGGTGAGTGTTGTAGTGGTGTGGTGAACGTTATAGTGTTGTGATGAGTGTTGTAGTGTGATGAGTTGTAGTGTTGTGATGAGTGTTGTAGTGTCGTGGTGAGCGTTATAGTGTTGTGATGAGTTGTAGTGTTATAAGTGTTGTAGTGTTGTGATGAGTGTTGTGGTAAGTGTTGTAGTGTGACGAGTGTTGTAGTGTTGTGATGAGTGTTATAATGTTGTGGTGAGTGTTGTAGTGTGACGAGTGTTGTAGTGTTGTGATGAGTATTGTGGTGTTGTGCTGAGCGTTGTAGTGTTGTGGTGAGTGTTGTAGTGTTGTGGAAACTCTTTGAGGGCTTTAAAACATTAAGGAACATTAGCAGTAACATGTAACAGTAACACATAACAGTAACATGTAATAGTAACACGTAACAGTAAGTCTCGCAGTTTCTTCCAGATTCATGGATTTTAAACTCACTAATGGACGACATTCAGTATTCCACTTATTGTATATATTTTTAGTTTTTTCCGAGCTCTGGAGGGACAGAATTTTAATATTTTATTTTTCCCAGCGCATGTAAATATATTATGGAATTTCCATACATAAAGGTTATATTACAGGCCTGGAGCAGACCTGGGAAGGTCAGGGCAGGTTGCTCATAGACCAGGGCTGCGGTCTGTACGGATATTTTATATGCTCGTGCCTCTGTTAAATGGGGCCATAGGCTGGCTTATTTGTGTGTGTGTGTGTGTGTGTGTGTGTGGTGTGTGTGTGTGTGTGTGTGTGGTGTCAAAATTTCCGAATTACTTATTTTAAGCTTTTTTCTTTAAAATTCTAAGGGGGAGGCGCCCCCTTCATGCCCCCGTCAGGCTTTGGCCCTGCTGTTTGTACACTGTACATTGTAGCCTCCTGGGTTTACAAATTAGTACAGGTGAGGAAATTTTTGTATATTAGTACTTACTGTAGTTGATCATGTTAGGTAAGGTTCGTCTGGAAACATGACAAGTGTTTCCTGACGCGGGTCTTAGTCGGATGATGACCCGACGGTGGAGCTTTTAGTTATCTGACCGAGGCCTTCCGCTGGCTTACCAGTCCACTCCTTTAAAAATTATGGTCATAGTTATGTAACTGATCATGCCACTCTCTTCTAACATTTCTTTCATTCTCTCTCTCTCTCTCTCTCTCTCTCTCCTCTTCTCTCCTCCTCTTCGTCTCAGCACCCCCTCTCCTGTCTCTCCTCTGTACCTCCTTGTCTCTTATCTCACTCTTCCTCTACTCCCCTCCACAAGCCCCTCCATCCACAACACACTCACCTCCACCTTCCCTACCTTGTACTCCTTGTCTCCTTCCCACTCTTTTTCTCCCTCCCCTCCCACCTACTGCCCTCTCTCCTTTATCCCACAAACACCTCAATTCAACTCCCCGATTTAACATTGGTGTCCATTAATCTCCCCTTGCACACAGGTCTTGTTTTCAGATCTAGGATCACTACTTCCTGTCCTATTACTCTTCTTCCCATTTATGGCTCAAACGACATGATTCCAATCATATCTTCCTCAGAAAACTTTTATTTCGCATAAGATACCTCCCTTGCAGCATAACCGAGTGCTGGTCGCAGAGAGACATGGATATCCACGTACTAATGTCTCATGCACTGGAATTGGATTCCCTAATATTGGACTAAACATTCACATCAATTGCCATTCTAAAATCACCTCCGAAAATGTATTTCGCCAATACTATTAACCTGTGTGAATACACAGTGGGAAAGTCGCGAGAAGTGGAGGATGGCTTCTCCGCACAAGCAATTCTGACGAGTCTTTTGTGCTCTTAGTTGCATAACCAATTAGGACCTCACGGGTTGTCATTCTCACCCAAACCCTTTTGACTATTTTAATTATTGATTATAATTTATTGTATTATCCACTGGCGATTTCCCACAATGCAGGGTGGCCGAAAGATGCTTTCTCGCATCAAAGGCAACCCGTCTTGCCAGAAGTCTTTTGCCTCATTTGTAAATGAAATTTACACCCTGAATTAGGGGTGCAGGGAGTGTCTATTCCAGCCTTCAGGATTCAATCCTGATGAAGGCAGCAAGTCATTGTATGAGTAGCTTTTGTCGATGGTATAATGATTCATCCCAGTCATTGTATGAGTAGCTTTTGTTGATGGTATAATGATTCACGCCATCGTTCTTTCCAGCACCCAAAGTATCGTGTCAGCACCTGGAACTGATCATCTCTGTTTAGAAAACGAAAGTATTTAACAAGTATCCTTCCCGATAAGGAGGTGCAGTCGGCAGGATCCAGCTGCAGGATGGCACTCAGCTTGAATATTTATCCAAATATATATATCTCGGATTTTAGGCCCCTATATTTGGATTTGATACGACCAGACTTTCTTTTGTAAATAAAGAGCTGGAAGCACTTGGAGCTGTAGATGATTTTCACTCCAGATGTGGTGCTGCGGTCTGTATTTTGCTAACCTGAGATCACTAGTTGACTGTACTGCACCCCTGCTTGCTCTTGTGTCAGATAAATCTTGGAGGGGTTTCAAGAAATGTAGAACGAAGCTAGAACGATCATCCAAAGATGTCTGTGTATTACTAAAATTTTAAACATACGGCCCAGGTCGGACCGAAACGTCGCCGTTAGCTCCTCTCTCCTATGTGCGGGTTATTTGTGTAACTGGATATGACCTGTATGAATGAGATACGCGATGTGTGTTGAGTAAAACAACAACCAACACACTTCCTGCACCCTGGGATATTACCTCTTTTCAGTCTCCATCATAAAAAAATAAAGAATGGGATGAAGATCGCTCTTCCTCCTAAAGCCATGCTTGTCGTAAGAGGCGACTAAAATGCCAGGAGCAAGGGGCTAGTAACCCCTTCTCCTGTATACATTAAATTTAAAAAGAGAAACTTTTGCTTTTCTTTTTAGGTCACCCTGTCTCGGTGGGATATGGCTGGTTTGTTGAAAAAAAATTACATTATATATATATATATAATATATATATATAATATTATATATATAATATATATATATATATATATATATATATATATATCTATATATTATATAATATGTCGTGCCGAATAGGCAGAACTTGCGATCTTGGCTTAAATAGCAACGCTCATCTTGCCATAAAAGGCCCAAGTGAAAATTTGTGTATGCAATAATTTCGCCAAAATCATTCTGAACCTAATGAAAAAATATATTCACTGTGTTTGTTTAGTATTAAATTACTGTAAGCAAATCTAAAATATATTTAGTTGGGTTAGGCTAAAATAAATTGTTCTTGTTATAATAAGGTTAGGTAAGTTTTCTAAGATTCTTTTGGTGCAAATTTTAAAATTTTTACATTAACATTAATGAAAATAATATATCTTTAAACGTATAAAAGAAAATTTCAGAAAGGACTTAATTTTAATGAGTTCTTGCCAATTGACCAGTTTTTACATATTCGGCACGACTATATATATTATATATATATATATATATTATATATATATATATATATTATATATATATAATATATATAAGAGGAAGAGAGAGAGAGAAAGCGAATATTTAAATCCTTAGTAATTACATTAGTTTCCTGTAAAAGCCATTGCGCTAATTTAAGTGCTCGTGTGTTGTTTACACAAAACATAAAATGTTAGTCGTTAATATCAAAAACATCAATTGTCAGGTTAAACATCAATCTAAGCAGTGAAGTTTTTGTTGTGGTGCTAAAGTCTATTCTTGACATTAATGAGAAAAGTTGTGGAACTATCAATACTTTCTGTTGTGTCGCCGGCTTAAGTGTGTTGAAGACAAGTGTATCTAGTACTGCTCTAGCAGATAATCTCACTTGTTCTCTTGCTGTTTTCAGGTGTTTCTTTAGAAAGATTCTCGTTGTGGGAAGATCTGTACAGAGATCTTAATAATAGTCTCCCCGGGTGAAAAGGTGGACAGAGACTCACCACCGCCATCTGTTGCTCGCAGGCAGAGTTGATATGTTAAGTTTAAAGCCAATTGACTGGCTGCTTGTCAAGACCTGCTACACCTTTACTGTACAAAAATACTTGAATACTTAAATAAGGGTATAAATAAACTCTTAGGTGTTATACACTAAGAGATACACGTCTTAGTATGTATACTGTACGTTGGTGAAGATTTAACTGTGTACTGGGCCTTGGAAAAACCTCGCTAAGGGTGCCAAGTGCTTATTATGGAATATACTTCCCTATAGGAGATTTCACGCTAATGATTTTCTGTAGTAGTGTGTGAAACATTGAGTCGGATGGTTGTGTACACGATGAGAGGTGCACGTCTCTTGGTGTATATATACGGAAAGGTGTATCTGTGTATATGCACACAGAGCTTTAGTCCCAGTTGTATTGGGGTTCAAGTGTTCTTGATTAATGGAATCCAGCTGACGTTAAGGTGAGTGATAATGACTTCTGGTCGATGATGGAACACCAGTAGCAGAGCAGCAGTAGCAGTATCACTCCTCCCGCACTTCCACAGTCATCACCGAGGCCGCTGCCTTGGTGATGACTGTGGGCGTGAGGGTGGAGTGCTCTTCATTCAAGGAATCTGAGCTACCCCCTTCTTTTACCCCTCCCTCTCTCATACCCCTCCTTCACCCCCAACCTACGTTGTATCACTTCGCTCGGTAGTGAGATTTGAGCGGCAGGATATTTCCCTTCTCGTGTAAATTTCTTAAGATTCCCGCAGCCTGTGACCCTCTGGATGGATTATTTATATGGACCTCGGAATACGAAAAATACTTTTAATTAGGTTTAATTGTTTCGTGATTATGATTGATGCATTACATAAATGAGTGAAGACAGCAGCACATTGGTAATGATGGTATCTAAATTACCTTACTTAACCCCACCCCCTAACACACACACACACCCCTATCTGTCCTCCCACCTCCATTCCCTCCTTCACTCTCCTATCCCTATCCAAATGTGCTCCTGTTAACCCGTTTGGGGCCTAGTTTTTGTATCCATATGCTCCTGCCCTACCCTCCACAGGATGGACGTGGGATGTACAAAAAACTAGCCACTAAGATGGCAAATCACCCACAACTTTACAATTTCCTCACACACACACACGTGTACCCTCCCTTCAACTCCCCCCCCTTCTTCCCGTACCTCATCTCTGACAGGTATTTAGTTATCATGTTGGTTTAATATTCAGCAGCGGCATCCTTCACACAAGTGCTTGATCAAATGAAAAAAAATTGTGGTTATCTTGAAACCTGGAATTAGTTTGGGAATTGTTCTGAAGCAGAGCGGTGTGTGGGGGGGGGGCGGGGCAGGGGTTGAGATAGATGGGTGGATGTTGACTGTATTAGTTGATGGTAGCCTTACACATAGTGACATTCAGCCTCCGTGCATGTGCAGCCTGCAAGACGGGTAGGGACCCTGCATGCAGTGTACACAGGGATATTTTATATATAATTAATATATAATATATATATATATATATATATATATATTTTATATATATATATATAAATATATATATATATATAATAATTTTTTTTTAAATTTTTAAAATTTTAAATTTTTAAAATTTTAATTTTTAAATTTAATTTTAAATTTAATTTTTATTTAATTTTAAATTTAATTTTTATTTAATTTTTATTTATTTTATTTATTTTATTTATTTTATTTATTTTATTTATTTATTTATTTAATTTATTTTATTTATTTTATTTATTTTATTTATTTTATTTATTTTATTTATTTTATTTATTTTATTTATTTTATTTATTTTTTATTTATTTTATTTATTTTATTTATTTATTTTATTTTATTTATTTTATTTATTTTATTTATTTTATTTATTTTATTTATTTTATTTTATTTATTTTATTTTATGTCGTGCCGAATAGGCAGAATTTGCGCTCTTGGCTTAAATAGCAACGTTCATCTTACCATATAGGACAAGCAAAAATTGTGTATGCAATAATTTCGCCAAAATCATTCTGAACCTAACGAAAAAAAAATATTTCACTGTTTAGTATTAAATTGTTTACCTGGAGAGTTCCGGGGGTCAACGCCCCCGCGAACCGGTTTTGGGGACCAGGCCCCGGGTGGATCGAGCCTGATCAACCTGGCTTTACGCTGGCTGCAAGCCCCCCCAACGTACGAGCACAGCCGGGTGGTCAGGGTACCGATTTTTAGGGCTTTTTTCCCAGTGCCAGCTTAAAGAAAGCCAGGGGTCGGGTTGGTAACCCCCCCCTTTATGTAGGGTGGGAGGCAGTTGAACATCTGGGGCCCCCTGAAAATTATTGTATTGTTCTTAACGTGCTAGTGACACCCCCTTCTTTTCATTGGGGGGTGTTGCATCTTTCTGCCGAGTCTTTGTTTTTCGTTGTGTTTTTCCCGTGTGTTTTTTTGGTACTAGTCCTCTGGATTTTCCGGGGTTAAAATATGTATCTTACCCCGCCCTGTTTTTCCCAGGGAAAAACAATTTTAGGAACCTAAACCCCTCCCAGAAAATTGGGGGTTTTTTTATCTCCAAATTATGGCGCCGTGAAGTTTCCGGTACATTTTCTAGGTCAGCAATTTCACCTCCCTTGAAAGGTGCTGTTAATGGCGGGCAATAGATAAAAAAAGCGACCTAAAAGGGTCAAAATGGGTTTTGGCATCCCTATTTTTAAAGGGTTCTCTTTGTCCTTTCCTGGCATTTTTTCTAGCAAAGATGGGGAATTGATAAAAAGTTATGGTCCTTAAAGGGTTTAAGTTCCCGACATACACCCCCAGGTTTTTGACTTTGGTTTTTTTCGCTTATTTTGGGGGAATTTGTAAAAAAATCTTAACTATGTTTTATTTGGGGTTTGGGGCAAAAATTTAAATTGCTCTTGTTTTTAAAAAGGGTTAGGTAACCCTTTTTAAATTTTTTTGGTGAAAAAATTAAAAAATTTTACATTAACATTATTGAAAAAACTATCTTTAAACGTACAAGAGAAAATTTCAGGGAAAAGGGTTAAATTTTTAAAAAAGGTTTTTGCTCAATTACCAGGGGTTTTACTATTTTGGCCGACGGGGTGTGTGTGTTGGTGTGTGTGGGTTGGGGTTTTGTGTGTGTGTGTGGTGTGTATATATATAATATTTTTATATATAATATTATATATATTATATATATAAAAATTTTTTATGGGAAACAAAGTTAAAAAAAGAGAAATTTAGAGAGGGGTGAGATGTTATCAAAAAAATTTTGTTGAAAATAAGAAAAAGTTTTGGAAGTGAGATTAACAAAATTAAGAAAGCCTAGAGAACAAATGGAATTTTTCAGTTAAAAAAAGGAGGGGGAGAAATTATTAAATGGAGGGGGGTTAGAGGGATTGGGAAGAGGAAAAGGGAAAATTTTTAGGAATTGTTTTAAAAGTTGATGAAGAAAAGGGAAGCTGTGATTTCGTGTAAAGGGGGCAAGGGGGAATAAAAATCCCTTTTAAAGGGGTGAGGGAAAAGCCCCGTTGTGAGTGTGGGGGAAGTTCGTGAGGGGAGTAAGGGAAAAAAGAAAGGGGGTAAAGGAAACGGGGATTGATGGGATAAAGAAAAAATTTTTAAAAGCAGGGGGGGATATGGGTTTTTGGGGTGGTTGGGGCAAATTTTTTAATAAATTTATGGAAAAGGGTAAGGGACCTTGGGAAATTGGGGAGGAGCTGCATTTGTTTCCCCTTTTTATAAAGGCAAAGGGGATTTTAAAAGAGATGCAAAAATTATAGGGGGAAAAATTTTTTGGAAATGTCCTGGGAAAATGAAAGGTTTGAGTTTTTAATTAAAAAAATTAAAAGTAAGAAAGGGGGAAAAAAGGATAGCAGATGAACAAGGAAAAGGCCCCCAGGAAAAAGGGAAAGGGGGTGGAGGAAACCCCGGTGTTTCCCGTGGGAAAAAATATAAGTTGGAAAAGTATTTAGATAAGGTAAAAAAGGTTTTTTGTGGCATTTATGGGGTTTGGAAAAGGCATAAGACAGGGTGGATAGGGGGCAATGTGGAAAAGTTGCAAGTGTATGGTTTTAGGAGGTAGGGTTTTGAAAGCAGTGAAGAGTTTTTACGAGGATGTGAGGGGTCAAAAGTTTGGTATGTAGGAAAAAAAGGGAAAATTTTTCCCAGTAAAAGTAGGGGCCCTTTGACAAGGATGTGTGGGTGTCACCCCGGGGTTTTTTAATATATTTATAGATGGGGTTGTAAGAGAAGAAAATTTCAGGGTCTTTGGGGAAAGGCGTTGGGAGTTAAAAGATAAAGAATCACACACAAAGTGGGAGTTGTCACAGCTGCTCTTTGCTGATGACACTGTGCTCTTGGAGATTCGAAGAGAAGTTGCAGAGATTTGGTGGATGAATTTGGTAGGGTGTGCAAAAGAAGAAAATTAAAGGTGAATACAGGAAAGAGTAAGGTTATGAGGATAACAAAAAGATTAGGTGATGAAAGATTGAATATCAGATTGGAGGGAGAGAGTATGGAGGAGGTGAAGGTATTCAGATATTTGGGAGTGGACGTGTCAGCGGATGGGTCTATGAAAGATGAGGTGAATCATAGAATTGATGAGGGAAAAAGAGTGAGTGGTGCACTTAGGAGTCTGTGGAGACAAAGAACTTTGTCCTTGGAGGCAAAGAGGGGAATGTATGAGAGTATAGTTTTACCAACGCTCTTATATGGGTGTGAAGCGTGGGTGATGAATGTTGCAGCGAGGAGAAGCTGGAGGCAGTGGAGATGTCATGTCTGAGGGCAATGTGTGGTGTGAATATAAATGCAGAGAATTCGTAGTTTGGAAGTTAGGAGGAGGTGCGGGATTACCAAACTGTTGTCCAGAGGGCTGAGGAAGGGTTGTTGAGGTGGTTCGGACATGTAGAGAGAATGGAGCGAAACAGAATGACTTCAAGAGTGTATCAGTCTGTAGTGGAAGGAAGGCGGGGTAGGGTCGGCCTAGGAAGGGTTGGAGGGAGGGGGTAAAGGAGGTTTTGTGTGCGAGGGGCTTGGACTTCCAGCAGCATGCGTGAGCGTGTTTGATAGGAGTGAATGGAGACAAATGGTTTTAATACTTGACGTGCTGTTGAGTGTGAGCAAAGTAACATTTATGAAGGGATTCAGGGAAACCGGCAGGCCGGACTTGAGTCCTGGAGATGGGAAGTACAGTGCCTGCACTCTGAAGGAGGGGTGTTAATGTTGCAGTTTAAAAACTGTAGTGTAAAGCACCCTTCTGGCAAGACAGTGATGGAGTGAATGATGGTGAAAGTTTTTCTTTTTCGGGCCACCCTGCCTTGGTGGGAATCGGCCGGTGTGATAATAAATAATAAATAAAAAAAAAAATATATATATATAAATATAATATATATATATATATATATATATATATATATATATATATTAAATATATATATATATTATATATATATATATATATATAAAGAACATAAGAACATAAGAACGAAGGAACACTGCAGAAGGCCTACTGGCCCATGCGAGGCAGGTCCAAGTCCCTACCGGCTTAAGCCAATGCACCCAACCTAGTCAGGTCAGGTCACATTGAGTTAAGGGAGGAACACGGCAACCGACCTGTTAGCACAAGCTATCAGGTCTAACTCACACCCACCCACATCTACTCATGTATTTATCCAACCTATTTTTAAAGCTACACAACGTTCTTGCCTCTATAACGGTACTTGGGAGTTTGTTCCACTCATCCACAACTCTATTACCAAACCAGTACTTTCCTGTTAGCACAAGCTATCAGGTCTAACTCACACCCACCCACATCTACTCATGTATTTATCCAACCTATTTTTAAAGCTACACAACGTTCTGGCCTCTATAACGGTACTTGGGAGTTTGTTCCACTCATCCACAACTCTATTACCAAACCAGTACTTTCCTATATCCTCCTGAATCTGAATTTTTCCAACTTAAAACCATTGCTGCGAGTCTGTCTAGGCTAGATATTTTCAGCACACTATTTACATCCCCTTTATTTATTCCTGTCTTCCACTTATAAACCTCAATCATATCCCCCCTGATTCTACGTCTTTCTAGAGAGTGCAGTTTCAGGGCCCTTAGTCTATCCTCATAGGGAAGGTTTCTGATACATGGGATCATCTTTGTCATCCTCCTTTGTACATTTTCCAGAGAACTTATATCCATTCTGTAATACGGTGACCAAAACTGTGCAGCATAATCTAAATGAGGCCTAACCAAGGATGTATAGAGTTGAAGAACAACCTGAGGACTCCTATTATTTATGCTTCTTGATATGAAGCCAAGGATTCTATTAGCTTTATTGCGAACACTTATGCACTGTTGTCTTGGTTTCAGATTACTGCTAACCAGATATATATATATATATATATATATATATATATATATATATATATATATATATATATATATATATATATATATATATTATATATATATATAATTATATTTACACACATACACGAGAGAGGGAGATTATATAGATAGGTATAGGGGCGAGAGGGAAAGATAGAGAAATGGGGTGAGGGACACAGACATATCATTATTATCATTATCATCATTATCATCATCCAAACGTAACCGCCTGCAGCGACATAATTATACAAGAAGTGTTTGAGGCAGTTATCCACTTAATGACCTATTTACACGCACAAACAATACATTAATGCTAATTGACTGGTCTGTTGCCAGACATCCAAAGCGTTCATCCTGCTCGTTAGTTAAAATTGTTAACCCTCAACTGATTCCATTGATCACTTAAGTATTCAGTCATCTCTCCTTGCTCGCTCTCAAGCGCGCTCTGGTGCTTACCGACAGCCTGAGTGATCAGAGGCCTGGCTGTTGTTGGCAAGACGGAGGATCAAGTCACAACTGTCAAATGACTCAAAGGGGTCTAACGCTTCTCGAAATTAAATTTTAAATAAAGTCTGGTTTGTTTTACTTTAACTTTGTCTCTCTAGTGAATTTGTTGCTTTGTTTTTTGGGCTTTTGCTTTCTATGTTGCTTTCTCGTGCTACCTCCATTGCTTTCTTGTTTTCTTTTTCTTACCTGCTTTCTTATGTTTTTTTCACCTTTCTCCTTTGCTTTTCCTTCCACTCCCTCCTCCTACCTCTTAAATCATCCTTAACCCGTGTCTCTCTCCCTTCCTCAGGCCTGAAGACTATCATCAACGCCCTGCTCAACAGCATCAAGCAACTGGTGGAGGTGATGACGCTCACAGTGTTCTGTCTGATGGTGTTCGCGCTGTTCGCCCTACAGGTGTACATGGGCGTTCTCAAGAACAAGTGCGTCAAGAACATGGGTCACAACCTGACCAACGAGGAGTGGCGGAGGTGAGTAAGACCAGTCTGTCAGTTGAGTGTTCGTTGTGTTGACACGGGAGTGCTGCCGACGGTGTTTTAGACACAGCTAGGTTTTATTGTCACAGCTTTGCTGTGTCGAGCTTTACCAGGTCAGTGATAAAGCTTTACATAGAGCTGACTCTTGTCACCGTAATAGCTTGCTTTGTACCAGTGTTTTCACTGTGCATTGTGTGCCTGAGGAAGTGTTTTCTGATGGGTTCTCGAAGCCTGACTGTGTTGTTTTGGCCTGGTAGTTTTTGTCCGTGCCTGGCATTTATAATGTGGAGGGAGGCGGGGAAGCACCTTGATGCTGGTGACTGGCTCTTGATCCAGAAACATGGATCTATTCAATTGGGATCAAACCTGATTAACCCTTCCCCTCCCCCCTTTAAGCCTCTCAAGTGGTGTATGAGCTTCACATGCTCAGTGTTAACTCACGAGGAAAGAAGTCATTGCCAGCATCTGTTAAACTGCCTGCTTTTGGGATCTTTGAAGATGTAGTTTTAAATTATTTATGTATAAGTTAAATGATAAACCATTGTAGATGTTTTATCAGGGTGATCGACACTAGATCCTCAGTCAAATAATAGCTATACACACACACACACACACACACACACACACACACACACACACACACACACACACACACACACACACACACACGTACGTAATTGAAGTAATTGTTACAGCTGAAATCTAGTGTGGTAGTGAACCCATTCACGAGCTATGGGGGGTCACGACTAGGGTGAGATCGCGTACATATCTGCTTTGTGTGTGTAGGTGTAGGCGGGGTGGTGTTGGGAGGGTGATAGCAGTAGTGGTGATACAAAGGCTGTGAGAGTGGGTTGGTTGTTGGGGTGGTGGTGGTGGAGGAGAGGCTTTGTGCGTAGTGGCAAAGTTGAAGAGTTATCTCAAGTTTGGCTTGTGGCAGAGCGAAATGGATGGCTTTGTTGAGAGAGAGAGCTAGAGGCTATGTTTCTGTGTCAGATAAATACTTTTTTTTCTTCATCTATGTCATGTGTTTGTGTTTCGGGTCTGTGTCCCCTCCCTCCTTCTCTACTACTATTCCCATCGCTCGCCTTCACCCTTCTCTACACGAGTTTTGTGGTCAGAAAGTGGTGGTCCCGCAGGACGCAGCAGACAAGCAGCAAGTTCGTGAGGTGGGTGTCTGCTTCTGCTCCACTAGTATCTTCACTAGGAGTAAATTCTCCAGTAGTTGAGGGTAAGACACACACGCCTCACTCATGAACACTTATTGGTCTGGAATTTTGCTGCTCCTGTGTGCACCTGACATGACCTTCATTGTGTACCATCATTATTTGTGTTGATGTTTCTGTTAACCCAGGTGTTATCATCCTAGACTCGGGCCACACTAGTTTGGAAATGGGTTTTAAAACCACTGAGGTGGCTTTAAACCCTCAGGGGCGTTGTCTTCTTCTAACACACCGTGCTTCGTTTAATCTCTCCTTCCTCTGATCAGACCTGATATCCCTTCCCATTCTCCGGGCTGTGTACGACTCCACAACCTTAGTGCTTCCCTTGAATAAAAGAATTTAACACCAGTTTTAGTAGTGTTGTTACTCCTTGTACAGTGACATGTGTACAGTGACGTGTACAGTGACATGTGTACAGTGACATGTGTACAGTGACATGTGTATAGAGACATGTGTATAGAGACGTGTACAGATGGGTGTCAATACAGTATTAATGGGGAATGAGTCACAAAACACCGTGTACAATAATTCACAAAACTGATAACACCGTGTACAATAATTCACAACACTGATAACTCCGTGTACAATAATTCACAACACTGATAACTCCGTGTACAATAATTCACAACCGACTGATAACACCGTGTACAATAATTCACAACCTACTGACAACACCGTATACAATAATTCACAACCGACTGATATCACCGTGTACAATAATTCACAACCGACTGAACACCGTGTACAATAATTCACAAGTGACTGATAACACCGTGTACAATAATTCACAAGTGACTGATAACACCGTGTACAATAATTCACAACCGACTGATAACACCGTGTACAATAATTCACAACCGACTGATAACACCGTGTACAATAATTCACAACCGACTGATAACACCGTGTACAATAATTCACAACGACTGATACACCGTGTACAATAATTCACAACGACTGATATCACCGTGTACAATAATTCACAACCGACTGATAACACCGTGTACAATAATTCACAACCGACTGATATCACCGTGTACAATAATTCACAACCGACTGATAACACCGTGTACAATAATTCACAACCGACTGATAACACCGTGTACAATAATTCACAACCGGCTGATAACACCGTGTACAATAATTCACAACCGACTGATATCACCGTGTACAATAATTCACAACACTGATAACGCCGTGTACAATAATTCACAACACTGATAACGCCGTGTACAATAATTCACAACCGACTGATACCCGTGTACAATAATTCACAACGACTGATAACACGTGTACAATAATTCACAACCGACTGATAACACCGTGTACAATAATTCACAACCGACTGATACCGTGTACAATAATTCACAACACTGATAACACCGAGTGCAATAATTCACAACACTGATAACACCGTGTACAATAATTCACAACCGACTGATAACACCGTGTACAATAATTCACAACACTGATAACACCGTGTACAATAATTCACAACCGACTGATAACACCGTGTACAATAATTCACAACCGACTGATAACACCGTGTACAATAATTCACAACCGACTGATAACACCGTGTACAATAATTCACAACACTGATAACACCGTGTACAATAATTCACAACCGACTGATAACACCGTGTACAATAATTCACAACCGACTGATAACACCGTGTACAATAATTCACAACACTGATAATCACCGTGTACAATAATTCACAACCGACTGATAACACCGTGTACAATAATTCACAACCGACTGATAACACCGTGTACAATAATTCACAACCGACTGATACACCGTGTACAATAATTCACAACGACTGATACACCGTGTACAATAATTCACAACCGACTGATACACCGTGTACAATAATTCACAACCGACTGATAACACCGTGTACAATAATTCACAACCGACTGATAACACCGTGTACAATAATTCACAACCGACTGATAACACCGTGTACAATAATTCACAACCGACTGATATCACCGTGTACAATAATTCACAACCGACTGATAACACCGTGTACAATAATTCACAACCGACTGATAACACCGTGTACAATAATTCACAACCGACTGATAACACCGTGTACAATAATTCACAACCGACTGATAACACCGTGTACAATAATTCACAACCGACTGATAACACCGTGTACAATAATTCACAACCGACTGATAACACCGTGTACAATAATTCACAACCGACTGATAACACCGTGTACAATAATTCACAACCGACTGATAACACCGTGTACAATAATTCACAACCGACTGATAACACCGTGTACAATAATTCACAACCGACTGATAACACCGTGTACAATAATTCACAACCGACTGATAACACCGTGTACAATAATTCACAACCGACTGATAACACCGTGTACAATAATTCACAACCGACTGATAACACCGTGTACAATAATTCACAACCGACTGATAACACCGTGTACAATAATTCACAACCGACTGATAACACCGTGTACAATAATTCACAACCGACTGATAACACCGTGTACAATAATTCACAACCGACTGATATCACCGTGTACAATAATTCACAACCGACTGATAACACCGTGTACAATAATTCACAACCGACTGATAACACCGTGTACAATAATTCACAACCGACTGATAACACCGTGTACAATAATTCACAACCGACTGATATCACCGTGTACAATAATTCACAAGTGACTGATAACACCGTGTACAATAATTCACAACCGACTGATATCACCGTGTACAATAATTCACAACCGACTGATAACACCGTGTACAATAATTCACAACCGACTGATACCGTGTACAATAATTCACAACCGACTGATACCGTGTACAATAATTCACAAGTCAGTACAAACTCGTATAACCGAGCTGTATTTTATTGATAGCAATGAAAATTTGCTTTAAGTATAATTAAGTAATCTATTAATCACAAGTAATATTTTTGCTAATCATTAGTTATATTATTGCTAATTAACTCACATTTGTTCATTTAGCGAGGGTATAAATATTAAAAAACAAAAATTAGATAAAAATTTATGGTGCAATTATTTGCAGTGATTTAAAAGATAGTTTGGTAGATTGTCTACTCAAGGGAGCGGTGCCTTGATGCCGTTGAGGGGTTCTTGATCCACGGAGCTAGAGGTTTTCTCTTCCATGGATCAAACCTCGAATGCCCCCCTTCTATTTCTAGGTGCCTATTTCTAGTTGTCTGTTTCTAGCTCCGGAAGCAGAACTTTCGTGATGTATTTTTTATTTAATAATCCATACGTACTTATACACGTACATGTTTACATGTACGTGCTTGTGTGTAAACGTGTACGTCATTTGAGGGAAGGAACACTGAAGGCAGACACGGAACTGCCCCCGCCCCCACCCTGCAGCAGACGGGGGCAGACACCCCGGCCAGCAGACAATATCTCATCTCGCCTTCTGTTACTCATTTGTTCGCAACAACAAAACAGAACTGTGAGAGAGAGAGAGAGGGGAGGCAGGCAGGCTATTATCTCCATATATTGCACAAGAGGTGGACCCCATATATATATATATATATATATATATTATATATATATATATATTATATATATTATAATATATATATATATAATATATATATATAAATCACACACACACAGGTGAGACAACTGTCATCATAGACATGAATCCTCTCAACATTTTAGATAACATTGAGTGTTTCTGGAAGTGTCGCTGTCAGCCAGTTCACAATTTTATTTCTTTTACTGTTATAAATATCACTAAGTCTTTTTATACGAATATTGATGAAAGCTGCATTTTTTGTCTATAATTTTTAATGATAGTGAAAATACATTTTTTGTGGGAGGAAATTAAATGTTTTAGATTTTGACGCTGAAGTTGGTAGTTTATTGTACCTAGTGACTGAAGTGGCTAGTTTATTGTACCTAGTGACTGAAGTGGCTAGTTTATTGTACCTAGTGACTGAAGTGGCTAGTTTATTGTACCTAGTGACTGAAGTGGCTAGTTTATTGTACCTAGTGACTGAAGTGGCTAGTTTATTGTACCTAGTGACTGAAGTGGCTAGTTTATTGTACCTAGTGACTGAAGTGGCTAGTTTATTGTACCTAGTGACTGAAGTGGCTAGTTTATTGTACCTAGTGACTGAAGTGGCTAGTTTATTGTACCTAGTGACTGAAGTGGCTAGTTTATTGTACCTAGTGACTGAAGTGGCTAGTTTATTGTACCTAGTGACTGAAGTGGCTAGTTTATTGTACCTAGTGACTGAAGTGGCTAGTTTATTGTACCTAGTGACTGAAGTGGCTAGTTTATTGTACCTAGTGACTGAAGTGGCTAGTTTATTGTACCTAGTGACTGAAGTGGCTAGTTTATTGTACCTAGTGACTGAAGTGGCTAGTTTATTGTACCTAGTGACTGAAGTGGCTAGTTTATTGTACCTAGTGACTGAAGTGGCTAGTGTATTGTACATAGATATTAACGCTGAAGTGGATAGTTTGTATACCCTGTTTCCATCCTGTGGATGGTAGCACAAGACCATACAGATACACAACTGGCCTAGGAACTTGCTGCAAAAAGAAATAACAGCCTGAGTATATCTGGACACATCTTCAATTTGTTTCATCTGCAAACAAATATGGGACATTTATTTAATATGTCAGATATATAATTTTTATTTTTAAGATACCTTGACATATATTCCATATTCCTTAAGACGTGGACGGTCAATACTTCGTGTTCAAGACAGTGACTATAAGGCTGACATACATTTACTTGGATCACTGCGTGGTTGGTGAGCTGTCAGAAGTAATTGTAACTATGTTAGCGCTAAGTCTGGCTACCATGCCTAGGGTTACATTTTCCCTCTGAAGTACCGGTATATTGGCCCAGGAACAAATAATTTGTCAGGGACACTTACGACCCAGGTCTGTCAAGTGTCGGCCGTTCAGTGGTATGGTTGACGCTGGAGTGGGGACGCAGGAATGTGTGTGGTTGACGCTGGAGTGGGGACGCAGGAATATGTATGGTTGGCACTGGAGTGGGGACGCAGGAATATGTATGGTTGGCACTGGAGTGGGGACGCAGGAATATGTATGGTTGACGCTGGAGTGGGGACGCAGGAATATGTATGGTTGACACTGGAGTGGGGACGCAGGAATATGTATGGTTGGCACTGGAGTGGGGACGCAGGAATATGTATGGTTGGCACTGGAGTGGGGACGCAGGAATATGTATGGTTGACGCTGGAGTGGGGACGCAGGAATATGTATGGTTGTCACTGGAGTGGGGACGCAGGAATATGCATGGTGTGTGGGAGCGTACTCAGGCGTCCTAGGAGGAAGAGGAAGAAGAGAGTAGTAGTAGTATTGAGGCTGAATATAAAAGAGGAGGTGCTGGGAATGGAATTATGGAATTAGAAAATGAAAGGAGACAGGGAGGAAAAAAGATGGAAGAAAGAATAGAGAAAAAAAAATATTGGTTGTAGTACTACTAAATCACAATAATCGCCCCATTAAGCAGTCAGAGTTGTTAATACTCTCAATAAGTGACTCCAAATTGGCTTACTAATTCACCATACTGACAAAAATCCCATTAACCAGAAAAGATTATCCAATTTTCTCTCCAGATTTTTTTTTGTGTGTGTGTGTGTGGGGGGGGGGGGGGTTCTTGTGGCACCGTCCTTGATGCCTGGTTGCATTCGTGGCACCGTCCTTGATGCCTGGTTGCATTCGTGGCACCGTCCTTGATGCCTGGTTGCATTCGTGGCACCGTCCTTGATGCCTGGTTGCATTCGTGGCACCGTCCTTGATGCCTGGTTGCATTCGTGGCACCGTCCTTGATGCCTGGTTGCATTCGTGGCACCGTCCTTGATGCCTGGTTGCATTTGTGGCACCGTCCTTGATGCCTGGTTGTATTCGTGGCACCGTCCTTGATGCCTGGAGGTTATTCCGGGGATCAACGCCCCCGCGGCCCGGTCCCTGACTAGGCCTCCCGATGGATCAGGGCCTGATCAACTAGGCTGTTACTGCTGGCCGCACGTACGAGCCACAGCCCGGCTGATCCGGCACTGACTTTAGGTATCTGTCCAGCTCTCTTGAAGGCAGCCATGGGTTTATTGGCAATTCCCCTAATGCTGGATGGGAGGCTGTTGAACAGTCTTGGGCCCCGGACACTTATGGTGTTTTCCCTTAGTGTACCAATGGCGCCCCTACTTTTAATTGGGAGATTTTGCATCGCCTGCCAAGTCTTTTACTTTCGTGTGTGTGTGTGTGTGTGTGTGTGTGTGTGTGTGTGTGTGTGCGCGCGCAGATTTGGGATCATTCCTTCCAGGATTTTCCAAGTGTAGATTATGATATATCTCTCCCTCCTGCGTTCCAACGAGTACAAGTCAAGTGCTAGTTAAGGTGCTTGACAGAACTTATACGTGCAGTAAAGGATCTCTGTACACTCTCTAGATCTGCGATTTCACCTGCTTT
Source organism: Cherax quadricarinatus (assembly GCF_026875155.1). Lineage (NCBI taxonomy): Eukaryota > Metazoa > Arthropoda > Malacostraca > Decapoda > Parastacidae > Cherax > Cherax quadricarinatus. The sequence continues at coordinate 21,078,046 of NC_069450.1, forward strand.
GAATGGAGAAGTTAATGTACAGCAGTATTCCAGCCTAGAGAGAACAAGTGATTTGAAAAGGATCATCATTGGCTTGGCATCTCTCGTTTTGAACGTTCTCATTATCCATCCTATCATTTTCTTTGCACGTGCGATCGTGGCACTGTTGTGATCCTTGAAAGTGAGATACTCAGACATTACTACTCCCAGGTCCCTTACATTATTTTTCCGCTCTATTGTATGGCCAGAGTCTGTAGTATACTGTTCTAGTTATTATCTCCTCCAGTTTTCCATAACGGAGTAGTTGGAATTTGTCCTCATTGAACATCATATTGTTTACCGTTGCCCACTGGAAAACTTTGTTTATATCTTCTTGGAGGTTAATCGCGTCCTCAGAAGATGACAGCCTCATGCAGATCCTAGTATCATCCGCAAAGGATGATACGGTGCTGTGGTGTATATCTCTGTTTATGTCTGATATGAGGATGAGGAATAAGCTGGGGGTGAGTACTGTGCCTTGTGGAACAGAGCTCTTCACTATGGCAGCCTCCGATTTAACTTTGTTGACCACTACTCTTCGTGTTCGATTTGTTAGGAAGTTGAAGATCCATCTCCCCCTCCCTCAGTTATTTCTTTAGCACGTATTTTATGGGTTATTACGCCATGATCGCATTTGTCAAATGCTTTTGCAAAGTCTGTGTATATTACATCTGCATTCTGATTTTCTTCCAGTGCATCCAAGGCCATATCATAGTGATTCAGTACTTGTGAGAGGCAGGAGCGACCTGCCCTGATCTCATGTTGCCCTGGATTGTGCAGATTTTGGGAATCCAGGTGATTTGCAATCCTGCTTCTTAACACTCTTTCAAAGATTTTTATGATGTGGGACGTCAGAGCTATTGGTCTATAGTTCTTAGCTAAGGCTTTGCTGCCACCTTTATGGAGTGGGGCTATATCCGTTGTTTTAAGTGACTGGAATTTCACCCATGTCCAAGCTCCTCCTCCATAGTATACTTAGGGCACGCGAGAGGGGTTTCTTGCAGTTCTTAATGAAGACAGAGTTCCGCGAGTCTGGGCCCGGGTTGAGTGCATGGGCATGTTGTCAATGGCTTTTTCGAAATCTATCGGAGTAAGGGTAATGTCGGAAATCTGGCATACAGTTACGGAGTTTTGAGACTCGTGAAGAAATAATTTGGGTCGTCGATCCTCAGACTGATTAGTGGTTCACTAAACACAGAGTCGTACTGGGATTTCAATATGTCACTCATTTCCTTGTTGTCGTCTGTGTAAGTCCCATCCTGTCTGAGTAAGGGCCCGATACTAGATGTGGTATTTGCCTTGTTTTTGGCATATCAAAAGAAATATTTTGAATTTTTCAATTTCACTAATCGCCTTAAGCTCCTCCTGTGTCTCCTGGTTCCTGTAAGAGTCATTTAACTTGAGTTCGATAGTTACACTTCCCTGGTCAGTGCCTCCTTTCGTGTATCAGATATTCTAGCACTCCTGAGAAGCTCAGTGACTCCTTGTCTTCTGTAGAGGGAGCATCTTTCTCTCTCCAGTTTACTCCTGCTCTTAGGGGAATATGCCTAGAACATGCTTCAGCTGCCAGGAAGTTGATCCTTTCAAGGCACTGGTTTGGATCCATGTCATTTAAGATATCTTCCCAACATGTTTCGTTTAGGACATGGTTTACCTGGTTCCAGTTGATGTTCTTGTTGTTGAAGTTGTATTTTGTGAAGACAACTTCACAGGTACATGCATTCTGCTGACCAGGACCCCTATGCATGTTCGTCTGGACTTTAGGTTGTGATCGGAATTAGTTGTTTTTGATATTCTTATGTCTCTTACCAGGTCCTCATTATTTGTGAAGATAAGGTCAAGTGTGTTTTCTAGTCTTGTTGGCTCCACTATCTGCTGGCTTAAGGTGTGTTTTTCGCAGAGGCTTAGTAGCTCATGTATGTGTGTGACCTTTCATCTGCGCTACCTCCGGGGATTGTTTCAGCTATAACATTGTACATTCTTCCATTTTGTATGCCTTAGGTTGAAATCAACAAGCAGTAAGATGTTTTGGGATGGAACTGGAAGGTTTTCCAGACAGTAATCAATTTTCAGTAGCTGTTCCTTGAACTGTTGGGAGGTTGCATCTGGTGGCTTATATACAACCACAATGACTAGGTTTTGGTTCTCGATCTTTATTGATAGAACTTCAACTACCTCATTTGTGGTATTCAGCAACTCCGTGCAGATGAGGGACTCTTGACATACAGGCCAACCCCCTCTTGTTGCCTGTTCATTCTGTCGCATCTAAAAAGGTTGTAACCACTTATCCATATTTCACTGACAAAGTGATCTTTTGTGCGAGTCTCTGTGAAGGCTGCAAACATTGCATTAGACTCCTCTAGAAGTCCACTGATAAAAGGTATTTTGTTGTTGGTGGATGGCTTAAGGCCCTGTATATTAGCAAATATCAACGAGGTTGTATTCTGTGTTTGTTGGGGGGGGGATTTTATTGGCATCAGTAGTTGTAATTCTGGAGGGCCATGGGTGGCCACTGGCTGCGCCTCCAGTCCAACAAGGCTCCAAGGTGGTGGACTATTTTTGTTATTTCCTTCCATTTTCTTTTTCAGTTTCCTGCCACTAAAAAATCACCTGGAGTTGGGTTGTCGTAGCTACTATTGTTTGTCTTGTGGGGTCTGTGCCTCCTGGTCCCTTTTAGATGGTATGCAGGGCAGTCGATGTTGTAACACTGCTTCTGGAGGACCGAGGAGTGACACATTTTTGGGTGAAAGAAAGTACAGGAAGAAGAACGACACACTCCTTTAGACAGGAGGTCGCTACATTTTTTTGGGATGCTCAAAGTTGCATGTCCCATTTTTTTTCCTGATATTCCATGCTTACAGATGCCCCAAGCATAATATTTGCACAAATTCACCTTTGGTTGAGAATTGTTGGGAGGTGTGTTGTCAATTTCGGCAGGTTCTGGGACTGCACTAATCCTCAGTATCCAAGCCAGGGCCACCCCGTCCTGGATTCCATCTTTCCTCAGTAGAGGAAGGAGACTCCTCTCCAACATCTGTACTGTGGGCCACACAGTCTTGTGCAATGATGGTTGTATATTTAAGGTTTTAGTGGTGGTTGTGGTAGGGTCCCTAGTAGAGTCTGGGCTGGCAGTAAGGCTGGAGGGCTGGGTCTGAGTCAGCACTGGGGCAGGGGGCTGAGCCTGGGCCAGCACCATCACTGTGGGTATTAGTGCTATGACTGGAGGATGGGTCTGGCTTAGCACCATGTGGGTGACTAGATAGTTTCGAGTTATCTGTTGTGGTATGGACATTCTGCATTTTTTGATACACTATCTCTTGCTCCCATGTTTTATATATTTTGGTAGACTATCCAAGAGGTCATCCTTGTTTTCTTGATTATTTTTATCATTTATTACTCTCCTTAGTACCTTTCTGATACCTGCCCAAAGTTCTACATCTTATTGCACAACCAGAAGCACCTTGCTAGTTCGAGGTCATTTTTTGAGGCTGTATTTAGTGTAGTACAAGATATATGGTGTTTGGAAAAGCATAGATTGCATGTAATTCAGGATTTCCTTCCAAGGATTTTTTTTTACATGTCCCACAGATATGCTGTGCTGACATCCTGTCTGTATCCTACTACACTCTGTATGCCACGGAAGAAAACTGATTTCCACTTTACCTTTTTCTTGCTGGTGCCAGTAATATGCAAGATGTATTTATACGAACCAAGTTTGCAGTATGTGGGTGGTGGTGTAGGGTGGGTGTAGGGTGGGTGTGAGGGCAAGACTTACCCACACTTCCACACTTCACTATTATTTTTATTATTATTATTTAATTTCCTTTTATGTAGTGCTGTATACTGTTTATCTCAAGGATATACACTGTATTCTTTCAAAATACACTTTTCACTGCGCTGTACTGGGATCATTGTTTCATTATTTACACAGCAGCTAGGCCTACGCTAACTTTCCCCTACACTTCTAAGGAAAAGATTATTTACTGTTTAGTAGAGGTAACGGTTGTATGCTCAATTTATGTATGCTGTGGTTCCCTGCACCTCAATGCTACCACCACTCGTTTCATCTCTTATGACTATAGTAGTTACTTATCCGTTATTAACACTTCACTGGACCTCTGGCAATAGTTCGCTAGTGCCAGTCGCTTGTAAGATATTCCCATATCTACACTATATATTGTACGCTATACTGGGGGATAATTAAGGTTACTCTTATCTACAATTTAGTTCACTATGTCACTGCACATATATATCCTTGTCACTCACTATATTACTTAGATCAATTTATTTATTTCCACTTGTGTCGACATCCGGCAATAATTCACTAGTGCTGGTCAGGTCTATTTCCCACAGTAACCGTTCCTCCACCGGCACTCTCCATGTGACACTATAATCCATATTTTCCTATTTAGTGTTCACTGATATTCCTTTTTTGTTCGTTCAAAGGAATATATGCACTTTATGGTTGCACACGCTTATTTCCCGCATTCTGTTCCCTCTGCTACTGTCAAGACACGCAGTTTTTGGTGGAGCACAACTGCGCGCGACTGTCCCTAAGGGGCAATGTAATCAGTCCTGGTTGTATTCGTGGCACCGTCCTTGATGCCTGGTTGTATTCGTGGCACCGTCCTTGATACCTGGTTGCATTCGTGGCACCGTCCTTGATACCTGGTTGCATTCGTGGCACCGTCCTTGATGCCTGGTTGTACTGCTCGTGGCACCGTCCTTGATGCCTGGTTGTACTGCTCGTGGCACCGTCCTTGATGCCTGGTTGTACTGCTCGTGGCACCGTCCTTGATGCCTGGTTGTACTGCTCGTGGCACCGTCCTTGATGCCTGGTTGTACTGCTCGTGGCACCGTCCTTGATGCCTGGTTGTACTGCTCGTGGCACCGTCCTTGATGCCTGGTTGTACTGCTCGTGGCACCGTCCTTGATGCCTGGTTGTACTGCTCGCGGCACCGTCCTTGATGCCTGGTTGTACTGCTCGCGGCACCGTCCTTGATGCCTGGTTGTACTGCTCGCGGCACCGTCCTTGATGCCTGGTTGTACTGCTCGCGGCACCGTCCTTGATGCCTGGTTGTACTGCTCGCGGCACCGTCCTTGATGCCTGGTTGTACTGCTCGCGGCACCGTCCTTGATGCCTGGTTGTACTGCTCGCGGCACCGTCCTTGATGCCTGGTTGTACTGCTCGTGGCACCGTCCTTGATGCCTGGTTGTACTGCTCGTGGCACCGTCCTTGATGCCTGGTTGTACTGCTCGTGGCACCGTCCTTGATGCCTGGTTGTACTGCTCGTGGCACCGTCCTTGATGCCTGGTTGTACTGCTCGTGGCACCATCCTTTATGCCTGGTTGTACTGCTCGTGGCACCATCCTTTATGCCTGGTTGTACTGCTCGTGGCACCGTCCTTGATGCCTGTCGTTCATAGGCTTGTTGATTTGTGATAACATTGTCAGTCAGTTATTTGAATGGGTTATTTTTCTAACAGTTTTGGGGTTTTCGTGCAATAACGATTGTCTTTAGTGTTAGTGATTGTATTTATATTGTGAGTATCTCTGGATAACCTTGCTGGTCAACTTGCTGATGAGGTATACAAGTTTCTCGTGGCCTACTATGGAGCAGGGAGAGAATGAACCTAATAGCGACCAGTGAAGAGGCGGGGCCAGGAGCTATGAATCGACCCCTGCAAATACAAATATGCGAGTACACATAAATAAGTTCGGACGAACACTATAACTAACATCTGGACAGCACCAGTGTTCATCTGCTTTCCAAACAAGACACTCTTCGTGTGTGAAGTTCAAGATGATCCTTGACACTCCTTACACACCAGTTCAAACATTTTTTTTTCTTTTTTCAATTATGGCCCGACAGGCGTACACCTCTGACCTGAAAGTCGTGCAGCACTGAACCGACAGTCGTACAGCACTGGCAACACAGTAGTAGTGCAGCACTGGCCACACAGCAGTAGTGCAGCACTGGCCACACAGCAGTAGTGCAGCACTGGCCACACAGCAGTAGTGCAGCACTGGCCACACAGCAGTAGTGCAGCACTGGCCACACAGCAGTAGTGCAGCACTGGCCACACAGCAGTAGTGCAGCACTGGCCACACAGCAGTAGTGCAGCACTGGCCACACAGCAGTAGTGCAGCACTGGCCACACAGCAGTAGTGCAGCACTGGCCACACAGTCGTGCCTGTCTGCCTGGTCGCGGTTAAACTAGTTCTGCACAATTTCACAAGCTCTTGACCGGGGGAGATTCGGGAATTTTGAGGACCACCTCACACATAGGACCCCAGCAAGGGAAGTTGTGGATGGTTTCATCACGTCCCTCAGGAGGTGGGTGGTCTATCCCTGGTCTGGTCTGTCCCTAGTCTGTCATTGGTCTGTCCCTAGTGTATCTGTGGCCTTCCCTGGTCTCTGGTCTATGCCGGGTCTATCTCGGGTCTGTTCCTTTGCCTTTTCAAATCAAGTTTATTCTCTATAAGGATTACAATGCGGGATTTACCTATTTTGGATATTGTGTGGTTTACATGTTTTAAAATACTAATTACAGAGGGGGCCACTAGGACACCTAGCATGGCTAGGCATTTCGGGCAGACTTCGATTAATTCTAAACTTTAAATTATTACAGATTATGGTATTAAGGCTAAATGACTACATTATAGTTTGTGAGTTTAGCAATGTGAATGCTTTTGTTTTGGCACAATACAGTGTCTGTATTGGAGTATCATGTCTACGTATGTCTCTCTTCCCTCGTTCCACTTTCCCCTCTCTTCTCTCCCTCTCCATTCCTCTCACCTCCCATCTTCCCGTTTCACTCTCCCCCGTGTGTGTGTGTGTGTGTGTGTGTGTGTGTGTGTATCCAGGTAGATTACACTAGTAAATCTGTCAGGGTGTCTAGAAAATGAGGAGGATCAGGGAGTGTAATAGCCACAGTGTTTCCTGAGGGAGGATCAGGGAATGTAATAGTCCCGCACACAGTATAGCCTGAGGAAGGATCAGGGAGTGTAATAGCCACGCACACAATATAGCCTGAGGAAGGATCAGGGAGTGTAATAGCCACGCACACAGTATACCCTGGGGAACAGGGATTGTAATAGCCGCACACAGTGTTAACTGAGGGAGGATCAGGGAATGTAATGGCAACACAGTGTAGACTGAGGGAGGATCAGGGAGCTTAAACAACCACGCACAGTGTTGCCTGAGGGAACAGAGGCGAGTTGCCTGCGCTGCTGCTCTAAGAATTAGTCTGGTGTTATTGCTGCATGTTCTCAGCCCCCACAGAACTCTAAAGGCTGCCACTGCCCTTCCCTACACATATATTGCTATTGTGTAACTGTACGCCGAGTCACCATCTGGAAAAGACCCTGGCCGGGACAAGACCGGTGTACCTACTACAGTATATATTGAGTATTGGATACAGTTGTTGCCGATGTGGAGGATCCTGCTCCTCTGTGCACCTCGTAGCTTGTTAACGACTTAATTTGTACTGAATGCGTTAGTGTTAATTTTTTTTAAAGGTATTGAGAATTTGAAAAAAAAATTATGCTTGGGAAGCATTAAATTAAAAAAAAGAGAGGGGGGGGGGGGAATGTCGTAATGTTATGAATTTCGGTAAAAGCTGAGCATCATAAAAGGCGTCATCGGGAGTCTGGAGTCACCTTAAAGGTTATTTTTCCCAAAACGAATTAGGTAATTGAATCGTGCAACCCCTTCCCCTTCCCTCACTGCCAGCAAGGGGAGAGGGGGGGGGACCACCGTCTCCTACACATTCCAGGGTCTCTGACCAACACTTTCCTGACGGGTATTTCCTCATTCTTCCACATTCCAGTGCTGTATGACCCCCAGCGGGTTTAACGCTTTTTCATGACTATCATAAACAAATACGACTCACGGAAGTCTGGGTAATGTAAGGTGCCGACTGTTGTACGTGTTTATGACCTGCCATTAGCACTAATGACCAACAAGGTGATTAACTCTTATTAATTGCAACAAAATATGCATGCAAGAGCAATATAGAAATAGAAAAAATTTAACTGTCATATTTATTACTGAGAGTTAGCTCTAATTTAGAACTTTCTCATAAAATTAAAGATTAGATTTATTATTTGAGGAGGCAGGGCTCCCTTCGAGGAGGGGTTTCTGTGCTGGAGAAGGGCTCGCGATCCATGTAGTTGGAGGTACCATCCCCTTAATCGGATCAAACCTAGTTTTGCTCTATTCATACCCACGCGCTTTGAACCTTTGAGGTTTTAGCGCTCCCACCACGAATATGATAGTGGTTTCTCATTACATCATAAACACACACATTACAGGAATCAGTTTTGCCTAAGACAAATCAGCTGACCCCAGTTACAGCTGTATCTGTGTTACCCCCGACTTCTCTCTCCTAAAGTCTACACAACAGATGAGCCAGACACATGTACAGTAGTTAGGTATCTTTATTATCGAAACTTTTCGCCTTCTCGGCAGGCTACAGTCGAAATACAGAGATTGCTTAAATATTGGAGACAAGTACTGGTAAGTAGGTATAAAGTGATCAGTCCCTCCGCCTTGGTATAAGTATTTAGCTTCATGGTTCATGAGCTAAACACGCCAAGTCTGAAGGACTGATCACCTCTCTATCTCCACTATTTCTGTTTATATTTATACCGAAGAAGCCTACCGAGCACGTGATAAGTCTTTTGAAAATACCAGATCGTTGCAGACACATCTTACACAGATCGTTATAGTGTGCCATCAATACAATGACACGCATGTACACTTAGTAAGCATTAAAGTAATACACTGAACACCTGCACACATTAGCCTGTTACACGCACCTGGATTTTTAATACTATATTGAAAATATACTTCCAGCAGTTCTTATTAATCTTGAAGACCTTTAAATACGTCCCGAGAATCACACTGAAACATTATCAATATATAACTTTCCGAGACAGGATATGCATTGATCAATGTGTGTATACATGAATGATGTATTGATGACTGTATTTATATTAGGATATGTATTGTTGAATGTGTTTATACTAGTGCATTAAATGTTTATACTAAGATATGCATTGACGAATGTGTTTATACCAGGATGTGTATGTATATTGATGAGTGTGTATTTATGCTAGTATATGTATATTGAACGTGTATTTATGATAGGATGTATATTGATGTTTATACCAGGATTTATATTGGTGTGTTTATACTTGGATATATATCGATGAATGATTTTACTAGAGTATGTACTGTTGGATGTGTGTATACTAGGATATGTATTGATGAATGTTTGTACTAAAATGTGTATTGATGAATGTTTGTATATACCAGGTTGTGTTAATGACTATACTAAGGCAAGGTTGAGACAGTCACGGAACCACCTCTGGACACCTTTGGTGTTTCTGAACACACAGGTTTCAAAGCAAGCTTTGTGGGACAACGTTTCGCTCTGTGCAGCGCTTGAAGCCATAACTAGATAAAACTCTACAAAGAGCAAAACGTTGTTCAGTTCCCGTTATCCAACAGTGGTTTCACGCTTGTCTTTAGTGAGACATTTCACGTCTGTAGTGAGACATTTCACCCCACTATTTGTGGCCAGACTCGATGCTATGTAATTATTTTAGAAAAAAAAACGAATAATGTAACTGGCCATTAGACTCGAGGCATGTTTATTTCCTTTTAAAATCCTTATAGAGCATATGTAGAAAGCTAGAGCCAAGCTTGTTAGTGGTGTCAAGAACTCTGTAAAACTACTGGAGCCACTGGTGGTGGTGTAGCTGCCTTCGTGTCGCTAATTTAACGTATTATAATGCTGGAATGTGTGTAGTGGAGCGTGGCTGCTCCAGTGACCGCTGCCCTTCCTCTGTGTAATAAATTAGGGGATTTATGATATTTCAGTCACATTCTCGGGGAACAGAGTGAAGAAAAAGGCACAATATCGTGACTGGAACAGTGCACAAATAACCCGTCCATAGGAGAGTGAAATTAAGGCTGAGTATAACGTCTTTACCACCAGTCAATAATACCTAAATCCTAGAAAGAATAATGATTAAAGTGATCTGTTTTTTAGGGATTAAGGTAGTCTGTTTTAGGGATTACCTTAATCCCTAAAACAGTTATTAGTGGAAACTGTGTACACGCTGAGAGGCAGACATCTCTCGGTCAACATATTTTGTGAGATGCCCCTAGCGCGTGTACCTGTCACATCTGTGTATGTGTTCTTTTTTTCTTTTCAATTTGACCCCCTCCCGTTATCCCAGGTGCTGTTGATCCCTACGGATTCAGCGCTTCCCATGGCTTAGGTTCTTCACACTGTAACTTGCAAGAAATTTCGTGTGTTCTATCGCGGATTTTTGTTATTTCCTTCACAAGTGAAGGAAATAACACTACAGCGTCAGATACAACATCGTTAGGTTTTATAACTGAGGTCCTCGTTCTATAGTGCACTACGCTTACTTAACGATGTAGGGCGTATTTCGGTCTTCACTTAACCGATTTTATGTAAGAACGTAACGTTCTTAAAGACGCAGGTCGTATTTGAACGTTCTTATAATATCGTATACGTAGGAATATGACTTATTTCGGCGTACTTATACGTAGGAATATGACTCATTAGGACGTAGGAACAGCAATAAATACTACGTTGACTGACGTACTGGCGTAAATATAGTGTTAAAGGTGAGGACGTACGCTACTCTCACTAATTATAGAACCTAAAGCCTTTGTAGGTGACGCACTGTACCTGTCTCTCTTCTAGCGTCACCTAGCAGGTGTTACCTGTACCTGTGTCTCCTAGCAGGTGTTACCTGTACCTGTGTGTCTCCTAGCAGGTGTTACCTGTACCTGTGTCTCCTAGCAGGTGTTACCTGTACATGGGTGTCTCCTAGCAGGTGTTACCTGTACCCGAGTCTCCTAGCAGGTGTTACCTGTACCTGTGAGTCTCCTAGCTGGTGTTACCTGTACATGGGTGTCTCCTAGCAGGTCTTATTAGTACCTGTGTGCCTCCTACCATCACCTAGCAGGTCTTACTAGTACCTGTGTCACCTAGCAGACTATACCTGTACCTGAACATTACCTACTAGGGTACCTGACCACCTAGTGGGCGAGTGCCTTGCTGGTTGTGAATCGTCAGGAGTTAAAGTAGGGGAGTGAGGGAGAGGGAGGTGAGGAGGGATTAGTGGTAGGGAGGTGGGTGTTTGGGGAGGGGGTTAGTAGGGGCGGGAACGGGTAGGGGAGAGAAAGGGATGGGGGAGCTTGTGACGTGGGCATGACGTCATGGGGATCAATAATGGTGAGGGAGATTGTACATGAAGACTTGTGGAATGTTCATTACCACCCTACTAGCACCATCACTACCACCATCACTATTATCACCACTGCCACCATCACCACTGCCACCATCACCACTGCCACCATCACCACTGCCACCATCACCACTGCCACTACCATGCACATCACACTACCACCACTGCCACCATCACCACTACCACCATCACCACTACCACCATCACCACTACCACCACTGCCACCATCACCACTACCACCAATGCCACCATCACCACTACCACCATCACCACTACCACCATCACCACCACTGCCACCATCACCACCACTGCCGCCATCACCACCACTATCATAGTACTATTACCACCACTGCCACCATCACCACTACCACCACTATCATCACCACTATCATCACCATTACCACCATCACTATTACCATCACCATTACCACCATCACTATTACCATCACTATTACCATCACCATTACCACCATCACTATTACCATCACCATTACCACCATCACTATTACCATCACCACTACCACCATACATTACCATCACCACTACCACCATCACTATTACCATCACCACTACCACCATCACTATTACCATCACCACTACCACCATCACTATTACCATCACCACTACCACCATCACTATTACCATCACCACTACCACCATCACTATTACCACCACCACTGCCACCACCACTGCCACCACCACCACTGCCACCACCACCACTGCCACCACCACCACTGCCATCACCAGTACTACCATTACTAACAGTTCACTGAGAGGTAATTTCAGTCAGGAGAAACCTTCGTTACACGAGGTTTCACCCACAGTGCTTATTGTACGAGGTTTCATTCAGTGTGGTTTTATTGTACGAGGTTTCACTCAGTTTGGCTTTCTCACATAAGGTTTCACTCACAGTATTGCTTTATTACACGAGGCTTCACCCCGTGTTGCTTTATTACAGGAGGCTTCACCCACAGTGTTGCTTTATTACAGGAGGCTTCACCCACAGTGTTGCTCTATTACAGGAGGCTTCACCCACAGTGTTGCTCTATTACAGGAGGCTTCTCCCACAGTGTTGCTCTATTACGAGGCTTCACCCACAGGGTTGCTTTATCAAGCGATTGTGATGTTAATGTACTGTCTGCCCACAATCACTACTACCACCACCACCACCATCATCCATCACCCTCATCCACCACCCTCATCCACCACCCTCATCCACCACCCTCATCCACCACCCTCATCCACCACCCTCATCCATCACCCTCATCCATCACCCTCATCCATCACCCTCATCCATCACCCTCATCCATCACCCTCATCCATCACCCTCATCCACCACCATCACCCTCATCCACCACCATCACCCTCATCCACTACCATCACCATCATCCCGTCGAGAGGATCTAGGTTCGATCGCTGGTGAGGCGAGATGGTAGGACAAACCTCCTACCACCTGCTGACCCTCTCCACCCCACAACCTGCTGACCCTCTCCACCCCACAACCTGCTGACCCTCTCCACCCCACAACCTGCTGACTCTCTCCACCCCACAACCTGCTGACCCTCTCCACCTCACAACCTGCTGACCCTCTCCACCCCACAACCTGCTGACCCTCTCCACCCCACAACCTGCTGACCTACGAATTACTCGGCTGTTGTGGGTGGCATCGTGGCATCCTGGGGAAGGAGCTGAAATGGTGGTTCAGAGAAAATGGAGTGCATTCTTCAGTCCAGTACCGAGGAAAAATGGTGAAAGATGAGGATTTTGAGGGAGTCAGTCCCTAGCACTAGATTGGAAATCAATCCCACTGTCGGACTTATCTGGGTTCTGCTGGGTTAGTGATAAGAATGCAGTCTTCTGCCACCATCCTGGTCGATTAACAGTTAGATGTTCGTGATTATCTTGACTATTTTTTTAACCCATTCAGAGCGTAGTTATTTATGCATAAACTTTACCTGAATCAAAGACTTGAAGTACAGTCAAGTTGATTAATTTGCTCTCATTTTCTGGCACGTAGTGTATATTCCGGCATATAAGACGCACGACAGCAGTATCGTAATGGTAAATCCGTAATCGTATTCAATGGTTAATTACCCTCTTTCTTTACCCTGAAGCCCAGCCCAAAGCCTACCCCTGACCTTGAGCATATAAGACGCAGGCTGATTTTCCAAGGCTTTTTTGTGAGGAAAATGCGCGCCTTATAGGCTGGAAAATACGGTATGTTGACACTCGTAGCGGTGGTTTATGTGACTGTGTAGAAGTCAAAGCT